>OY728144.1:560459794-561709794 GCA_963277665.1 Viscum album
AATATATTATTTTATACCAATGAAGAAAAAAATACTAAAGAAGGATTCTTAGATGTAGTAAATAAACCTTAATAATAAAAATAATACACTAGAATATCATCTTTAATTATCAATCACTAATGGTCATAGATAAATATGTCAATAATTAAATTTTATTAATATACCTTCCCTACTATATTAGGTAAGCCAATAACACTCATATATTCAATCATAATAGACATATACTAAGAATTTCAATTTTTTTGATCACATATTTTTTTATAGTATATCATGGTTTCTAGATACATATCTTTATCTACTTCATAATCATGATCCTATTTCAAAAATATACTAAAACAAAATTGGTTATCTTTATATTAAAAATATTGACATAAAAAAAATATGACAATTTAATAGATTATCAAGCATTTATTTTTAATATATGATACATTTGGATCAACCTATTAATCTCTTGTTCAGCCCCTTATTGTATATGACAATTATTCTATTAGGTTATCTAACCTAATTATTAAACATAATCTTTAAATTCATTATAGTAGTAAATAAAGAGGATGGGATTAAGCAAAGAATATCCCCAGATAGCATCTCGACAAGTGTTTAGTCATAAGGCCACTCGTCATGAATCAGTGTAGTTATTAAACCAATTATCAACCATCACTTTTCGGGGAAATTACCCATAGGTGTATCTTTGGATTGAAAAAATCCATTTTCCAATATCCGTGAATTGACTCATCACTCAAAAAACACATATAATATTTATTTTTCAAAAAAACTATAGTTGTTATCAACACGTAGACTAATTCATAGGGATTGAACTACTATCTTCTATTACTAATCCACAAATTAATATTCAATTATTTCCTTAGTATAAAATCTTCTACATAACCCAATTGGTAATTTGAATAGTTGTACTCATGATCAAACCCATATATATCAAGAACATATTTATTCTCATCCAACAAAATAATTTACAAAGATATCATTCATTTGTTTTGATATAGACCCTGATGTCTAGGACCCACAATCCTCTATATCATTCTAATAGACACATACATTACGTAAATTATATTATAAAAGATATAATTAATTTGATATAACAATCCATTTTTTAATTATACAAACATTTATTTAATTTTTAACATCTAAAGTACCATTTAAGATTTACATGTTTATAGAATTAGGAGGAAACATTAACTTTAAAATCCCATGCTCATTATATAAAATATAAATATTTTATTATAAATGAAAATAGTTATTCGATAATATGTATTCATAATCACCCATAAATTCATTTACATGGCCCATTATTCTATATATGTCATGTGTACCTTTTCATATATCATAGTGTAATAGAAAAATAGGAAGTCATGGGCCCAAATTCTCAATAAGGTAAATCAAACTAATTATGCATTTATGGAATATATATGGAATGCTTATTATGGTAGGAATACCTAAAAAACATGAAACCATACTCAACGGAAGACATAAAGAATTATTTATCAATGACAATAAAATAATAATTGGGAGACAATAATATTAGAATCATATTGATGAAATGTATAATACTGGACATAAAAAATGCTCAATAAATTTCTTCTTGTAGACACTTTACTTGTCACGAGGATCATATAGAAGATGTCATACTAAAATGGGATAGATTAAACAAAATACCGATAAATATTTTATCTCATGATAGTTGTTGGTGCATTGATGGGATACATGATTTGGGTCCCCACCAATCACCTAATTAAATCAAATCCAATCACTATAAGTGTTATCAAGGACATTTATACCATTCCCTGAAGACAATTTTACTTAATAAAAATTGGATTACTATATAATCTGAAATATTGAAATTAATACATAGTAAATCTACTATAGAAATAAAAAATCCTCATGAATTTCTATAATATTCCTTATTATAATAAATGGTAATAAATTATAATAAAAAATATTTAGAAAGATGATGGAAGGTCTAACAAAACTTAGTCAACATGCTAATAAAGTTCCATATTAGAATTATAGTATACAATATGCCAATAATTTTCCAATTATCAATTAAAGTAAAAAAATGATCATAACCGATAAAGAGTTAGGTGTAAGGTTAAAAAATACATTTCTAATATTCAACCAATCAAAAAAATTTGTGGGATTGGAAAAATTGAAAAATCTTTACCCCATATCATAAGAATATCACTATTTTTTATAACATCATCTAATCTAAAATATGAGAAATGTGATGTTCACACTGTTAAGATATATGGGTATACTAATAAAAAATAGAAATAATCAAGAACATGATCCATCTAAAAAATTAGTTCAATTTTAAAAAAAAAACATATCATTAGTGTAACAAATGAAGCCCTTATAGAAGTTTACATATATGAAAAAGTACCATGCAGACGAATACCTAAATAATACAACCAAGGATGGGTTCCAGAATTGGTTTGTTTATGACTTTGTGTTCCTCTCCACCAAATTATAACATATATATTAGGGGATAAATCATTAACCATTAACTATATTATGGTAATTCCTTTTATAAATGACATAGTTTATGAGAGTGAAAACTTCAAAGATATTTTTTAAAATGTTTTAACATTTTCATAAAATATAAATTTACATGTCTCTTTTAGAGGTAAATTATTGAAATTTGAATTGAAATATTTTTAAAACCAATAAATTGGAAAATAATATTCAATAATGTTGATAATAAATGATATAATATGTCTCTTATAGAAATTTTTAGAGGAATTCAATTCATGTGAACATGAATGGAAATTTTCGTTTCATATTTTCAAAGATATGTTGTTCAAAAACTGACATTGTAAAAAGTGAAATAAAACAATAATTATAACAAAACATAATTTCCACAAGTAATTTTATAAAATAAAATAAACTATTTGAGTAAGATAAATAATTTATTGAATAATAATTTACAATATAAAACCATATAACACTAAGAAGGGGATATCAGTGACCGAAATTCCTAATTACTATGGAAAAAATTGTATCAATAGCCACTGAATAAGGGAAAATTATTTCCCTAGTCAATCCATCGAAATAGAACAAGTTTTATAAAATATCATTTATGGGATGGGAATACATCATAACTAGGAAACAAGGTGCATAATATATGACATGGATTAATGAATAAAAAATGAGTTCAAGAAAAATATTATGTCTTAAGTAATACATTAATCAAAACCATTGAATAATTGGTTTTATTATTTTACTTCAAACACCATTATATAATGATAATTTAATATATGATATTTCAATTAGTATGTATATACATCCCTAAAATTAAATTAAGTGCATAATATCAAAAGTGTTTAAAAAGGTGAAATTGGAGATGAAAAACCATACCTTATTTACTTACATAGTTGATAATACTCTAAAATCATATTGAAAGCAATAACTTAATTAAAAATTACAAAACCATACTCCTAAATATCACTCATTTATTAAAAAATATAATGTTTTATCATGGGTTTAATAATTAGTTTTAGTATGTTATTTCCATAAAGGGTTGGTAAATCTATTTTTTTCAAATGTTTAATATATTTTAAAAAATTACCCATCATTTTATACCAATTAAAATATTGATATAACTGTTTAGATTACGTAATATATAAATTAATTTTATTTAAAAATTTCATAACTCTTTTCATATTTTATTTGGTTACATTATGTGATAAGTAAATTAAAATTGACTTATTTTTATAGTTTTGGAGGTCGAATGTGATTTATTAATAATAAATTATATATCATATAGAACATTTCAAAAAACAAAATAATGGAACTTATTTTCTAATTAAACTATTATAATGTATAAATTTCTTTTCATATAGTCATACAATATATCAATTTAATGTGTCATACATGTAGGGGTTAAACTATCCCTAACATGAACATATTTTAATTCAATTGGTTTGTTTGGTAACATATTTAATTTATATAATTTCCTTTTATGAAATGTATAATGGTATTTTTTTATTTATTTGTCATGGTCCACCATAGTTTAATATGTTTGGATGAATAATGAAAAACATGAAGAAAAATTTGAAAACTGGATCTTCATTAAGGTCGTAGTCCATGCACACACAAGACATGTGTTTCATTATTTTTCTATGTTAATAAAAATGAATAAATAATTATTGTTTAATAAATATGACAACATATACATTCACCAATGATACATACAACATCATAATATTCTTTTGATAAGTTACTTGGAAGAGTTAGACTATGAATAAAAACATAAGAAGATATACATATATCGTAGATGTGATCATTCCTTAGGAATCTACAGGAAAATGATGCTCGTAGGCTTACTATTATTAACTAGAGCCTAGGTTTATAGGGGTTATAGAGATATTAAATGGAAGATTTTAATGAATTAATTAAATGGTTATGATAATCTTTTATTGGTGGATGTGGTATCTTATTTTTATGTTACATCAATGGAACTATTGGAAACACCTTTACATTTTCCAATAATGTAATGTATTATTCACTATACAAATACTAAAAAAAATTGTTTTTGGAAAAACATTTACAGGGCATCCCAATGATTAATAATTTAATTCAATGAACTTTTGTATGTGTTATATAGTACTTTAAACAATTTTATACATAATTTTTCCCTTTTTTGTGACAATTGTTTAACCATAATAAATAAAATTTAAGAAACAATTTAAAATTTATAGTATAAGAGAATATAAATAATTTATTTTTAGTTTTGATAACCAAATTATAAAACATATATTATAGGTACGAAACGAAAATTTTACTATAAAAACAGTTAAATGTGAATATTTGTTTTGAGAAGATACATTTTTTATAAACTTATATATAGAAAAAATTAGCATGGATTATTATTTTATAGCTATAAATTTATTTTTCATGAATTAGATAAAATATATGATGCATACAAGGAATACAAAAACTAAGAATCACAAATAAAATTATTGATTTTAAAAATAGTCCAAAATATATTTTTAAATTAATTTAATATATTAATTTACTTCTAAAAGTTGATGGAATAAGTATTTTATATAAAATAAATATTTAAAAATTATTTATTTTCACACATTAATTTCTTATTTTGAAACTATATTGTTTTTAATCATCAAGGGATTTCATATGAAATTATAAATTCATATAAATTATATTTATTATAAATCCCACATTTTTTACTAATAGTAATCCTTTTTATAAAATGATCAAAAAAATAAAAAATAGTAAAATTTGAAATTATGAATGAAAAAATAATTTTAATTATATAATTTGAAACTCCGAAAATTTATTATTTTAATTTTTGATAAAATTCATAAAATATTAAGAAAATGAGTTTTTATAAAATGACATTTTAAAATATGAACTATTATTATTATTACATCATATCATTTAGAAATTATATTTCTGTTTGATAAAAATAAATTTTAGTCCTAATATTTCAAAAATCATTTGTTTACCAAAAAAATAATGAATATGATATAAAAGGAATATTTTTATAAAAGCGTCTTTCAAAAAAATAATTTATCTTATTTGTAATTTTAGGAAAACTAATATAATTCCATTCAGGATTAATGTAGCCTTAATTGTTTTCCTGAAGAGATTAACCATTTTCATTCCAAAACATTTAACATATTGGGTTCAATGGTCCTACTATATATATATATATAAACATATCATGGATTAATTTTAGATCAGAATTGCATGTAGAGAATGTTGTCAAACACATTGACCTATTGAAAGGTAATAATATATTATAACTTTAGGCTTCTCAAAATGTAGTGATATGAAAAATAGGTTTCATGGATATCTAATGGACTAGTGTGGGGTCAATATAAATGCTTGGTAAACATCGATATGGGTGCCCCAATGATTCTGTTCCCCCACTTGATGGTTTTCCAAAATTCTCAGGGAATATTTAATGTTATTTCATTTCAAAAACCCAAGTTTTTATAAATTATTCCCACTTTATACTAGAGCTAACTACAACATATATGATAAAATTATATATTTAAAATGACTTTGATTTGGTCATTTATTGGAACATTCATTATAGTGGGTGATATGGCTATATGATTAGATAACACACACTCATTTTAGAGATTGTTTTTTAGAAAACTGTGACTAATGGGTGACATAGTCATCACTAATAATATCGAGTAAATAAAATTCATCAATGTTCCATTATGACCTTGTTTAATCCCTTAGGTGAATCTTTATTATTTCACTCATACATTGTACAGAACACTCAGTAACTCTATGGGTCCACATTGTTTTTGATAAAAGAATATAACATTAATGACAAAGATATGAAGAAGTACATGTGAAAAGCCATGAAGGGAAATTGTCCAACCAAAACTGGTTAGTATCGAATGGGAATGAGGTTACCAGCTGATGGTCCGCGCTGTTTCCTTTCCTTTTGGTGAAAGAGAAGATGAAAAATGAGAAGCATTGGTGAAGTGAGTGAATTCTTTTGATGATGATGCCAAAAGACTGGAGTCTTCCATCGTTGTGATTAATAGCATCGATTACAGTAAGACAGTCAGACTCAATGCTGATATCACCCCATCCACATTCTAAAGAGAGCATCATACCAACAAGGATGGTCGTGGCTTCAACAACTGCCAGATCCCAGAATTCCTGATGTGGTTCATATTTAGCAGCATGGGTTTTCCCCAGATGATTACGATCATGGAGGCCGAGGGCAACAAACCCATCTTTTGGAAGAGACGCGTCCATGTTAATCTTGATAATCCCTTCCGTTGGGGGATTCAAATGAGAAGGATGGGAGGGGGGAAACACTATGCATAGAATGTCTGTTGTGTCCTTTCTAACCCTCAATCCAGGAAGTGGCCCGATCAATCCAGAATTTGGGGGGTCCGAGAGATTGATGAAAAACAACATCCTTTTTCCGGACCCAAATAATCCAATCCAAAGTGAAAAGTGAACCAACATATGTTGAGGAAAGAGGGGAGGGAAAATGCATCAGAAGATAGGGAAGGTCAGAGGCCAATGCCAGTGAAGCAACTAATGCCAGGCCCCATTGATTGAAACTTTCCTTATCTCCCGGGCAGTAAATGATAGCGTGCAAAGGAGTTTTTGGAGTGCTCAGGAAGAAAGGGAAAAAATCTGTACTGGCCATATGTTGATAAATGAGAAGGCTCATTGTTGGTAGAGTTCCCGTAAAAACCTTCCACCAAAATTGATGAATTTTAGTGGGGATGTTGAGCGAACAAATAGATTTTCATGGTTCCTCATCACGGCCGACTGAGTGTATTCCAAGAGCAATTATATAGCCGAATCTCACCATGTAGTCACCCGAGATTTCATTGATCTAGAAGATATGGTCAGGGCCTGCGTCTCGTTTCCAGGGAACACTAAGGATAATTCTTTGATCTCTTTCATTAAACCATTAAAGGATCTTATCCAAACACCACCCATGTCCCTGGTCAGAAAGGAGGCAGCTGACAATGGTGTCTTCAAGACCTGGTTTGGTGGGGGGGGTGTAGCCCGTAAACATCCTTATCAATAAGCCAGGGATCAGTCCAAATATTGACAGATGAGCCAGTCCCAATCCTCCAGCCCAATACTTTATCCAACAACTTTTTAACCCCATAAATGCTTCACCGGAGGATGCTAGGATGGGGACCAAGAGACGAAGCATGAAATTCCATGTCGGGAAAGTACTTAGATCATAGAACTCGTGCACATAGAGATGATGGACGGTTAATAAGGCGCCATCCTTGCTTGGACAACAACGAATCGTTGAAGAGAAGAAGATTATGGAACCCCATCACACCCTCTAATTTGGGTTTACAAAGTTTCTCCCAGGCCATCCAGTGTGGTCGATTCCTTCCATCATTCTTCCCCCACTAGAAATTAGTATTACGTGTGTGGACATGGTCGATGATAGCCGTAGGAAGCTAAAAAAAATACATAAAGTATCTAGGAACAAGTTGGATGATAGCTTTGATAAGGGTCTCTTTTCCAGCTTTAGAAATTCATTTTTGGGTCAAGCCTTGATTTTTTTCCTCAATCCTGCCCTCAAGGGATGCAAAGATTTCTTTTTTGGACTGACAAATCACCGTGGGACGCCTGAGATACTTTTGATGTTTATCAACCATATGGATGCCAGCTGATGCACAAAGTTCACCCCTCTTAGAAAGAGGCACCTCTAAACTGAAGGATATTTCATATTTACCATGATTTATTGTTTTGACAAACACCCTCTCATACTGATTAATCGCTTGGAACACCACCCGTCCTTCATCAATTTTTGCTCTGAAAAAAAGGAGGCAGTCATCAGCAAAGAAGAGATGCGACACTGGAGGGCTAACTCGGCAGATTTTTGCCCCATGAATAGACTTTGAAGATACAGCCCTGGAAATAAGATTAGAAAACATTTCAGCCACCAGTATGAAGAGAAAAGGGGAGAGGGGGTCTCCCGGGTGAAGTCCTCGGGATGGGGAGAACTCTCTGGTAAACTCACCATTGACATTGATATTAAAAGAGACAGTTGAGACAGAGTTCTTGACCATATCTATCCATTTAGCGCAAAACCCCATTTTCTGCCTAACGACTCTTAAGAAGTGCCATTCTACTCTTTCATTGGCCTTGGTCATATCCAATTTCCAGGATATGGTTCCTCTTTTCACCATGGAGTGTGCTTTCATAGAATGTAACACTTCATGGGCCACAATCGCATTATCAGTGATCAGTCTCTTGGCCACAAAGGTGCTATGATTTTCAGAGAGAATATTGGGTAGCCAAGGTCGTAGCCGATTAAAAAGGATATTGGAGAAGATCTTGCAAGAGACATTGCAGAGGATGATAGGTCCAAAGTCAGGGATCGCTAGAGGTTTCTTGATTTTGGGGATAAGGACGAGGAAAGTTCCATTGATGGTCGCAATGCTGGTATTACCAGCCCATATATTTTTAATCATATTGTAGATGTCAGGACCGATTATATGCCAGTATTACTTAAAAAATAGGGTGTGGAACCCATCCGGTCCCGGAACCTTAGTGAGATGAAGATTTTTCAGAACCAGGCGTATCTCATTATCTGTGACATCTTTGGTGAGCTTCCTATTGATCTATTCAGTGATCACAGGTCTGATACATTCTTCCACCTCAACAAACATGAAAGGGGTTCTTGCCGAGAAGATGTTCTGGAAAAAGGTAGTCAAGGCCTTGTGGATACCATTGGTGTCATAAACGTTGCTTTTATCCTGTTTCGAGATGCAAGTAATAGAGTTTTTCTGATTCCTAGCTGATGCATTCTGGTAAAAATACCAGGTGTTAGAGTCCCCTTCTTTAATATGGTTGTCTCGTACGTGTATAGCCCAGAAGCTTTCCTTGATACATAGGGTCATGTCCAGCTCTTTTTGTGTGGCTCTAATCATAGAGAGATTGCAATTGGATGTGGGTTGTTTTAGGAGACAATTCAGTCTATTTTTAAAGGACGCCACAGTTCTGGTTGGGGTGTCGAAATTTCTTATTGCTCCAAGACCTCAGATCAGATATGACCTGTTGGAGGTTGAGGCAAACATCCTCGTGAGTACTTTTCTAGCTTGATCGGATCACCTCTTCGCTTTCCAGATCTTTTGACCAGAAGCACTCAAATATGAAGGGTCTGCTGAATTGTCTATTATGTTCTCCATGTGTATAGTCAATGAGAGTTGGATAGTGGTCTAAGCAGTTCAGGTCCATGTGGTCGATATGAGACATTATACACCGATTAATCCAATCAATAGAGCCCAAAAATCTATCAGGATGCTCAGGGATACGGGTGCCTTCTCTATTGCCATGGAACCAAGTAAACAGATTACCTGAGTATCCCAGATCGACCAGGTCCACCCTAGAGACTGCATCCTTGAAGTATGACCTTGAAGCTAAAGGTCAGATGGTTCCGCCCCTCTTTTCCTTATGGAACATAATCTCATTGAAGTCTCCTCTGAACTAAATAGGGCTCGGTAAGTCATATCACAACTTTCATAGAATATCCCATGACTTCACCTTGTCATTATGGGATGGCTAGCCATAGATCCCCAAAAAGTACAGGGTGGGTGAATGTCTGTTTGAATAGTCACTGCCACATGATGCAAGGAAAAGGACAAAATTTTGTCGTTGATGTTTTCCATCCAAAGTATACAGATTCCCCCTAAATGGCCTTTTCTAGGCACTAGAAAGTATCCTTGGAAACCGAAATTCAGAGCAATACCATTGGTGTCCTTGTTTTCTCGTATGGTTTCGAACAAGGAAACCATATCAGTGAGACTTGAGCGAAATTGCGCTGAAGCATGAAAACCTTTTGAGGGTTTCCAAGCCCATGACAGTTCCAACATAAGGCTATCATTGCTCTAGGCGGGGCTGGGCCTTACCCCATGCCGCCTTTGGTTCCTCTGAACTTGTTTCTCCATTTGTCGTTTTCCATCTATTGGTGAGGTTCCTTTCTGATTGACATGCTTTATTTTTTCTTTTCCTCACCCCAAGTTTTGGGTCTTCCACATTCCCATCACTCTCACCTCGTTGACCCATTTTCCATGTTTGACGGGTGATTTGGCCCAGTATTGGAAATACTAACATTCCATGGTCCTCCATTGAAATAATTCTTGCTACGATAAATTGTGGGTTAGGATCTGGATCCGGTGGTTCGACGTGCATTAGCATTGGATTTGAGCAATGTGACGGTGATTCTTGTTGCATCATCACCAAATTTGCTGATGTTGGAGTAGTGTCACTCAAGGTATTAAGGTGACCTCCAGCTTATCTCTGAGTGCCAGCTTCTCTCTGAGTGCGAGGACCATCCTTTGGGAAATCCATTGTTCCATGCATTAAGGATTTTTCAGGTATGGGTTTCGTCAGACTGAAATGTGCCAACGTGAGATGGTCACGGTCTTTTTGTTTTTCCGTCTCAAGGATGAAAGAATTTTTTTTTTTGGCATGGATCTAAGGGCCATATTGGAGGGTAATGTTACCTGCACCACTCTTGTGTTTAGTGGTGAACGTTCTTTCTAGTTGGCTATGGCGACCACAGTAAAATCAGTAGATTAGGAGTTTATCGAACTCGAATGATATCCAAGTGTTGGTATCTTCAATATTTAAGTATATTCCCTTCATCAGTGGCTCTGACAAATCAATCTCCACCTTGATCTGAACCGTGGGGCCCCATTGTATTGGCTCTAAACTATTCTAGTCAAGAAAGTGACCTAAACTGTCCCCAATTCCCCTAATAGTACATCACGTTCTTGCATGGAAGGTGATTCCTTTAATTCGTATCCAGAAGGGGGAACAGGTTAAATTCACTCACTGGATATCGTCCCCCCCTTCGAATTCACCCATGAGAAGGAGTTGATTATCGAATGACCATGGTCTACGATGCAAGATTTTGTCTCTATCTTTTTCATTAAAGAACTCAAAGAGGAAGCGATTAGTCCCTACTCCCCGAATAGCCACTCCTGCATCATGTTTCCATATGTGTTGTACAGTGTTTTTGAGAGCCCCCTGATTTACAGATATGTTAGCCACAAACATTCCCACCACGAGCAGAGACAAGCACTTTTAAAATAGTGTTTCATCGTTTCTTCGTGCCTCAATCATCTCCTTTTCTTTTTCCGTCAGGGAAAACTTCTTCCATTGATTTACCAAATCTTCATCCATAGTGCAAATAAGATTTCGCAATCCTCCTAAAGGACCGGTGCCCTTGTAGACCCCACGAACCTCACAAGTCAAGGCCTGGTCCAACAAGAGGGTCCCTAGACCAGATGCCCCAACACGACCTCCAACCACGATCCACACAACTAGGTCTGACTCCACATCCTTCGCAGTCAACCTTTCCCCTTAAGTGTTGGCACCCAAGAACCCACACCGCGGCACACAACAATCTTCACGGAGCAATACTCCTGGCGGGCCTACGCAGCTTCACAACACCACATGTGCTTCATGAATACACATTGTCAAATAGGTCTGCACCAATCCAGTTCGCAGCTGAGCTTCGTGGTAACTTGGAGATGGCCTCCCACCCACTGGTCACCATCTTCAACACAAAGCACACCACGCCATCGTGGAATCACACCCTGCAGCAGAATCTTCACGGGGGCCTCTTTGCGAACTCACAATGCGGTGAAACCACGCGGAAGGTTCTTCATGGGTCAAGCCACTTCGTGTCGTCCAATTCGCGATCCCTCAGCGTGCTGAGACATCGCTAAAAGAGCTTCACGAGTAATCCTCAACGCGACGGAAACTTCGCGAAACAAGGAGACAACTTCCGCCAACAGATCAACAAAAGAGTTCTCAAAAGTACGGGAAAACTAAAATGGAAAAGAAATCCTAGAACATAAGAATGATTTGTGCTTCTGAGTGCTCGGATATAAAGGGGATCTGAAGTGTTGAGGAAGAAAGAAAACAGAGTACAGAGAACTAGCACCGCGTTCATTCACACAGATCTGTCGACGACGAGGACTGACGGCATCGGAAGGAACTTCAGGACCCTGGGGGGGGGGGGGGGAATTAAAACACCAGAAGTCGAGGTCGAGAAAAAAGAATAAGAATACTGACTCCACCGGAAAACAGAAGATGGGATTCGGGAATTGGGGAAGGAGAACATGAGGCAAAGAACACAAATTCTTTACCGCAGAGGGTTAGGGAGCGACATAGAAAAGAAGAAACGAACCCCACGCACTGGATCTGTAGAAGGGCGTACAATGCAGACCTGGAGTGGGTTGCACAGAGGGAGACGTTGCCGCTGGAAACTTTCATACACGGAGACTAAAAACCTAGGATTCCCTAGGAGAGAGATGTTGTCATGCAGGAGAGATGTTTTCATTAATACTCTAGGGGTCCACATATGTAACTGTAATATGCATGAGGGTGAGAGAGAAAGAGTATATCATAAGATAAATTTAATGGATGGATGGGTATTTTTTACATTTTTATAAAACTATGATTTAAAAACACATTTTGAGTTACATTTTAATTTCTTTTTAGAGGGATGGATTTATTATCATGAACGGAGTGCAAAGTGATGGATGAAAATTCATATTTTTGTTAAATTTTTACGAATTCATTTTGGTAACATTCCTTCTTAATTTATTATTGAAACCATTTACATTATATTTAAAATGTATTTGACCATTTTTAATTTATACGAAATTTACAAAAATGTATATTCTATTTTTTCTATGGTAGTGGATACTTGTGTTGAAGAGGTGGTTGACACCATTGAGCCCAGTTAGTGATATCCATTCATTAAATATCATAAAACACATTCACTATTTCATGGAAAATCTCGTCTCAACAATTATTATAAAAAATATATATGGTTACTCTATATAGGGTTAGTCTCTTTTTGAATGTTCCAATTAAATTATAAACTAATTTTCTTCCTCAATTTAGAATCATATTGTCATTATTCATCTGAGGTAAAACACATCTTTTTATAGAAAAATAAGCATGATTGTATCAATGAGGAATTTCATATCACTTTAAATTATAGAGATGTGATGAATAATGATCATCATCTATTTTTTGACCATCAATGGGTCTATTATAATGTTTCAGTGAAAGAGATATACCCTTTAGTGGGACCTATTTTCAGGATGAAATGTCAATGAAGAATAGTGACAGTAATAATATGCAAATAAAAGATACACAATGTTAGAGGACTATTTAAGAGAATTATGAATATATAAGTATTATTGGACATTATATGTCTCAATAGATTATAATCCTTATATAATCTTAGAGTTTTTTAATCGTTAGTGTAACACCTTTATCCTATTAAAATGGGATGTTGGAATTGGAATCTGGGATATTCACAGGACAAAAGGATTCACTATTGTCAACTATATGTATAATGATTTTTTCTATAAATATAGTTTATAATAAAATGTTGGAGGGAATCAAATTTTTAATAATATATATTAAATATGAATACTGATAATCTATGAAATAGGATTGTCCATCATAAACATCCCCATCAGGGTCACAAAGAAGATAAATCTTCACGTGGAATAAGAACTAATGTAATGTGATTAAGGACATTCCAAACCAAACACACCAGTGAGACTCATAATACTTATTATAAAACCAATATAATGGAAAATAAAAAACATGGGGTTATCCAATATGATCATAGTTACTCTCATATGTTCTATTGACATGATTTCTAGTAATGTTCCTCAACGTGTGGATATTATCCACCCTATACTATCACACTGGATAAATAGATAGATAACTCATTATGTTTCGTCATGTTACAGATGAGATATATGAAAACATAAAAATAATAAAACTAGAATGATTTTATATATTATTTGGTCATTTCCAATGAGGTGCAATTACAAATAGTATCTTCAGTACAGTCTTATTCGTATATGGATGGATTGAAGAACATAATAGGGACAATATAAGGGTGAACATGGTTTTCGACTCTTTATTCTTATGTTGGTCATTTTTTTTGTGGTAAAAAGATCAAATATAAATGAATAAATACTATACCATGTTCTAAGGAGTTATTTAAAATATGTTTATGGTTCATACAAACTTTCGTATGAACAATGCCAATAGATATCACTCATTACGAGGTGAACCATCCATATTGATTCACCTTTAAGGTTATAGTTTTCATTGAAGTTATTTATGGGGCCTCCATAAACAATTATTATTATACCTATAATATTATATTAATTTTTTTTCATATTGAAGGAGGAACCACCCCCTTGTCATGTAGTACAGGAGGATTAATTCCCTCTGAAACATCGACAACAAAGGTCAGTTCTAGGAAATATGAAGATTAAAACTCAAATCAACATGACACCTATTAATGTTACAATACTACTATATTTTTCTTCTTATTAATTATTTAATCTATGATTCAAGTAATAGTACTAACATGATTAACTTTAAACACACACACAAATAGTCCACTTGTCCCGGAAATGATGAAAACTTGGTTGTAAACAACGAGAGAAGATGATATCATCCGGTTGTGTTCCATAACTGGGGAAGTACTGACCCCTAATTATGAATAAGGAATTAGATATATTATATTAATTAAAATCATAAAATTTTAACAAAATATGTTTTATCATTCACCCTTGTTTCCCTTGTTTTCTATGTTAATTAGACTTTTCTAAAGGAAGCCCCTCTAATCATGAGAGACACATATTAATCTATAATCACCAATTCCTCAACTATATAAAACATTTGACAGAGAATAATCATTCTAGTGTGTATTATTGATCTTAATGATAATTAATTATATATTTTATTTAATTTCATTCCATGAAACGAATAAACCATGACAGTGAATGACAAATCATCACTATTATATTCACTAAAAATTGCACAACTGATATAGGTAATATGGGAGATCACCTTCACCATATTTTTATGGTTATGGGGATATAAAACCTTATATATTAATGGTTAAATTATATTATCATTTAAACCATATATGAGAAATTATATTCTCTATTCAGGGATTTCCTTTCTTTCAAAAGAACAAATATTCGTGGAAAATTAACAGCATGGGCTACTCGAGAGCTTGCTCAAACAAATACTAATAAATCACAGATTCAAAATTCAAGTTCAATAAAAACTATGGAAATATAGGAATATACGGCACATATTTCAAGAATGATGTCAATTCCATAGAGTGGAGGAATCAATGAGTATAAATACATGTCAAATTGATCTTCCCACTGGATAAAGAAGAAACATCTATATGAGTATATTATTGGAAATATCTCAATACATCCTATCATATATTAATTCATTCTCATATTTTGGATATCTATATATTGTTATATAATGTATTTTTTATTTATCCCTTAATTTTATGAATCTATTTAATTGAAGGATACATCATCTAGATCTTCATCCCTCATGATTTATTAAGTAAAAAATTATATATCAAATTGTTATAATTTTCATAAATATTTCGTTTCTACAACTATGAATTTACTAAAATAAGTTATGTGAGAAAATATTAATATTATGATATGTTAATCTTGTTAGATAAATCTTTTTAATGGTTCAGGTAAATCCTAAAGTCCAAAAAATCTCATTATGGTGACTCTTTGGAAGGAGAATGTTATCTTTTAAATATATTACATTATAATGATATTATTGGGACATATATTTTGGTTTTTATACAATAATTGTATGTCTAGGAATGTATACAAGTTATAGGAATACAATATTTAGAATCATTAAACACAAATAATCTGATACAAAAATATTGAGGAAATTTATGGAAGTATATATATAATAACAATAATACAAGGAAACACAACACATATATGAGGTAGATTGATAATTCAATATAATGAAAATCATGATTGGGGATTGGATTGTGGGTTTTAAAGATCAAAAGTGAGCATGTACCCAAAACATACACCATCATATATTTTCCCCTCCCTCATATAAATTAATTAATGTGAGGAATAAAAGTGTACTCTTTCATATTTTTCATTAAACATAACTAGTGAGAGTAAAATTTATTTTTCAAGGGTAAGATAGTGGATACTTTCGTTTTTTTTAAAATATCACTTTTTAATATCCCAAGGATAGGTAAGGGATTAGTGCATAAAAACTGAAATTATCTTCTATCCACCCATATAAGTTTTCAACTTGAAATAATTTGTTCCTTTTAAAAATATTCATTTTAATTTTCCTAATCTATGAAAATGGTATTCCTTTTGATATTAGTATTTAATTTTTCAGAGGGTTCTCATTGATTTATTTTGACATGGTGATTAATATACCTCTTTCCTTGGGTAGTTTATGGGATTTATATTCTATCCTATAAGTGTGATTTTTCTAGTAAGATATATTTTACTAAAAATAATTGTGTAATTCTTAATGTGATAATACCATTAATAGAGAGTGAGGTAGCCTATGATTAAATATAATATTAGACCAAAAATAAATATATAAACTATGGCTAATATATACCCTATAAAGGGTAGATGAAGAGAATTTAATATCCAAAATCCCGAGGACATATAAGTCAAGGTTGTATATCTAGGGTTAAGGGAAAGGAAATCCCCAAATATAGATAGAAAGGATGATTTTTTTTAGAAAAAACCACATAGGGATGTGCACAATATTTTTGGTCAGAGTGAATAGATCCATGATGAAGGGTATTTGGTGATAACGAAAATGGGAATCAAGAGCATATAATTTAATAACTAAATTAATTCATGTAATTAAAATTATATATATAATAATATAAGGTATCATAGGAATGAAATGATGTGGAATATTTTTGTGTGTAGGGATGTCCACAAAAAAGGAATATTCAACCACAATATAGTTGATGGAGAATTTGGTTATTGGATTTATCTTTCTATGTTTCAATATTTTATTGTATCATCATAATACTATTTAAAAATAATTTTGAATTCTAAATAAAAAATAAAAAACCAATTTCACATATCATTTGTTTAAATTCATATATTTTAAATACTTTTGACAAGGTAAATTTCACATTATGTTTACTTTTTCATCATAGGTGAAGATTATTTTGATATAACATTACAGAATTTGAGGAAAACATACGAAAATGGTTGGATCTCTATAGAACACATGTATAATATGTCCATGTTGTTCCTAATATTTTAAACCAATTTCCACAAAATTAGGTGTATTCATACCTAACTATCTGGGTTCTAATCCTATAAAATATAATAAATCCAAATTCTTCAATTTTCAACCAAAAATTAGTTATGAATTTGTGGAATAGTTCTTTTTCATTGTGTTGTGTGTACTTTAGTTATTAACATTTATCTTGAGTACTAAATCTATAATTATAGGAAATTTTTTTGTTAGTCAATATATGGTATAATAAAATTATTTTATTTTAAATAATGAGATTATAATCTCTCAAAGAATAAATATAAGTGCCAAGAGGTACAATGGAAAAAGTAGAAAAACATTACCTTTCACATTAACTATACATAAGAACCATGGGACCCTCATTTCAATATAATGTAAGTTGAGTGAAACTATTCCATATTAGAGGAAAATAGGCATATTCCTAATATACTATAAATTATGACACTTGATATTTTCATTGGTGGAGGTGAAATGAAGATAGAAGAATTATTTAACATTCTCTACCTCTTAATGGCGGGCTAAATGGTGGGATGTTATTGTGAAGAAACTAATCATTTGTAAAGGGCATTCTTATATATTAATTATATAATATTTTTCTTTAAAACTTATTTTTAATAAATTATTATTTTTTAGTCTTGAAGAAATATTCTGTAAAGATTTTAATTTGAGTTTGTTTCAATAAAATTATTTTTTCAATTAATCGATTGACCCTAATATTTCTCATGTTAAACATACATTATTCAGTTCTAACAACATATGATTCCATTTCAATCCCCTAATCATTCAATTATTAAGATATTTTTCATTACAAAACATTTAATAATGTGTTCAACATTTTCAAATTATGGATACATCAATGATCATACCTACCTATATGTATCTATAGGGAAGAGGGTAACCAGGATAAAGGTCAATCATAACCAATTAATTAATTCAATCCTGAATAAACATATGTGAAAATTCAATATGACATGTTGTTTAATGAGCATTTAATTCTATATTTTTCCTCAATTCTAAAATAATCTTCTATTTTTCAAGAACCAAAGTCTATAATTATGATGTTTTATTTTCAAACGTCAATCAAGCCCCCTTTTTTAGTTAATTTTATAAAACATCACAAAAAATATATCCCTAAAACCTATAATTATCCTCGGTAGATGACTGGCGGACTTATCTGTGATAAAAAACATCATGAATAGACTAAATAATTAAATTTTTGATAACGTCACATTAAAATTTTCGCACTATTTATAGGGATATCTGTAGAGTAGTTTTTTATGATTTATTTTTATTTTGTAATTATATGTTTTTTAATAATTTTATATATTTAATTATGATATAATTTAATTTCCCAATAGTTTTTTCCTCATACATATTAATTTGAGATAAATACCTTCTTTTAAACCCAAAAAGGATGGTATCCTATTTCATTGATGCCAAATCATAGAATATAACTCTTTGAATGAGGATATAAAACCAGTCAACAACCCTAACACCCATCATATAATGGAACAAAAAAGTGCAAATATAATTTATAAAATAATTTTAAAAAAATAAATTATTATAATTGAAGTAATTATTTTTATATAAACAACCTATTATAAATGTAATGTTAGAGATCATAACATTAAATTAAAATATAGTCTGGTTAATATATTGAAAATGTTCAATGTACTTGTAGGAAAAGACCCTAAAAAATCCAAAAAAAAATGTCCCACTACATTGTCAATATTAAAATGCATAGGTGTAGATGGGGAACATGTAAGCGATCTGGATTTTCAAATCTAATTTGATGAATCTAAAATGTACAAGATATACTATATGAATACCCTATTTATACGTATGGTAATGCAAAGATTTTTTCTTCAAAAATTATTATTGGCCTTTAGAATAATTAAAATATATAAATTAACACGATGAAACTAATATTAAAAATGAGATGTACTAAATTAGTCTATGGTGTTGCAAGGTTTTATAATATCAATTAGAGGTGGAGTGGCTGAATTAGTGATTTATGTTTCACAATATATACTTTTAAAATCATTATATGTAATCGATAAATATATCGATTCGTCGTTCCTTAATTCCCACATACCATGTATACAAACAACTATTCAATTTTTATAAAATTACTAATTTTTATGTTAGAATCCCAATAGGATGTTAATGGTATTCCAAACCAAACATTACGATTTATGGAAATACATATTCATGATTGGTGTGAACTTTGGAATTTTGTCATTTTCTAGTCAACACTATCTAATATTCTTTAGAATTACTACTGGGTTCTCTCAATGTTCATTATTAGAACTTTTCAGGTTATGATATCTCAAATAATATCCAATACACTAAAATTATAATCTATTTTTTCATATATAATTAAATATTTATTCTCGATTTAGTTGTGTGGTTTACAAGAAAATTTTCTCTTAAATGGATATTTATAGATAATCATAAATTTATTACTCCACACATCCAATAATATCTTTGAGATGACCTTACCCTACAATGAAAAATGACTCTCCTCATTGATGTTTTCTTGAAAAATAAAAAATGAAGCTTTTGAAAATATTTTATATCTTTTGAAAGGATCACACTATTCTCATATCAAATTCTCTCAAATTCATTATAAATCATTGAATGATATTTTCATTTCACTTTACAACACATGAATAAAAACTCAATATTATATTTTAATCGACATGATGAAATCACATGAAGAACCGATACCACCTTATTCCATCACGAATTACACACATGGAATTATCCTCATTATAAAGTGTTTTATAATACCATGGAATAAAATTCATCCTTATAATAAATAGTTTTCTTGATTATAAAATGTTCTATCATCAAAATTATTACATATTGTATCTATATTATGGCTCAAGGTTGTATAAAATGTCTACAAATATGGTAAATAATGTTTCAAAAATAAATCAGAGAGCCATGTTATAATTAGAACATTTTCAATGGAGTAATAATACATCGTTTCAATCATATTCCTCATCAAAATATTCATAATTATTTTCCACATAATTAATAATGAAAAACCATGGACCAAGGTGATGCCTGTTTTTTTCTTCACTCTTAGCTTCCACAACCTCTCGTTTTCATTTCTGCCTGACGATGTGATGTCTACCTCATATATAACTATCTAAAAACCATCACACTTTTATAGGAGTCTCCAATAGCATTTCTCCACAATTTTTCACGCTATGTGAAATGGATCTACCACAATTTAGAGGTATCATCCCACACAGGAGGGACTAGTTTGGTTACTTTCCATGACATGTTGCAATGTTTTTAACAATTCCTAATGATATTGAACTTAAAATAGTTAGTTTACAAATCAAATCAATCCAAATAAATTCATTCAATTTCATAAAATTGAGTCCAATAATTTTCTGAATTTTCACTGTAAAAAAATAATTACAATCATTTTTCTAAAACAAAAAAATTAATCATAAATTCAAAAATTATTAAATCATGAAGTAATATTTATGTTTCTGTTTTTATAACTAATGTACATTAAATTAGTTCAGTAGAAAAATTTCTTCATAATTAATAAAAGAACATAAATCATTATTATAATAATTAATATTTCTTCAAATTTCTTGTTGAAAATAAATACTAATTTCGTATTAACTAATCATCATGGGAGATTTAATCCTTAATTTTGGATTTCTTAAAAATAATCAATTCAATAAAATATGAAAAGTAAAATTATATCCCTTAATGAAGATAAATTCAATAATATAAGAAATGTATGGTATTATCTTCTCCATCATTCATAATTTCATCAATTAAAATAGCATCTACTCTTTTTTTGAATATTATATAATTTTTTTGTTGAGTAGAGGATGACATTAATCATTCCAAAGAAAGAAGTACATAGTATCTAACTCTATGTCTACATGGGTGAACCTAGTATATTAAATAAGAGTGATGAACCTCTCGTATCAAATAATAACTTAATTTTAAAGTAACTACTAACCACTTTCTAAATGTTGAGAACTATCAAGAGACTGGGAGCAGACTCCAAGGAATCTCCACCATTTGCGGGAAGAATAATCTGCTGGTAGTCTGGGTGGATTACCTTGTCACTACTAACTCAAATAATGAGATAAGGTGTGACATGTATAATTTTTTGAACAGCTACTATCCATAATCTAACACCTCTAAATTCAGATTAACAAACAAACACATCATACCCCATTCTTCAACTGATTCACAAACACCTAGAATTGAAGCTACCATACCAAATGTTCACTGATCACATGTCCTTTCTTAGGTGTAAATGTAATATTAAAGAGAAATGTCTATATATATTTTACCCACATTCTCAATTCAAGGTTCATTTATCTTTAGGTAAATATTTTCTTCTACATTTTACTATATGAATATAATGTAAAAGGCTCCCCAAAGAGATAATGTCTCTATGTTTTCAATTCATAAATAAAAAATACCAATTCTAGGACGTTGGTAGGAAAATGTTTCTCATGTGGGTGTAGTATCCATGATCCATATCCTCCCACATGGTTATCTTTCATTATCATAAAAATTCAAAACCCACACTAGAAACATCACTATATAAGGCATAATCCCTCTCAGTCTCAATATAATGATGAGAGGGGAAGATGTTATATTGGTATAAAAATTATAAATATAGTATTAAAAATTATCATCAAATTCATACATCACCCATTTTATAGCCTTTTAAATAATGGGAGAAACCAGCATAGATAAATCCTTGATGAAACATCATTAATACCTGAAAATTCCCAAAAATATGAAAATGTATTCCAAAAAATAATATATGTATTACATTGCATATATATGATAGATTTCCATGACACCCTAAAAAACCTAGTGATGGTAAGAAAGGTCCTCCTATATCTTGAAAAAAATCAAGATATTATTAAAGAAATTACCATAATGGATTCCAAAAGTCATTGGATGTAGTAGTTCATCAACAAAAAAAAAGAATAAGATAATTTTTAATCCAAAAATTAATTACCAAATCCCTAAAATATTTTTACAATCTTTGACTTGTATTATTTGGGACATCTTATTCATAAAACTTCAATTTAGGGTATCCATATCTCTGGTGGATCTTTAAAAACCATTGGGAACCACTAAAATACCAAAGAGGCGATAAATTTTGGAAAATGAGTATTTATTCATTATGGTCAATGGATTTAGATTAGTATATTATATGAAATTTCAGAGACATCTGTTTTCCTCCTTTGAGGATACCATTATAGAAGCCTATAGTGACAAACTATGATAGATAAATCACATTCCCTCAAGGTCATCTAGATGAACCATACACTCAATCAACTAGGCCTTAGCAATCCTATATAATAAAAAATATATGGGGATGATCCTGATATGTAGATTCATGTTACAATCAACCTTTCACTAGGAATGAAACCCAAAAAATTCCTCTACGCACACATTTGAGTACATACCATTAACCATGGAATTTCCACCAATGGATCCCATCTTAGAGGACTCAAGACATAACTTGGAAAAAGGTAATGAGATATTACCCTTGTCAGAAAATATTGGTGCTACCCTCCAAGATCTCATATCTCATTAACCCCTTAAAGGCAAGAATAATATGACCAGGGCTAAGAAACTGACACTTATGGTGATATCTATATAATCGTTCCTTGAAGTTGATCATGTAGTTCATGATGATAATTAGGTAAAAAATTAATTTTTACAATATGATATTGTGTAAAATAGCCACAATGAATGTAATTAATACATGGAACTCAAGGAATATAAAACCTTTACCCATTTTTTTACACAATAGATTTAGTAAATCCTCACTAAAGGAAATCATCTTATCCCTCTAGCCCATAGAGTTTATAAATTTAATAAAGATAAATTATTAGTATGGGGATGAATAAGAAATAATATATCTCATGGAAGAAACTAGAAACACCTCAATTCTCATGGTGGCTAGCCTAGAATCTAAAGCCTCTGGTGCAACAAAAGTAGCATGTAGAAAAGATGAATTATCCATTCCCTATGCCTTCCATAACTAGTTATAATCCCACTTTGCCTTATAAAACTATCCTCCATCCTATGTAGGTTTAGACTTCACCTGAGAACCCTTCTTGAACTAGAATTTCGCTCCACTCCATAATGAAAAATGATGTCTAAAGAGCTAAATATAGCCCATATGTCCACACAGATGGAACAAAATTAGTGTATCTGGGTATTTCATCATAAAATGACAACACATACAACAATTAAAGATTAAAACAAGCTTACAACCCATATAATATAGTAGATATGTACAATGAAACTGATAAAAACTCTTAACACTCCCTCATCGAGACTCATCTCAATACTGTTTCTATCCTGATGTAAAAAATGAATTACTATCCCCTGAATGAACACTAAAATGAACTATATTTATATCATATATTCAAATTCCATAAATTCCTTATCATACAACTCTTTTTAGGTCCAAATAATGTGAAAATAAGTATTTACAGGGTCTCCAAATTCAAGATAATATCAAAAATGCATTCCCTATTGTAATCCTTCATGAGGAGATCACGAGAGAAATGAAGTAAAAAATTAAATTGGGAAGAATACTCCACCACCTAGTGATTTCATTACTCCAACATTATGACCCAATGGGCCTCCACATCCCTCAATGTCTCATTGATGTACATTCATCTGAATTCCACCTTGAATTTTTTCAATGTCAAATCCTCATACATTCATGCAAGTACCACTAAATCCCACCCCTTCATACCTTTAACTTCCATAATGTATTTAGATAAAACACAATTAACAGTATCAGGTGTCTTTATAAACTCAAATATATACTCAATACAATCCACCCACTCCTTAGGATCATGGAGCACAATGTCTTAATGGAATACCAGTAGTTTTTTCCTCATAAACAGCTAAGCATAGTCTATAATCTGTGTCTGCTATGGAACACTAATTTAGTTAAGTGTTGGATAATTCAAATCATGAATCCATGTTATAATAATGGATAGGAGGATTTTCATGTGTGGTATTCTCCACATCACCCTCTCTACTCCTAAATGTGGTCCTTCTATGAGGCATTGTCTGAAATTGAAAAAATAAGATCATTAAAAACAAAATTTTACCTCCAACCACATATCTTGAACCAAATTTCACCTTTATCATATGTTTAAGAGACTATTATTAGTTTCCAAAGAATATATAAAATACAAATATGTGAAAATATAAAAATTATTGAGCATATCCCATAATTCATGATTCGGTCACACTATTAGGAAAACAATATTACAACTGTGTAGGTATCCTTGGAGGTTGGTAGACAAGGACACATGGGCTGCACATGGATACTGCTAATTATGTGCCTTAACAAATAACCTCCTTAATAACTCCCTTTTTTACTCCAAAACATAAAACAAATCCAGGAGCACCCTAGGACTCAACACCAATTAGGAAATACATCAAAATATCCTCAAAACAACACATAACAGATAACAATACATAAATACCATCCTAGAACACCAATGAAAACATGATTCTTGACATTATGAAGAGATATCTTGTATCTCCCTCACTCAAATATTCCAATCCCAAATAGTAATACTTATATTATGTTACCAATCCCCAAATAAATCATCCACTTATACAATTTTATAACAAAACAACCCTAATCATCATAACCCATAGCCTCAGCTAGCATGCCACAAGGGCCTAAGAATGTTCTTGATCACCATTGGATGTAATCATGCATGAGAAAAAAATTAATAAGTTATTTCAAATATATTTTCCCACTATAAACTAGCGTCAACCATAGATAGAATGGGACATAAACACCAATATTATAAGGAATGTTGAATAAATTAATAAAACATCCTGATAAAATTTTCAATGTCTAAATAAATACCATAAGTAATAAAAATCCTACATCATATAAAAATAATTCTATAATTTTTCATATAGTTGGTATATGAAGTGAAATCATAAAAAATAATAGAATTGAAAATGGAAAAAATGGCCAAATATTGGCCTACATATATGTCTCATGGTAGAAAAACAAAAACTAACATCACACAATATAATCCTAATGTGACCACATATCATCCATCAAGAAAAATTGAAGACTATAATAATGAAGTGCCACCAATATATAGTGTTTCCTTTAATTTTACTCCACCCGGCTAAAATGTATATAAACACCCAAAGTAATATTTAGATCATGAGAAACATTACCTCAAATGACACCACCATGAATCTATTTATTACTTTTAGTGATTTAAAATCAGAATAGTATTTTGGAAACTCATATTCTAAACTAAAAATCATTGAAAAAAATTAAAATCTCAAAAATCAATGGAAATATCATTGTTTCCATTTTTCAAGACATAAAAAGTTTACAAAATGATTTTTTATATGGATGAATAAAGAAACACGGAAAAATGAAACAATATGGAAACAATATCCATTATAATGTAACAAAATTTATCATAAAAATTATCCTTAGAACCTTATATATGGAAATGGTTATAGAATATTTCATCACCACTACATTGCACTAGGGTAATTAATAAAATCATACAAATGAATCTTGCATGAGTAATGTTCATTGATGGATCTGACAATAAGGGTCTTGTGTGAGTGAGTCAAAATAAAATTCTCTAGAATTCTTGAAAAATGTAATATATAAAGGTCTACCATTGACCAATCTGCATGATATCTCTTTTTCTCTCAACCAGTAAGTGGATGGTATCATGATCATCTTATTAAAGGCACTCATTGTCAATTAGAAAATCCATGGTTTCCCCCTTGATAATGATACCACATTCTCTCATGGTCTTGAAGAAAACCCCCACTGACACCCTAGATATTTCCAAATGTTACTTATTTTCAAACAGAATCCCACCAGAGTACCATACAAGAAAATACACATCAAAATAAATTTTCATAAACAAATTGTCCCATTATATTAAGGAACATTACTCATGGAAATAACATTTATAATCTACATTATAAATCCATTTGAAAATATAAACCCCCTTTATCCATTTATAAATAAATACATTGAGTGCCCACAATATACTCTTATTTTGAAAAAACTCATTAACAATACGAATTCCCAAACTAAGACATAAAACTCTATTCACACCCATAATTGTGTGATATACACTTTTCTTTAGGGATTTCAGAATATTAAATTTCCATGCATAAATTATGATAAAATTTTCATAAGACTATTAGGAATCATATTTTAATAAAAATTTTGATGTGTAAAGGGGATACAATTTGGGATTTTGTTATGGTAATTCTACATAGAATAATATTCTATGTATTTGTGAATATTAATCCCAACTAAGACACAAAAATATGACCTATCCACTGACTCTCCAATACAAGGCTTAACCATATTCCCATGCTAGAATGAGGTTGGAAACATCCAATTAAAGCCATCCCAGGTTAGTCAATGGATTGGAGAAGTCATTGTGCTTATAAGGAGTGGGCATGCTGTTGTGTAAATTCAAGAGTGCACATGATTGAAGGAATGCATTGCGTGGTTTGGGTGCCCATGGGGCCGAATCATGTGTGGTGGTGTGTGTCGGTGGAATGGGTTCTGAACACCATTTTTGACTCTACTAAACAATAATCTCTGATTTTATGATATACTAAAGGGAAGGTGAAATAAGATTTTGATTTTGGGACATGAGGTCCTGTTAATTTTCCACCATGTGATAAAGAAATATGGATATAATGAGATTCATTAAATCAGCATGATCTCATCCATACAATTGAAATAACACATAGTAACTTATTAAATAACTCAATACCACATAAAAATAATTCAAAATTATCTTAAATAGAATAATGGAACTCATCTTATACCTTTTGAAATCTAAACATTGTCCATCCGAGCATGAGACAACTGGTCATCCACACCTGGCATGTTGAAGCCTCCCGAAAATCTTGATGAAACCAAAGAATGGAATGGAAATTGAACATTCATGCCTAATAATAAAACCATATGACAATGATAGTGCTCAAATTCATATCAATAACCTCTTTCAAGAAAATCCACCCTTTCATGAAGCCATCATATAATGTATTTCTTATCACATGATCTAGAAAAGACAATACTAAATTCTTATTGTGAATTTTTTGACTGTGTGACTCTCATGTCTTCTCCAAGTATTATGTTCTGAAAAAATTGGTATTATCAAGAGAGTATACACTATACATGAATGATAAATTGTGTAGTGGTGGTCATTGAAACCCCCATAATCCACCATAATATCCTCTAACGATCACATGATAGGACAATCACGATTGTGTGAGGCTTTGTGGATAAAACCAAATCTTCACATGAATAGATCTTATATTTTCATCACATGAAACTCCCATATTCTATGAGATGGGATCATTAGACACATAAAGGATAGTCATGTGATGATGCCCAAGTTCCAGCACTTCAACATTGTGAGGCGTGACCAAAAAAGTACCAGTGTTCATGGGAAGATTTCCAATACAATCAGATGATTTCTTTTAGAATATCTAGAATAACATCGTGAGAATATATCTTGTGATCATGTGATTCTATTCATTTGACGAATCCATATCCTCAGTCATCATTGGGGGAACCATCACCATGGAATGTTGATGAATCTTTGCCTAACCTAGTCCAATAAATACCCCTACTCCCCTTTAAAAAATTCATGTGATAGTTGGAGAGTGAGCAGTTGAGAAACATGGAAATATCACAAATGCCTTGTAAAATCACCACCATGTAATTATAAGGCTCTAGGAGTGATAACCCACCATGATAACTCCTTCAAAAAACTCATAGCAGGATTATCTTATGATCACATTTTATCATGAAATTATAAAATCACATGTTTCCCCTATGAAAGGATATCTACAAACACCTTGGAACCCCCAGAATTTGTTTGTAATATATTTTGGGAAACCATCAATCGGATCATGTGATAACATGAGTAATACAGTCTCATGAAAAAAGATAATATAGACCATCAAATACTTATAGGTCACCCATTTTGGTACCTATAACAATAAACTAGTGTCCATGAAACTTGTGATGTCACCAACCCATTGTATTGTGATGATTGAATGTTGGATTTGAAGTATTGGATTCAACATGCAATTCCTATTAAGTCCCTTGTCTTATGGATGGGGAACTGATAATGTGAACAAAATTCCAAATAGTAGGTAAATATTCATTAGCAGAGATACCTTATCTATGTACACGACACTAGCGGGCAACCACAACACATATCCACATAGTCCCTCACATGACCCCTTACATGTCATGATGTAGTATGAATATCAACATACCACTTTCCTATGACTTATGTGTCAAGAATGTATGAAAAACCATTTGTTTGTAACATTTAAGAAGTAACACTCTGAGCCTAATGATTCCCCATTTCTTTGACTTGTGGTGTAGGCTTCAAGACAAGTTCACCCAACATGACAAGAAATCCATCATTCCATGCAACGTATACCTTCATCCATGAACATGAAAAATCTCAGATTCCACCCCTTCATTTAAAAACTAGATCATTGTAAGACCATATGAAGGTCATGTATTAACATGAGTTTGGGCATCATGTGGTGTCCTTATAAGGACACCGATCAACATATAGATGGATATGGAATGTGTATAAACTAATGGAAATACTTAAGGACATGAACTGCCATGAACCATGAATTACTCTTCAATAGGAAGCGTATACCCTCACCCATGCAAGTGGTTGATTTGATACACAACCCCCAAAAAAGACTCATAAATTCCTTGAAATATCTTTTTGAGGTCGTGAGACTCTCATAAAGAAGGGACCATTAAGATATTATATAATATAGAGTTCCTTTAAACATGTATAGATCCATATCACATAATAGAACCCATGTGCATTCCCTCACATCATGATGAAGACCTTAAAAGGTGTGGTTTTGAAGAAAACCATTAGCATTGAACCCCTCTGCCTAACGGTAATACTGTCCCTGAAACCTGAGTGATGGACCCTTGGATTTGTAGATTTGATGCTCAGTAAAGCACAAGATCATTAAAATGTTCTTAATATCTGACCTTATTATTAAATAATGATCAAATAATCACGATATTCTTCAATGAACCCCCAATATCTTAGGGAATCCATGGGCATACTACATTGATTATATGATAAGCCATGGAAAATTTATGTTTCTCACGCTATTTACCATTGAAATGTTAGCAATTTCATGGACATTCTAAAAAAATTCTTGTATGAACATATGAAAACTCCTTGAAATGTCACCATTGTCAGGAGATCGCCCAAAAATAATATGATTTGATCTCATGAAAACTGATCAACATTTTGAAATCTTCTTAATATTTCCCATTAGCAAGTCTGCATAATCATGAGATAGCCTAATGGAAAGCCAAGTTGATCATGTGAATACTACTTTACATGCCACCATTGTCATGAGATTGCCTGAAGACAATCCATTTTTATATTGCAACAACTCATTTATATTTTGGTATTATCATGCGATTTCCCATTAATATTTCAGCATCATCAAGAGATATCCCAAAGACAATTGATGTTAATCTCATGGAAACCTGTCAATATGTCTGTATTTTCATGTGATTGTCCATTGACATGTATGTATCCTCATACGATAGCCTGAGGACAAGTCATGTTGATCAAAAAACATCATGTAGACATGTCCACCTTGATTATACAAAACACATGACTTGTCCAGGGTCGTTGATCATGTGAAGCATCCATGAGATGTCCATTAATATTGAAACGAACTGTGGACATGTCTGGAATATTTCTGTGGATGTGTATTGCATGTCAAAACGATACCCCAAGCATGTCTAGTAAATAATAAAGAACTGTCTAGCAAGAAAGAAAGACATGTTTGGAAATATCCGAAAAACCTTTCACTTTATGTAGAAGGCACTCTCAGACATCAACAATGTAGTCCCTAGGATAGGAAAATTCAGACACATTACCTTTCAGAAGGGAAGTGCCTTCAATAAAAGAGGGTTACACACTCCAGAGACCCTATTTTGTGTCATAATCTTTAATAGAGTTTTCATGGCTTCCATATCCCTTTATCTGTTAGAAGATTGATTATGAATATAATATTAGGTAAACCTCATACTGTATTCCCCATCAGTGGAATATTATGATATGTCCCACAAACTGGGGTAAACTCACTTTGTAATCCTTGATCAATGACATGATATGATTACCTACATATATGGGTTTCCATACTGGTGTAAACCCATAGCATGACAAAAACCTCATGGGTAACCACAATTTATTAGGGAGTGTTCATCCACCTTATGCCATTAATAGTTTAGGGATTAATAAACTAAAAGAACTCAGATTCATGCAATAACCATGATACATAGGACACCTTCCTCAATCATGATTTTAGATGGGAATCAGCATTTTTTTGATTCTTTACATCTCCTATAAGTCTTCCATCCTTCCTCTACCATTAGCGGATGAAAATTAGGCTCATACGAATGAATCATTTTATGTATAAGCCCCGAATAGTTCCTTAAAGTACCATAAAACCATCAACTAGTTAGCAAAGAACTAAAATATGATTACTCTAATTCCTTATATATCCATTCTACATAGTATTCCTTCCTAAGGCCTGGGTTCTATACCATATCCTCCATGAGATGGGTAACCCTACATCCGAGAGGGATACATTAATGTGTATGTATTGTATGGATATTCTCTTATGCAATGTGTTTGATCGTCCACCTTATTTTGTTTCTCAAAATTAGAATGGATCACATGGACTTAGAAATAAGTGATGATTGTATCAATAAGTTGATGATAATGACCCCAAGATGGGATATCCATTTGGATGTAAGTTTGATTACATACCATTTTCTCAAAAAGGTCCATACACCCAATTATGTAATTTTGGAAATTCTTATATGGATAAGTCCCTCCTAAGGCCTATGCTATTGTAACTATCACAATACATATGCCCATATAATAATTGCGCAGTCTTTGATTCATGTATTAAGAAGATACATAGTATTTTTCTTTGACGACTGAGTCCTATATTTATGTCCTTACCATTTAATGTTAAATCACATTTATGGTTCAACAAACCTAACCATAAACTATTTAAAAAAAACAATATGTATTTTTATTTATATTATAAATATGATTCTTAGGCCTACTCATAGAGGTTAAATCCCATATCCAAGGCACCAGATGCCTCTCTGGATAATAATAAACTCTATAGATACTGAATATGTCTATAAAATATATCACAATAAATAAATAATATAATTAGGGAGAAACCATTATATACATATACTTTTTTTTATCAATACCTAATCCTAATAAATTTATGGATAAAGGGGTAACCAATCTCGTTTTTGTGTCTTGAAATGATTTAATTAACATATCATAAATCTATAAGTGATCCCCATTGTTGGAATTAATTTCCCCCAAATGGGTGTGATGAGACCGACCACCCATCCTCTAGACCAATGTATGTTCATTAGCATCATTGGGTATAAAATCCTAGAGGCCCACCTTCCTTTGGAAAGTAGGTCTGTACATTGTAATAGGTGTGGAAACCATTGGGTGTCTCTAAGGAAGATTAATCAAGCGGAAAACCCAACATGATTGACTGATCAGGGAATTGAACCACCCATAATGAATCCATTAGGCCAACCCATCTATGTATTTTTTAATGATACATAAATAGTAAACCCGATATGGGTTATCGAGTAACTTATTGAAATCCCCTAAAAATAAACCATCGAAACTACAAAACCACACCAGTTACAACAACAATATGGTAAAACTACTGTGAAATAGTTTAACAATGTCATCCCTATCATGGGTTAAAAAGGATAGATTGTTCAGTTCTTGTTAGGATATTTTTTATGTGCTCATTTCCCAACAAAAAGGTGATCTCAACAGATTTCTTTAAACAATGCTTATCCTTTCATAAAAAAAAGTTTCAAACAATTATCATTTATTTATGAAACTTATTTATCAAACATGTACTCTTAAATTTCATGTTTCACTAAAAATGTTAATTTTCTTATTCCTCATCAATTTCTTAATTCCTTATAATAGAAATGAAATCATAAAATCTTTCAATAGACTCTATGATTGTTGGACCAGAATCTTTGGCCCTGAGGCCCCAATATATTTTTAACCAACACACCCCATATAGTTCTAGTTGGAGAACATATTGATATTGGCATACCATGTCCATGGATCCATCTTGACTATGGAATAAACCCATGATATCCTTCATTTAATGAATTCCCACTATCCATCTTTCCCACGACACCACCATTGGAGAGGAAGTGGCCCCCATTGCCACGTTCGACCACTTTCAGAGCTTATACCTAGAGTGAAACAACACATAACATCAATACCTCATAGAGTTATATGTGGAAAATTACCATTTCATATTAATCAACCACGATCTTCCTAGGTGGGTTCCCATCTATTTTCTTCATCATTGTCAAAATGTGATTGTAATTCCACAAGGAGATAAATAGGAGGTTATTCTTAAACTAGATTTCCATGGTTGAGAATCCAGCAAGATATCCCTCCAAGGGTATCCAAATAATACAACTCTAAATCATTCTTATATCTCTTAAATCACTGATATATCTACGAACAACCGTTGTACCATAATAGTTTCCAAAATTCAATCCCATATAATCACTCACTAGATGCTCCTAACATCATTACAGCTAGAATTAATAATACTGGGACCCCATAGGGAATCCTATCCCATAAGGATAAGATAATTATTATTATATTTTACTATGGGATAATCCTCAATACGATAGTTGACCCATTAAATGGTATTGTGCACACTGACCCCTAAAACGGTTCCATGGGAACACACCCCTCAAATAGTATAGTGGGATTCATCCCACAAAACAACATAATAGGTAACAAACCCCAAATGAGAAACTCTACTAAGGAGGGGATCCATCCTGTATACATCTCAGTTAATATGAGAACAATGGATTCCCAGGACTTATAAATTGACCCAGATAAGGACACTCATGTAGAGTATAATCATAACCTAAAGTATTCATCTAAGTCACAACATGCTGCCATACCTTCTGCCTATATAGAAGGAAAATAAGAGATCGATGGAATCCTTCAGGAATCTATAGATGGAATTTCTGGCCATTGTTTTATTTTAGAGGATAATGGTAATGGAGTATATGGAAAGTGGAAGCAGGGGATTCATTCTCTGGTGTCCACTTCAGGAATCTCACTACAATACACTCACCCTACCATTAATAGAGGATAGGGTGTTTTCATGGATCCTTACATCCTAACCATAGAGAATGAAAAGGAAGTTCTTGATTAAGAAAAAATAACACAAATACAATGAGATAATATAGAACTTGAGGAAATCATTTTCAGAATACTCTTATGATCTCTACCTTGTAATGATGTACTATAAAATTCCTTTGGAATCCTACAATATAGTGTGGTGCCCCATCCCGCAGGGTAGGGGTCATTATCAAATTATTGATTGCCCATCCTACAGGGATGTGGGGATTTATATATTTTCCACCACCCCACAGGGGTTACTATTAAAATAATATAACATCAAAAATTACCTCAATTCCACTTGGAGATTCAAAATATTTTAATCAGTGGGATGAATCCTCATCATCAAAGACTCCCAATACTTCATCACTTACAACAAAACCAATAAATACTATTACTCTATACCCTTTACTCAAAACACATCCATCAAAGAATAACAATTGAGGTATCAGTATCTTGGAGGAGAAAAATCATGATTTTCTATCTATTAATTACAGACAATGAAAATTATATTTCATCCAATCAAGACACGTCCCTAGGTAATTGAACTATTCCATGGAAAATGGTTTCATAGATATCCAGGCGATGAGAAATTCAACAAAGGAATGGATGATAAGCCATGAGAAGCATTCCACCTACCATTAACGTCTCATTCACACAATAGAATGCTTATTTTACTTTTAAATACTGGATTTAGGTGTAGATGTAAATGGGGATGTTGGAACAACCATCACATGAATCTCCAGTCCATTCATCTATGCACTTTGAAAAGGACGCACTAGTTGTGCATGAGGTCATGATTCATATAATTCCTGAGGATAGTAAACCATATTTCAATACAATATTGAAAAAATACAATTCTTCCAAAACGATACATGCCCCTAGGAATTTTTAATATATCATTGAAAATTGTAATATTGAACTCACAATAATAAGGAATCTGAATGAGGCTAGGTTGATAGTTCATGATAACCATTTCCTCTTCCATCGACATCTCAATCACAAAATATTGAGCTTATTTATATTCAGAGATAGGTTTGAATGAAAGGTATGTGCCACCATGATAGAGTTTATGGATCCAAAAAATCATGTGATATGAATAAAAGTTATCCAATCTCCATCAGAATATCCACTCTCCTAACAGATTATTCACCCTCATCCATATCTGAATCCATTAAACTATACTTCTAGTGTCCTTACTCTATGATGTTAAACTACATGTTCGATGTCCGTGTCGCATGACACTAAACCACACAGTTTCTTATATCCTTACCTCATGCCATTAAAGTGCACGACTGATGTCCTTATTGAAGGAAATTAAACTTCACAGGTTTCTAGAACAATATAAGTCTTAAATCACATTTTAATGAGGTATATATGGATTACAGGATCATATATCGTGGTCCATCCACCTATATGTACGTCCTTATAAATTGAAATTAAACGGCATGGATGATAACCTTACTAAATGACATTAAACTACATAGATTTTTAGAACTACATATGTCTTGATTATAATTATAATGGGCTATGTAGAAATGCTTGGATCCCATATCTTAGCCTAACCACCTAAATTTATGTCTTTTCCACATGATATTATACTGCATGGATGATGTAATTTCCACACGGCCTTAAAATGAATGGGTTTATAAATCTACATATGGATTGATTCCAAATCTAATGAGATATGATGGGACTCCCAGATCCTATATCATAGCCTAACCACCTATAATTTTTTCATTATATAAAAACATTAAAATTCATTTCTGATGTTCTTTACACATGATATAAAACTGCATTGATTTTAGTATCCTTACCATATGATATTAAACTTCATGGCTGATTTATAGAGACCCATGCTTAACATAACTAGATATTAAATCATTTTAGATGAAAATTCCGAACATTACCAAAATTCACACCCGATTTCCATTAAATTTTAGTGTATTTGGAAATGTTGAAACAAAAATATTTATCTTATTGAATGATCTTCAACATCTTTTATGAAGATTTACACCTTTAATACTTCTACTAAAACTTTTATTCATAATCCATGGAATGGAAACATAAGAAATAGGTTCTCTCATATCCTCAATGAGGGTAAATAAAGGAAATTAATAATTATAACATGAAGAAAAGGGCATGGAAATTGAGAAAAACGTTTGATGATCATACTGTTTATTTAAGAGACCCTAATAAAGATTGTAAATTTATAAGACATAGTTCATAATATAATTGAAAGCATATGTCATAAAACCAGAACATTGGTATAATTCATGGAATTTGTGGCATGATAATTTATTGACAATGTTGTGAACATGTATAAGTAGAAACAACTTCCCTAATTAAGTTAAAGGCATGAAATTTGGCCCTCACATCAACTTATAGACATGAGACTAGGTCCAAGAATAACATTTTTAACAGTCATGATGTTCATGCATATCCCTTTTGATGTGAAACTAGGTCCATGAATTGAATTTTCAACATGTAATCATGTTCACACGTAACCTTATTGACCCAAAACCAGGTCCATACATAACATATTGAGCAAATAATCAGGTTCATGCATAAAATTGTTAACATGTTGGAAAGTTCACACAAAAACTTATTAATATGAAACCTAGTCAATGCATAACATTATGAACATGTAATAAGGTTCAATCATAACATTGTGAACATGTAATTAGGTTCAGAAATATACTTATGGATGTGTGATTAGGTCCATGCATACCATTGTGAACACGTAATCAAGTTCACAAACATATTTATACTATGAGTCATACATCATTACCCAATGAATTGGAGGGATATATAGGACCCACCAAAATCATAATAAAATAATTCATACACATGCCAAAATATATGAAAACATTTATTATATGATGGCCCATAATAATAAATAGGTTTTATTAACATTAAATCACAACCCATGAAATAATATGTGAATCATTAACATTCCATCACATTATAACCAATAGAAAAGAGATACATTTCATAAAAATTTCACCGAAGAAAAACCCATGAGTGGAATCCTGTATCCAAATCGTATAACCCATACCAGAGACATAGGTGTCTTAAGAATAATTCCTTCAAAACAGAAACATTCAAGAAAGAACATGAATGGAAGATTTTTTTCATTTCCTTGAAGGTCTTGATTAACAACAACATATATCATCTTAGATTGAAAATAACTTAGCAATATATTTTGAAAACATATTTTGAATAAAATATCATTTATTATTTGAAGAATTATTTTTAATGCATATAACCTCATTGAAATCCCTTTTCATTGAAAATAATTTGAAAACATATAAAGGAGGCAAGAAATCATTTTTAAAACCTTTTTTCTATAAAACATGTAAAAGAATCGTAAAAAATTTTGAAAATAGTTTTCCTTGAAAACATAAAATGTATTCTTAAAAATGTAAAAAAAATTCATTCAAACCATAATGGAAAATTATAATGAAATATTGATAATTTTTTATAAAACATTTCATTAAAGATACTTTGAAAAAATATATATAAATATTGAAAAGTTTTTGAAAACTATTTCATTGAAAATAACTTTGTAAACTTAAAATTAAAGCTTTAAAAACCATAAAAAATATTTAAATTACTTGTTATTTTAATCATATCTTCAAATATCATTAGAATTTTTTTGAAAACATATTTCAAAACATTCTTGAAAAAATGTTTGAATTTGTTTTTATTTTTTTGAAAACACGGTTTTGAAATAAAATATATTTTCAACTGAAGACAGATATACGATAAGATTTTTCTTAAAGACATTTTATTAATTATATTAAGTTAAAATGGGTGAAAAAATGGTAATAATACATGGATATATCTTTAATTAATATAGGATAAGGAACCTAATTATTGTTATTGAGATATGGATCATAATATTTCATCCAAATAAGCACAATCACTAACAAAATCAAATTGTAATGAGATTGTTTCAATAAAATATTACCACTTGGTTACTTAGGATAATACTATTCATGTAAAAAATTAAATTATATAAAGAATAAAATATTATTAAACAAATTTTATCCATGATATAAAATTTCTATTGGAATCATATAAACCTTTTTAAAGATGATATGTGCATAACAAAACATGTGTCTCAAAGAAGGAAATTTGAGAAAAAACAAATTTATCGATTTGCTAACTATTGAAGCATTAACCCAATGAAATATAGATCATAGAATGGATATTTAAATACCCATAAATCTAATTATAAGATAAATATAATACATTCATGGGTAGTATATATGCCACAAAAAATAATTTATTGGTGAATAAAGCATGTATCTCATGGAAATAAAAAGTGAGATGATGTCCCCTTAACTTTTTTATTGGCTCTCTTCGTACTCATTTACAATTACTGAATAATAAATATAAATTTATTATAAATTTTAACACAGGACCATATTATTACATATAATACCATATATGGTTTTATTATGGATTTATATTACCTTATTGTTAACAATTCTATGTTAAGGATTTACTTCGGGTAGTATTCGCTTCTCTTTTCGTATGTGTCTTAATCTGTTATAAATTCAGTATTCATATTTTTATCATTAATTGTAGAAAGTATACCATGATTTAGGTATACTATATTTTCCTTATATTTTTATTATAATAATCTATAGAATATATAATTATGAAATTGAATACACTGTTCTAGAAGATGGTAAGCCATACATACAAATGAATGTTATTTTCGTTTAATTATCGTGTTTAACAAATGAAAGAAAAAAACATTTATGTATATATATATGTTTATATATTAATATATTAATGTAGATTTATTATATATTATATATAATATATATTCAATAATCCTATCTATAATACTTTACATGTAGTGTATGAATGAATGACACCGCTTTGAGAGGGAGGTAGTCCACCCTTCCTCAAATGAAATTACTGTATAAAAAACTGTAAATTAAATATTTTATGAGTTTTAAATAGGGATAAAAAAATAAATATATAATAAATATAATATATTACATATTTAAATAGATTTTCCGTCATAATTTCCACCATGAGAGGTGGTAAGGGAAAAATTAACAATAATCATTTAGTGAGGCAGTAGTTTTCCGCACACATAAACGTTATGTTCACAACCCATTAGATGGATGTCTGTGTATGTGTAGATTTATCCCCTATCATAACAAAATGCTATTATATTGAGTATACGTTTTTTGTTATACAATCTTGGAATAAATATATTAGAGGGTTTCGAGAAGGAAAATCAATGAATGGGGATTAAGAGAAGGTGTTACCTCTTAATTGGTAAACTCTTTTTGGTTTGTGCCAAAGGGATCCCTTAGAAGTGTGTATTCCCAAATTGAGGCTTAAAAAAATATGTAAGGGATTTTTGGAGACTATATAGGCCAAGGTTGGATGATCCAATGTTTCTTGAGAGTTGTAGAAAAGGGGTAGAGTGCTTACCTCTTCAAAGTGTAAGTGGAGTGACACACTTGTAAATAGAAAAATGTATTGAATAATGCGAGGCCTCGTTTTCCTATATTGCCTCCAAAATGAAAACATAATGGAGTAATCTTAATTTATGTTTGATCAAAATCTAAACAAAAACAATTTGTTCATTTTCAAAATATGGTTCTTTAACTTGTAGGATTACCCAATTTTATTATTTTGGTTTTTATTAAAGCATCTAGTTTTCTAACCCATATAATTTAACCATTAGGACTAATATAAAGTGATAAATATTATATAATATAGAGTACATGAATTATAAATATAATACACAATTTAAAAAATAAATATCTATTGTGTTTTTAAATTTAATTTTTAAAACAAGCATATGTGACGCGTAAAATACATCTTAATCCCGCCTCTTGCTAAACATGTGTTTGATTTATATGGGTCAATTTGTAAATTATAAAAGATAAATTGTTCCATGAAGATAAAATAATTAATATTTTTTAAAACATAAAAACCACTTATAATAATATAGAATTTTTAATAATTTTTAATATTTTAATAATGTATCATTTACTGTAAAATAACAATAATGTCAATTTTGAAATTATTTATTTGATTTTAATTTTAAAAAAATAAAAATATTATTGTAAGGAAACTGAATTATTTTTATAGATATTTAATATTATATATTGATCTTTAAAAACAATTAAATATAATAATTTAATCCATTCACTTAACATTTAATATTTATAATATCATTTATTTTATTTAATTATTAACTAAGTAATCACTATGTTGGTGTTATGGAAGGATTCTATGTAAATAAATTATAAAAAAACTTAACCACGATTTATTAGGATAAAAAATAACCCATTTATATTTCAAAATGATATTTTTAACGTAAAATTTGTTGTTTTTTACATTAATAAAAGTTTCATATATTTTACAGGTAATGGATGTTCTCATTTTTTGTCTTTTTCCTTAGATAACTTTTTTATAGTGAACATCTATATAATAATATCAAAATTTCACATAACGTCCAATACAAGAGGGGATATGGTTGAATAATATGCAAAAAATGTATTTTGTAAATGTTTCTAGGTCATGTTTTCCCTTATTAAAAAGGTTTCATCATTAATTAAGAATTATCTTACCTTAATCATTAGGTTAATTTTAATCACATTCATGAAACATTTGGGTCAAAAAATAATTTGATCTTATTAGATGAAAAATATCATAATTATTAAAACCTTGAATGTCCATATTTCAAAATTAAAATCAAATATGTGTGAAAATTTTGTTTAACGCAAATCCTGTAGATGTGGCGAGAAATTGAGTTTTTAAAGTTGGTACACTTAAAAGATCAGTATGTTTTTATATCTAATTTTAATATAGGAATGATTCATATGACCTAAAATTTATTAATATATCTATAATTTATCTATTTTAACATTATAAACCAATTTAAAATATAATTTAACACTAATAATTCTTTAATCAAAAATATTGTTTTAACTAAATTGTAGTAATTTTTACTATTAACCAAAAAATGATGTTTATCAGAAAAATATCAAAAATTAACCTTAATAAAATTTAAACATTATTAAATCACAAATGGTGTTAATTTTATCAAATTATATTCCTATTATAGTTTAAAATTAATTTCAATATTATTCAAAAAAGGACATTAAAATAGTTTCTTTAAGAAAATATAATTTTAAAACATATAAAGTCATTACCAAAAATAATATATTTCAATATAAATATGGTTTATTTATATGATTCCAATATAAATACGATATAAAGAGTTGTAATTAGAATTCTTATTACAAGATAGATCATATAGGTTATAATTATCTAATTTAAATAATTATAACAATAAAATGATGTTTCATAGAAACATAGTGTCGTGTATAATGCACCCCAAGTTGATGTTCCGTGTAGCAAAAGACAAGTTGGTTCCATGTGAAAGGAATATTATACTTAGAGCAATGAAATACACAGATGAAAACTAATTGACTAAAATAATGAATATATATATATATATATCACTAAATTTTGGGGTGTTTGAGGACATCCTTATCAAATGATGTTAAACTGTACTACTGATGTCTTAGTTGTATGACTCAAAACATCATGACGATGTCCTTACTACATGATTTTGAACTTCAGGGAACACATCCCAGTCATAGGATGAAAACTTTAATGATTCACAATCTTTGTAGGACGTCATCAACATCAGGTGGAAATTTCAATTTCCATAAGCATAACTGATACATTACAATCCCAATTCCTAATATATCATAAAATATAATGATTCACCTCAGATTCCTACTAAGGGAATTATCTAATAGGTTTCCACCACAAAGACTAATATATGGGTACCATAGGCACCATGTAAAATGCAGAAATATTTGGACTATATGAAGGAGACTCATACCCTTACTATTAAAAATGATATCTACTATCAGATCGGAGAAAGAAGAATGGGGAAAGTATAAATCCATGCCCCATGCATAAAGTACATTAGTATATTCCAATGGTATAATGATGACATGAGTGGTAATATATCCCCACTTCATGAAAAGACGTCAACCAACATATCCTGATAGGTGAGAGAGTATAAACATATATTCTTGTACACAACATGTTGATGTTCCTATTCTTTCTGGAATAAATAAAAGGGATCAAATTATATATTTTAGTGAACATTTAGGGATAGGAATATATTCCTATGACAATATTTATATCATCACAAAACTACGACCACTATGAAAAAATGGTACTCTGAATCTAATGCATATCCTTGATAGCATCCAAGAGTATTATAAGCATATTCTGGTAAAGGATGTGGTACAAGGATCAGTCTTGTATATCTATTTCAATTGGGACTCTTTAAGTGAGATCATAATATACCTCATGACATGATCATATTGGTAATAAAAAATACTAGAAGCATATTTTGATGGATAAAGATCAAGATCATATTCCCATTTTGGATGGGGTTCACCATATAAGAGTGGCATGTGACTCGGGACAAGATCGTATTCCGATCCAAAGTAGAGTAGTGTCATACACTAAAGGCTCAAGGTTAGGCTCATATCCCTATTTTATTCAAGGTTCATGATGTGAGATTGGAACATACCTCAGGACATGATCATATTCTTGTCAGCATATCTACTCAGAAATATTTCTATAGAAGGAGGAGGCTTATATCCTTTATCCCATTCTAGAGTTCCGTCGCCATATTCTGACAAGGAATACATATTCATACAAGGATTATATTCATTTTTTTAACTGAGTATGATGAAGTGGTATCCAAAAATTAATTTTCAATATCATAAATTTCAATCTCAGAATACAATAGGTATATTCCAAAGGAATAATATTGGTCTCATACCCCCATTCTGGGCAAGAAACACCATGTGATAGCGACCTAAACATCAGAAAAGGTTCATATACTTTTTTGAAGCTCATTTTCAAATCCCAGTATGTTATCCACAATGGTATTATACTTCTACATCACTACAAAATTATCATAAAGTTCTTAAAACAATCCAACAATATGCTCGTATACCTACAAAATCTTAAAAGGAAAGTTGATATATCACAACCATGATAATGTATGAGACTTATATTCATAATATAGCCAATTACTAGTGTCCTTGAGGTAGTTATAGATACATTATTAACACTCTAATTTTTATTCATCTCTTAAATTAAAGGAGAAGGTGATCATTACCATGATAGTAGTCCTTGTGGTAGTGTATACATGGATCATAGGGAGTCTCCTCTTGTCATATTCCACGGACAACCACCCCCAGGTGATATCTCCCACAGCAAAGGAAATCCTATCTTTCACAGACACCTCTATATAGATAAGTGTTCAAATAATTGTACCCCATGATATATATAGGTTCTATAAATTCCATGGTTAACCACATATGTTTCCCCATCAACCATCAGCAACACTTCACCATGGTCAGAAGGTGACATAGGGAGTAAAACTCAGTGGTCTAACTAGGTAAATAAATATATGTACGATAAATAATAGAGTGATCTGGATACATGTTGGGTGTTATCTAAAAACAAACTCTCAAAAATGTCTAGACACATTACCACTTCTAGTTACGAGATCCAAAACTGTTAAAAATGGAGGGTGATCTATACATTTTTTTGAATATGTGTGTGAATATTTATAAATTGGCAGGTATGAGCCTCCATTATAATGAAAATGGGTGTAATATACAAATCATGAATATATATTGTTATCTACAAGGCATGACCATTTTTTACATCACCCGACACTCAGAATAAATAGTTTAAGAAATTCATGTTGCATGTTGTCTCTGCATCATGGGAACCCCATGAATAATTGGAAATGTCTTTCTGTATGATTGTATCTGGTGATGGAGAAATCGTACATTATACACATGAATTCAAACTATACATACCATGTACTAACCACATGATGTTAAACTATAAGGAGCTCATCCATGAAGCAAGATGATAAACTACACATTACATTACATCCAATCCACATAACATTTTACTTTACGGAGCTCTTCCTTGTAGAATTATGGAAAAATGAATAGTATTCCTTACCCTTTCCACATGAAGTTAAACTATATGGATCCCTAATGTTACTCTTTAATCACATCGGGTGACACTATTCCCTTCTACAATATGTTAAAATTCATGGACAATATCCTCAATGTATTAAATTAAACTAAAAGAGAATTATCATGTACCTAATGATTTATTACACACAAGACAAATATATGAAAATGATATATTAAATAAATGTTTTTATATGTTGGAGTCACATCCACATAGGGAATATCTTCACCCAGGAACTAAGGGTGGATTTATTCCTACCAACGCATGTTACGTAGTGACACCCAGACACCTTATCTTGGAAACTACTGTAATATTACCATTCCTCCACTTCGGGTGACCCATGTATATACATCATGGTGTAAAACTACACGAGTGATGTCCTTACCACAAGAGGTAAAAGTTCATGGATCCCAAACACAACCCTTTTAACATTAAGTCACTCACTTCCCTTCCCCAAGACATTAAAATACATGACTAAGGTTCTTACAGCATGCCATTAAACCCACCCAATAATTTAGAACAACATAGGACGTGGTTCTCATTCAAATGAGATATATAAGGATTATTGGATCCTATATCCTATCGCAACAACAAAATGAAACAAAATGACCCCTTTTAAATTGGGAACCTCCTCCATTTTGTGAGTTGAACCTTTTTCATTCCTTGTTTCTCACACCGAGCAATGCTCACTTGAGTATTGGAATATATTTAAGTGATCCCCCACCAAGATTAAGGAATACTAGTTCATGATAGGGTTATCTGGGTCCTAAATGAAATTAATTAAATTTAATAACATGATTCCCTACTAATGACATTAAAATTCATTATTTATAATTATTTCATGACATAATACTACACAATAAAATGGAACTCACTTGATAGGACCACTATTGTATGTGTTCATTTACCTCCACACCATTATTCAAGAACTATATATGAATTGATTCCTAATATAACATGATATATATCTATACGAGAGTATCCACTACTTCTCCTAGCTAATGCATATTAATATAAAAATTCCTCCTCTACGTGTACAGGTCATACATGCACATGAATTGTTTTTTCATAAACTACATGTGGATTTATTCTTGTCAAAATAGGATATAAAGTGACACCCAAATCTCATGTCTCAGGATCAACTTTATTCTTTTTTCTCAATGGTGAGCCTATATCCTTACTGCATGACATTAAAGTACATGTCTTGTCATGAACTATTCGTGTATTGATTCCCATCCCCACATGATTCATAATGATGCTCAGATCTCTAATAAACTTCCTAAATAAAAAAATCAATGGGAATAATTACCCCCCCCCTATGTGTGACAACTAGGTCCCAGTGACAGCACAGACACCCAGCCTTAACAAGGTTGTCGGTTCCTGGCCTACCAGGTACCACCAGTTGCCCCCGCAGACACGTGGGGACCACCCCAGGGTCCACCCACATGCCTGAATGGGTCACCTGACTAATGATAGTCCCCACAGGACAACACATGTCCTTTCTAGTGTGCTTTGTCCTCACTCACACACACCTTGGGAGACTTTCCAGGAGGTCACCCATCCTGATCACTACTCCAGGCCAAGCACGCTTAACTGTGGAGTTCTAATCAGACAGGCTCCCGAAAAGGAAGGTGCACCTTGTTGACATGAGTCAGATCATTTAGTCATTTAACCCTTTATCGTTTGGGGATGTTACAATCACCCCCCCCCCCCCTTAGAGCACAATTCCCTCGTTGTGGGCCCTATATCTCTACCCAGGCAGTGCACCACACTTAAGGTTGGGAACCTGCCTCTGATACCAAATGTGACAACCGGGTCCCGGTGACAGTACAGTCACCCCGCCTTAACATGGCCGTTGGGTTCTGGCCTACCAGGTACCACCAGTTGCCCCCGAAGACACGTCGGGCCCACCCCAGGGTCCACCCACATGCCTGAACAGGTCATCTGACTAATGATAGTCCCCACAGGCCAACACATGTCCTTTCCAGTGTGCTTTGTCCTCACTCACACACACCCTGGGAGACTTCTCATGAGGTCACCCATCCTGATCACTACTCCAGGCCAAGCACGCTTAACTGTGGAGTCCTAATCAAACAGGCTCCCGAAAAGGAAGGTGCAACTTGTTGACATGAGTCATATCATTTAGTCATTTAACCCTTTATCTTTGGGGATGTTACACTATGAATATGGGATAAACCTAAATAGATCATTGTTTAGTTCAAGAACTATGAGTAACATAATTTCTTCCATCACATGGGATATAGCGACTCCCATACTTCTATTCTCTGGACCAGTCACAATAATCCCTTTTTCCTCAGGAATACCACATCGTTTCCAAGAAAATAAACTACATGATTTAACAATAAATACGTGTGGAATGATTCCTACCATTAATGGATACGTAGTGCCACCTGGATCTCACATCATGGGGGTATCTACATTATCTAATGAAACAATTCACCCTAACTAAAGAATGGCTGACTTATACAAGCTCAGTTTTCCTAGGTATGAGCCACATATGTGTATTTAGTTTTTCAAAATGATGTACATCTTCTATAATTTTTCATTTCAGTTCCTAGATCCATTCCACATTATTTTAAAATGAAATCAAACAAATATGTACATACTTCATGACATTAAACTGTATAGAAAATTTCTAGGTCACGTGAAATTAATAATTCCAAAAAAATCCATCCCCACTACATGATTTTAATTTTATTCATCCATCAACCACTATCATCCCTTATCTTTGGACCATGACTTCCATACATTGGTGAACTAGAGAAAGGGTTTACTCAATTATCTTTTGAGAACCTCAATTCATAAATCAAATATCATCTCTCGAGTGCTTCAGGTTTCTACAAACCATTCATATTCCTTGGAATGGAAAAGAGATATATCAATTTGACCATGCTATATATGTATTAGGGTTTTGACCTCTCAAATAGAGACATATTGGCTCAATACAAAAGGATATAGGATCCTTATGAGCTTGGATTCTCCCTTGAAGAACTCATAACCTAATGGGGTACTGGGTTATCCATGATATGATAATCAATTGTCATTACTCATGACTTGAGAACCCTTAACTGTGATTTAAAACATTCTCATATCCTGCTCCGAAGTGTGTTGGATTAGTCTTGACCCTTGGTATCCAAGTTTTGATCTTCTGTAACATCCATCTATATCAGTCACACATGCATCATGATATTAAACTTCCTACACCTTGGTTCATGATGTAAGACAAAACATTCTTACCATTGATGGTCCAAACTTCCAGAAATTAAAATTCTAGTGAAGGAGATAGAAAATATGTTAGGATGAAAACCCACAAAGGGAATCCTGAGTAAAATTTAATTCATCACAATCTAAAATCATCATATCTATAGTTTAGTAAAAAATTAAGGCATAACTAAATAAGTTATAAATCCCATACGGCCTAATTTATTGCAGTAGTAAAATCAAATCTATGCCAATTGGACCTCATGAACCTGGAAAAAGTTATATTAATAGTTTTTTATTTCTCACTTCCATGATAATATGTTCATTGGGAGGAAACACAACTATTAGGGTACTTGAACCATTCATGAATATTACATTTTCCATAATGATCACTTCATTATCTGAGTGAGTTGGGTCAAAAAAACATTTATTGGACCTTGTATTGTAAAATAGATCTATATTTTTTTCAATGATATAGATGTAGTGAGGCTTAAACCTACCAATAAGAGATGTATTGTCCCTATTTAAAGGAATTTCTAATTTTTTCATCCTGATGTCACTTTGGAGGAACTCAGTGCCGAAGGGTGTTCTAGGACATCCCGGACATGACCATACTAGAATATCCATATAACCCTATCACATAAGATGACAATTTGACTTCATTGAACTGAGACTATTATAGAGGAATCAAAATCATCAATGTTACATCAATTCCTATTATACCTTTTCATAGAACAAGAATTTGACTTTCAATTCACAAACATTTTTATGGACCACACCACATGATTTTAAACCAATGGGGGTATGGATCGAGAAAAATGTAATTGCTAAATTTACCATGGGTTCCAAAAACCTTCCTATATTTCTTTTGATCCACAACTAAATTCATCAACAAGATATTTTAGTCCTCATAAATATTTCATGTCCCTATTAAAAGAGTGGGAGTCTACTCTACTTTACCATGAATTTAATCCTTATTGTCTCATTCATAAGGGATTAGACCTACAAATTATAGGCATGCCCTATTTATGATAAAGGGACTCCAATCATCATGAGGCCAGGTGAAACCTAGGAGGAACTCCATAATTTAGGTTATTGGGTTTCCCCCATTGTGTACACCCCATTCCATGATCACTAAATTCTAGCTCTTATGTACCTGATTTACACAACCCATATTCCAACTATCTTGATCGACACTGGATTCCATATGTTTTCTCCATCCTCCCACACCATCTCCAAAATCATCCATGTCCCTTGGAAAAGAGTATTCAATCATATGTTTGACCATTCTTGGGATGCATAGATGGTTTATAACAAAAACAAATCTCCTCTACGTTGGAAATGAACTGTAATCCTCATGAGACCTCACAACACCATGAGAAAAATAAGAACTGTAGGGTGTCTTGAAAGAAAACTAGAATGTTTTTTTTCCTTATTATATATTCATCTATGAAGTCCTGGTAGTAATAATTTATAATGAATGACATCTCATGTTCTGAGACAAAATAAATTAAAATATGATAAGATGAGGTCCAATATAGGAGACCCAAAACTACATTATATCAAAGGTCTATGCTTGAAGACATCAAAATATATCACAACAATAGTCCCAGATATAAGACCTTAATCTATAACATAAAAAAATTCTGAGCGATAATTTCCTAAACTGTAGAACAAAAATGGTCTAATTTGTTTTACCAAAAGAGAAATGATGATCCCCAAGTCGAAAACTTGATAAGGGAATTCATGTAAAGGTTCGAGTCACAGTTTTCTGGATAGACACTTAGTGTGATCTTGGAAATATAGTGTTTCTATAAATGAGAAGAGGAAAAAAAATATTAAGGTTTAAAACCCATAATAAAGAGGCTAGATAAAAATCAAAGTCCACACCCAGTAGTTCTTTCTCTATTTGAATGTTTTTTAAAATATAGGGATATTTAAAAAATGATATAAAATGCTCTTAGGGCCCACTATATGGACATAGAAAAAATAATTCTATGCTCTCTATGTCCCTTGACATAGGTAAAAGCCTAAAATTCCTATCCATGGGATGGATAACATACCCAATTTATCCTTGTAAATCATGTGATCAAAATACAACTAGTGTTGGTACATTAATGATGAATATTGTATCAGTGGGAATTCATGAACCATTCTCAAAATTTAATTTCTATAAGTTAAGTAATCAGTTCCAAGTGTTTGGGTCTTTTTGGTTGTAAAGACCCGTAAATTTCAAGGAAATTTTTTTCTTAATTTTCTTTGGAATTTTACAAGAACGCAATTTCTGACGGAGCCTGATTCCGAGGCCCAGTGTGCCCGGAATCATTTTCTGAAGTTTGGCTCGGGTATGTTCAGTGAACGGACGAGCGGGTTTTTCTAACTTTTGAACCGGTGCCCGGAATCAAATTCTGAGGGCATCGATGAAATCGCAGCGCCGGTATTAGCTTAGAAACGCCTCTTCCGGAGTTGCGTTTGCTCGGGTGTGGTTTTTAATTTTCGGGCTTAAAGTTAAGAAATAAAATAATTTTGCGACAACTTTATTTTATTTCACTTAAGCCACTTGGAAGCCACTTGAAGCCACTTAAAGGCAGCTTGAACTGAGTTGAACCGGATATGATGCTATCCAGAAATATCCTACCCCCTTGGTAGGATATTTGCGAGGTGGGGCCCGCACGAGCCCCGCCGTTTCTTTCCGCTAGGAAACGCACCCGCGAAAACCCGTCTTAATGAAATTCAACTGACGCGTTTCTTAAAATCTTAACAGACCATTTAATTGGGCGGTTTATTTCGTGAATTAAACGGGCTGTTTCTTTCGTTGAATTAATTCAACGAATTGATGGATCGTTTCTTAACCAGTTTTCAAATTCGTTGGCGTAATAATAAAATAAGGCCAATGCTCGACCTCTGGTTACTTGCGCATTGAGAAGATTTGAGAGGACCCTTGTATCTTCTTCTCCCTTGCGAAGAACGCGAAGAACGCGAAGAACGCTGAACCCGGAAATCGACGACGCTTCCGTCCGAGACGTTCTTCCCCGCTCCGATCTCCGATCACCGACCGTTGAGGTGAGAGATTTCGGATTTCCTCGCAAGGTTCTTTTCTTTTGGTTTTAAACACAGATTTAATTATTTATAATTTAAATCTGTTGTTCTTGGTCCGTTGAGCTCGCTGACTCAACGCCAGATTCCGCGATGACGCGACGCCTTCCCGCGACGATGCGACGATCCCCCTCTTCCACGATGAGCTTTTCCGCGAAGAACGCTCGCGCACGACGATCAACGAGGTAGGGATTTATTTTGGGATTTACCCCCCCTTTTTTATTTATTTCCGTGAACGTTCTTTAAAAATTAATGAACCGGAATCAAAGAAACAATTTTATTTTATTAAAATTGTTGGTTCATGTGTTGAACATTTTATTTTCTCCCGTTGATTATCTCTAACGCGGAGGGTGCGGGCCAAACGAACACGGCCCGACGACCCTCTGCTGTTCTTCGTTTTTTGCGGATTTGGCGGGCGACGACGGAATGTGCCGCAACAGATGTTTGATGATCCCGCAGTAAAGAACGGAACCTGGGAGGAACAACGGCGTAGACGGAAAGGAAAATGGGCCACCGGAGCGACTCCGGCGACCCGCGGAAGACGGTGGTGGCGCGGGTCGCCGGCGCGGCGGCGCCGACGGCTGGAGGCGTCGGCACCCCGTGGGTGTCCAGCGCGACACCCCGCGGGTGCCGCGGGGTTGTCACGCGGCACCACGCGGGTGCCGCAGGTGTCCAGCGCGACACCCCGCGTGTGCCGCGGGGTTGTCACGCGGCACCCCGCGGGTTTCCAGGGCGACACCCCGCGGGTGCCGCGAGGTTGTCACGCGGCACCCCACGGGTGTCCAGGGCGGCACCCCGCGGGTGTCGCGGGGTTGTCACGCGGCGCGTCCGGCTGTCTGGCCGACACCCCGCGGGTGCCGCGGGGGTGTCACGCGTGGCGGCGGCTTTCCCCGTGTCGGCCGCTCGGCCGAGCCGAGCCGGACCGGCCCTGGCCGGGCTGGGCCGGGCCAACCGGGTCGGACCCGACCCGGTTCGGGCCAACCAGGGGGGGTCAGGCCGGGTCGGCCCGGGCCCGGACCCCCCGTCTTCGGACGGCTTTCGTTCAAACGCCCGTAACTTGAGCTACGGGCCTCCAAACGACTCGCCGTCAGCGACAACGCAATCCTTGGAGCGAGTCGGTCGTTTTGGTTTATCGCACTCAATGTTTCGGAATACTTTGGGTTCGGCCGGGTTGTTTCGTACACGAAACCAACCGGGCCCTCGGAGGGGAAACGCTCATATCTTGAGCTACAGACGTCCGATTGACGTGCCGTCAGCTTTGTTAGTTTCCTCTTAGTGAGACGGATCTTTTGGCTCACTCCGCCCGAGGTTTGGATGCAAGTGGAGTACGGTCGGGTTGGTTTTGCCTTAAAAACCAACCGGGCCCCTGGGACGAAAAGGCTAATAACTCACAGACCGGACGTCCGATTGACGCGACGTCTGTTGCGTTGAGACCCCTATGACGAGGTGGTCCTTCGAGATACTTCATTGCGGGACTTTGTGATACTTGGTGTATCGACCAGTAGCTCATGGAGCGGACCCTCCCGGAGGCGAGTGTGCGGAGCACGGAGACCGTGTAGCTGACTGAGACCCGACGACTGCTGATCGAACGACTCGTTGTGTGACAGAGGTGCGCTTGGTTGTAGCGGCACATGGGAGCGCTTGGTTGTAGCGGCACATGGGAGCGCTTGGTTGTAGCGGCACATGGGAGCGCTTGGTTGTAGCGGCAGACCCACGACAGAGGTGCGCTTGGTTGTAGCGGCACATGGGAGCGCTTGGTTGTAGCGGCAGACCCACGACAGAGGTTCACGTGGTTGTAGCGGCACATGGGAGCGCTTGGTTGTAGCGGCAGACCCACGAAAGAGGTGCGCTTGGTTGTAGCGGTACATGGGAGCGCTTGGTTGTAGCGGCAGACCCACGACAGAGGTGCGCTTGGTTGTAGCGGCACATGGGAGCGCTTGGTAGTAGCGGCAGACCCACGACAGTGGTGCGCTTGCTTGTAGCGGCACATGGGAGCGCTTGGTTGTAGCGGCAGACCCACGACAGAGGTGCGCTTGGTTGTAGCGGCACATGGGAGCGCTTGGTTGTAGCGGCAGAACCACGACAGTGGTGCGCTTGGTTGTAGCGGCACATGGGAGCGCTTGGTGGTAGAGGCTGGCCCGCATTACTCGATAGGTGGAGTACTACAGCAGTCTTAAGTTAGTGGGCAGTACCTCAGAGTTGTGACGAGACCACTGTACACTCCAGAGACGGAGCTCTTCAGCAGTTACGGTTTCGATGATGAAAATCCTGGTTTCAGCTGAGACTTTTGACCTTGTGTTTGCCTCATGATTGAGATGGGTTACTTGATAACTTAGGTATATGTATGGGCATATATCTAAGTAGAGGTTATCTGTTGAGATCTTCTTGTGGTTATCTTTGTTGGTTTTAGTGAGACCATGAGGGTCTCGGGGTCCATACTGAGTATCGTTATACTCAACCTTGCACGGGCTATGCCCGCACTACGTTGTGTTGGTTGCAGACGACGGACAACGTTGATCGTGGCTGAGGCTTGCAGAGCAGGACGGTACCTGGAGGTGGACCACTGGGCGGGACGTGCTCGGAGCGGACGGCGGGACCCGAGGAGCATTGGAGCTATATGTACCCACCCTTCAGGTGGTATTTCCAGTGGACAGCTCGGTGTAGCGGCTTTTACTTTACAGTTGCTGTTTTCCCTTTCGAGTTGTACTTTACTTTCAGTTGGGTTTGTATACTGGCCCATTTACTTTTCCGCACTTCATTTGTACTCTGTTTTTACTTAGTGTTTACTTTTCCGCTTGCTTACTCTGTAGTGCTTGTTTACTTTACAAAGGCAATTCCTTCCCTTTTTACAGGGATTTTCACCTTGGTGCTAGTCGCCAGCCCCTGGCCTATGGAAGGCGGGCTTGGGGTAGTCACGGCACGGGCCCCGAGGACGGGTCATGACAAATTGGTATCAGAGGTGGTCGGTTCTACCGGGGACTCTGATCTTTCTTCTATGTAAAGCAATAGTGTTTAGCGTATTGGGTGTGGTTATCAGTCCAGGGAGTCCAGTGTTGGTGCGGCGGCCGACGTATCCGTACACCAGGACCCTGACTTCTGATTTCCGACTTAATTCACGAAAACATTGATTGCATGTGTGTTTCAAGTTTTCCTTGTGATTACCTGTGTCAGCTCACCAGGTATACTGTCCTGACCTTGGCGCACCTGTTTTTTTCAGGATGGTCCCACGACGATAGCCAGCTAGGATTCCGAGAGTGGAGCGTGATGATAGCCCCCCCGAGCGTCGAGGACTCGGTACATGGACCTTTGACAGCTGAGGCACTGGCGGTACCTATACCCGCCGAGGCACCGATGCTACCAGCCCCAGCCGCTGACGATGCACGTCACCTTAGTGCACTGCATGAGTTCCAGCGCCAGCGACCACCCAGGTTCCGCGGGGAGACGGACCCTCAGGCCGCCGAGGACTGGCTGGAGGCAGTTGTTCAGGTTTTCAAATTAGTGAGGACACCATCAGACCTCATGGTGATCCTCGCAGCGAGTCTCCTGCACGCGGCAGCAGGCAGATGGTGGAGCTTGATGCTCCAGGTGCACGATGAGGCCTCCCTCATCTGGACAGACTTCGAGAGCCTCTTCTGCTCAGAGTTCATCCCGACCACCCTCCGTGCGGTGCGCATTCAGGAGCTTCTTTAGCTGCGGCAGGGCAGCATGACGGTAGCCTAGTACGCGGTGAGGTTCACCGACCTTTCTCACTACTCGACAGACATGGTACGGGACCCCTTCTTCCGGGCCCGGACCTTCGAGCAGCGATTGAGACACGAGATCAGGGCATCGTTGATCTCCCTCAGCATCCCGACCCAGGCAGGAGTGCTAGAGTGAGCCCTTATGATCGAGAGATTTATGGCTGAGTCTACAGCGAGACCTACCGTAGGGCGGAAGGTGGCGGAGTCTTCGGTAGCAGGTAGCCGACAGATGACTCAGGGTTCCGGCAGACGACCTCGGGACACTGGCTCAGCAGTGCAGGGCACACAGCGCGAAGCCAGCCTTCCGAGAGGCAGGCAGTGCTACTCGTGCGGCGGGCAGGGCCACATGGCTCGTGACTGCCCGACCCGCCGTACCGAGGAGCAGTAGACGGTGGAGGGCCACCCAGGCAGAGGCAGAGGGTCGACCGTGGCGGTCCGCAGGGAGGAGGCGGATGAGGCAGAGGAGCTGGCCGAGCAGCAGGTGGTGGGCGACGCTTTGAGGCTCTGCCACCACCACCACCAGGCGGTCCACCCCGACCGCAGGGGACAGGGGGACATGGGAGAGCTCATCTTCAGGCAGTTGAGGCCTACGATCATGGGGCTCCGGGAGAAGATGGACAGGAGCGGGACTAGCTCCAGACCTTGAGACTTTTGTTCATGTTGCTTCTAGTTTTGTTGATGTATGTTTGTAGATGCTTTGTGTCTTTGTACTTGAGCTGCAGTAATAAAAGACACCTTTTCTTGTGGCATTTACTTCCCTGTCCTCTCTTGTGTTGTTACTAAGAGGTTCCAGTTTTGACTGTTGACTTGACCCTCACTTGTGAGACATCTACTGAAGGAGACCCAGTTACCACACACTGATGCCGACAGTGTGACTCAACCCTTGGAGGCGAGAGTAACGGTTGGATATCTTGGTAGTAGCGTCGAGGCCTTACGACGTCATCCTTGGTATGGATTAGTATCATCCATGTCAGGATTGACCGTATTAGGCGAAGAACGTGGTTCATCCAGGGGATGAGACCAGATTTCTCTTATCGGCAAGGAAGAAATCATGGCAGCTCTAGTGGGACTAGAGGTGGTCCGGGCCACGACAGAGAAGGTCCAGGTGAGCACATGGGAGCGGAAGGCTCAGATGCGTGCTCAGTACCGCCTTTGTATCCCTAGTTTGTGTTGAAGCTTTACGGGGACGTAAAGCCCTATGGTGGGAGTAATGTAAAGACCGGTAAATTTCAAGGAAATTTTTTTCTTAATTTTCATTGTAATTTTACAAGAACGCAGTTTCTGACGGCGCCTGATTCCGAGGCCCGGTGTGCTCGGAATCATTTTCCGAAGTTTGGCTCGGGTACGTTCAGTGAACGGATGAGTGGGTTTTTCTAACTTTTGAACTGGTGCCCGGAATCGAATTCTGAGGGCACCGATGAAATGGCAGCGCCAGTATTCGCTTAGAAACGCCCCTTCCGGAGTTGCGTTTGCTCGGGTGTGGTTTTTAATTTTCGGGCTTAAAGTTAAAAAATAAAATAATTTTGCGACAACTTTATTTTATTTCACTTAAGCCGCTTCGAAGCCACTTGAAGCCATTTAAAGGCGGCTTAAACTGAGTTGAACCAGTTAAGATGCTATCCAGAAATATCCTACCCCCTTGGTAGGATATTTGCGAGGTGGGGCCCGCACGAGCCCCGCCGTTTCTTTCCGCTAGGAAACGCACCCGCGAAAACCTGTCTTAATGAAAGTCAACTGACACGTTTCTTAAAATCTTAACAGACCATTTAATTGGGCGGTTTATTTTGTGAAATAAATGGGCTGTTTCTTTCGTTGAATTAATTCAACGAATTGATGGATCGTTTCTTAACCAGTTTTTAAATTCGTTGGCGTAATAATAAAATAAGGCCAACGCTCGACCTCTGGTTACTTGCGCATTGAGAAGATTTGAGAGGACCCTTGTATCTTCTTCTCCCTTGCGAAGAACGCGAAGAACGCGAATAACGCGAAGAATGCGAAGAACGCCGAACCCGGAAATCGATGACGATTCCGTCCGAGATGTTCTTCCCCACTCCGATCTCCCATCACCGACCGTTGAGGTGAGAGATTTCGGATTTCCTCGCAAGGTTCTTTTCTATTGGTTTTAAACACAGATTTAATTATTTATAATTTAAATATGTTGTTCTTGGTTCGTTGAGCTCGCCGACTCAACGCCGGATTCCGCGACGACGCGACGCCTTCCCGCGACGACGCGACGATCCCCCTCTTCCGCGACGAGCTTTTCCGCGAAGAACGCCCGCGCACGACGATCAACAAGGTAGGGATTTATTTTGGGATTTACCCCCCCTTTTTTATTTATTTCCGTGAACGTTCTTTAAAAATTAAAGAACCGGAATCAATGAAAAATTTTTATTTTATTAAAATTGTTGGTTCATGTGTTGAACATTTTATTTTCTCCCGTTGATTATCTCTAACGCGGAGGGTGCGGGCCAAACGAACACGGCCCGACGACCCTCAGCCGTTCTTCGTTTTGTGCGGATTTGGCGGGTGACGACGGAACGTGCCGCAACAGATGTTTGATGATCCCGCAGTAAAGAACGGAACCCGGGAGGAACAACGGCGCAGACGGAAAGGAAAACGGGCCACCGGAGCGACTCCAGCGACCCGCGGAAGCCGGTGGCGGCGCGGGTCGCCGGCGCGGCGGCCGGAGGCGGCGGCACCCCGTGGGTGTCCAGCGCGACACCCCGCGGGTGTCCAGCGCGGCACCCCGCGGGTGCTGCGGGTGTCCAGCGCGCCACCCCGCGGGTGCCGCGGGGTTGTCACGCGGCACCCCACGGGTGTCCAGGGCGACACCCCGCGGGTGCTGCGGGGTTGTCACGCGGCACCCCGCGGGTGTCCAGGGCGGCACCCCGCTGGTGTCGCGGGGTTGTCACGTGGCGCGTCCGGCTGTCTGGCCGACACCCCGCGGGTGCCGCGGGGGTGTCACGCGTGGCGGCGGCTTTCCCCCGCGTCGGCCGCTCAGCCGAGCCGAGCTGGACCGGCCTTGGCCGGGCCGGGCCGGGCCAACCGGGTCGGACCCGACCCGGTTCGGGCCAACCAGGGGGGGTCAGGCCGGGTCGGCCCGGGCCCAGACCCCCCGTCTTCGGACGACTTTCGTTCAAACACCCGTAACTTGAGCTACGAGCCTCCAAACGACTCGCTGTCAGCGGGAACACAATCCTTTGAGTGATTCGGTCATTTTGGTTTATCGCACTCAATGTTTCGGAATACTTTGGGTTCGGCCAGGTTGGTTCGTACACGAAACCAACCAGGCCCTCGGAGCGGAAACGCTCATATCTTGAGCTACGGACGTCCGATTGACGTGCCGTTAGCTTTGTTAGTTTCCTCTTAGTGAGACGGATCTTTTGGCTCACTCCGCCCGAGGTTTGGACGCAAGTGGAGTACGGTCAGGTTGGTTTTGCTTTAAAAACCAACCGGGCCCCTGGGACGAAAAGGCTAAAAACTCACAGACCGGGCGTCCGATTGACGCGCCGTCTATTGCGTTGAGACCCCTATGACGAGGTGGTCCTTTGAGATACTTCCTTGCGGGACTTTGTGATACTTGGAGTATCGACCAGTAGCTCGTGGAGCGGACCCTCCCGGAGACGAGCGGGCGGAGCACAAAGACCGTGTAGCTGACTGAGACCCAACGACTGCTGATCGAACGACTCGGTGTGTGACAGAGGTGCACTTGGTTGTAGCGGCACATGGGGGCGCATGGTTGTAGCGGTAGAACCACGACAGAGGTGCGCTTGGTTGTAGCGGCACATGTGAGCGCTTGGTTGTAGCGGTAGACCCACGGCAGAGGTGCGCTTGGTTGTAGCGGCACATGGGAGCGCTTGGTTGTAGCTGCAGACCCACGACAGAGGTGTTCTTGGTTGTAGCGGCACATGGGAGCACTTGGTTGTAGCGGTAGACCCACGACAGAGGTGCGCTTGGTTATAGCGGCACATGGGAGCGCTTGGTTGTAGCGGCAGACCCACGATAGAGGTGCGCTTGGTTGTAGCGGCACATGGGAGCGCTTGGTTGTAGCGGCCGACCCACGACAGTGGTGCGCTTGGTTGTAGCGGCACATGGGAGTGCATGGTTGTAGCGGCAGACCCACGATAGAGGTGCGCTTGGTTGTAGCGGCACATGGGAGCGCTTGGTTGTAGCGGCACATGGGAGCGCTTGGTTGTAGCGGCACATGGGAGCGCTTGGTTGTAGCGGCAGACCCACGACAGAGGTGCGCTTGGTTGTAGCGGCACATGGGAGCACTTGGTGGTAGCGGCTGGCCCGCATTACTCGATAGGTGGAGTACTACACCAGTCTTAAGTTAGTGGTCAGTACCTCGGAGTTGTGACAGGACCACTGTACACTCCAGAGACGGAGCTCTTCAGCAGTTACGGTTTCGATGATGAAAATCCTGGTTTGAGCTGAGACTTTTGACCTTGTGTTTGCCTCATGATTGAGATGGGTTACTTGATAACTTAGGTATATGTATGGGAATATATCTAAGTAGAGGTTATCTGTTGAGATCTTCGTGTGGTTATCTTTATTGGTTTTAGTGAGACCTTGAGGGTCTCGGGGTCCCTACTGAGTATCGTTATACTCACCCCTGCACGGGCTATGCCCGCACTACGTTGTGTTGGTTACAGACGACGGACAACGTTGATCGTGGCTGAGGCTTGCAGAGCAGGACGGTACCTGGAGGTGGACCACTGGGCGGGACGTGCTCGGAGCGGACGGTGGGACCCGAGGATCATTGGAGCTATCTGTACCCACCCTTCAGGTGGGATTTCCAGTGGACATCTCGGTGTAGCGGCTTTTACTTTATAGTTGTTGTTTTCCCTTTCGAGTTGTACTTTACTTTCAGTTGGGTTTGTATACTGGCCCATTTACTTTTCCGCACTTCATTTGTACTCTGTTTTTACTTAGTGTTTACTTTTCCGCTTGCTTACTCTGTGGTGCTTGTTTACTTTACAAAGGCAATGCCTTCCCTTTTTACCGGGATTTTCGCCTTGGTGCTAGTCACCAGCCCCTGGCCTATGGAAGGCGGGCTTGGGGTAGTCACGAAACGGGCCCCGAGGACGGGTCGTGACATTGGTATTTTACTATGGATGGGTATCATGGATGAAAAAAGAAAAATATCCACCAAAACATATATCACTACAATGGATTTAGTGACAAGATAGTAATATTCCCCATCCTACTTATTAGCTATATTATGTAAGGAAGTTTGTCATAGAGTTGTTTATTTTTGAAAATATGTTCCATATGAATTATTTTTATCTATATAAGTGGTATATTTTTGAAATATCTATGGACTTATTCCTCATATAAGGGTATACATAGAAACATTGAACTACCATTATTCAGAACTGACTACCAAGTTTCTCTCCACCCAAATTCCACTTTTATGACTAGGTGATCAAGAGATGATCATAAAAGATATATCAATGGGGAGTCTCATGTTGGAAGCATAAAATATAAACTATAATTTTAAATCAATTATTATTTATTTGTTTGAATCTTACAATCAGGTTTATATGGTATGATGATAAAGAAGGGTGGGTAGGATGATTCATAAAAGGTCATGTAATGCCATGCAGTCATGGTAAGATGTTTCTTCATGATTTCTTTTGAAATTCCTTAGTTAACAAAATCTAGAAAGAATCCTCTCATACAAATCATTATCAAATCCTGTCACATGTTTATATAAAGAGGAAATCAATCTATGATTTTCTTCAAATCAAATTATTTTCTTTTTGAGAGAATCCCATTATAAGGGGGGAATGTTGTTGACACCCATAATTGTATGATATACATTTTCCTATCAAGAATTTTAAAATTCTGAGGGTTATGCGGAATTAATGATATACTTTTTATAAAGTAATTGAAGTTTTAATCTTTTAAGAATATATTTTATTCACAATGTTGATAAACTTTGGTCATTTTTACACTCATTTAACTTACAATATAATTCAAAATAGTTGTGAATGTTACTCCCATCTTAGCCGAAAATTACGAACAATTCCCTAATGTTTCCCTCTGGAAATGGGGATGACCTCGTTTGTTTAAGGTTCAAACATTCAAATCGGATTATAAAGGGTTTGTTCGTAGAACCAGAAACATCCAATGATTCTATATCCATTTGGACCTATTATCTAAAGGTAGGTGCTCATTAGTTGTGAACTGATGAGGCTTAAGAATTTTCATTGGTCGGGAGGATGGGAGGTCGGACTCATCACACCTTTTTTAGGGGAATTCTTGTCTACTCTAGGACTCTCATTATAGATTTATGTTATGTTCGTGAATCCTTATTGAATTACGAAGTATGAAAATGAGATTTCCTATAGATCTGAAAATAAATGATTGATATGTATGAGATATAGATAATCTTTAATATGTATTCGAAGTTCTTCATCGATAGAGAATCATCTGTATTTGTTATATATTCTTATTTAATGGTATCTTTCAATAAATTATATAGAGATATCCTGGTCATTATAATAACCATAATGGTTTTAAAGCCACTCAGCAGGGCACATGAAGTTTATTATCATTGATAAGGACAAGGATTATTTCAGAGTTGGGATCATACCCGCATATGGGATACCTGCGTATCCATATTTAGAAAATGAATTTTAACCCACGTAGTTCGAGTAAATAAGTATGAGGTTTATGAATAATTGTTGGTCCAAAGAAAGATGTCATAATTACTTTTATGCTCTAAGATCATGTGAGTCATGATCTGTGTGAGAAACAAGAGGCGTTAGTAAAACCTGACGATTGTGCCATGAATGATGCAATCATATGGAATGATGTGGGGCTTATATATGTATGTCTTCCAAAATAGATTAAGATTGGAATTTAATTCAGGAAAGAAATCTGGAAACAAGGTCCATAAAGGTATATGTGATTTATGGAGATTTGGATACTTAATTTAGGACTTACTTCTGAGAAGGTGACCTGAATTAGAGGGGACTTATGATTGGGTTTTATTCCTAAGAAGGAATCTGATATCAAAAGAAATTAAGACTGGGGCTTACTCTTGAAAAGGAGGCCTAGGTTATGGAACTTGGAATTTGGGACTTACTCTTGAGAAGGAGGCCATAAATTTTGGAACTTGGGACTTACTCGTAAAGAGGATGCCCAAAATTAAGGGAAATTAAATACTGTGGCATAATCCCGAAAGGTGGCCCATGTTAGAGTACTTGGGTCTTACTCCTAAGGAGGATGCCCAAATCAATGATCTTCTCATCTTAAAGAATGAGGTTGAATGAATGAAATATCTTACCTTAGTGACATGAAGACATGCAAATCACTAGGTTTTGAGAGGTGTTGCACATAATTCCTTTCAGATAATGAATCCAACAGAGGTACCATGGAAAAATGGCTTTCAAGAGAGTTTTGAAGGATATGTCTTGAAGAGGAGAGGTGGATTTGAAGAAAAGAGATGAATATGCAGGAGGGCCCCCCCAAAAGATGTAGGCGCACATGTTCTGTTAGGTTGTGCAAGTCTTTGTCACGTAGGTATACTTGTGAAACACTTGGGTACTTGCGCGCTAGTAAAACCATAGGGTAATAATGGGCCGAGGCTTGGAACAAGCTCTTAGTATTATCTTTAAAGGCTTGAAAAAGGGTGACACGCAAGTTCTGTTGAATGGATAATGTGGCGTGTAGGTGTGACCATTTCACTTAATTGTTTGACACTTAGGTGCACAAGTGTTGGTGAATTTCAACAGTTAGGACTTGTTCCCCCACTATAGATATTCCATTCTATGTAATAAATTACCTTATAAGTGTTCGGAAGACTTCAAGAAGTGACTAGGGAACCAGAATCTCAAATCTGACTATTGGATTTTTTCCCCATAATGGAGGGCCCACAAGTGGTATTTATTGGCTGTTGAAGACCTTGGGAGAAAATCAAATAGGGTGCGTAGGTCACCTGTGTGCCCAATATGTGGTGCACATGTATACCTGTGCGACCATCTTAGACCTTGCGCGGCCCATGCATAAAGAAATCCTTGATCATGACATTGTCAATTTCTGATGTTTCTTCAAAGGATGAATCACTTTGTCTTTAAGGTATTTACCTTTTCATTCGTTAGACTCTGTGATGGAAAGGAGAGTAAAAAAAGGTCCCCATCAGAGTTGTATCTGAAAGGAAGGAGGATTTGACTTTGAGGTAAAGGAGAAAACCAAGGAATAACGGCGTGCAAGTATGAACCCGCAGGTAGTGGCACGCAGGTGCGAGCTGTGGAGGCCTCGACGCACAAGGCTGTGGCCTTGACTATAAATATGTGTTCCATTCTCATGCAAAGCACCCATCTTTGAAAGCTTCTGAGCTCTCTCCGCGCAGGTTTCTCTCTTCGCACAGGTTGCTGATTTTCTGCGGTTTCTTTGCTTCTGTTTGTTGTCGCACTTTTGTAGAGGTATTTTGACCTGTGTGGTGATACCTGCACCCCAAAAATTACGTAACGCTGTTACACTTGCATGCCAACATCAGACTTGCTCACCATAATGCCTTAGCCATTATTTTTAAATTTCATCACAAATTTTATGAAAACTTAACTTACTTAAGAGTTAATTATTCGACCATTGTGAAGATTCAATGGCTCAAAGAAGAATCGGAACGGCTGATGAACTCGCTAGCATGAAGATTGATGACATGATGAACACCGTTGGCCATGATTACTGTGATATCTATGAGAAAACTCTCCCAGATTTGGCCAACTAATTGAAGAAGTATCATATTAATTTTCCACAGAGCATCTACTTGCCTCTATATGAGAATGTTCATCTGCAAGAAGTCAATATTCTAGAGGCAAAGAATTATCTCATGCATTCTTGGTTTCAGAATTACACCAATTTTTCTTCAGAAAATATCTCAATTGGAGGATCATTTATTAATACTGGAACAGTGGATAAAGCCTACATAATGCATCATATCCCTTGTTCTCTAGATTTGAAACCTCATAATCCCGAGCTGTAACCACATTTCTATCCTTAAATCTTCCAAAATTCTTAGATGGATCAACCCAAAGATTGGAATAAGAATCGGGACATCCGTCGTAGAGAAGGTGTGAAGCCAACATGGATGTGGTCATATTGGGTGCGACAAACCTGTGTAGAGATTGTCGAGGATTTGAAAGGAGCTACAATATATGAAGCCATCTGGGCTGGGAAGACTTATGTTTACAGGAATGATGACTTTGTGCCAGAGCTAATCAGCCGCTGGAGCCCAGAAACCAATTCATTCCATATGAATCATGGAGAAGTAGGCATCAGTTTGTGGGATGTCTACAAGATCTTGGGGGATCCAATTTTGGGTGATATTTATGATGAATTCATCCCCCCAAGGTGACATGGAATAATTCCGATAAGACTCCAGCATAGGCTCGGGAGTTATTGAAAATCTTCTAAAAGCTCAAGAATTCCAGGACCACCAAAACTCATTCCAGAAAGGATATTCATCTAGAGGAGTGGATGGATATGTTTCTTACCAGGAAGGAGGGGGAGTGTCTCAGCAGTACTCGTCCAACTGTTTTCCCCAAAATAGAGAAGAGGGGTGCCTCTGGTACATTCTAGTTGACTCTAGAAGCAGGAGAATTTGATAATTTGTGGTACGGAGGGGATCATATAATCCCAAAAAAGAACCGTATAGTGGGATTTTTAGCCTTGTGGCTCAGTATTTATCTTCTGCCAGTCAAGGATTCGAAGGGAGGCGTCAGGCCAGGGACCTTCGTTGTGGCAGCCAAGTTGGCTGTGAAGAAAATGGTTGGGTTGACCACCCCCATTTTGGCAATGATTCACAGGAGATTACTCCATGTCTTTATGGATATGTCTCCCTTGAGAATAGTGGGACCATTCCATGTTTTTTGGGGATGGATCACCACTCATTTGAGGACATATGCTATACAGAACGGATTACAGGTTCCTAGAAGCTATTTCTGGCCATCAGTGAAGGAATTTTATGGAGTTACTCTGTTATCTTTCAATATCTATATCATAAAGGTGAGGCTGAGCATGTTCAAGGAATTAAATCTATTTTGTTATAGAAACCCACCAACCGGGCGATTTTTTGATGATGGAACAGCCGGCCTGGAACTAAGGTCAAACATGCTGGCGTGAAGAGATTGTGTACATGCCACCGGGATTGACGGAGAGATTATATTTGAGGCCTATTCTCCATATAGATTTACACGCCAATTTAAGTGTTTGCAGAAAACTGTTGTATCCCATCCTGTGCATTTCAGGTTAGAGAAGCATCCGATGGTTTCCCTACAACTACGGCTTCTGACATCTATTGAGAAAACCAGGACAATGTTTGATCTACCAGTTGGTAAAGCGGCGAGAAATTTGACTACATGGTATGCCAAGAACTGGATAGCATCATACCCTGGAGGGGTGTTGAATCACCCAATTCATCAGGTTTGGAAAAAGAAAAGAACTCTAGAGAAAGAAACCCTTCATCGGGAAGGTGACACATCCCTACCTAGAGCTGATTCACCCGATTCCTCACCTAGGGATGACTCACCGGATTCCCAATATTGGGATGATGAGGCACAACATGTGGCAAAGCTGCCTCATGAAAAATATAATCCTCCTATCAGAATCAAGAGACCAAATCCATCAACTCCAAGTGAGTTACTTCATTGGGGAAATTTAATCACCATTACTTTATAGAGCAACAAGTCTTATTATTTATCCATTATCTGTAGTTGTAGGAGCTAGGAAGAAGCTGAAGTCTAAGATTGTAGGACCTTCCTCATAGACTTCTGGTACACATGCTGAATATTTACGACCAGAGGCTGTCCAGACATGGCGGAGATTATATTGTAATACTGAAACTGTCTGGCTGGATTTATCCAAAGGGCTACACATCCCTGGAATAGGGATTCTTTGGGCTTCTACTGATATCTATTTCGAAGATAATCCCTATGAAGTACGGGATTACATCAGAGAGCTGGAGATGCTCATATATGCCACTAATGATTCTATTCCTATCACCAAGCGGGTGAAGGAAATGATGGATCGTGTTACCATTGTGGGGATTGGTGATTCAGTATAGGAGGAGTGACACGATTACATGGCTCCTAAGATGTAATTTTCTTTCCTTATTAACTTTTCAACTTGATTTTAGTCAAATATTTGTTACTCAAGGAAATTATTTTCTTCATCCTGCAGCTTGAAAAGAAAGGAACTGCTGAGGTTACATCACCACAGTACAGACCTGGTGGTACTTCCATCGGGGCTAATGAATATCCTCACGATCTGGGCGACGTATCTCCAGGCCGGCAAGAAACCGATGAAGAATTAGAAAGGTCTTTTCACTCTCCAATACCTGTATTTGGAGAGGACGATGTCAACACTCCTAAAAATCCAAAGAAGTAAAAGCATCAAAGGAGGAAGTCCACAGCTAAACGTTTCATCAGCAGTGGTAAGTCCTTCAGATAGTCATGAGTATTAACCCATGAAACGGTTGCTCATACTACTTGGGATTTTAGGGGATTATTCAGTTCCCCCTTTGAGTGAGAGGACTGAACCTCCTCTAAGAATGATGGAGGGTGCTGGTGAACAGTGTCAAATTCATGCTGACTTGGCTACTCCTGAAGAAGAGCCAACGTCTATTCCCATTACCGCTCTTGCTGCTACTGCTAGAAGAGAAGAGCCTAGTTCTGGTAAATTAATAATGATTCATAATAAGTTGAATGAAAACATCAACTGACATCCATTCTGTAATAATTTATGTTCAACCCTAGCACCGGAACATTTAGTGGCCACTGCAACTGATGCCACACTTTTATCTGAAGAACCTGTCCAGGGTTAGAGGCCGCAGAATTAGGGTCGCTAGGAAGATATATCGAATGATCCCACTGGTGAGACTAACTAGGAATCTGAGATAACATTGGATAAAATGATTTAAGTTGGCGCATCTTTTGAAATGTTTTTAGATCATGTTGAATTACCATGTAATTTATAATATTTTGGTTGTGAGTGTTATACTAAGTCCTGTTAAAATAAATGATTTTTACATCAATGACCATGATTGGTTCAAATGTCAGTTCCATCTGAGCAAGCTTATTAACTACCAATTCTTGAAGGGGGTACAGACAACCCTACTATTGTAGAGACACTTGCTCATGTGGAGTTGAACCCGGTAGAGCTTATTGAAACTCATCTTGAAAATCCTATTGAAGCTAGGAATGATGGGGAGGAGAGTTTTTGATCTACCATTGGGTAAGGGATAACAATATTTGCGACTGTACTTAATTTTCAAGACATCCAATCAAATTCTGTTATCCTTTGAAATTAACCAAAACATTCAATTAACTATACAGGGCCATCAATTTCAGTAGCTAGATCTGGAGGTGAACCCTCAGCCTCAGCCCCAACGGGGATGAAAAGTGAGGTAATACGGGTCATGAGTGAAGGAGAAGAACATGTCAGTTTTTTAAGTGCATTAACTCCAGATTATATTCCCCCGTATGACAGTGATGGTGAGTCAGATACAGAGGTACAAAAGGTGCTCCAATTTTCACAACGCAAGGCATGGAATATCAAATGGAAGATCATATCTTAAGTTCCTCTTGAAGAGTTGTCATCGAAGATCCCAAGATTGTCATCCCTTTTTTTCATGTTGGGACTTAGCGGTTTTATATATCAACTGATCCATGCCATGGTGAAACAAGTCATCTTAAGAGGGGAGCTGCAGTAGAGGTACCATCATGATTTGACCAGGGTTAGGATATTGAACAATGTTATAGAATTTGAGGCTAGGGTGTCCTTAGTTGAGGTTGATCATGCTGCCAGGTTAAAGGAGGTGAAGCATAAAATCAATGAGAAAGTCATCCAACCGATGCACCTTCAAAAACAGTTAGATATTTTTACTAGGGAACTTGACCATATTAATAATTCACTGAAAGGAGTTCAAATGAATGGTATGAAATACATTTTAGATACCAATAAATTACTCCATCAAGCTGAAAATAGTGAAGATTGTCGAGTGCATGAGCTTCAAGTGGCTGCTGATGAAGCTCGAGATGCCATTAATCAAGTGAAGAGTTATGTTGACAGACTTTTTTAATTCTTGGAAAAGAGAAGAGACTCCTGTCTATGGATGTCCTTCCAACTCATTTGAATCAATGAAGAATACTTTCATCTTCAATCATTTGTGACTACATTTTCTTACTATCTTCTTTAAATTTTTACCTATGCCACTGGCCTAGTAAGCATAGTTTGATTTTTACTAGGATTATAAAAATAAACCTACAAACTTTGAATCTTTTAATTTCTCAATATTACCTAAATCATATGAAATGTATGTCTAGTGAGCTGGGACTTGACTTTTTTTCAGTGTTCCCTTGTCTTCTGTGGGAAGTTTAAAGTCATGCATGTCAGACATAAAAAGACTAATGTTTAACATCGAAATAGATTTAACCGAATGTTTTAAAATTAACTCAATTACTTGATAATTTATTTTAAAACATATTACCACACTCAATTATGGGGAAAAAAATGTAAACTATGACTTAAGAAATTTTGAATCTGAGGAATGATACGAAAAAGGGCTAAAAGGCATTAGAATAAGTATTTTCCATGAATGATGTTACGACTTTTTAACAAACCCACTAGGGGGTTGAATTATGTAGGGCCACTTGAGCGCATTGGCTGTATAGTAAAATGATAGCATCTTTTGGCTGATAGGTTCATTATGTAGACTACTTATGAAAGGCCGCCTAAGGGCATGTGCTGCATATTTTAGCAAAAGAACTCTAAAAAATTTACATTTTTATTGCTAAAAAATCCAGTGAAAGTTTATGGAGATTCAAATTTTCCAAAGCATAGAGTTTTCTGAATGGAGAGAGGTACTTGAATATGGAGAGGATATTTCCAATCAAGAATTTCAATGAATTGGATGAATGTTACTGCTGTGAAGGTCTGACCCAAACGTAGGGAAGGGAAATATAAACGATAGACTTGAATAATTTCAGATCATGAAAAAGGGTATGGGACAAATATGTATAGGATGGCTATTTTTGAGGATCCATACATATTTTCGTTAAGACAAATAAGGAAAAAAGATGTTCTATTCCCAAGAATGAAGTTACCACTATTTTAAAAACCTGTTAGGGGGTTGAATAATGCAGGGCTACCTAAGGGCATTGGATGCATAGTCAAATAATAACATCTTTTGGCTGACAGGTCTATTGTGTAGACTACTTATGCAAGGCCTCCTAAGGGAACATGTTGCATAGTTAGGTAAAATAATTATCAAGTATCAGACATTTTGTGACCAGAATTCAAGAAAAGAGTTATGAGGATCTGAAAGTATTTAATGTTAGGAGTATGAAACAACAAAATGGGAATTTTCTAACATCTGTAAATATACAAAGGACAATGTTAACAATAATCATGTTGTGGCTGGGTCCTGAATTGAGGTGTTGGACTTCACTATGTATCCCTTAAGGATGCAAATCAAGCCATACATAGTTCTGGAAATATAGTTTAACGTCATGTGGAACAAGAGTGTAGGAGATCATAGTTTAGTGTCATAGAGCTCAGACCATAATAATGAATATATAGTGTGTGTTTTATAAACCTTATTGTGAATGAAAACCATGGTTTTCATAACACATCCATGTTTTCACAGGGGGAATTTTTAGCCAAGGGAACTGAAAGTGAAATTTGGGGCTAGGCCCAAAGACTTAGAGCTAGATTCGAGGGACCCTCGAACATTCCTACGTATCCCATAAGAATGGGAATCAAGCCGCATGTAGTTCTTTAAATAACCTATGTACAGATTTGGTTCATACAAGTGAAGGGTGAAAGGAGAATTTAGTGAAATGATGGTTTGACCCAAGATAAAAGGTTCAAGCATTTCCATGTATGCACGTAGTCTTTATCATAAAACATGATTGGAGATCAATTTAAATAATGATTCCCTCTCAGATGAGGGTGTCAAAGAATGTTGTAGTTTATTATCGTACATGACAAAAGTGCGAATAGTTTAATGTCATATAAGAAGGAAGATGGTGAACCAATGTAAAAATATTGGTTTTGGGGGCGACTTTAGGAATCAACATCATATGAGATGGAGGTGAACCGATGTGATGATATTGGTTTTGGGCTTGAACCTCAGGAGGTTGCCTACGCACCCAGCCTAAAAGGCAAGGTTCAAAGTCCGCATAGTTCAATTGAAGAATGAACTAGTGATCATGTTTTTTTTAGAACAACGACCTAAAAAATGGTTTTGGGACTTACGCATGGCTAGAGTCCCAGAGAGGGTGTTATGGTTGAAATTTACTCTAAGTCCATGTGATTCATACTCAGTGTGAGAAACAAGAGGTAGAAAAACCCTAATTATGAACAGTTTAATTTCATGTTGGACAATGGGGGATTGTTCAGTTTAATGTCATGCAGTGAGGATAAAAGAGAAGATTATGCAGTTTAAAATCTTGCAGTATGGACTTTCGGGACTGTGCAGTTTACTGTCATGCAGTAAATTCAACACAGTCCAACGTCATGTTGGACGAAAGGGGAACAATACTGTTTAACGTCATGTTGGACGATGGAGTAATGTACAATTTAATGTTATGTAGCTAGGAGTTATTAGGGACTTTTTCACAGTTTAACGTCATGTGGGAGGAAGAGGTGCACAGTTTAACGTCGTATATCTAGGACGATGGTTATGCAGTTTAATGTCTTGTTGGATGTAAGGGAATTCTTTACAGTTTAGCGTCATGTAGCTAGGACATCCCAGTTTAACGTCATGTTTGACGTATAAGGGACTGTGAAATTTAATGTCTTGCAGCAAGGAAAACACATTTTAATGTCATGTTGGATGAAAGTGGAAATAGTTTATGGTCATATGCATGGACCGATGCTATACAGTTTAGCATCATGTAGCTAGGACAACAGAGCTTAACCTCATGTTGGATGTATAAGGGACTATGTAGTTTAAAGTCTTGCAGAAAGGACAACATAGTTTAATGTTTTTTTGGACATAAGGGGAAAATACAGTTTAACATCATGTTGGACGTTAGGGGAAAATACAGTTTAACTTCATTTTGGATGTAAGGGGAAAATACAGTTTAACATCTTGTTTGACGTAAGGGGAAAATATAGTTTAACGGCATGTTGGACGTTAAGGGAAAATACAGTTTAACGTCATTTTGGACATTATGGGAAAATACAGTTTAACGTCATGTTGGACGTAAAGGGAAAATAAAGTTTAATGTCATGTTTGACGTAAGGGGAAAATACAATTTAACGGCATGTTGGAGATAAGGGGAAGAACAGTTTAACGCCATGTTGGATGTGAGGGGAAAATACAGTTTAACATCATGTTTGACATAAGGGAAAAATACAGTTTAACGTCATGTTGGACGTTAGGGAAAAATATAGTTTAACGTCATGTTGGACGTAAGGGGAACATACAGTTTAATGTCAAGTTGGACGTAAGGGGAAAATATAGTTTAACATCTTTTTGAACGTGAGGGTGTTTGTGTTACACAAAATACTTCTTAAAAAATATAGAATTGGTTGGAGTCATGATGAGTTCTCCATCCCTTGAGATTAAAGAATAAGCTCCATTGGAGTAAACCATATGTATTGAGTAAGGTCCTTCCCACATTGGCTCAAGCATGGGAGGTTTCATTCCTGGTTTCATTGGAGTTTTGAGAACCAATTCCAATTCTCATTGAATAAATGAAATAAGATGAACATTTTTGTTTAAATCTCATGCTATTCGATTCTGATAGACTTCCAGATGGTGTAAGGTGCACAATATTTTCTCATCTAATTGTTTAAATTCATCCAATTGCTTTTGATATTTTTCACTTGTATATGGATGATCACAAATGGATACTCTTAGCGAGGGTAATTGAAATTTAATGGGAAAGACTGGTTTTGTTCCATATACCAATAATTATGGTGTTGACCATGTTGCAGTGCGGGCGGTGGTCCGATGAGCCCATAAATCATGAAAGAGTTTATCAGGCCACGATTTCATATCTTTATCCACCATATTTTGAAGTATATTAGAAATAGTCTTGTTGAAAGCTTTTATTTGGCCATTGGCCGCTGCATGATACCGAGATGAGTGGTTGGATTTGATGTTGTATTCTTGATACAACTTCCTTACCTCGGATGAAAAACCTTGGTGCCATTGTCCATCAATATGGTATGAGCGACACCAAATTTGGTAATGATGTTAGACTTGATGAAGATAGAAATTCTCTTAGAACTAAATTATTTGAGAGGTATAGCCTCTGTCCATTTGGAAAAGAAGTTAGTTGCAATAAGAATATAATTAAACTGCTTGGCTGTAGCTGAAGGGTAAGGTCTCACTACATCCATTCCCTATGTGACAAATTTACTTGAGTATTTAGTTGTATGAAGAAACTCTGGGGGTTGATGAATGGAGTTGGAACATACATGGCATGAATGACACTTCTTCATGAAATCAACACAATCTTTTATCATTGAAGGCCAAAAGTATTAAAGAATTCAAATTTGATCAGATAGTCTACGTCCAGACTTGTGGGCACCACAGACTACTACATGTACTTCTTTCATGACAGCCATTGCCTCTTCACCATCAATGCATCTGAAGTGAAATCCATCAAAACCTCTTTTGTAGATAATTGTTTCTAGGTTATCAGGGCTATCATAAAGAGTAATATTTACCACACACCACCAGACTTTTCTTTCCCAGCTCTATCAAGTGGAAGTGTTCCATCTTAAAGGTATTCCCTGATAGGTGTCATCCATCCTATAGTATGACCATATGGTTCAGAAATGGGACTAATTTTATGGATTTAATCTATTCTAATTTTAATATAAGGTGAAATTTTAGGATGGTGAGCAATACTGATGATTGTTTCATCCCAATTTCAATATTCCAGAACTGTGGCTATATTATCCAGTCCATCATCTTGAGCATTTTGCGATCACGGGACATATGAAAATGTTAGTTCCAAAGGAAATTCTGCCATTAACACTCTGCCGTAATCATACAAAGGGATTAAATCTTCTTTTTGGATGGCATAATCCCCATTGACTTGTTCGACTACCAGGTCTGAATCACTTTTCACATTTAAGTGATTCACTTGTGCCTGAAGCGCCTACTCCAATCCTGTGATGATGGCTTAATATTCTGATTCATTATTTGCACCACCTTCCCGCAATAAGAAGGAATAGGGTAGCACCACCTTTTCCGGGGAAATAAGTACAATTCCTAACCCAACATTTTTGAATTTAGGATCTTCAATTTTCTTCCCTGTTGTACTTTTAGAAGCACCATCAAAGTACATTTCTCATGTTTAAAGATTATCATGAATAAAAAAGACTTCGTCATTGGGAAGTTCAATATCTAATGATGTATCTTCTACTGAAGGGTGTTCAACAAGGAAATCATCCAAAGCATGTCCCTTTACTGCCTTTTGAGACACATACTGGATATCAACTTGCGGAAAAAATATTTCCCACCTTACCAGACATCCTATAAGCATTGGACGACTAAGGATGAATTTGAGCATGTTATTGCGAGATACCAATTGGACCTCATGATGTGGTAGGTAATGTCTCAATTTCTGAACTGCAAATATTAATGCTAAGCAGCACTTCTCAATTATTTAATATTGGGTTTCTGCTTCAAGCATAGTCTGACTGAGATAGTAGAGGCTATTTTCATTCCCATCATCATTCTTCTGGGCAAGGAAGGCACCCAATGACCGCTCTAAAGCTGTCACATAATGAATATGTGGCCTTACTTCCCCAGGTGGAATTAATACCGGAGGAATCAAGAGATATGTCTTCAGAATATTGAATGCTTCTTGACATTTTTTTAGTCCACTGGTTAGTGACTCCCTTCTACATCAATTTGGTGAAGGGTAATCTTTTGCCTACCAAATTGGCTACGAAACGCCGAATATAGTCCATGTGTCCTTTATGTCCTGTCAATTATTTCAAATTTTGAGGAGGTGACATACCAAGTATTGACTTTGTCTTCTCAGGATTGAATTCAATACCATGATGGCATACAAAAAAGCCAAGAAAGTTTCCTGAGGTTACCCTATAAGAACATTTTAAAGGGTTCATCTTCAAATTGTGTTGTCGAAGTTTGTGGAATATGATTTCCAAATCATCCAAGTGATTAGAATGTTGTTTGGATTTATCCACCAAATTGTCCACATATCATTCAACAAATATCCCTAAAAAGGGATTGAAGATACGGTGCATGAAATGCTGATATGTTGTGCCAGCATTCTTCAGGCCAAAGGGCATTACCCGATCGAAAAACACATCGTGAGGGGCTCTGAAGACTGTGGATTCCTTATCTTCTGGATCCATTCAGATTTGATTATATCGTAAATATCCATCCATGATGGAAAGAGCTTCATAGCCAGCTATTGCATCAATTAAGAGTTCTGTGATCGGATCGGGAAAATCATCCATAGGAAAATACCGATTAAGATCCCTGAAATCAATAAAAACTCTAATTTGTACATACTTATTTTTCACAGAGACAATATAATCCAACCACTTGGGATATTGAACTTCTTTGATGAAGTCAACTTTGATATGCTTATCCACTTTAGCTTCAATTTTGGATGCATATGTTGGGGGTGTTCTTCTAGCAGCTTGTTTGAACCCTCAATGTTCTTCTGGAAAACCCAAATGACGAGTAGAAACATCAGGATCAAGACCTGGCATTTCTGTATAGTTCCATGAAAATATATCTCGATTTTTCTTGAAAAATGAAATATACATTTCCTTCTCTTCAAGATTCATGGCTGTACTAATTAAAGTGGTGAGTGGATCTTCTTTTGTACCTAGATTTATTTCTCGGAGTTCATCCACAGTGGTAGAGACACCCTCTTCAAATGCTGGAGGAGCATCTCTGATATCTTTTTATTCCTCTTCAACAAGTGTTATCTCTTCTGCTTCTACTTGCATAGTAGATAATGAATCAGAATTTCCATGATCAGGATAGATGTTAAAATGTGAAAATTTTGAAGAAGAGACTTCGATTTCTGACCCTATTGATGATGATGGGTCTTCCTTGGGTAATAAAGAGGAGAAGATGGATTGAGAATCGACATCATCATTAACCTCTAATATTTCTAAAACTTATTCTGGCCTAGTTGGTGAATTATAGACTTTCTGGATTTTGGAGGATAAAATGTAGACATCTCCATTTGAGCTTTCATCATTGTTTGGTGAATCACCAATTTCTCCCATGTCATCTGGCTTGATTGTTGTAATTGACATTATGGAAGTTTCCATAAGAGTATTTGGATTTGGGTCTATCCTGTCAATTTGACTAATAGGAAACACATAATCTGTACTCACATATTTGAATGGGTTTACTGGAATCTTTTCCAAACCATATGGAGCATTAACTTTGGTAACCTCCCTTGCTATGGATTTCTCTTTACCCTCTATGTGATAGTATTCCGCCTCAATGTATTGAGATTCACATGATTTGAAGGGGGATTTATCACCATACAATGTCCCAATTTTACCATTGAAACAATATTTGAGACATTGATGGTATGATTAAGGGATAGCTTCATGTTGATGTAACCAAGGTCTTCCAAGCAAAAATGTTGAAAGTTGTATCATGTCGAATAACCATGAAATCTGAATTGGATACAAGATCTTCGAACTGTGTTCTGAGTGTGACCTCGCCCAAAGGATATTTTTTATTTTTATCATATCCTTGAAAAATAAATATTTATGAAGATAAATAAGATTCGGTGAGGCCCAAACAATGTAGTGTACGAATGGGATGGGGTTGAATCCTGAACCATTATCAATGAAAGCTCATTGTATTCCCAAATCATTAAACTTTCTATATAAGTACAAATGTCTAATATGTCCATGCACGACATTATATTAATCTTCATCTGTAAAAGATATCACTGCATGCAATTTTTTAGGATCATTCTCTACACGGTAGACTTCAGCTGCAACAATTTCACTTGAGAATTCCCGAGTACTTGACAAAGCCTCAATGAGTGCCTCCCGAAGATCCTTTGATAGATTCAAGGAATCGAGAATTGATAAATTGGCCGATACATGGGCCAAATGTTTCAAGACATCATATTTTTGATCCAAAGGTCCGTGTTTTCCAACAGGAATATGTGGTTTTGCAGGTACCTTAGAGGTTTATTATTTGGATGTAGATGCTTCCTATATATGGGTAGGAGTTGGAAATACACCTATCTTTGATCTATTATACCCACTAGGTATTTTTAATCACTGAGTGGAAAAAGATGTAACCTCTAACCGATCCTCCAGAATCACTGTGCCAAGACTGAATCTACCATGTGTGGAAGAACTAGCTTGTTCTTGTTGTGCTCGCTGAAGGGCTTTGCCACGAGTTTATGATGCATACACAGTTATAGGAGGGGTAGAATTGGAATAGTGGATTTTGGGATATCCATGTCATCCTCTGTATCCCATACCTATGGAACTACCTCTAATTCCTCTATATGATACAGGGAATTCAGGCTCATCAAGCTGGAAACTGTGACTGGCATAAGGATCTGTTACGTGAATCATGTTAACAGAACCAAAGATCAACTCTTCATTTGATGAAGACTCTGCCTGATTAGTCAATTTAGGCTGTTCCATTTTGTGGGACGATGCCCGTGACTTTGAAGTATATGGCATAAAATCTACTAGAGCCAAAGAAAACATGGACTTTGACACGATCTCATCTTTTTCTGACTGCTCTTCTTACGTTGAATTATACCTCCCCTTTGAGGATTTTTCTTTTGATGAAGGATGTTTGGCCGTGAAATTCATTGTGGAAGACACAATTGGTTTCATCAATTGAGTTCGAAATATGGCATGAGTTCGGTTGACCATTTTCCTGACCATCCAATCCTCATATTTCTTCACATTTTTGCTTTTTTACTTCTTGCCACTCGCCTTCTTCCTCTGGATCTGTAGTAGTAACACATGCTACCTGAGCTATAAAACCATTTAGTTTGACTTGTACTAGGTCTGAAATTTTTTAAGTAGGTCTTTGAAGAGAAAACACACTTGAATGGGATGCCCCAACATCTATTTAAATGGGAAATAGTTGGGACGGTCTTCATCTCCTTCCTTGTTCGGACTTTTGGGCCTTGGAAATTGAAAAAAATTATTTTCCAGAGTCAAAATGAAGTAACCAGGAACTTTTTTATTTCAGAAAGAATAAACTTTTGTCTTAAATTCCTCAAATTGTTTTCGTCTTTGACCTCTTTGATCATCTTGATAAAACAACCTTTGTTGTTGATGATCAGGCAGTGGAGCCCTTCGATAAGAAGATGGTTTTGAAGTAGAAGTAGGTACAGGTTCTTGTTTAAGAATAACTGCATTCGTCTTTGATTTACCCATTCTCCAGCCTAGAGCTTATGGAATTAGATGAGTATTATCATTAGTCTTTGTAAGAGATTCTTCAAGCTACTGAGCGATTTAAGTAAGGTCTCGAAACCCTCATGTGTATTTCACAGGGATCAACGGTGTGCGTAATTCATCACGTAGATTTCCCACACATATTGAAAACAATTCTTCTTGAGGGAGTGCTAAGATTAGGGAATATGTTAATCCCTTATAGCGAGAAATGAAATATGAAACCCTTTCCTTCTCCCTTTTCTTATAATTTGTAATATCAAAAACTGTTGTCTTTGGAAATATTGAGCTGAATTGAAGAAGGAATTTTTGACGGAGATCCTCCCATCTAGTAATTGACTGGGATTGGAAGCTTGTATACCAGACAAAAGCAGGCTCTTTTAATGACTGTAAAAAACACCTGAGCTTAATTACTTCTTGTTGCTGAGGGGTTCCCATCATAGGATTTAAAAGAGAAAAAAAATGTGTTAATTATTTCTATGGGTATCCCAAGCCATTAAAACTTTGGAATGTGTTACATGCATAATTTTATGGGGGAGGAATTGCATCAACCCATTCAGGGTAAGCTCTCTTTTCTGGTTGAATTTGAGCACGTTTTACCTCCGTAGCTTCCAACTGAGCTGTTAATGACTCAATATTAGTTATTAACTTTTGAGAAACATCTGGTTGAGCTTGGACCTAAGCAGGTGCAACAACTGGAGTTTGGACAGATGTGGTGAATCGTACTGCAACTAAAGACAATAAGACCGGTTTTTTTTTGCACCTAATGCATAGGATTAGACCAGTGAGGTTGTACTAGTAAAGGAGGATATTCTTGATCCATCTTAGTAGATACTACAAATTCCCTGAATAACTGACTCTAGCACACTTAGGAGGAAGACTACCTTGAAGTTGTTCTATATTAAACCTCCTTAATTCCTTCATTTCAACCTCCTGTTGTGCAAACATTTTCTCTAGTGAGAGTGGTTGGACTTATCCATAGGAATGGTATGTAACCTAATTCTTTCCTTTCCCCTTGCTGGACGCCTTTTGGAGAGGGGGAAGTTGATTATCTTAAGGAATACCTAGATTCTGGGTAAGGCTTTGATTTCGTGTACACAAACCTTCTTCATTTGTGTCTGTGTGTACAAATTCTTGAGGAGGAACTTCTTCATCTGATGCCTCTGAGTGAGCCTCATGTTCTGGAGGATCCGAAAAAATGGCATTGATGACATTAATTGATGCATAAATCATTACATCCCTTCTATCGACATTTCTTCGATACTATCTTTTTCCATGTCCTTGATGAGACATTTCCTTTTATTGATTTGACCTCTCAGGAACTTATTGATGAACTGTAATTTGGTGAGAATCTTCTGATATTTTGGCTCTGTGTTCCTCTTGTGGCTTCTTCCCTAATAAAGAGAAGACTGACTTTCTCCGAGGAAGATATTGAGGATTTGAAAAAGTCCCTAGTCCGGTGGACTGGGGATGTTCCTGCTATTTCTAAAAAACTCCTCGAATCCTATTTGTTGATTCTGATGGTTGCGTTAAAAGAGTCCCCATTCTGTCAAGCTGGGGAGGTTTTTGAGCTTCTATATCTAATACATTGTTAAAATCTCTCTTGATCTTGCGCACTTTACTACGGAAATTGGATGGATGCATTAACCTACATCCACTCAAATCTCTTGGATCAAATAAACGCTCAATTATTTCTGACACTTTTGTCACCTAAAGATGCGCTTTCTCTAAATGAGAATCATGTTCGATAATCTCATTTTCCAAATGAAAAAATAATTCGACAACATGTTCCTTGTATGCCTGACTTTGAGAAGAACTAGTTGAGGTCTGTTCCAGAGCAAGCGTTTGATTACACACAAAACCAATTGGCCGTGGCCGGCCATGGACAATAACATTGCATGAGACTATTTTTGGAAGGCTTTGTTGACTAGAGAGTACAGTGAAATGCAGTGCTCCTAGGACACCCCATCCCTTGATATGAATACCAGATGGGGAATTGACAATTAACTGGTGCAATCTTCTTAGTGTGCCAAGGTATGAACATTGAAAGGCTCTCTACGGCTTTTCAGACTTTGGATATCGAGAAACTGAGAGAGAGGCCAAATCAATTTGGCATTGTAACCCTTCTATTATCTTTACATGATTTTTATATTCATCATAAGATAATATTTTCTCTTTCAAGTGACAAAGAGTTTTCCACATGTTGAGACGAATATCGTGAATACAATCTTCCGTCAACATCTCTCGAATGTCATACTGAGAGTCATCCAAAGGCCAAAACATGACTGTCACTTCACCTTTCTCTAGTTGTTTTCTCATATTCAGCACTTCCTCTTTATCATTCAATGAATATTCTTCTACCTGATTAGACCAGATCTGGTGCTTCCTTGTTGCTTAATCTAATTCAACAAGATTCGTAGAAAATGCACTTAGCAGACTAAAAGATTAATCACTCAGGGGTGGTTCAAAGAATGACCTACACCCCAGACTATCTTCTGATTGAGATTGTATTTCACCTTCTAGCAGTAAAGCATCAGACATAACTGGCTTCACATTTGAAAGTGCCTCAAGATAAGAGGGCTTTCTCATCACTACATTTTCCATTAGAGCATTTTCCAAGCAATGTGAATTAATACTATATAGAGTACTTTCGCAGCTAAATTCATCATTATGTGGAGGACCACCATGGTGGGTTACAACAAAAGATAAAACCTTTTGCTCCTTGATCTTCTAGCCACACAGAGGGTTCTTGTGACTCTCATCTGAAGATGAAACTTCGAGATCGAACGAACTGTTATGAAGAAAGCCTTCATGATGAAGTGTCTGATGAAGATATTCGAAATTAATGTTACAACTATTGGGAAATGGGATAGTAGAATCTTGAATTCCAACAGATAATTGTCTAAGGGATTCAAGAACTCCAGCATCGAGAAAGGTCTTATTACAGATTGGCTCTTGATTTATTGACTGTTCTGGATGATTCTTCTTCTTAGATGCATTTTACTCACTCTGGGAACCACTTGTTGAAAAAAGTGGTCATTATAGGCAGTTGTAGGTGCCTTCTCACGAGAAATCATCAGATTAGGTTGATTGTCTCTATATAAATCAGGTCTATGTGCATGACTTGATTATCAGTATGACATGGGGGAGTATTCCCTATGACCCTCTTGGACTAGAACAGAGGTGTGTATCTGTTCTGTAGTGATATATTGATAAGTCACTCCACTGGTAGGGAAATATTTGTATTTCTTTTTCTGTGATGCTGATGAAGCTGTTATGATATTCTGACAGGCATCCAGAATATGAGCATGGATTTTCTTCTGCTATTTCAGCATTCTCAGAAAGTGCTTGGTGACATCAGCTGTTGGAATGGGAATATGTGTCCATTCTGTATCTAGATTAGGTGTATGGGCCTGCTCCTTTCCTCCTTTTCTTGTCAGTGTATTCTGACAGTACTCATGCTTAGGGGAAGAGAGTTGAGTCTGCTCCAAATTTGTCATCGGGGCTTTCTGACCGACTTCTCCGGGTGCTACCAAACAAGACTATTGGTTATCCCGATGGACATTGGAAGATGTATGTTCCTGATTTGTGTTATTAATCATGTATGGTCGATGAATTTACTTCAATACTAGTAGACGAGACTACTGACAGAATTGTTGATTATAAACAGGTGAATTTCCCTGCTTATCAGTTGCCTCCATATCAGATTGGAATACTTCTTTGGTTTTATTCAGATGAGCTTGCTGACTAGTTGATGAGTTATAAATAGGTGTATATTCTTAACTATAATACTTTTCTGGAATTTCCTAGAGGGATTGACGTGTTGCTGCCAGACGAGTCTACTGGGCAGTAACATCAGGACGGACGGGTGTATGTGCCCGCTCGTTGGTTGCCACCAAGTTAGTTTGGTGGACTTCATCAGAGATGGAAGAGAAAAGAACCTTCCAATTGTTGACCAGATTTTGCCTCTGGTGGTTTGTCATTCCTACTCAGGTTTGAGGAACCTAAGCCGAGTGCCTTGAGATGAAACCCTCATCATGTTGAGGGCGCACTACTGCACGAGTTTGGTGGTGATTCTTGGTGGGAGCCCTCGTGAAGGACTCTTGAATATTTGAATGGAGGCCTTGAGTGAACTCCTAATCAGACTCCCTGAAGTATGGTAGGGACTGGTTGTTACGTTCTGGGGATAACGACCCGAAACAGTTTGAGACAGTGGTTGGCACCGCCTGCTTCTTGATCGCTGTTCATCCCTGTCCAGACAACCTGGGTAAATTATTAACCTGGAGGGCTTTTCGAGGAACCTCCAGAGTTGGAATGGTACCATGTTGATGGTATTCCTTAACTAGTGTATTTGATTCCTAGCATTGAAGATGATGAGTAGGTGATGTTTTCCTGAGATTGGATGAAGATCCAATAGGATTAGCAGGAAATGCATTCATAACAGAGGTATTCAAAGGTGTGATCTTTAGAGAAGCCATTTCTCTAACGCAGAAGATATTGGAAAAGAGTGCCTGTTTGATATAACAGACATAATCAAGATAAATTCGGCCACTACATCTTTTGGATGAGCACATATGTTATTAATTGTTTTTTGGGCCTCACATTGATTTTAAATAGGGGCCTATCATATAAGTAAAACATCATTTTAACTTGGTTAATGATTCACGTCAGGTTCACCATTTTTTGTTTCCCTCTGGAAATGGGGATGACCTCGTTTGTTTAAGGTTAAATCATTCCAATCGGTTTCTAATGGTTTTGTGCATAGAACTGGAAACATATAATTATTCTATATCTATTTGGAACTACTTTCCATAGTTTGGTGCTCATTAGTTTTGAACCGATGAGGATTAAGAATTTTCATTGGTCGAGTGGATGGGAGTTCGGACTCATCACACCTTTTTGAGGGGAATTATTGTCTACTCTGGGACTATCTTTATAGATTTAAGTTATGTTCGTGAATTACCAAGTATGAAAATGTGCTTTCCTTTAGATTTGACAATCAATCATTGATATGTATGATATTTAGAGACTCTTTTATATGTATTAGAGGTTCATCATCGATAGAGAATCATCTTTATTTGTTAGAGATTATTAGTCAATGGTATCCGTCAATACATTATATTGAGATCTATTTTTCATTATAATAACCATACTGGTTTTAAAGCCACTCTGCAGGGCACTTGAAATTTATTGTCGTTCAGAAGGACATGGATTATTTAAGAGTAGGGATCGTACCCATAGATGGGATACCTAAGTATCTTTATTTAGAAAAGGAATCAGAACCCACATAGTTCAAGTAAAGAAGTATGAGGTTTATGCATAATTGGTGGTCCAAATAAATATGTCATAATTACTTTTACGCTCTATGCTAACTTGAGTCATGATCGGTGTGAGAAACAAGAGGTATTAGTAAAACCTAACGATTGTTCCATGAAATATTAAATCATATGGAATGATGTGGGGCTTATATATGCATGACTGGACAAATATATTATGATTGAGATTTACTTCAGGGATGAAACCCGGAAACAAGTTCTATAAAGGTATATGTGATTTATGGAGATTTGGATACTTAACTTAGGACTTACTCCTGAGAAGGAGGCCTAAATTAGAGGGGACTTATGATGGTATTTTATTCCTGAGAAGGATGCCCAAATAAAAAGAAATTAAGACTGGGGCCTACTCTTGAAAAGGGGGCCCAGGTTAAGGAAATTGGAATTTGGGACTTACTCATGATATGGAGGCCCTAAATTTGGGAACTTGGGGGTTACTGTTTAAGAGGATGCCCAAAATTAAGGGAACATGAAGACTGGGACTTAATCATGAAAAGGAGGCCCAGGTTAGGGGACTTGGGGATTACTCCTAAAGAGTATTCTCCAATTAATGATCTTATCATCTTGAAGGATGAGGTTGAATGAATGAAATCTCTCACCTTAGTGACATGAAGAAATGAAAATCACCAGGTTTTGAGTGGTGTTCCATAGAATTCATTTCAGATAAGGATGCCAAGAAAAGAACCATTCTAAAATGGCTTTGAAGAGGGTTTTAAAGGCTAATTCTTGAAGAGGAGATGTGGATTTGATGAAAAGATCTGAATAGGCAGGAGGGGCACCCTAAAGAGATGCAGGTGCACTGGTTTTGTTGGGGCTCACAGGTCTTGGTCGCACACGTATACCTATGCGACACTTAGGTACTTGCGTGTCGGTCAACCCATAGGATAATAATGGGTCAATCCCTAGCTCAAGCCCTTAGTATTATCCTTAATGTCTTGTAAAAGGGTGGAATGCAGGTTTTGTTTAATGGATAAGGTGGCGCGCAAGTGTGACCGTTTCCCTTTCGGGGTTGACACTTAGGTGCGCAAGTGTTAGTGAATTTCAACACATATACCTTGTTCCCCATTTTTAGATCTTCCATTCTAGGTAAGATATTACCATAGAAGTGTTCGAATGACTTTAAGAAGAGACTATGGCGCCAGGATCTCAAATCAGAATTTTGGAATTTTTTCGTCCCCGAAATGGGGTGCCCATAAGGTGTATTTATATGCTGTTGAAGGACAGGGGAGAAAATAAAATAGGTGGCGCAGGTCACCTATGTTCCCAATATGTGGCACACATATATACCTGCATGACCATCTTAGAACTTCTGCATCCCATGCTTAAATAAATCCATGTTCATGCCTTTGTCGATTTTTGATGTTTCTTAAAATGATGAATCACTTTGTGTTTAAGGTATTTCCCCTTTAATTTGTTAGACTCTATGATGGAAAAGAGCATCAACAACTAAATATCCATGTCAAGGCTCAACCAAAGGCCTATATGGTACCAAGGTCGACCTAACCCAATCGGAGAGATACTAGGCTGGCCAGAAGAAGGAAGGAGGCATAATTCCCATTAGGTGCATGTGTGATCCTCTGTAAGGACCAAAGTGTGTGAGACCTAAGGCATGCCTAGCATGGATCAAGATACCACAGGGCCAGAGCCTGGGCGGTGGTGTGTGTAGGTGGTACAAATGATGACCCCCGTTGATAGATCAACCAAATAGTTGTGGTGTGTTTGATGATATACTGGAGGGAAGGTACCTTGGGATTTTCATGTGGGATGTAAGGCTTGGGTACTGTTCACCCATGACTTAAAAAAGGTGTATATAATGAGAGTTGATAGATCAGTGTGATATCAATGGCCTAATTGAAATCCCGTACAATGACTTTTGAAATAATTTGATCCCATGCTTCACAAATTCAAAATTACCTCGTGCAGTGCAAAATTTGTTTTCTTATACCTTTTTCCACATCAGCACTATCCACCTAAGATAGAGACAACTAGTCCACCTAACTTAGCTTGTCGAAGAATCGAGGAAAGAACGATCACGCAGAAGAAAGGCATGAAACATCACCTTAAATGGATAAAATTAAACTAGAGAAACAATATATTTTGGGAATTCCTCATAACAACATGTTTCATGAAATTACACTACATCATAAGGATATATCTTGATAACATTATGATCACACAATCAAGTGATAGAAACAAATGAATTTATCATGTGATTTTTACAGATGTGGGAACCTCTTATCATATACATGATTTGACATCTAAATAAAATGTTTTTATTGAGAGAGTATCCACTATGCTAGAATGAGGCCTCATGTGAATGTGGTCACGTGAACAACATGAATCCACCACAACAACCTATAACTATCAAGATATAGGACGACAGTGATTATGTGAGAAAAGGAAGATGGAATCAAGGATTCTCATGAAAATAGAATACATTTTCATCAAAATAACCTCTCTTAATATGAAATATGGTACTATATAACACCTTGAAGCTGGTCATGAAAACCTTTCCACGATTATCCAAATCAACATGCTGATGCATGACCGCATGAATACAAGTGGTCACGAGAAGCTCCCAAATTTGATCATGTGAATCCATTATAAATATCCAGCATACCATCTTGATAATCCATATCATGATCATCTGTTGTTTTTTAATTTGATTATCCACTAACTCAACCATCACATGTATCACCTTCAATTTAAAAAAGGGTAGAGATTCGGCAAAACCTGAGCTATAAATTCCACTACCACACATAAAAAATATATTCCAAGGAAGGATGGATAGTATCTGAGAAACATTGGATGATTTTAAATACCTTAAGAGATTTACCTGAGGTAATAATGAGGCTCATGGTGCATGAAAATACTATGGGTGTGAGTAGAGAAATTCCCAAGAGTATTTTTATGTTGCGAACCCTTATTTTGTAGATGCTAAAATTCTTCCTTTGAAGTAATGGATTCAATAAGAAATGCATCACTGGTCCCAGGTCATATAGGGGAGGCACTGAGAATCTGAAACCCATGAATGAAATTAGGTCAAAAAATATCATCCGAGATGCCTTATCTAGCTTTGAGGAACTGATGGGAATCACCAATGCATGTATATAGAGACTCTCATATGATTCCCTATAGATAATAAGGTATCATGTTGATCATGTCACCACTATCATGCGATATTTATGTGATTCTCATATGGAAAGTCATTTTTCATGAAAATATTATAAGTAACACTCAATAACTCACGATTACCATTTTCTTTACCACACATTGTAGGATTGAGGACATGTACCCCTATATTCCATACACTCCCCCTCATCATCCAATGTGTACCTTCGTCAGTGCCAGTGAAATCTTTATAATTTATCCCCTGCACATAAACACAAACCCATAAAACTACTTTATGATGGCCAAGTAGATATTATTTGTTTTTGAATTATTTGGATTCCTTATATGGATTCCGATCTATTTAGAGATGAAATAGGATTTTGTATAAGTCAATGGAGAGGACCAAGGTCATGAACCCCAAAATCCCTTAATTCATATTCACCATGAAACGTGTATCCTCACCCATGCATGGTGTGGATTTGAAACACATCCACTACACATGACTACATAACCCCATTCATAAAATCTTTGATGTCATGAAGGTCACATGAATAAAGGACATTCATGAGGAACTATTATATTTTTCCCCCGCAACATGTATAAAACCATGTAACATAAGAGAACCCATAGATTATCCCCTTATCACCATATAAACCGAGGGAGTTGTGGTTTTTAGAATAAAATTATCCATGAACCCTTATTCCTAGGAGAATTATTATCCATGAAGCATTAAGGAATGTCATCTTGGACATGAAACATTGATGATCGAGAAACTGAAAGATCAAAAACATGTTATCAAGTCCCCTCCAAATGATTAATAATGATCTCACAATCACAAGAATCATTAATAATCTTGTGATGTCTCATGAAACTTTGGACGTGACAAAGACCCAAATATAATCATGTTTGATGATTCATAATATCCTTGACATTTCACCATTTTCATGATATAACCTGAATAAAAGACATGTTCATCTAGCAATTACTCAACAACATGTCAAAATTATCACAATATTTCCTATTTACATATTAACTTCAATATGCGATTGGCCATAGACATTCCATGTTGATCCTATGAGAAATCCTTGAAATGTCATCGTTGTTAATAGACAACCAAACAAAACTCACGCTGATCTGAAAAAACTAATCAAGATATCGATATTCTCCAGATATTACCCATTGAAGTGTCAACATCATCATGATATAGCCCAAATACATGAAAATTTTATCTCTTTAAAACAAACCAACATGTGTTAATTATTTGATGATTTACCATTTATATTTCAACATCATTATGCAATAGAATGAGGACAAGTCAGGATGATCGTGAAACAAAATGTAAAAATGTTTTCTTTGATTATGAATAACTCCTTGGGAATTTTAGGGGTATTTTATCATTTGAAGACATTCATGAAATGTCCATTAATAAATTGAATCACCTTGGACATGATAGGTAGGATCCCTTGGATGTATATTCCTTACCATAATATACCTCAAAATATTTTCCCAAAAAATAAAGACATGTATATCATGTAACCAAAAAATGTCATGAAAATCCCCTAAGACTTGTCCACTTACTCCATGAGCCACAAACATTACTTTTCCATGAAGAACCTAAGATAGAAATCTATAGCCATATTCCACTTTTATAATGTAAGTGTCTTCAATAAAAATGTTTACACATTCTCGAGACCCTATTGGTTTTATTATAATGACACATCCTTAAAACATTACATAATCTTGAATTAAATGGATAATTTACATTGGGGATCCTTTTAGGTTTAGAGTTTTAGAGAATTAGGCCCTAACTATTACATTACATCTCAAAAATCACAAAGTATAGACTTCTACTCACAATCCATTTTTTCATAAAATAAAAACTCTTGAAAAAAAGCGCCATGTCTAGTTTCATGTTTTAGAGAGAATAAATTTTCCTTGATCCCATCCTTGACCCAATTCATATTTAAGTCCTATGAAAAAAATTTCAAAACATGGGATGAGCAATAAAATCACAGTAAGGGTTATAAAATAAATAATGAAGACATTATTCGATCAAAACATAAGCCTTTTAACATACCTCATGAAATCATAAGATTTATGAATAACACATAGTAATCACAAAGCATAAAGGTAACTTGTGGCATCCATATCATACTTACATTATAGCTATCACAGCTACATAGGGAGTTACATTTGGAATACCTATCACAACATATTCCATAAGTCTCAAAGGAGAAATATTCTTGTTTACCTCCATCACATTACCAAATTCATTGGAGATCTATCTTGGGTTCACTCACCCTAGGGTTTTCACAGAACCACTCGTATACATAAAAAATGCCTAAGAACCATAACATAATCATAACACATAAAACAAACATAAGGAAAAGATAACGTTTCCACATTTCCATCACAATATATCATTTAAATATATTGACATAACCAATCCATTTTCAAAACCATTTTCAATACCAAAATACGTAGAAGAGTATTTTATATTTATTTTCTCTTAAAAGCATTACGACTTGTTAATGAAGCCATAGATCAAAAAATACTCACAACAACAGAAAAGAACGCTGTCACTGATTACGTTAAAAATAATCATTATTTTTTGTACTTTAGTAAAATTCCTCATAGAAATAGATTCAATTTTAAGGAAAATAAAATTAAATGGTGTTTAAATAACATATAAAATTAAGTTGTGTATAAAACAAAATACGCTTCAATGAAAGAGATTTAGACGAAGTCCCCTACCACCTGTCCAACTTGACATGTTCATTCATTAATCTTATGAATAATAAACTAAAGTTAATATATAATTTAATATGAACCGTTTTCAATTTTATTATTCCTTTTGTATCACTTAATACCATGTTATAAAAACTATGTAATCATTTAAGTTAACAATGGACATTTTGTTGATGTTTGGTACTTGAGTCAAAAATGAACTTCTTATAATTACAAGTTGTTCATGTGGTCAAAATTACATTATCTATAGAATGATATTAATGATTTAGATATCATATATATCATATCTATCCAGTATTTATTTTAATTTATAAAAGTATATATCATTATGAGATAAGAAATGAAATGCACCGTTCATGGAGATGGAAATCCATACGTACGCATGAACGCTACTTTCATTTCTATTTCTTATTTAAAGGAATGAAAAAAATGATACATTGGTATATTATGTTTCCAGTATAACATAATATATAATTTCAGTAACTTCATCATATATACATTCCACATATGGCAGGAATGAGTCATATCACATTGAGGGGGAGGCAGTCCGCACATCCTCAAATGAAAATATATTATTTACCCACAAACGAAACTATAAAGGTATTATATAAATGAAACATAAATAATCATATAAAAAATATAAATATAATATATATCATATATAAAAACAGTTCCATCTTAATGGCCACCATAAGAGGTGGTAGGAGGAGATTAAACAATCATCGTTTAATGAGGCATAAGTTCGCCGTCCAAAGAAACAGTATGTTATTTACCAATTAGATGGGGGTGTGTGTAAGTGTAGTTATAAAAATTCTCATAAAAAAAACCTATTATATTGAGGAGACTGGTTTTTTTATAAAATAATCGAATAAAAAGAGTTTAGAGGATTGGAGAAGTAAAATAATATAAACAAACTTATTAGAAGATATTAACTTTAAATTAGGTATCACCCGTTGGTTTGAATGAAAACGTTTAATTGAAATGCCTTCTGCCTAATGTAAGGCTTCTAGGAGGAAGAGAGAGATTTAGGAAGCTTAATTGGGCATAGGTTGGATGAGAAAAGGGGATTGAGAAGTGTGTGGAATGGGTTATAATTGAGGTCTTTTTATAAGGCGAGGAGGGGATCTTTAGGAATGTTTGAAAATATTATTTTATTATATCATTATTTTTAGATCAAAATGATCCAAAACTTATTAAAAACTACTGGAAATAGTTCTATACCAACGGTTTTGCAAAAACCTGTCGGTATAGTGTACCTCTATACCCATGGTTTTCCAAAACCGTGGGTATAGGGATAGTATGTGAACCTATACCCACAGTTCTGGAAAACCGTGGGTATAGGCCACCTATACCCACAATTGTGCCCAAAACCATGGGTATAGTTTTCTTTTAATACCTATACCCACGGTTTTCTCCAAAACCGTGGGTATAGGGTATTTTTCGATGACCTATACCGATGGTTTAACAAAACTGTGTGTATTGGACTTTTTTTGAAGACCTATATGCATGGTTCTCTAGAACAATGTGTACAACTTTCCCGCATAATGGTGGGGTGGGAAACGAAAAAAATAGGTGGGAATGCATTTATTCACGGTTGAGATTAATATATTTATGTAAATGTAAATATATAATATCAAAAAATCAGTAGATCGGTTGGTAAACCATTCTCTGCGTTTGATGTAGGTCACCGGTTCAAATCCCTCTGACCGATTTTTATGAATTTAAATACCGACATAGATTATATTTATATATATACGTAGATGTATGTATATATAGAAACTATTAATCACAGGTCGGTTGGTTGGTTGTTGGGTTGCAACCGTGAGGCTTTGCGGGAGGTACGGGTTCGAAACATGTCAGTCTTTTTTGGAATTTTAATACTGCATATAAATATATATAAGCAGATACATGTATATATAATAGATTGAAGTCTTAACATGGGTGGTCTGTAGGTTGGGCGCGTTCTCTAGCTGCAGCGGGTTGCCAGGGTTCGAAACCCCATGGGCACTTTTTTTGAATATTAAATCCCCATGATTTGGGAATCGTGGGGTCAACACTATGCTAGCGTGACCACTCACTTGCCACGCTATGGAATTCCTATCCCCATGGTTTCTCCAAACCGTGGGTATAACGCGACCCCCCAATCGTGACACCATTCCAGCCCACGTTCCCAAAACCGTGGTTATAGCCTATACCCACGGTTTTGGGGGCTATACCCACGGTTTTGAACCGTGGGTATAGGGCAGTTTTCTAGTAATGAAAGTCGAAGATAAGACGAATCATGGTCGAAATAAAATCATCCTGTAAGAATGGAAAAGTTATGGATATTTATTTAATCTTTTTAATCTTATTTATTAAAATCATTCATTAATGGGGTAAACACTTCATCATTATTGTGTCACAAATAAATTTATTTATTTGATGTATAATGATTAATAAAAAATACCATGAAGTAGTAAATATTTTTAGACTTAAAATGAATATTTATAGTCAATGTTATTACTTATATAACCCCATGTAAAATGTAATTTACTGAAAGATATATGTTTAAGTCATTTTTGTCTTTTCTTTAAATTAATTAATATAAATTGTCATTATTATTCTTATGTGGCTCCATGGGGTCCCTAAATCAATGAAAATATGTCTATGGTCAGAAATTTATCAATCAATAGGATTAGGAATCATGTTTGGGTAATTCAATATTATTATAATATTATTTCTACCCTCAATTACCCTATTTAACTTTAACTGTGGTAAATAAATGTCAAAAGTAACTATTCGCCAAAAATTATTTTTCACTTATTTAACAAAAGTTTACAAACAAATAACAACCATGTATGTCGGATTTAAAAAATTCAATACACATATTTGGTAAAATTTTATTGGATGGAAAAATTCGGTTTTTTAACTACTACTTAGCGTTTTCACTATTCAAAAAAAATTTGTGTTTTTCCAAAAAATACCGAAAATTCAGCCTAAGCTATATCTAATATTACGAATTCAAAAATGATTTCTATTTTACCTAATTACAAAAGTATAAGTTGCATTAAATAATTTAAAATTAATTTCTTTTGTCAAAACAAAAAATGTGTTTTTAAGAAATAATAACTTTCATTATATTGACACTTGTTTTTCTCCAATTTTATCGGGAAATTACATCCAATGACCAATATTGGATTACAAGGTCAAAATATAATCTAATTAAAGATCAAAACAATTAAAAAGATACTCTATACATATAAATAAATTAGATTAAAAGGTAGTTTTGAATTAAAATACTGTATTTTTCACTATTCATTAAAAATGAATTTTTTCATAAAAAATACCGAAACTTTACCCAGAGTAAATTTTGATGTCCCAATTATAAAGAAGAATTATTTTTTTAAAATAAAACATATAAAGGTGAACAAAACTAGATTTTAAGTGGGTTCTCTATCAATAGGTGATAAATCAACCTTTTAATGAAAATTGGAGTATTTAAGCTTAAAATCATATACCTTCTTATTTTAAGCCTCTAACATTTATTAGATAAATGTAAAAACATTTGAATATCTTGTATAATGATATTGTAGGTAGTTCTGTTCATTCACTCCAATATAATAGCATGGCCTTAACTACCATTTAAATATTATATTATATTATTATTTTTTATTTTGACACAACATTGTGTGCAATGTTGGATTTCAAAGAAACCTGTTGTGGAATATCAGGGAATCCATCGAACATAAAAAACCATTTAATGTAAAACTAAAATTTAATTCAAAAATATTAATAAATATGAAAATATCACATCCTTTATCTACCTGGGTTGTTACATCCTTCCCCCTTTTGGAAATTTTGTTTTCACAATTCTATTCACATATCAAATAAATGGCGGTATTTATCCCTCATAGAATTTTCAGATTCCCATATTGTTTCTTCAACCATATGGTTTTTTCAAAAAAACATTCCCTGATGAATTATATTTTTCTGTAACATTTTCTCTCTTCTGTCATGAATCTAGACTGGTTGTTCCTCATAAGAGATATTTTCTTCAGATTGAACTAACATTGGGCTCAAAACATGAGATAAATCCAGCATATACATTATCATCATTTAAACATTAAAAAAGTTTTTGTACCATAGATAAACATGGAGGTAAAGCCACTCTGTAGGCACTTGATCCAACATTCTCTAGAATTTCATAAGGACTAATGAGCCTTGGCTCTACATTCCCTTCTTTCACTACTGAAAAAATGACCTATACCCACGATTCAAAACCATGGGTATAGCCCCCCAAACCATTGGTATAGGCTATAACCACGGTTTTGGGAACCGTCGGATGGAACGACGTCGGTATAGGGGTCTCAACCTATACCCAAGCTTCTTGAGAACTGTGGGTATAAGGGGGTCAAAGTGTGCACCACAGATGTATAGCGTGGCACACAACAAACCCCACGGTTTTCAAACCGTGGGGTATTTAAATTCAAAAAAATAATAGGGGCTGGGATTAGAACCCACACTCCTACGGTGCCTCATAGCTACGCAGCACCAAAAGACTAACCAAGCTGCAAATTAGTTTGTTATATATCCATAAATCAACGTATATATATTAATTTAATTCAATTATAATATAAAAACACATGAGATGGGATTTGCACCCGCATCTCACGCTGGGATTCACTTCTGCGCGCCACTAAGTAACCAACCAGGCTACGATTTCTTTTTGATATATATTTATACATGAAAGTATATATATTAATTTAATCCAGATCGGGTATTTAAATATAAAAATTCAGACATAGGGATTCTAACCAGAGTCTAACAGTCACACCTCCACTATTGACCAACTAAGCAAAAGAAATTCTCTGTATCTAAATTTATATTTATATAAATATATTAAAATACACTGTGAAAAAATATATTCCCGCCAAATTTTTTTCATGTCCCGCCTAATTTTCATTCCCCTCCATTATCATTACCCACAGTTCTCCATAACCATGGGTACATGTCTTCAAAAAACCCCCCAATACCCACGGTTTTGAAGAACCTTCGGTACAGGTCATCAGAAAGTACCCTATACCCACAATTTTTGAGAACCGTGGGTATAGGTGGCCAATACCCACGGTTTTGGAGAAATGTGGGTATAGGTTCACGTTCTATCATTGTACCCATGGTTTTGGAAAACAATGGGTATAAGTGTAATCTATACCCATGGGTTTTTGCAAAACCATCGGTATAGACCTATTTTCATATAGTGTTTCCAGAACGCATCACACTTTTGCATGAAGAAACCTTGAGAAGGACTTGATCACCAACCATGAATGAAAGATCCTTCCTCCAGTAGTCCGCATTACTTTTATACCTGCTCTGTGTTGTTCTTATGTTCATCTGAATCAGATGAACTTTTTTTTCCATCTCTTCTACCAATTATAGTTCTATCAACTTCCTTTCACATACTTCATCCCAAAAAGGATAGATTTTGACACCACATACCATATAATGCCTCAATTGGAACCATCTGTAGACTGGAAGGAAAACTGTTATTATAAGAAAATTCAACCAATGAAATATGTTGGTCCCAACTTCCCTGGTAATCCAATGAACAAGCATGTAGGATATCTTCCAATGTTTGAATTGTTTGTTCTGACTAACCATCTGATTGAGGATGTAAAGCTATACTAAAATAAAATTTAGTACCCAAAAACTTCCTATGGAATGTCCAAAAGTTAGAAGTAAACCTGGGGTCATGATCAGATTCAATGGAGAGGGGAACTCTATGAAACCTAACTATCTCATTAACATAAAACTGAGAATGTTGATCTAGAGATAAAGTATCTCGAATAGAAAGAAAATGAGTATATTTAGTCAATCAATCAACTATAACCCATAATGCATTATTAACTCGATACCTCTTTGGTAATCCCATAACAATGTCCATGGATATATTTTCCCCTTGCCATTTTGGCATTGGTAAGAGCTAAATCATCCCTTTTGGTAATTTCCACTCTTCTTTAACCTACTGATAACTCAAACACTTCACAGTAAAGTATGATATATCTATTTTCATTCCATCCCACTGGTAATACTCTCATAGATATCTATACATCTTAGTATTTCCAGGATGAACTGAAAACGGTGAACTATGAGCTTCACTTAACAATTCATTTTTCAATTGTAAATGACAAGGCACACATAATATCTTCCCAATAATCAAAACACAATCATTATCAATGTTAAATTTAGGAAACTTACCCTTATAAACCAACTCAACCATGTTCTGCAACTCATGGTCCTCCTTATATACTTGCTTAATTATGTATACTAGAGGTGACCTCACTGACACCTGAAACAAAATAGAGTAATTTCCCGCACCAACAAAATCTATGCCAAAGTTCATCAAATTGTTAATCAAAGGATCTTGCTCGAAACATAACATGGTTAATGTAGTATTATTTTTTCGACTCAAAGCATCAGCCACAATATTTGATTTTCCCGAATGGTAATGGATCTTGCAATCATAATCCACGATTAATTCCAATTGTCACTTATGTCTCATGTTTCATTATTTTTGAGTGAATATATACTTCAAAATGTTTTGGTCATCATAGATTTTAAATTTTACTCCATAAAAATGATGCCTCCAATTTTTTAAATCATAATCAACAACATCTAATTTCAAATCATTTGTAGGGTAATTTAACAAATGAGGTTTAAACTGACCTGAAGCATAATCAATTACCTGATCATTCTACATAAGGACAGAACCGAGTCATTTCAATGAAGCATCACTGTAGATAACAAACACACCATTTTTGGATTGTAGTACCAAAACAGAATCATTCAACAATATTCTTTTCGATTCCTGAAAAAAATCATCAAAATATTTTGTCTAATTGAATTCAACACCTTTTTGTGTTAACTTAGTGATTAGACTAGATAACTGTGAAAAATTCTCAACAAACCTCCGGTAATAACCTTCTAAAATAAGAAAACTATGGATCTTGGTAATATTTGTGAGTCCTGTCCATTATTCAACAACTTTGTTTTATCAAGATCAGTAGTTATTCTGTTTTTTGAAACAATTTGACCAAAAAAAGAAATTTTTTGTATCCCCAAGTCACACTTACTAAATTTAGCATACAGTTTCTTTTCATTAATGGTTTTCAAGACAACCAATAAAGGACATTCATGGTCCTTGTTACTTTTAGAATAAACCACAATATCATCAATTTACTAAAAAATAAATTATCCATGAACTCATTGAAAATTTTATTCATAAGATCCATGAATACATCTTGTGCATTGGTTACTCCAATAGGAATAACCACAAATTCATAATGGCCATATCTATTACAAAACAAGGTCTTCGGAATGGATGCTTCCTTTACCTTAAACAAATGGTACCCCGACCTCGAGTCATTATTCGAAAAATGCTGATTTCCCTGGAGATGATCAAATAAAGCATCGATATGAGTCAAATGATACTTGTTCTTAAATTTGATGTTATTCAAATTTCTACAATCAATGAAAAGAATCATTGAACCATCTTTCTTTTTAACAAACGAGATAGGTTCACCCCGTGGTGATGTGTTACATTGAATGAAACCTCTATCTAATTACTCATAAAATTACTTATTTGACTATAAAAGTTCAATTTGAGCCATTAAAAATGGGGGTTTTGAAATTTTCTTAGCATTGGGAACTAATCAATAGTAAATTAAACATCCTGATCAGGAAAAATATCAAGAAACTAATCAGTAAAAACTGAAAGGTACTCATTTACCACTGACACATAATTAATCTGAACAGTTCCTTTGTTTTTATCAATATGTGAATAATAACATTAATTTCCATCTTTTAATAGTTTCTCAGCTTCTTGATATGTTATCAAAATCAAAGGTATATTATTGTACACAATATGAAATTATTTCTCAATATAATTATCTTTATCTTTGCAGTCAATATTAACATGATAAATGGAAATCCAATCTATACAAAAAATAACATCAAACTCTACTAGAGGCAACACAATATGGTTTGCACGTAGATTCATTCCGAACAAAAGGATATAAAGGTTCTTATAATTTATTATTGTCTCAAAATTTACCCTTGTGTTTTTACCATAAGTTTACGATTTATATCTTGATATGGAATTCCCAATTTACTAGAAAACTTCTCAGAAATGAATGAATGTGTAGACCCTGAATCAAAAAAAACATTGGTATAATCTAAACAGACAAACAATGTACCTGATACTACTTCATTTGATGGCCCAACATCTGTTGAAGTAGTTGAAAATGATTTAACCACCCCTTTCTACTTTTATTTCAGTAGCTTTACCTTAGTTGACATCTTCATTGGACACTCATTTGCATTATGTCCCATTTAATTTCACATTAAACATTTTACAGACTATAAATCAGATTTTTCATACCAATAACCTGATTTTTTCATTGAAATTATGAGCCTTTTGTCCCATTTTACCACATTGGTATCACTTAACAGAATTCGAAAGACATTCCCCTACATGATTTTTACCACTATTTTTACAAATAATAAATTTATGTTTCTTACCATCAGACTTTTTTGAAGAGTTCTTCCATTTCTTCTTCCACCTCATCCTCTTATTCTGTTCTTTTTCGAAGAACCCCTAATCATCATAAAACACCTTTTCCACCTTATCTCCACATCGAACAAGTTTTTCATAACTTTTAAACTCATGAGAAGATAAAGGCCATAGATCCTATGGATTTAATCCTCTGTAAAAATAGTTGATTTTAATATCAAGATCTCGTATGAAATTTGGATCATACCATTACTGTAAAGTGAATTTTTCTACCTAAGTAGCCATTGAGTTATCCTCCTCCATCAAATCGAGGAATTTGTTTTCCATCCTAAAATCAACCCTCATAGGAAAATATTTCCCATAAAACATACCTTTTAATTCATCCCAATAGAGAGCATAAATATCATCACTATCCCAATAATCATTCACCATCGACCACCACATATAATCTTCACCTTCAAAACAGTAAACATTGAGGCTAACATTTTGATGTTCTAAACACCCCATGACATAAAAAATCTTCTCTGGAACTTTAATCTACCCTTTAGCTAGAAAATTTTCATATGATCCTCTAAATCATGGGGGATGTTTTCTCCTGAAATGCTCCACTACTAACATATTCCTATGTGGTTGATCTGGATGATCTCATGCATTGATACCACCAACATTTATAGATTAAGTCAACTATTCCATCACTACAACAAACAATTTAGTTCAGATTCCGACCATCTCAGGTTACTGATTTTGAAGGTTTTCTAACTCAGGATGTCATCCCATCATAGCTACCCTGTTTCCCCTCCGAAAAATCATTCTAAACACATAAATATCTTTGGCGAAGGAATATGGAAATATGTAAATTCTATATCATTTCAATATTACCATAAATTAATTTATGGATATTAATTTAACAATATTATAACTCCTAAATTTTTCTAATACGACCTTCGATAACAACTATAAGGTCCCAACCATAAAACATTACATAATCTTGAATTAATTGAATAATTCACATTGTCTATCTTTTTATGTTTAGAGTTTTAAAGAATTAGGCCATACCGATTACATTGCATTTAAAAAAAATAAAAAAGTAGACAATTATACTCAGTTTCAATTTTTTTTCATAAAATAAATACTCATGAAAAAAATATCCTTGTCTAGTGCCATGTTTTAGACGACATGACATTTCCTTGATCCCATCCATGAAGCTATTCATCATTATGTCCTGTGAATAACATTTCAAAACATGGGATAAGCATAAAAAGATTAGTAAGGGTTGTAAAATAAATAATGAAAACATTAGACCATCAAAATATAAGCTTCTTAACATATCCCATGAAATCATAAGATTTATGAATAACACATAGTAATAACAAATCATAAAGGTAACTTGTGGCATCAATATCAAATTTACATTGTACCTATCAAAGCTACATAGGGATTTACTTTTGGAATACCCATCAAAGTATATTCCCTAAATCGCTTAGGAGAAATATTCACATTTTCTTCCATCAAATTACCCAATGCATTGAAGGGCTATCTCGGGATCACCCTTAGGTTTATCATGGAACCAGCCGTCAAAAACAAAAACAATGCCCAAAAACCAAAACATAATCATAACACATAAAAAACATAAATAAAGGTTAAAATTTCCAAATTTCAATTACAATATATCATATAAATATATTAACATAACCTATCCATTATCAAAACAATTTTCAATACCAAAATTCTTAAAATAATAAATGGTATTAATTTTTCTTTTCTAAATATTATGGATTATTAAGGAATCCATAGATCAAATAATACTCGCGGTGATAGAAATGGTCATTGTCACCGCTTATGTTAAAAAGAAATATTTTTTTTTCATTTATTAAAACACCTTGTAGAATAGAATTCCCTTTGAATGAAAATAAAATTCAATGGTGTTTATACATCGTATAAAAAATCATGAATAAAATAAAATATGCCACAATGAAAGGAGATTCAGAAGTCCCTTACCTTGTGTCCAACTTGACTCGTTCATTATTTAATCTCTTGAATAATAAATCAAGTTAATTTCAACTTTCTTGAGAACCATTTTTAAGTTTATTATTACTTTTATATCACTTATTAACTTTTTATATAATTATGTAATCATTTATGTTAATAATGGTCATTTTGTCGATATTTGGTACTTCAGTAAAAAATGAACTTCTTATAATTACAAGTTGTTTATGTGGAAAGAAGTCCAATATCTCCAGAATGATATTCATGATTTAGATATCACATATATCATATATATATAGTGTATATGTTTATTTATAATAGTAGATAACATTTTGATAGAATAAATGAAATGCATCGTTCATGGAGACGGTAAGCCGTACTTACGCATGAACGCTACTTTTATCTCTATTTCATATTCAATGGAATCAAATCTCAATGATAAATAGGTATATTATATTTACAGTATAATATCATATAAAATTTCAGTAACTCCATCCATTATACATTCCACAAAGGCACGAACGAGTCATGTCACTTTGAGGGGACGATAGTCCGCACTTCCTCAAATGAAATTAGAGTATTTACCCACTATAGAAACCATTATGGTATTCTATAAATGAAAAATACAAAAGAATAGAAACAATATAAATATAATATATCTCAAATATAAATATAGTTCCATCTTAATGTCCACCATAATAGGTGGTAGGAGAATATTGAACACTCATCATTTCTTGAGGTAGTAGTTCGTTGTCCACAGAAACAACATGTTCTTTACCCATTAGACGAGGGTGTGTGTATGTGCAGTTAAAATAATTCTCATTAAAAAAACCATAGTATATTGAGGATACTAGTTTAGTTATAAATTAAATTAATAAAAAGAGTTTAGGGTGTTTTATAAGTTAAATAAAAGAAAAGAACTTAAGAGAAGACATTACCTTTAAATTGGGTATCTCCCTTTGGTTTGAACCAAAAGGTTTATTTAATGTTCCTTCTACCTAAGGTAAGACTTATAAGAGGAAGAAAGGGATGTAGGGAGATTAATTGGGTAGAGGATGGATGATCCAAGTGGCTTTAGAAGTGTGTTGAATGGGTTGGAAGTGAGGGCGTTTTATAAGGGGGGATCATTATGAATATTTGAAAGTATTTGTTTATTATAAAATGATTTTCTGTTTCATAAGGTCCCAAAATTTTTAACGTCAAAGATACTTTGACTCATGGTCGAAATAAATTCATCCAATAAGAATTGGACAGGTTTCAGATATTTATTAATCTTTATAATCTTATTTATTTTTGTCATTCATTAATGAGGTAAATATTGCATCATTATTTTGTCACAAATAATTTAATTTATTTTATGTCTAAAAATTATAAAAAAATTATGTTGGAAATATTTATAGATTTAGAATTAATATTTATAGTCAAAGATATAACTTCTATAACCCCATGAAAAAATTTATTTACTAAAATATATATTTTTAAGTCATTTTTGACATTACATTGAATTAATTAATATAAAGTGTCATTATCACTCTTATGTGGAACCATGGGGTCCCAAAATTAACCCATGGATGCCCATGGCTCGAAATGTATCATCAAATTGTAAAAAAACACATTTTAGGGTAATTTAATATTATTATAATATTATTTCTACCTTGAGTTACTCTATTTACCTTTAATCGCGGTAGATAAAAGTCAAAATTTACAATTCACCAAAAAATATTTTCATCTTATTGAACCCAATTTTAATTAAAAATAACAACTATGTATATCATATTTTTAAATTCAATTCAAATAAGTGGTAAAATTTCATGTAAATGAAGAAGTCGGGTTTTTTAACTACTACTCATTGTGTTCGCTAGTAATCAAAAATTGATGTTTCTCAGAAAAATAAAAAAAATTCATCTGATGATATATTTGATATTATGAATTATAAAATTATTTCTATTTTACCAAATTAAAAAATAGAAGTTTCATTAATTAATTTTAAATTAATTCCCATTGTCAAAACAAAAATCTTGTTTTTGAGAAATAATAACTATCAAATGATTGACAATTGTTTTTGTCCAATTTCATGGGAAAATTTGTTCCAATGACCAACATTGGATTACATGTTAAAACTATATCCTAATTAAACCTTAAAACCAATTAAAAAGATAATATCACCATATAAATAAATTATATTAAAAGTAATTTTTGAATTAAAATACAATATTTTTCACTATTCATTTAAAAATAAATTTTATCAAAATAATACCAAAAATATACCTAGAGTAAATTTGGATGTCCTGATACTAAAGAAGAATTTAATTTTGTCAAATAAAACATATAAATGTGTCCCAAACTAGATTTATTGAGGATTCTCTATCAAAATGAGGTAAATCGACCTTTTAATGAATATTAGAGTACTTATGTTTAGAATCAGATTCTTTCTTATTTAAATCCCATAACTTTTATTAGATAAATGTAAAAAAAGTTACTAAACATGTATAATAATATTGTAGTTAGTTCTATTCATTCCTTCCAATACAATAGCTATGCGTTAACTATCAATTAAAATAATATTATATTATTATTTTTCAGTATGACCAAACGTTTTGTGGAACATATGATTTAAAAGAAACCTGCTGTTGTGTATCGGGTAAGCCATCAAACATAAAATCCCCTTTGAAGCAAAATTAATATTTAATTCAAAAATATTAATAAATATGAAAATATTGTATCCTTTATTTACCTGGGATGACATTGTAAGGTCTCCATCTCCATTTAAATGTTAGAAGATATATAATGGATATCATATCAGGGAAACCTCATAGTGTAGTCTATGATCAGTGGCATAATATGATGTGTCTCACTTAGTAGGGAAACCACAGTGGGTAAGCCCTGATAAATGGAATGGTATCACTACCCATATATAATGCAATAGGTTCTGATGCAAGTCCCTAGAATATCTAAATCATCAGGAGTAACCATAATTTTTCCCAAAATTATCATTCAACTTATTCCATCAATGGGTTAGGGAAGAACTAAACTACATAAACAATGATTCATTTTATAATTAATATACATAGTAAACCTTGATAAATCCTAATATCCTATGTCAATCCACTTTAATGTGACTCCCTCCATCTCCCATACATCTATCATAATTACTTATCTATAATTTGATGAGATGTTGGCTCATACACATGCATCATTTTAATTATATTTCCCAAACATGCCCTAAAGGCACCACATGCCAATCAATAAGTTAGAGATAAACTGAACTACAATGAATTTGATTTTTCCCTACCTGGATACTTATGGATATTTACTATGGACCAATCTACATACCATATTATCCATGAGAAGGGTAATCCTACCTCTTAGAGGGTAACTTTAATGTGTAATACTCATATGGATATTCTATCCTGAAATGATTCTAATCCTCTACTACCTCTTGTTTCACAGGTTGATCATAGATCACATTATTCTAGATACATGAAATGTTTATATTAATAACATCATGAGAATTACCCCAATATGGGATCTCCATTAGCATGTTTGTTTAATTACATCTCATAGTTTCTCAATGGGCCATACTCCCACTGAAGCAATCATGGGAATATTTATATTTATAAGCCCTTCCAAAGGTCTCTATTATTGTATATGTCATGATATATATTCCCGTACAAGAACTATATAGAAAATAATTCTTGTCTTAATAGTATACATAGGAATCCTATTTGATATCTGATCCCTATATTCATATCCTTAGGATATGGAGTTAAACATACTTTATTGGTGTTGAAACATGATAGTAATATTTTTCAGATAAAATATGTAGGTTTTGATTCCTATTTTAAAATGGATACCTAGGATGATTCATAGAGGTTAAATACTATCTTCAAGACACCAACCACTTCCTTGGATGGAAATAAATTTAATAGTTCCTTAACATGGTTATAAATTGGAGCACCAAAAATAATTAAGAGAATGATAGGGAACCCGTGATATGTATGAAATTGTTCATATCAATACAATATCCTAATTTGTTCATTAATATAGGGGTTCATATTCCCGTATTAGTAATTGGAAAGGATTTTAAGAAAATATTTTAAATATATATGAGAGTCCTAGAGTAGGAAAAAATTCTCCTCAAAAGGGTATAATGAGCCTGACCACCTATCCTAAAAACCAATATGAGTTTCTAAGCTTCATAGGGTCAGAAACCCCAAAGGGAAAACATCCTATGGAAGTGATTTACATACTTTTTTATTGATATGGGAAACATTGGGGTTTCAAGAGAATATTAGACAAATAGAAAACTATATAGGAGTGATTGAGAAAGGCATTTAACCCCCCTCAATCAAGCCATCATACCAACCCATCCACATTTTTTCTAGAAAAAAAAGATCACCAAGAATATAATTCACATAAACCAAAAATAAATCAATGGAAATATAAATAATATTATTAATTTAATGTTAATCCTATGAAAATATCCTTAAAAACACACTAACCTGAAAAATTGTTCCATCTTTATTTTTCTCAATGAGAAGCTCCCAAACAGTTATAATAGGGAATCACACAACTAATACATAAGTAATGAATCCAAACCAAATATTAAAATCATATGTTCATCCACCCATACAACATATTATTGTAGACGTCTATGAATGTAGAAGAACTAGCATAAGGAAGGGTGATGGGTAATTAAAATAAGAGGATTTGAGCATAGCCCATTCCAAATAACCAAGATTCGAAGGACTAAATACCTAAAAATAAGAGTGAAAGGATTATCAATATTACCCACCATGATTTTAAAATATATTTCTCCTCAAATAATTTTATTCTTTTGATTCATTAGATAACATGTGACACCATGTTTCCATGAAATAGAATATACATATAAAATATTATTATTTAACATGAGAGTTATCGACTAGCTATTTGATTTCAAGGAATGAATAAGAATAAATATATTCTAAAATATTATTTTTTACAAAAGTATAAAATTAATTCATTGGTTATAAATTAATTAAAAATATTAATAATAATCATTAGAAAATTAGGGATATTTTTTTGAGAATAAATTTTTATGCATATAATGTGTATTTATGAAACAATATATAAATTACTAACTACTTATGAATGATTTTAATGAATTTAATATATTATAAATCAATAAAAATATGTTACACATTAATATAATGTTTTTATAAGATTGATTGAAGAATAAGTTATGTTTTCTGTTTCAAAACTATATTTTTCAAAAGAAGGGTTTCATATCATTTTGGGCCATTATTTTGAAATTTAATACTACCTTTTATAAATATTAAATTGGATAAAATAGATTCCATTTTTTGAATAAGTATTTTTAAATTTGGAAAAAAACCACAATTTATATTTGGTCAATATAAATAGTAACAGTGGTGAAATTTTTCACATCAGAGAAGTTTAAATATGGATAGTCTAGATTAATAGTAAGGGATATGTCCATTAATATTCATCATAATTATTACTTGATGAATTTAATTATACATATACAACATAAGTCATTAAATTTAATTTCTTAATGGAAACATTTTTGTATTACCACTCCTGGTATGGTATTTTCATCTTAATTGTTATGATACACATTCCATATTACACATATTTATTTTATTTACTATATATACTACCCAAGAGTGTATTTTATGATGCTTATTAATAATTTTATGTGAATTATATATATTTATCTAATGTTAATTCATTCATGGGTCTTACAATTCCAATACAACCAAAGTAGTAAGCATTTTATGTGACAATGCTATTGTTCATCAGGATTTTTTATGATTATGTATTTTATGATAAATTTTTTATTATTTAAATCTGAATAATGTCATTAAATTTTTTATCATTTTTTTTCAAAAGATTACATATTTTCCATTCATTCTCCAAACATTAATTTCCAAAGAGGAAGACAAAATTATTTTAATAAAAATCGATATTATTTGTCTTTTGGGTTGAAAATAATTTTTCTTACGTAAACAAGTCATCTAAAAATTTTATTGATTTTATTATTATAATTATAATATGAACTATTAATGTAATGTTTACTAATTTTTTAATTTTTAATATATTTTTAAAAATGAATCTTCTTCTATTTTTACGAATGAGTTTTTTTTCACTTTTCTATAATAGTGTGAATGGAATGTCTTAATTTAATATATATGGAATGAAAATTGTTTCCAAAAATGTTGAATGAAAAGGGATTTTAATATTCTATTAAATGTTTCCAATGATTTTTTAATGAAAATATTTTCTTTAATGTTCCGAAAAATATTATTTCATTAAAAGTTCATTTCAAATGGAAAATGATATTTTCTTGAAGACTATTTCTAGTGGTCCTTGAAGAAGTTATTCATCAGTGAAAAATTTATTTGATGATATATATCATTCACTGGGGATATGATCCAATTTTACCATCCTTCAATTTTATTTTGGAGGTTTATAATTATGGATATGTGATGTTTCTGAGACTCATTATTTTTTTTGGGTTATGGAATGTTGAATTATTGAAATATTTTTGAAACTATATTTTCTCATTTTTTATGATGTGATGATATGATGAATGATATTATGATATTTTGGAATACATATTCATGGTTCTAATTGACTGATAGGTGGGACCAAAATTATATATCTCTCTAATGTGTTGGTTATTGTTTTAAATCTATTGAGAAAATAACATGAAATAAGTCAATATTCTTGGTCCATTATAAAAAATAAGTCAATTCATTTGATCCATTATTGAATAAAAGTCAATATGTATGATCCACTATGGAAAAAACGTGTTGAGACATGATATATTATGATTTAATGTTATCTCTATTCAACCATGACATATTAAATGGTTTCTATACCAATGATGGTTCTAAAAATTTATGACATGAATTTATATTTCACGATTGATGAGGATTTGTCATAATTACAATTCATATATTTTAAAATAAAAATGTTTTATAACATTAATCAGGTTTATGATCCATAATAGATAGGGTATGTATTTGAAAATTATTTTATTGTTCTAATAACCTTATTCCTATCTTATTCATTAATATTATCATCGAGTGATATCTACCATCATTAACCATACTCAGCATTTGAGCTCTCTATATTCTATGTCTCCTATCCCTATAATACAATGAGTGTTTTTTTTGGGTTTTTATATGAAGAATAAAAAATGGTACGATCATTATGGGATATGTTAAAGATAATTCATAAGAATAATTTTTATCTATTCTTTAGTGACAGTAAACCATTATAGTCTCATAGCATGTTTTTGTGTAATTTTATTTATTTTTATTTGAATAGAGGTATATTTATGCGTAAAAGGATTGTTATTCTATATTTTTTGTTCAATGATAGGTTTAGTTCATCTCTGGAACTAGGATTACAAAGCATTGGTGAGAACCCTAGTTATAATTCTATGTATGGGATAATAGTAGATAATTTTTGTAATGATCATGGAAAGGCCATTTCAAGACATTTTACAATATATTAAGAAGAATGTGACATGATTTAGAAATCCTTTGAATTATATTTCATGATTATATGATATTTCACCCGGAATTTTATAGCATGAATATTACAATTTACTTTTTTGGTTTCAATCAATTGCCTAAACCAGATGTAATCATGTTAATTATTAATGTTATGAAAATTTAAGTGATTTTACTCATGAGAAAAAAATTTAATGGATATGGAATAAAAAATCGCAATGTTATTCCCACAAAACATTCTCAATATATGAATAATTCTGGACATCCAAACATGAAATAAATAGAACAATATTTTGTTGAATTCTTCATGATGTAGTTCTCATGATATTTTAGTTGTTCTACTGATCCAATATCTGGTGAATAATTTTTTAGTACCATTTTAATGTTATTTTCTATTATTTAAGTTTTAGAAATGGTAATGGTCATTTTGGTTCTCTATAATTTTGAAGGTGAAGTGGTTCAATGGAAAGCGATTATCAAGAATATGCTGAAATTATATGAAATTGAATCCGTGGACCGAAATGATGTTTTGAGGTTATTTTTAAACAAGTAAATTCCTCATATTCTTTAAATGAAAATAGAGAATTAATTCCCAAAGAAAAATTAGACGTATGATGAATTTGTTAGTTACTATTAGGTCAATGTAAAAATATTTCTGAGATTTAATTATGGTATTTTCATCCAATTTATTTAATGGCTGATCGATTCTTAAGTGGCTTAAAAACATATCTTTTAAAGATATTATCTATAAGTGACTTCAGTACCTATCAATATATTTTATGATGTCCAATCAAGGTGGAAATGGACCATTGAAATTTCATTCATTACCATGGTTTTGATAAGAAATATGTTATCAGAACTAATAAAAAATTTAATAATTCACATTGTGGAACAAATTCTATCCATACACATACCAAAACCATGGGAAGAAACATGAATGAAATTTCTTAAATGGAATTGTGAGTTGAATTAAATATTTAAGTTTGGGTCATAAAGATCATGAATTTTGAAAGGTGGTGTAACATATTTTTAATGAAATGTAGTAATATATGACACAAAATAATTCCTAATCCAAAATACAAGGATTCAAATACAAGGATTATGGTTAGTATGATGAACATTTCTAAAACCTATTGGTTAATGATAATTATAATGGCTATAAAATTATTAATACTAGTGACAAAGTGAAATATCATGTGGTCCCTATTGGTGATGTATTATACGGTAACAATGTTGTGAAATGATTTCATACCGTCAAATCAGGAACTAATAATATATTATTTGATTGTAGTTCTACCCATTATTTTATATCGGATTAATTTTATAAGGGTATATAATTTTTACCCAATTTTTTTAAGTTTGTTTTTTATGGAAACCCTCTAATGATACGATGATCATATATCATCTTAATGATTTATCACCTATTTATGTTTCTATGAATGTTATTACTCAAAATCCAATTAGCCTCCCTCAATTCAAATTTGATATCATTTAGGGAATATATTATCCGGCCATAAATAATTACCACATAAAATTTTGGGGATGGTAAGTATGTTTTGATATCATGAATCAACATATGATTATCTATTAGTGTGACAATATATAAAGACATAAGATGTAAATAATTTCCATTTTATGGACCTTAATTCCTATTGAAATGTGATTTCTATCTCTGAATATTGTGGAGGAACCCAACATCAAATAAATTAATTTTGTGTGTGATATTATTGATTATTTTCTTTAATTATTTCTTGTTCTTCTGTATAGTTATGATGTAGATTTCTCAATAGAAATAAAACATAGTTTTACACATATTTCAAAGACTCCATGTAAAATGTTCCTAATTTATTGTTTGAAAAGGAAGATTAATCTAAGGGATAATCATGAAAAGGGATTCATTTGGAAAAATTAAACACCCTGGGGAGTGAATATTATTTTTATTTTAAATAAATATGGATAAAAGAAAGTCTATATGGATCATCGGGAACATATCATGGTCACAAAAATACAAATTATCCTAAAAAATATATTGATGACTTTTTTTATCAATTTTATAGATCTCAATTGTTTTCAAAGATTAACCACAGTTCTACATATAATCAATTTAGGGTACATAAAGATTATATACACTATATATAATTATATAAAATCTATGGACCCATTAATTTATTATGATGTAATTTGGACTTACTAATGTCCCTTAAATATTCATAGATTTATTGAATGAGAAAATTTGATTGTTCCTTGATTAGTTTGGGTAGTATTTATAAAATATTTTATTATATAATAAAAAGAGAGTGGTAGAGAATTAATATCATTTGAGAAATGTGGTGGAGATCCACAAGAAGGAGAAAAAATATAGAAAAATCAATAAGTGTGAATTTTTCATTTTTTTTAATTTGTGTGCATATAACTCATGTAGAGGTATATACAATTTTTTAAAGGAATAATTTATTGAACATCGACACCGAATAACAACTTTGAATGACATCCATTGTTTTCTGGTTTAGGAAGAATTTTTTATGTGCTTTAAGTATAATTTCTCTCAAATTTATAATCCAATCACCTTGTTAACTCGAATGGGAAGTAGTTTCCATTGGATTGAATAATGGGAAGAAAAATGTATTCAAAAGAATAGATTTTTTTTAGAACACAAATTATTACATTATATTACAGTGGAGAATGTTTCCTAATCTATAGTTATGAATAAAATAATGGATTAATAAGCTTTATTAGGCATAATGGTTTGGTGATAACTTATTATTATCACTAATTTAAGGATCATGATAAAAAGTACCGAATTTATGATTTTCAGTTAGCTATTGGATTTTTATTAAACATATGGAGGAATTTTCTTCATATAGAATGGTGAGATATATAAACTGATCATAACATCATAAATTATATTTTTATATAAAAAGTGTAAAATATTGACCATTAACGCTGGTTGGAGATGATTAAACTATATGAATAATCAATAAATTACCATCATTTGAAAGAGAATAAGTTGGAAAATACTGTAAGTCCAAATTATTAGAATGGATTATCTATGATGAGTATCAAAAAATATGAAATATCTTATTTTTCAAAATGATGAATTTGGAAACTATTAAAGAAGAGGAGAAATATTTTCTTTATTAAATGAGAATTAGACCATCTATCATTGTGAGAATTAAAGAGCCATATTATGAAGATGTTTAACTCAAGAATTATTTTAGTAATGTTCCATAGGTAACCCTTGATTGTTTTGGAATGATAAGGTTTTGGAACTATGTATTTGTCATGTCAATACTATATGTTATGAAGGAGGAATTATATGAAGTAGAAAATTCATTAATCTCTATTCATTGTAGAATTAAAAATATGTATTAATACATAAAAGTTAATTTTTATCTTGAAAAATGAATAGATTCTTTGAAAAGTAAGAATCAATGTTCTATATGAATGTGACAGTTGTTACCCATACCGTAAAGGAAAAGTTCAAACATCACCATGGACTTTGTCATCAGATTCCCAAAAACATAAAAACGGTTAAATACTATTTTGATTTTTGTTAACCAGTTGAAAAAGATAGCACACTTAATTCACATAAAATAATACATATATATTTTTATCATGACATTTTATACATTAAGGAATTCATGAGATTTCATTGAGTACCACATTATTTTATATCTCTTCGGGATTAGAGGATTAACTCTTTAATATAGAGAAGTATTAATCAGGATTTGGATATAAATTTGATTGTCAGTGGTGCATATAATCCTATGAATGATGCTAAATCAATGAGGTATTTTTATATAAAAAATAAATTAAAACAAATTCCTATATGAAATAATAGAATGTCTGGAAAAACAACTTCCTTTGGTGGGGGTTTCGTCTTTCACTCAAGAATGAATATGACTCCATTTGGAACCCTCTATTGAAAATTGTTCTAAAAACTATCATATTAGGATGATGTTATAGATATAATTAAATAGGTACCTGAGCTAAATGATGAAAAAATAGATAAGGTTATATAATTTTATCAATGCAGATGTTTAGCACAATTGTTGAAAATATTGAGTCTTCCAATTTTCAACAAGATATGGATTCCAAAGATGGTGAAAAGTTATTACAAAGAATATATCATGAAAAGAGTGTAATTATTTTTGTAATGAATGGATATTTTTTACCTAGATATATTGATACCTTCAAAATTCTTGATCATGTAGATATGATACCTTAGAATTTTGTGCTTCTAATAAATCACTACCATGTTCACAATTTGTTCTATGTATCTCTCTTGAGGAAGTACATACCTGATCCTTCACAAGTAACAAACTCAATGGTCATTAAAATATAGGAAGATATAAATTATTATAAAAAAAGTAGTCATTCAAGATCATAGAGATAAAATGATATGTAATAGTACCACTCAAATGGTCTATGGTGTAACTAACAATTTGAATATGCTAAATGTGAATATGATGATGTCTTGAACTAGTGATATCTAGATCTGATTGAATCATAGTGAAAACATTGAGGGATAAAATTAATTTAGTGAGGGTTATAATGTGGAAACCAAATATTTACAATTATATTTCTCATTGAAAAAATTTATTCCTTATATTGATTGTGTCACATGAAACACTGATTTTAGAAAAAGGAAAATATACTATAAAAATATTATTATTGAATATGAAAATTATACACTAGAACATATATTAAAGGGTATGAATTGGAATAAATATTTTATGAAATATTATGGTTAAAAAATGTATAAAAATATTTCATTGAAAATAAATTAATTAGTAATATATATTAATAAATTTAAAATTATGGAAATGTTTATATGAAAACCCATTTTTATACATGAAATACATTTTTATCATAATAAATTAAATTAATAACAATTGGTAAATTATTTTAATGAAATGTAAATATATTAATAATACAATAAAAATGTTTTAATAAATAATATAATCTTTTCTATTGAAAAGTTACAATTACAAAAAGATCATGTCTCAGTTTTTAGATTCATCTCCTATTGATGTTTCTAGGAATGTGATTCCTACAAATATTATTATCTCCCTCTACTCGAATTTGATTTCATTTAGGAAACAAATTGGAATTCCATGAAAAATTATTACCTAAATTTACGAGGAAGGGATGCCACTTTTGATATTATGAACAAATCTATGACTATCTATCAGTGGTAATATATATATATATATAAACATATGTTGTAAATAAATACTATTATATGGGTATTGATTCTTATTAAATGGGGATTGTAATATCAGATTATTGTTTGGAAACTTGACATCTATGATAAGCCCATTGAGTGTGATATTATTGATGAATTTATAGAATAATTTAATATTCTCCTACATAATCTGATGTATAGTTCTGAATATATCCCATACCTAGCTTTACAAATTTTTCAACTATATATATATAATTGACCCAATTGATATTTTTTTGAAAATAAAGATGAAACTACAAGAGAATATATAAAAAGGATTAATTTCTCCAACAAAAACACCATGGGGGAAAATTATTCTTTTCCCTGGGAAGAAATATGGAAAAAATAAACTCTATATTTATTATAGTAAACTTAATAATATCAAAGATAAGAAAAATTATCCTCTACCTTTTATTTATGACTTATTTTATAAAATTTATAGAGATCAGTATGTTTCAATGATTAGACTTCATTATAGATACATCAGTTTATATTCAAGAAAGATTATATTCACTAGATTGAAGTATATTCAAGCTATGGACCATATAAATTTGTTGGGAAGTAATTTGGTCTTACCAATGTCCCATAAATCTTCATGGATTAAATTAATTGAAAAATTTGAGGGTACCTAGACTACTTTGGGTTGTCTTTTAAAAATATTGTATTATATAATAAAACATAATGGTAGAGAATTATGATCATTTGAGATATGTGTGGAAAACATAAAATAAGGAGACACGTTATGGAATATTTTAAATGGGTGAATTTTGTTTTTTAATTTTTTTTATTTGTGGCCATATAACTCATGTATAGGTATATTAGAAATATTTTCTATGATAGAAGTTATTAAACCTAAACCCCAAACAACCACTATAAATGATATTCATAGTTTTCTTGGTTGGAGTGAGTATTTTTGGTTATTTATATATAAATTTGCTCAACTATCTAATCCACTCACTATGTTAACTCAAGTGGGATACTATTTACATTGAAATTATTTATGTGAAGACAAAATCACAGAACATAAGAGATGTTTCATTACAATGCCAATTCATACATTGACCTATAGTGTATAAGGTTTTGTAATATATAGTGATGAATCAAATGAGGTATTGGGACGAATTATAAGGAATAAGGTTTTGGTGATAGCTTATGCTTCTCTCTAATTAATGCCCAGTGATGAAATGTACCAAATTTATGATTTGGATTTAGATTTAATTGTCTCCATTAATTATACATAGGAATTATCTATATTGATAATGGTTTTATATATGAACCGATCATATGATCAAAATGTATATTTTCACATATAAAGGGTTAAATATGAACAATTGGAGATGGCTGGAGATGATTACAAATTTTGATAGCTCAATAAATTACCACCTTGTGAAAGAGAATAATTTAGAGGAAACATTGAGTCCAAAAGATATAGATAGCTTATCTATGTTTACAATCAGAAAAGATCTAATATTTTAGATTTTGAAATAACAGATTTGGAAATTTCTAATATAGGGGATAAATATTTTCTTTATTAATTAAGTGTTAGACCATCTATCATTGTGTGGATTAAATAGAAATATTGGCAAGATGTCGAACTCTTGTAGAATTTAAAAAATGTTATAGAGATCAACATTAATTTTGATAAAATTATATGATTAGGAACTGTGTATGTGTCCTATAAATAATATAATCAATGAAGGAGTAATTGTATTGAGTCAAAAAATCATCATTCTCTACTTATACTAACTTGTAAAATAGGTGTAGATACCTAAAAGATTATTTTTTTGTGAAAAAATAATTTATGTATTGAATTTATGTAATGGTGTTCTTTGTGAATGTTACTAAAATTACCCATACCATAAAAGAAAACTAGACACCATGTCATTGGTCTTTGAAAAACATAAAAAGGTTACATGTTTTAGTCGACCACTTGAAAGAGATAATAATAAAATAAGATATATATCTTGGTTAGTGTACCAATTTATACATTAGAATAAGATCTATCTTATTAAGAACAAAATTTTATATTCTAGATCATAGAGATAACGTGATATAAACTAGGACCACTCACATGGTCTATGGTGAATCTGCCAGTTTATTTTCCTTACAAAGATAATAGTGGATTGAGCATTCATTATCATTGATGACCTATATCCATTTACATTGGCTCATAGTAGGATCATTCAATGTGAATATATATTTTAGGCTCTTATGATCAAAATATATTTCACAGTTCTCCCCCTATAGATAATGACACCTTATTTTCAATGAAGATATCACAAATTCCTACTCCATACCATGTGTGGGATAGTTTTTCTGATAAATTTTATACTTTCATGTGGAATATGCTATCAATTCATCATTTCTCATCATGTAAAACCCTAATACATTTTTTAATAAGTTTTTACTACACAAATTGTTCCCTACATGTTGGTAATGTGAGAACCATTATAGTAATAAGGCTCTTCTTCATTTGTTTAAAGCAGTCTTCACATTCACTAGTCCATAAAAGCATCACTACCATCTGGGTCAACCTGGTTAGTGGGTTTGATAATCATGATAATGTCATCAACAATTTTCTATAATACCCAACTAAAACAAGGAAGCTTCAAATATCCGTTATAGATATTGGACATAGCCACTCTTTGATTGAATCTAACAAGGAAGGGTCCAAAAATATTCCATTAGTAGTGATAATATTCCCCATGAATGATAATTCCTTCATATGGAAATCACATTTACTATAATTTTCTTAAATTTTATCCATCAAAAAATTCTTCATCCTAGTATTCAAATTCACCTAATTCTCGTCCTTCCACATGGAGTATATTGGAATATAATTAATAAAGACTAACGAAAATTTTCCAAGGTAATATCTAAATACTATACACATTAAATCCTTGAACATTTATGGAGAATTATTGTATTTGAAGGTCATGAATATGATATCGTAGTTTCTATACCCTGTTTGAATGGAAATCATGGGAATAGCTTCCTTCCTCACCTTTAATTAGTGACATCCTGAATAAAGGTCCACATTTGAGAAATATCATTCCCCGCACAACTGATCAAAAAATTCATGAATCTGTGGTATGGGATACCTATTATTTATCATGTTTTTGTGTTCTTATGATAATAAATGTAGAGAATCAGGGTTCAATCCTTCTTTTTGACAAAGAGAACTGGTGTACCCCATGGTGATGAATTCAGGCATATTAAACCCTTGTACAGATTCACCTGTAACTTCTTCTTCATTTCATAAAGTTCAATGGTGGATATTATATATAATGAAATTGATATTGGAAGAGATATAGAAATATGTTCAATTGAGAAATCAACATATCAATTAGAAGGAAGACCATGATATTATTTAGGGAATACATTAGTGTAATCTCTCACGATTGGTAAGTTTTTGAGAAAAATTCTCTCTTTTGTCTCAATGATTTGAACTAAACATGATTTCTCATAAGGAAACAATACCCAAAAAAGATATGATATTTCTAAAGGTGATTAATCTTCCTCCTTAAACATGTACATTATTGGAGGATGGGTCAGGATGTGAAGGGTGATCTCCATTTCCTAACAGCTGATGTTGGATTTGTATTAAGATATATAATGCATGCCCAAAATAGCATTGAAATCTACCAAATGGAGAATGAAAATATTTTTTTGGAGGATAAATCCATATACATCATTAAGGGAGAAGTTATATACATTGGATATAGTAATTAACCTATTTTCTGTTCTCACAGATATCTCAACCTTTAAATGTTTTTGTTGTTTTTGAATAGTTCTAGTAAACTTGAAAGATATGAAAGAACGCATAAAACAAGAATGAAATAGTACATTTACTATTCATGAATGAATAATCAGTTTACCATTCATCAAATCATTTTAAGCCTCCACACCTCCATTAATGATAGCATATTCCCTTTCCTTGCTTCCTTGGAAGTTGCTGTTGTTGATCGACTACAACAACCCTTAAATCAAGGAAATTGTTTCCATATTACCCATGATCTTTGTAGTTATACCACTACACTAGATGTTGAGTGTTGATATGAACCTCCCATTATTCTACCAAATTAGTGGTATTATTCCAATCCCTTCGACATTTATTACCCAGATGCCTCATTCTTCCACATTTTGATTTTTTTGGTTCCCTATAATCAGTTCCCAGGATGATTCTTCCAAGAATTTTGACATGTGGGATATTGGGTTTTCATTACATAATGGGATTTATATTCTGATCCACCTATTATAGACCCCATTTTCAAAAAAATTCACATGTTCCATGATACAATTGACAGTCTCTGGCCTCCATTTCAACCTTAAGGGACCAATAGACAGTGTCTTCGTAGCTATCAAAGTCTCTAATCTCTAACACCTTTCACAAACATGGATTTAATATTCTATAGAAGTGATCCACAATAGATATAATGGTCATAACAAAGCCAGAGGATTATATAGAAGTCCTTTTATATTTTCCAACATATGCCCCGATAAACTCATATTTATTCTACTTATATTCAAGGAACTCTCTTTACATCTTGAGACGATGTGTTTAGGGATAATATTTCCTGAAAAACGTTTTATTTAATTACTCCCAATCAATAGAATCAATTTCCTACTTGGAATTCATGGTTTTTATCAGTGTACACCACTGATCAGCTTCTACATCTAAATGAAAGACCAACAACACAAATTTATCTTCCTATAAGGATTGGAGAAAAGAGAATATCATTTAAATGGAGTGAATCCATTGTTCTGGGAGGGGGTACCCAAATATCCACTAAAAATGGGAGTCCATTTTTTTCATAAAATATTTTACTGCAACATTATCTCTCTTAGAAGGAGGGTGTTCCATGAAATTCATTTTATTATTCATAACATGATCTAATTGAGCATGTACTATAATGAGTCTTTGAGATCATGTCCCGATCATATTTAGCATATCAATTGGTATAACATCACATTACCTATCAAATTGATTATTGAGAAAAGTTATTATTTTTACATCCATTAACTAAGAAAATAAAGTGTTATTAGATACATGAATACATAGATAAAAATTATAATAAAAGGAAACTCCTAACATAATAGGATAAAATTTTAAATAAAAATAAGATTATATTAGGTGATTCCCTTAGTTTTAATATAGGATATCCATGATCTAGTTCTTAAAATATATTATTATAAGAATATGTTTTCCCTTAGTAAGGGTTTTTAGTAGGATTGGGAATTTTTAAAATAATATCCTCTTGGAGTTTCAAACCATGTGTGCAGTATAACCCATTTGTTCTATGTTTCCCCGAGTCAGTCCTAGAACACCTTGTTAGAGTTGTTAATCCTCAGATCTCTTTTCCTTATCCCCAAAAATAACTAGGCATTTCTTATTAAAGAGAATATAAATACCCTATCATTTTACAAATATTAATACCTGATTTTAATCATACTTCACCATTAAATACAACTCAATGATCATAATGTCCACAACCTTTGGAATATTGAATACATAATTATACAAAATGAAACAAAATAAATATTCTTTTATTTAATATTCATAATGATAAAATAAATTCTTTTTAGAACTTATATATTCATAGTATACCATCAGAAATAAACAAATAATGGGATGACATAAAAATTCTATTAATATAATAGACATATGTATAAGTCATAAGACATGGGTTAGAATGCATAAAATAATGACATAAAAATGAAACATGAATAAACATAAGGATGAATAACATGTGTAATCTGGAATCATTTAAATATAGTGTTATATAAATTTGGAAACGACATAAAATGAGAATTAAACCTGAGTCAAGTCTCATTTTACCGGGATAATTAGTCATGGCTAACCAACAAGATTGTTGCACGTGGAGCATGAGTCAAGGATAACCTCCAAGGCAATTGCACATGACATCTCATGTGACTAAACATTACCCAATTTATTTGAGTGATATCTAGTCTCAACCATAAAAATATGTTCATGAATATGTGTGCTATATTAAGAATCATACATTATAAATCTAACATAAAATTAAGTGTTACATATGGGAAGAATTGGGTATCATAATTATGTCAAAAGGAAATAAATAACGAAATATCAAAATGGTTTCCATGAAAGAAAGGATTTAAATCATACAAGGGACTTAATAATGGACAATAAAAATCAATCATGATAAGATATTTCAAACTGAACTGAAAACACATAAAATAATAGTGTGAGAAACCATAGAAATAAAAAATTTTAGTACAGTATAAGAAACATATTAACGATTATTTAAAACAGAAAAAGAATAAATGTTTGTATAAATATAGAAATTAAACTAGATAAATATTACTAATAAAATGATTGATGTTTTAAAATTATTGTATATTAAAATATATTATTGAGCGCACATGTAAATGGGTAATAAATGGTTAAGAAATCGGGAAGTTCCCTTTAATCGTGCTTGATTATCTAGAATAACTGATAAGGAAACATTTTTTTACAAGTAAATAATCTTTTATACATTTAATTATTTTATTTTAATTTTATTATGTTCATATATGGCCTTTTTGATGAGTTATTGTCTTCAATTTCATCATTTGGGAGTGTTAGTTTTCTTTGTTTTCATGATATGTTTACTTGTATATGAGTATGAAAGTTCCTGTATAATGGGTATATTTATACATAATTGAAATTATATGTTAGTAATGATAAAAAATTTGTAATTGGTATTATAAGTTATTTTGTTTCATTATATGAGGATGGAACATTAGGTAACATGTTAATGATAATTGTTTAGATTAATTTTAGCAGTTTCCCGATCATCATTAACTAGTTTCATTATATTTTATAATTTTATATATTTAGAATGGTTAAATAACATTAAATAATATAAAATAAAAATATTATAATATTTTTCAACAATAATTCATATTAAATTATTATTCTTAAATGCGGTATTTGAAATTGAGAACTCGTCGTCCGTGAATGTGATGAATTAACACATCACAACAGATTTTTTCATTTTTTAGAAAAATCGGAGGGAAATAATTGATGATAGATTATTACTTAAAATTAATAAAGTAATAGTATATGTGATATAATATATTTATCATTCCAATTTGATAATGGGATGTGAATAGAGAACAATAAAATAAAATAACTTGAAAAGAAATTAAAATAAAAGAAAGAAGAATATACCCCATGGATTTATCCTCTGAAAAACACTCAGGGAAAAGGTATTGGTATTTTTATGAGAAAAAGTGATCATGGAAATGGTTTAGGTGTTTTGGAATATTATTGAGAAGAATTTGTATAATTTTTAAAGTTTGTTCTGAGTGATGAGAAGAGGTGGTGATGGGTGGTATTTATAGGAGAGGAGAGGGAGGTTTTCTCATTATTTTAATCATTTATTTTTTATTTTGGATCAAGGAAATAAATACCAAGGATTATTGATAATACATTCAGTAAAGTATTTATGTGATTTCTAATTAATGGTTCTTACCTCTTTCTTATGTTAATAACTATAAAAAAATTAATGTATTTAACATTTATCTTCAACTATCATATTTTACTATTCCAAAAAATTCAAGTATTTTATCAAAATAAAAAAAATTAATCCTAACTGTTTTTTGACATCTAGAATTGAAAAATCGAATCCATTTTATGAAAATAATTTTCTAAATATTAGAAATTTAATTTTTATTTAAAATCATCAATTACTTGGAATTTTTTTTTTAAAATTATAACTGATTTAGTTTCACTTTGAAGAAGTAGTTAATGGCTCATAAAATTATCTTATAATCATAAGTTAATTTTTTTAGAATATGTGAACTTTTTCTTGAAATAAATTTTCATTTAAAACTTTATATTAATTATAAAATTAAGAATAAATACTTATGTGTTATAAAAATACCAACACTTTAATTAATAATTTCTAAAGCATTTATTTACTTATACTGTGATATAATTATATCATATTACCATTTATAGAATGCTTGATTTTTTTACACTTTCTTAGGTGAGGTTACTCTCAATTTGGTTGGTCTACTATTCATAAGGGTCATATTAAAATTCTTAAGTCCAATTAACTATTTCATCGGAATAGGTTTCTTAACTTCTATATATACCACATATTTCATTATATCTTCATTTATAATGTTTGTTATTGAGTTCTTAATGTGTTAAAATGATAAGGAATAATTATAAGAATGAAATTTATATTCAATATATTCAAGGTTTCTACATTCTCGTCCCCTTATGAAATTTTCCCTCCAAATTTTGTTTTATATACTATAGGGAAAATAGGTGATCGTAATTCTCATTCATCACTTCTTTATGTTCCCTTGTTTCCTTTTAGTACTTACGGTTCTAGAATTGTTCTTTAACTATGTTAGTATTTTTTTGCAGAGAACTTTATCTCTACGGGACAATACCTTCACTGGATGTTAATCATAAAGGAGAGTATTTTACAACTATACCACCTATGAATTCAATATATAAGAGGAATATGATTTTTTACTTTATAAAGAGTGATACATGGAATAAATTATTTACTCGATACATGGTAGTTGAATATTCTAGTCGATAGGCTTCAATTATGACAAGATAAGGGATCTCGAAGGGCCTATATACCTAGGACTTAGTTTTCATTTTCACCAAAATATCATGATCCAATTCATTGTGAAATATTATGTAATACAATGTCTCTGACCTTAAACTCAAGGTGTCAACAATGATTATATCTATAGCTCTTCTGTTGACTTTTGTCTTCCTTTATGTGTTGCTGAATGGTTTTCACCTTCTCCACCATTTCTTTGAACATTTTAGGTCTTTATAGCTTAGGTTCACCAAATTCATCCCAGCATGATGGTGTTATGAATCTTTTCCAATAAAGGACTCCATATGGAGCCATTTGGATGCTGGGGTAGAAAATATTTTTGTAGGAGAATTAGACCATTCGTAGATGTTGGTTCGATCCTACATTGAAGTCAATAGAACACAATCTCAAGATGTATTCAATTTCTGAACTTTCCTATTAGATTGGGCATTATTTTGATGATGGCAAACTTTACTGATGTTTAAATCATTTTTTAGAGCATATTAGATACTCCTCCAAAATATAGAGGTGGATCTATGATACTGATATGTAAATCCTTAGTGGTACTCCATGTAGCCATACCACTTATATGATATATATCTATTCAGGTTGATCTAGTAATATATCCTATCTAATTGTGATAAAGTGATCTATCTATATAATACAATCCACAATAACCCACATAGCATTATTTCCTTTGTATTTTTTTGGATGTTTAGTGACAATGTCAATGGTAATGTTATCCCATTTCCATGTTGGTATGGGTAGTGGTTGCATCATCACTAAAATATTTCAACTTTCATCCTTCACTTTCTGACATAACATACACTTTTATTTATATTCATAAACCTCCTTCTTCATATTGTCCCACCAACAGTTCTCTATGAGATCATGATATATCTTTACGTTCCCTGGGTGGATAGTGATGGTTGAGCTATGTGCATCATTCAAAAGATCATTCTTTATCACTGGATAAGATGGTACACATTTTCATAAAACAACTCTTACAACTCCTTCCTCATCAATTTTAGACTATGCGGATTTCCTATCTCTCTTTGCTTCCACATTCTTCAAGATTTCCACATCATTTCATTGAGAACACATTATTTTCTCCATGAGGCATGGATGAGAAATAATTTGAGAAGGGATGGAAGATTTTAATTCTTCAATGAATCACAAATCTATCTTTTGAATGTGTAATAATATTGGATCCTTCTCAATTCTCATCATTGATAAAGATGCAAGATCCATTGTACATATAGAATGGACCACTTTATTTTATTGACCATTATGGTAGTGGATTGATCAATCATAATCCTTGATGATATATAACCATATGTATTGTCACATATTAAGATCCTATTGTGGGAATATATATTTGAGTCTCTTATGATCATTATATATTTTAGTCCTCCCCCCTTGGAGATAATGCCGCTATATTTTTAGTGCAATGATGACAAATTCTGAATCTAGATCATGAGTTGTATTGTTTTACTAACGAATTTTAATCTTTCTATACGATTACAATTTCAATGTATCATTTTTCATCAGTAAAAATACTAGGACTTTATTTTAATAATCTCTATAAACCACAAAGATTTCCCACATATTGGTATTATGAGAACCGGTGTAGTGATAAACCTCTTCTTCAACTCTTTAAGGCAATCTTTATATTCCTTTTGTCTATAAAAACTTCACTCCCTTCTGATTAATATGAGACAGTGAGATTGAAATTCGTGATATGTTCTTCACAAATCACCAATAATACCCCAATAGACAAAGGAATCCATGGGTCTCTATTATATATTTTTTCTTTGGAAAATCTTTGATTTCCAATATCTCCTAAGGGTCCAAAAATGTTTCTTTTATAGTGATAAAATTGCAAAATAATGATATTTTATTCACTAATAAATAAAATTTAATGTAATTTGAATAACGTTTATCCCTTATGAAGGTCTTCCACAAAGAATTCAAATACTTCTCATCTCCTACTTCATATTGTAATATATTAGAATATTATGAAAAAATACCACCACAAATTTTTTGAGGTAATCTCTAAAGACTCTATTCATTATATACATGAAACTTTAAGGAGAATATATGAGTCATAAGGGAATTACTATGAAATCATAGTGTTCATACATCATCTAAAAGGAATTTTTTGGAATATCTTCTTTCCACACCTTTAATTGGTGATATCCAGACCAAAGTTCCACCTTAGAGAGATAAATGGACCCCTATATAGCTGATTAAACAAGTCATATATCTGTTGTAGGGGATTATTGTAATTTAACATTATTTTTTTGAGATCGTAATAATTAATGAAAATTCACATTTAATTATTTCTCATATTGACAAAGAGGACTAGCGCACACCATAGTGAAGCACTCATGCATATAAAACCCTTGTCCAAATTCTGCTAAAACCGCTTCTTTAGTTTTTATAGTACAACGACAGACATTCTATAAGGGGTTTTTGATATTGGAAAAGATCTTGAAATATATTCAATTGAGAACTCAACTTATTTATCTAGAGGAATACCATTCAATTCGTTATGGAATACATCAATCTAATCCCTTCCGATGGGAATCCATTCAAGCATGATTCTATCCATTTTCTCAATCATTTGAGCTACATATTCTTGATCACAAGGCAAAAATATCCCCACTTGAGATAATTATTTATAAGGAGATTAATCTTCCTCCTTACACTTGTACATGATAGGACGATACATTGAGATGCGAAGAGTGATCAACCATTCATGAGAGTATATGTTGTATTTGTATAAATATAGTCAATCCATGACCAAATAGCATAATATTGTACCCATGGGAGTATGAAAAGCTCTTAATCATGGTTCAGTCTACATAAATTAACCGAGAAGGAGTTATAAAATTTGGTTACATCAATTTCCCTATTTTCTATTCTCAAATATATCTCAACCTCCAAATTTTGTGGGGTTTTTTAAAAGTTCTACTAAACATTTAAAATATTAATCAATTCATAGAACATGAATCACAAAGTATGATTCTATTATTTAATGAATAATCATCATAACCATTATAATATCATATTAGGGATCCCAACTAGCATTTGTGACAAAATATACCCTTCCTTACTGACTTGGAGGTTTTTTTGTTGATTTCCTCAAAAAAACCCATGGTTTAGGGAAATATTTCTCATACTGACCAAGTTATTTAATATTGTAATACTATAATAAAATAAGTGTGTTGATCTAAAAATTATATTCTTGTTCCACATTAGGAGGATTATTCATATCCATTTTGTATTTATTATCTAGATTCCCCATTCTTCCGCATTTGAGGCATTTGTTGGTTCCAATTTGATAGTTCCCAGGATTCTTATTCCCACAATTCAAACATGTTGGATATTGGGATTTCATTCTATAATTTTATTTATCTACTGATTCACCCATAATAGACTCCATTTAATTATTTTTTTCACTAGGCCCATGAGACCATTTAGAATCTACGATCTCCATTTCAACCTAAAGGGAACAACAAACAATCCTTCCATAGCTATTAATGTCTCGAATCTCCATTGATTTTTGTGTAATCAGATTTATCCTTTTAAATAAGTGATCTAACCTTATTTTTTGTGTTCATAAAAATTACAGAGTGTATTTCATTTATTATAAAATTTTCTTCATATGGCCTAGTATATTAATCTTACTTCTCCTTAAGTTTGAGGAAGTCTCATTCATTTTTGAGATGAAGTGTTCAAGGAAAATATTTAATGGAATCATTTTATTGAGTTTCTATGAGTCTAAGGAATTAATTTGCACCTAGGAAATCATGTTTTTGGTCAGTTTCCACCACTTATCATCTTCCCCATCATAAAGTTAGATCACTAGAACAACTTTCTCTACCATTAAGCAATAGAGGATAGGGAATATATTTTAAATAGAGTGAATCAATCTTCCATGAGGAGGGGATAAAATTATACACTAAATATGGGGGAGTTTTTCAAATAAATATTTCAACAAAGAAATTTTCTCCCTTATGATAAGGATGACATTGCCCATGATTGAGGTTGTTATTCTTATCTTGAGCTAGTTGAAAATGTACTGTCATGATGTTTTGAGCACCAATTCCCTCCATATTTGAAAAAACATTACGGAAATAACCACATTTCCTATCACATTTATTATTGTAATGAGTTATTTTATTCCCATACTTTAACCAACAATATTAAATTCAATTACGTACTTGAATAATTCGATAAAAATCATAATAAAAAGAATCTTTGAACATAAATGAAAAAAATTGTAAAGGAAAATAATATCCCACATAGATATTCCCTAGGTTGAAATATAGGTTATCAATGATATGTTTTAAAACATATATTCTTATGGGAATCTATTTTTATTCCATTAATAACGGTTTGTGTTGTGCTTGTGAATTTAGAAAGGAATATCCCCTAAGAGTGTCAAAATAGGCCCTCAGTAAAGCTCATTGTTGTTTACAAAGATGCCCCAAGTCATGCCCAAAACACCTTGTTAGAGTTGTTACTACTAGGTACATATATGAAAAAACCACATCAACTAGTTGTATCCTGATATGGATTTATATTCATGATAAACCACTTACTCTATACCAACAAAAATTTTGGGATGTTTTCCCATACTTAGTTTTATCAATAGGGTTCCTACTAAAGTTCTCTATTTTTCATAAAAAAAACTAATAAACCATTCCTATAATAAAAACTATAATCAACATGATCTTTTACACAATCTATTACATTATTTTAAGAATACTTAATGATTTAATACAAACCATGGATCATAAATTCAACTCTCTTTTGAATATTGGATACATAATTATAGATCATTAAATAAAAAAAAATTATTTTATTTAAAATGAATTTGGATATCCATAATTAATTTTAGGCTTTACATCTGCATATAATACCCTGAAAAATATATGAAAAAATTGACGATCTAACAAGACCAGTAATGGAATAAAGAGATGAATAATGTGTAGAATATGGGTCAGAAAGCATAAAATGTTGACATAAAAAAATTTGGAACATGAATAAACATAAGGATGAATAGAATGTGTAACTTGGAATCATTTAAACATGGTATCATATAAATGAGACAACAACATACAAATCATGAGTGAAGGAACATTTCACATGTAGAATGAGTCGAGGCTAACAACCAAGAAAATTGCATGTGGAGCACGAGTCAAGGCTAACCACCAAGACCGTTGCACATGAAGATTCATGAGTACAAATTTTATCCATGAATTGGATAACCATCTGGGTGCACCAATAATAAAAGACATAATGGCTACCCATGGAACAAATTGTGTATCATAATCTTGTCAAAAGACATTACATAATGGAATATCATAATGATTCCTCTGAAAGAATGGATTTAAATCATACTTAGACATTAATAATTCAAAATATAAATTAATCATGATAATGTATTCCATAATTAAGTTAATACATGTAAAGAAATCGAGTGTGAGAAACTTAAAAATAACACATTTTAGTGCAGTTTAAGGAAGATATTAATCTTTATTTTAAAAAGAAAATGGATTTTTTGTTGTATAAAACAATAAATTAACCAAGATATATTTATATGAGATAATTATTTATTTTAGAAAATAATTGTGCCCTAAAATAGTAAATTTATTGAACATGAATATGGGTATTAAAATGGAAGTTCCCTTTAATTGGATTTTCTTATCAGAAAGAATTGAGAAATGAACATTTTTAAAACAAGTATTTATCCATAAAATAAGGATGATATAACATGGATGAATGTTTGGGAACATATAAACATTATTTTTAATAATTACATAAAATTTAATAGTAATTATAATGGGGAAGAGAGATAAAAATAACATCCTGGAGGAAAAATGGATGTTCAGGTAGAAAACCATTCCTTATGTCTGAAATGGTTCTACACTTCATCTTAATGTCATTGATAATCATATTATATTTATTAGTTATAAAATATAGAGCCTTTTAATACTATATTTACTTTTTTATAATTTCATTGAGTTCATGTTTTTTCATTTTTGAGGAGCCATATTGGTCAATTTTATCGTTCACGAGAGTTTGTTTTCTTAGATTTCATTATCAGTTTGCTTGTATATGAGTATGAAAGTTCATGTAGAATGGGTATAATTATTAATAATTTAAAATATATTTAATTATTGAACACAAATAAGTGTAATTGTTCTTAAATGTTATTTTATATATGAATATGAATCATTATATAACATGTTAATGATAACCTTTTAGAATAATATTAGTAGTTTCTTGATCACCATGAATTAGTTTTGTTATATTATTTAATTTCATGTAGAAAAAATGGCTCCAGAAAATTAAATAATTTATAATACATATATTATAATCTGGATCAACCATACACATGGTTTCTGGACCATAATTTAAGATGGTATTAGAAATTTATTTCACGTTTTCCTTGAATGAGATAAATGAACATATCAGAGATGATGTTTTTTTGAACAAAATGAGAAGAAGATAATTGATAATTGATTATTATATAAAAAATATAGGATTATATTATATTTTAAATACTATAGTTACTATTACAATTGGGTATGGGTAGGTGATGAGAGAATAAGAAAAGAAAAGAACATGGGAAGAAATTAAAAGAAAAGAAAGATGGATTTACCTCTTGAATTAATCTTCCTTGAAAACCTCCATAGGGACAAGGTTTTGGTATTTTTATTAGACCAAGAGATATTTTATGTGAGGTAGAGGTCTAGGTATATTATTGGGATGAATTATTAGAAGGATCAATTCTTTTATGGTGTGGGTAGAAGAGGTGGAGAGTAGTGGTATTTATAGTGGAGGGGAGTGGTGTTTTCTCATTATTTTAATCATTTGTTTTTTTATTTTGTCTCAAGATCGGAAATAGAGAGTATTATTGTGACTAAATACTATAAAGAATTCATTCAAGTTAAAAAATGGTTCTTACCTCATTATTAAATCAATAATGACTAAAACATTCAGGCATTTAGCATTTATGGTAAATTATCGTATTTTACTATTCACAAAAATTCAACTATTTCAGAAAAATTAAAAAAAATAACCCCAAACTTTTCTACATGTATAATTCAATAATAAACTCCCTTTCCTGAAAATATTTTTTTAGATATTATAAATTTGTCTTTTAATAAAAAATCACATTTTACTTGTAAAATATCAATTTTAAAATTATAACAGATTTTATAGCTCATTGAAAAATTAATTAAGGTCTCATATATTTATATTATAACCATAAGATAACAAAATATTAATTTATGAGTACCTTTTCTATAATTATAGTTTCTTTAAATACATAATATTAATTAAAATATTGAAAATAAATACTTATGTTTTATAAAAATATCAACACTTTAATTAATAATTTCTAAAACATTTATTTAGTTATACTATGATATAATTATATCATTATACCCTTTATAATAATCATATATTTTATTTATACTTTAATAGGTGATTTTACTATTCATTTGGAAATATTTCTTTTCATTAGGGTCATATTACTATTCCATACGGTCAAGTTACTATTCCATCGGTATAAGTTCATTGACTTCTAGAATTACCTATTATTTCATTTATTATTATTTTTATGAAGTTATTTTGTGTTTTTAAAATGATTTTACTATATGTAATACTTATAATAATGAAATATACATTGAAATAATTCGGGGTCACTATTGTTGTTGTTCTGATTTTCTTCTTTAATGTTATTGAATGCTTCTGATGGATAAACACTGTTTAGAAAAAAAATCATTCACTATAGTAAAAAATAAAATCCTAAAAAAGACCATGTTAATCATTTATTTATCCATCCCAACTATAGTTAGGCTCTTGAAAGAACTATAAAATTATATTTACCATGTTATGGATGATTCTTGGATAGAGAAAACTACTTCATATGGGAGATCAAATACCATAAATTTTTAATCAATGATATGGTTTACCAAAACAAAATATATAAACAAATTACCTATATATGACATTACTGACCTGAACTATATATTAACAAGATAATATGTTAACCCACTATGAAATATTACTAGTTCATATCACATATCTAAGAATATATACATGGAACATGGAAAGAAGTTGAAGGCATAAATCATTAGACTTTTAAAAAATTATTCTGAGATAAATATTTTGATCTTATTTATTGTGTAATAATTTCCTTATGTAATCCTTTAGATCCCACATAATTTAATTTAAACAAAAAACATAAATAAAAAATGTACAAATTTTAATTTTTACTATAATAAAACATCTATTTCCATTATAGATCTTCACTAAAATGAAACAAATTTAGAACCCTATAGATTATCCACATGGTATATGAAATAATATAAGTACATCATCTAACAATATTCAGGTTCTATCATGGAGAATTAATGATTCCCTTGACGTGCCATCAACTACCACTAAGCCATTTCTCCAATCTAGAAGGTCAAATGGGGATTGATTTTTTGGAATGGGATGATTCTCAAACTATAAAGAAAGTGTGAAGAGATAGGAGATCATAAATTTAAACGTATGAATAGTTAATAAAATAACAACATCAGTTTTTTTAATGTTTATGTTAAAACTCAAATAAATTTATTTATGGGATATTTACATATATTACCTATTAATTAAGCCATTAATTACATCATCTGACCCATTATCTATGGTCTAAAAATCATTTTTTTTTCAATTACTTGAAATATTATAATGCCCCGACCCCAGTTACCCAGAGTTGGTGCATTATTGCGTAACATTGGAATGATCACAAAAGATCACGTCTCGAAAGAGCGATTAGTTTAGTAGCCTTGGAAAAATTATATACATTCATAAATGATACATTACATCATAAAGTGAAAAACTAAAATAACAAAGTCTCCATAGTCCACATTCATATCCTCTTCTGAATATCCCTGTAGGTCATTCATACAATACTTCTTCACATCCTAGAAAATATTAATACATTGAAAGGGGTGAGCTCAGATGCTCAGTAAGGATAACAATATAGCAGAAGCTTTCATAAATTAACATTAACATTTATGGCAATGTATAACTAAAACAAAATCCTTTTAAACATGAACTTCAATATAATATGGCAAAATTAAAATGAGATAATTCCATTTTCTTATTCACATGGATATTCTACTGGTCGAATAATCACATGCAATACAATAACCATTTTTGTAATGATGGAATGCATAATGCTAGACTATCATAACCACATAGACAAGGCCTCGTTCCAAGACCAGAAATAAGATTTTTTCAATGCCTCGTTCCAAGACACTAGTTTGTCTCTTGAGACCTACCGATGCATCGAGGAAAGGTAGCGGGCTCCACCCGTCACTTATTAAGTCCAATGCAATCTTCATAGGAATAGGTTTAAACATATCATAAACCATAACATAATCGTATCACATAAAACATTCTTAAAGGAAACATAAAATTTCCACATTTCAATCACAAGATATCAATACAACACATTGATATAATAAAAACACTTTCCAAACCATTTTCAATACCAAAATAAAAGAAGGTTAAAACTTTGTATTTTTTTCATTAAAAAATGTTATGGCTTGTAGAGGAAGCCGAAACTCAAATAATGGTCACGGCGGCGAAGAAGTCGTTGTCGCCGCATACATAAAAAAACATTCCTTTTGTCGTTTAGTAAAACTCTTTGTAAAAAAATATATTCCTTTTTGAATAAAATTCTAAGTCAAAGGGGTTTATACACCGTATAAAAGAAAGTTGTGTATAAAACAAAATATGCCTCAATGAAAGGAGATTGAGACGAAGACCCTTATAAAGATCATTTTTTTTAAATAAAGAAGATCTATTATGTGTATTAACTATAAGTACACATAAATAAAGTACAAATACAAGATAAGACATAATAATGTCATGAAATAATTTGAAAGTAGGAGATTAACCCAAAGAATAGAAATTGGGTTAAGAAGTTCCCTTAACTTGTGTCCGACTTGACTCGATCTTTCTTTAACCTCCTGAATAATAAACTAGAGTTAATTTCTATTTACTGAAGAACCTTTTTCATGTTAATTATTCCTTTTATATCACTTATTACCATGTTATGAACATTATGTAATTATTTAAGTTAATAATGGCAATTTTGTCAATCTTTGGTACTTGAGTCAAAAATAAACTTCTTATAATTACAAGTTGTTCATGTGTTGAAATATCCATTATATCAATAATTATATACATGATTTAGATATTATATATATCATATATATCCAGTATATACATTCACTTATAATATTACATAACATTTAGAGGTAAGAAATGAAATGCACTGTTCATGGAGACGGTAAGCCATACGTACGCATGAACGCTACTTTCATTTCTATTTCATATTTCATGGAATGAAATCATAATAGTATAAAGGTGTATTATAATTCCAGTATAATATAATATATTATATCATTTACTCCATCCTTTATACATCCCACATATGGCATTAACAATTCAAATCACTTTGAGGGGGCGGTAGTCTGCACTTCCTAAAATGAAAATATCGCATTTACCCATAATGGAAACCATAAAGGTATGCCATAAATGAAAAATAAATAAGCTTATGAAAAACCTAAAAATATTATATATCATATATAAATAAAGTGACATCTTAATTGCCACATTTGAAGGTGTTATATGAGTGTTGAACAATCATCATTTCGTGAGGCCGAAATTCGCCATCCACAGAAACAGTATGTTTTTTAACCATTAGATGTTGGTGTGTGTAAGTGTAGCTAAAATACTAATTATAAAAACATCCTAGTATATTGAGGATACTGGTGTTGTTACAAAATAAATGAATAAAAAGAGTTTAAGGGGTTGGAGAAGAAAAATAAAACAAAAGAACACAAGAGAAAACACTACCTTTAAAACGGGTAACTCTTTTTGATTTGGGACAAAGGCTTCCTTGGGAAGAATTCTGCCCAACGTGAGGCTTCTAGGAGTAAGAGAGGGAATTTGGGAGAGTATTTGGGCAGAGGTTGGCTGATAAAAATGGATTGAAGGTGTGAGTAAGGTGGTAGTGGTGGGGGCCTTTTATAAGAGGAGAGAAGGGGCACTCTTGGAAGGATTGAAATGTTACTTTATTATGAAATGCTTTTTGGATTCTAAAGGACCCACAATGATATAGTTCGAGGCTAATGTGATAAGGGTTATAAATATACTCATCCAATACGTTTTTGAAAATTTTATGCCTTGGATGTTACATTATCATTTCATTTTATTTAAATCGTTAATTAATGAGGTAATCATTGCATCATCATGGTGTCATAAATAATTTAATTTATTTAATGTCTAAAAATTATTAAAAAAATATCATGATGTATGAAATTGTTTTAAATTTATAATTAATATTTATAGTAAAAAATATGGCTTGTATAACCCCATTTAATAATTATTTTAGTAAAACAACTCTTGTTTGTGACATTTTTATTTTAACATTAAATAAAAGGTTTTTAATGTCATTTCCCTACCAATGTGGCTTCATGGGGTCGCTTAGTTGACCCATGGTTTGTCTTGGTCGTACATGACTCATCCAATAGGGGTAGTACAAGTGTAAAGGTATTTTCATATTTTTATAATGTCTTTTTTACCATAAATTTCACTAATTACCTTTAATCGCGATTAATTAAACTTAAAAGTTACTATTCACCAAAAAATTATTTTAATCCCATTGAACCACATTTTACTTCCTAATGACAACCATGTATATCGGATTTTTGAAAATCAAATCACAGAAGTGGTAATGTTTCATTTAAACAAGAAAATCAGTTTTTTTAACTACCACTTAGTGGTTTCACTATTCATCAAAAATTAAAGTTTTTCAGAACAATGCCAAAATTTCACCCTAAGCTATAATTGATATTCCAAATTCAAAAATGATGTATATTTTATGAAATTCCAAACATATAATTTTCATTAATTAATTTTATAGTTAATTCCCTATGTCACTACAAATAGCGTGTTTTTAAGAAACAATATATATCAAAAGATTGACAATTGTTTATGTCCAATTTCAAAGTGAAGTTAATTCTAATGAACACCATTTAATAAAATGGTAAAAATATATTATAATTATACATTAAAAACACCAAATAGTATAATTTATCACTATAAATTATTTTGATTAAAAAAGTTGTTTTTAAGTATTTTTCACTATTCATAAAAAATTAGAAGTTATTAGAAAAATACCAAAAATTCATCATAGGCTAATTTCGATATTCAAAATCCAAACACGAAGTCCATTTGGCATGATAAAATTTATAAAATTTCAAAAATTATGTATTACTATTCGTAACGTCTACTTTGATTGGTTGTGGTGTGTTAGAATCTCAAACTTGCGTACAATGCAAGCTATTGCATTATTGAAAGAGAAGTGTATCGTTAAAGCTTGGGGTGTTACATTCTCCCCTCCTTCAATAAATTGTATCCCCGCAATTTGAAAATGTTCTTCGAAAATAAAAGGATGAAAATAGAAAATACCTTTTTGGAAAACCCACATCGGAAATAGGGTTAATAAGAATATAACATTAAAAGAAAGAAAGAGAAGTACAAAGGTCACCCGAGATAGACCATACTAGGATTCTATGAAAATATGGATATGGAAGAAAATCAAACCAGCAAGGTCTGATGGAGAGTTATAGAAAATAGGATTAGGAGAAAGTTAACAATAAGAAAATCACAAACTAGGGATTGGTTAAATGGTCATTGAATCCCCAGTTGGAAAAGTTAACCAACAACGTTTTTATTTCAAGTAACCTTTTATAAAGTTGAGGAATTTATTTAAGAGATTTTCTAAGAACGTAAGGAAATATACTTACTTGTCATTTATACTTTCATAAGTTTTTACCACAAACCCATCTTTCACTCCAAATGGAAATAGAACTCAAAAATATTAAATTTATCCTAATTGTATGAGGTTCTAAATATTACCACATACCATTTATATTAGGAAAACTATTTTGTAATAACCAGGGACTTTCTGTAGGCTAGTGGTTGGTAATAAAGGAATGTTGCACTATGGTTGTGGGTTCGATTCCTGTAGCTTTGTCCGACACGACGGGTTATGACCCGCCCTGCAGGTTGACATTTTCCTAAAACAATAGTATTATAATATTCTAAAAATAATCTTCAGAAATGTTTTAACCTTAAACAATACTTTCCAAAGATCAACTTAATCCATTCCAACCATTATAGTTATCTAAAATACCTCCCTCCAGACTTTCTCTCAAGGGTCCTTAAATTACAAAATCAATTGTAACATTAGATTCCCTAAACAAAGTAAAGTTTCTCTTATTGTCACATACTAAAAATATGATTTCCTTCACCATATTAAAACCTTAATGATAACAACAAGTACTGCAGTACAATCATTATGTATATCACATTATTTTTATAACCAGAATATAATCCTTGAGTCCAAAAGCACCAATACATTAATTATTCCGCTTCAACTGTAGTAACAACATAAGATTTTCCTTGATCCCTTGGCCTTCTCTGAGGTAAGTTTCCTTAACACTTAGGAAATTTATTTGCATAATTCCCCATTTCCCTACAATTGTAGCATTCAACATTGATACCCTCTTTCTTTCCCTTGCAATCACGAGCTTGGTGACCTTTTTATCCACATTTATAACAAACTCCAATTCCTTTTCGGCAGGTACCAGGGTGATTCTTCCAACAATTATCCTATAATGGAAAATCCTTCATTCCATTTTCCCTTTATCTATCACTTGTTCCACCATTCTATTCTTCTCTTGCTTTACTTTATTGTCATAAGATTTAGAGAAATCCTTTTCTGTCTTGATAGCACATGAGAAAATATCTTCATATGACGAGAAGGATTGTGAGCCTAAGGCTCAATGGAGAAATGGTTTTAACGCATCAAATAAATGATCAATCATACTTCTTGGGTTACGTATATAATCTAATTCATGCCTCACTAACTGTGTAATCTTAGACTCATACTTTGTGAAATTCTCATCCTCCTGCCATAGACTCAGAATTTTCCTTTCCATATCTGCTCTATGGTCATGGGGAAAGTACTTTTCTAAGAAAAGTACTTTGAACTCCCTCCATTACATATTCGATACTTCATCATCTTCATTTGTATTTTCAATCAATGAACACCATTGATCAACATCTCCAGTGAGGCGGTAAACGTCCATGATAACCTTTTCCCTTTCACTACCTCCCAAGGCATGGAATATTTTTTCTAAGGAGTTTATCCATTGCTTAGCTACTAATGGATTTGTACCCCCATTAAATGTTGGAGGTTTTTGCCTCATGAAGCGGTCTAACATTGATCCTCCACGTTGCAGATCAGGGTGATCCATATGAGTAAGGTTATTACTCATAACCTGAGTGAGTTGTCCTAGTATGGTAATAAGTTGATCAGCACCAGTTGTATCTCCAGCTCCACAATAATTATCTAGAGCAGGAGGGCAATCCCTATATGGAGTGTGTGCATTGATACAGTTTCCATTCCTTCCACTAGGATCAATTTCTAAACAATGGCATAAACTAGATTAGTTTATGAATCAAAATACATAATTCCATACTTGTAAAATACTTAACATAAATTGAACTATTTATGGATATAATCCATAATCATAAAAATGTTTTATTTGAAGAAGTATATACTCATAACCCTTCATCATGGTTTTTAATGAAAATGATACTTATCCTTATAATATCCCCCGGGAGTGTCATAACCAAGAGTGCAACAAGGCCTGTTATCGTGCACTAGTTCCCGTTTGAGTCTAGATCAACGCAGTGTTTTCGCGTTTTACCCCTAGGTACATCTGTGCCTGAGCCACCTCTACCTGCTCGTATCCAGACAGGGATGTTTTTCTCGTAAAACTCACAACATCTCTATAATACCAAAATTCTAGGAAGTTCTTCTATACTAATCCTCAAAGTCTATCTTTGGGAAATGTGCTCTAATCAGAGTTTATCTAAATCTAGCTTCCAAATTTAGTACTAAACTCCCTCTGATACCAACTGTAACGCCCCGACCCCAGTTACCCAGAGTCGGTGCATTATTGCGTAACATTGGCATGATCACAAAAGATCAAGTCTCGAAAGACCGATTAGTTTAGTAGCCTTGGAAACACTAGATACATTAATAAATGTTACATTACACCATAAAGTGAAAAAATACAATAACAAAGTCTCCATAGTCCACACTCATATCCTTTTCTTACTATCCATGCAGGTCATTCATACAATACTTCTTCACATCCTGGAAAATATTAAAACATTGAAAGGGGTGAGATCAGATGCTCAGTAAGGATAACAATATAGTGGAAGCTTTCATAAATAAACATTAAATTTTAGGCAATGTATAACAAAAAAATCCTTTTAAACATGAACTTCAATATAATATGGCAGAAGTAAAATGAGATAATTCCATTTACTTATTCACATGGATATTCTACAGGTCGAATAATCACATGAAATATCAATAACCACTTTCATAATGATGGAATGCATAATGCCCGACTATCATAACCACATTGCCAAAGCCTCGTGCCTAGACCAGAAATAATATTTTGTAAAGGCCTCATGCCAAGACACTAGTTTGTCTCATGAGACCTACCGATTCATCGAGGAGCTGTAGCGGGCTCCACCCGTCACTTATTAAGTCCAATGCATTCCTCATATGAATAGGTTTAGACATATCATAAACCATAACATAATCATATCACATAAAACATGCATAAAGAAAACATAACATTTCCACATTTCAATCACAAGATATCAATACAACACATTGATATAATAAAAACACTTTCAAAAACCATTTTCAATACCAAAATAAACGAAAGTTAAAACTTTGAATTTAATTTTTCATTAAAAAAAGTTATGGCCTGTAGAGGAAACCGAAACTCAAATAATAGTCACGGTGGCGGAGAAGTCGTTGTCACCGCATACATAAAAAAAATTCCTTTTGTCGTTTAGTAAAACTCTTTGTAAAAAAAGATTCCTTTTTGAATAAAAGTTGAATTCAAAGGGGTTTATACACCGTATAAATTAAAGCTGTGTATAAAACAAAATATGCCTCAATGAATGGAGATTAAGACGAAGACCCTTACAAAGATCATTTCTTTTAAATAAAGTAGATCTATTATCTGTATTCACTATAAGAACACATAAATAAAGTACAAATACAAGATAAGACATAATAATATCATGACATAATTTTAAAGTAGGATATTAACCCAAAAAATAGAAATTGGGTTAAGAAGTTCCCTTAGCTCGTGTCCGACATGACTCGATCATTCTTTAACCTCCTGAATAATAAACTAGAGTTAATTTCTATTTACTTAAGAACCTTTTTCATGTTAATTATTCCCTTTATATCACTTATTACCATGTTATGAACATTATGTAATTATTTAAGTAAATAACGGTCATTTTGTCGATCTTTGGTACTTGAGTCAAAAATAAACTTCTTATAATTACAAGTTGATCATGTGGTGAAATATCCATTATATCAAGAATTATATTCTTGATTTAGATATCATATATATCATATATATCCAGTATATACATTCATTTATAATATTACATAACATTTAGAGGTAAGAAATGAAATGCACTGTTCATGGAGACGGTAAGCCGTACGTACGCATGAACGCTAATTTCATTTCTATTTCATATTCAATGGAATGAAATCATAATAGTGTAAAGGTTTATTATAATTACAGTATAATATCATATATAATATCATTTACTCCATCCTTTATACATCCCACATATGGCATTAACGATTCAAATCACTTTGAGGGGGCGGTAGTCCGCACTTCCTAAAATGAAAATATCGCATTTACCCATAATGGAAACCATAAAGGTATTCCATAAATGAAAAATACCGAAGATTAAGTAAAGTATAAACATATTATATATCATATATAAATATATTAAAATTTTAATGTCCTCCTTTGAAGGTGTTATATGAGTGTTGAACAATCATCATTTCGTGAGGCAGAAATTCGCCATCCACAGAAACAGTATGTTGTTTAACCATTAGATATAGGTGTATGTAAGTTTAGCTCGAATAATCATTATAAAAACATCCTAGTATATTGAGGATACTGATTTTGTTACAGAATAAATTAATAAAAAGAGTTTAATGGGTTGGAGAAGCAAAATAAACCAAAAGAACACAAGAGAAAACACTACCTTTAAAACGGGTAACTCTTTTTGATTTGAGACAAAGGCTTCCTTGGGAAGAATTATGCCCAATGTGAGGCTTCTAGGAGTAATAGAGGGATGTTGGGAGAGTATTTGGGCAGAGTTTGGCCGATCCAAATGGCTTGATGGTGTGAGTAAGGTGGTAGTGGTGGGGGCCTTTTACAAGAAGAGAGAAGGGGCACTCTTGGAAAGATTGGAATGTTACTTTATTATGAAATGATTTTCGGATTCTAATGGTCCCAAAATGATATAGTTCTAGGATAAGGTGATACGGGTTCTAAATATACTCATCCAATAGGTTTTTGACAAGTGTAATCCTTGGATTTGACATTATCTTTTCATTTTATTTAAATCATTAATTAATGAGGTAATCGCTGCATCATCATGGTGTCATAAATAATTTACTTTAGTTAATGTCTAAAACTTATAAAAAAATATCATGATGTAGGAAATCGTTTTATCTTTCTAATGAATATTTATAGTAAATAATATGACTTGTATAACCCCATTTAAAAATTGTTTTAGTAAAAAAACACTTGTTTGTGACATTTTTATTTTAACATTAAATAAAAAGTTGTTAATGTTATTTCCCTACCAAAGTGGCTCCATGGGGTTCCCAAGTTGACCCATGGTTCATCTTGGTCGTCCATGACTCATACAATAGGGGTAGGACAAGTGTAAAGGTATTTTCATATTTTTATAATATCATTTTTACCTTAAATTTCACTAATTACCTTTAATCGCGATTAATTAAACTTAAAAGTTACTATTCACCAAAAAATTATTTTAATCCCATTTAACCAAATTTTACTTCCTAATGAAAACCATGTATGTCGGATTTTTGAAAATCAAATCACAAAAGTGGTAATGTTTCATTTAAACGAAAAATCAATTTTTTTAACTACCACTTAGTGGTTTCACTATTCATCAAAAATTGAAGTTTATCAGAACAATGCCAAAATTTCACCCTAAGATATAATTGATATTCCGAATTCAAAAATGATGTATATTTTATGAAATTCCAAACATATATGTTTCATTAATTAATATTATAGTTAATTCCCACTATCACAACAAATAGTGTGTTTTTAAGAAACAATATATATCAAAAGATTGACAATTATTTATGTCCAATTTCAAAGTGAAATTAATTCTAATGACCACCATTGGATAAAATGGTAAAAATATATTATAATTATAATTTAAAACCACTCAATAGTATAATTTATCACTATAAATTATTTTGATTAAAAAAGATGTTTTAAGTATTTTTCACTATTCACAAAAAATTGGAAGTTCTTAGAAAAATACCAAAAATTCAACATAGGATAATTTAGATATTCCGAATCCAAAAATGGAGTCCATTTGGCAAGATAAAATTTATAAAATTTCAAAAAATAGGTATTACTATTCATAACGGCTACTTTGATTGGTTGGGGTGTGTTAGAATCTCGAACTTGCGTACAATGCAAGCTATTGCATTATTGAAAGAGAAGTGTATCGTGAATGCTTGGGGTGTTAAAAATATAAAAATTATATTATTTAAAAATATAATTTGATTAACATTACTCTTTAATTCAAAAAATATGAAAATATCATTGATTATTTAAATAAAATTCTTTCATCAAATACTTTTCCAAGTATTCTCTATATTCACAATGAATAAATAAATTCAATACTAAATATTATATACATATATAATTTTAATTTCATTATTTCATCATGGTCATTCAAAAACAGACATCAACCATACCCCTTGAGGGTCCCAAATTTTCCTAAACTCCAATTTATAATAATTATAAAGAATTATGATTGCAATATATGTGTGTCCCTCTGTGCTGTAATCGTGATTTTAGGGAGTTCTACTTTTAGACTAGGAGAAACGTCTAGTATCCCATCAAAGACCATACATACATATGGTATATGAATATAAATAATAACCATCCATAAATACACAAGTATTGTTATACAATCAATTTGTCTCAAGATATCTCATAAACTTGGACACACACATTGTGTCATATAGATTTTGTTCTTTATTGTTCATTTACCTCTCTAAAAAGCCTTTCATTCTTATACCATATCCACGGATTTAGTAAATTTTATGACCATATTGATTAAATTTTATTGAGGTACCACATACATTTTGAAGTAAAAAATTGTATCGTGATTAATTAAAAAGTTGTATACCACCACTTAACCACCCAATTTTTTAAACCTCACCATGAAACCATTTCCATATGTAACTAAATTCATTCTTGTATGTAATCAAATGAACCCCAATGATAATTATAATATATCAAGAGACCAATACATGTTTTCAATTATATGAACTCCATGGGGCACCTAAAAACTATATTGTTTCTATTGGAATCAACAACCTAATGATCACCATTACATGTCATCAGCATGTGTGAACATCTAGAGAAGAAGTCAAAAAACCTAAGAACCACAAAAACCTGATATCTATAAAAAATTTATGTCTATTTATTATGATAGTACGAGATTATATGAATTATATTTAATATAAAATTCATATAATTTTGAGGTTGACATTATATCTTCGTACTTTTATTACCCATTTACAAGAAAAAAATTTGAAGAAGTTACATTGTAAATTGTGGAAATGGATGTACCATCATTGTAAGGATATAAATACATTATTAACAAATCACATTAAAAATTGTTTGGTAAAGTAAAATTACTATTCAAAGTAGGTCTAGTGAATAAACTTTCAGAAAACATATTTTAGTGGATTGAAATGATAGAGTAAGTGAATCTTGTAGTCCTTAAAATAGTCTATCATCTTCTTTATAAAAATGATCACTTCAAGGAAATAATTTTCAATTTGAAATCATTATATATCAAAATATTTCAATATCTTGTTGAGATATTAATTACTATTATCCTTTCTCATATACTTCATATGGTTATGGATGTAACCAATTCATCACTCCTTGGTTTCAACCAATATGATTTTAGGCATCCTTTATATAAGATACTAGAATAATTGTGTGTCTTGAAGGTATGTTTTAGGATCATTAATGTAACTATACCAATATTAATTCTAGGGATCAATGGAATCATTCCTAATAGAAATTATTAATAGTTTTACCCTATAGATAAATTATATATGTGGAATCCAATGTATGCGATCAGTCACTAGGGTCCTCTCATTTATATGAGGTTTTATGAAGGTGGCATCTAAAATATCACATTGGCCTTCTTGAGGTGGAAATATATTCTCCAATTTGATACTATGATGCTAAGGAATGTTAATGTTTTCAATCTAAAAAATATTTCTAGATGTTTATTTTAGTTATATAATATTTTAGTATGCAGAATAGTAAATAATGATCTATAAAATTATCACATAGAATTTGTTATTTGGAGAAAAAATTATCTACATAACACTCAATAGTATTCATAATAAAGAAAAAAAAATATTATTGAAGGAATGATGAAATTTATAACTGATTTATATTATATTTAATGGACACAAGTTGATAATAATATATGTAATAACCATGAACCCGGACTCCCATATCTAGTGATAAAAAATAAAACATTACATTTTAATCTTTGATATCGATAATTGTGACCCGATATTTTTTATTTAAACCCTGGTAAATCAAAATTAAAAATAGGATAACTTAAATTATAATGGATCTTTTAGGTTTAATGTTTTAGAGAATTAGAAAAATATTATATGTTCAAAATACACATGTTGTTAAATAATTATTTATCCCAATTAACACTTATTTTATTATTTCAAATTAATTAATCATTATAAACCATACAAAATACATTCTATTCCGGACTCATTCAACATAATTCTTAAGAAACTGTGTAGGAGGAAGAATAAGAAGTGTGATCTAAAATATAACAACCCTTTTCATTATAAACATTAATTCTTTATTTTTTACATAAAATAATAAATAATACAACAAATAATATAGATAATTATATTGTTTTTGGGAATTAAGTAAATATAATAATTTATTGATCATGGGATGAAACAATATTATTAAACAATTACATAACATTAATATAAAATTCATTAATTTTAAACCTAAATAGGATAACCTAATGATATAAGTAAGATAGGGTTGAGAAATAAATCCCAGAAAGGAAATAAACATGGAATAAGGTGATACGTGTTACAAAATGGGTATATAAGTGTATACTAAAATATTGAAGAATAATAAAAAACAATAATTTGGAATGATATAGCATGATAATCCTAATATGGGAAACAAAACAACAACATAACATAATGCATCACAAATATAGGACAAGACTAAATGTTAGGACATAACGATAGAAAATTTACCATAAAGGAATTAGGTTCATTCCCTCTCCCAACATGATGTATCATCTTACTAAACAACACCCAATACATTTTAGGTCTATGTAATTTCGGGGTCACCAGTCACTTTCACTTCATTATCATTCCTAAGTGTGACACATAGATCATAAAACATAGATTCATTCATCATCACATTTTATTCCACGATAAAAGAGTATTGAATAAATAAATTTATGTCCCATGTCAATGAATTATTTGTGAATAATGGAAATGGGTATGGTATTTAGTACCTAGTTTTTTTAGCATAAAAAAAAATCATGATGAAATTTCAACATGATAATGACATCACAAAAAAACTTATAAAATGTGTTCATGAGAGAAAAAGTGGTGTTTAATCATTTGGATATGAAATATTAATAAATAGAGATACATTAATAAGTATCCCAACATTATGAATTGGAAATATTAGATAAAATATAATAAAAATACTTGGATAACGAAGAGTTTGTATGGATCGCTTACTTGAGTGTGTGACTCCAAATTCTTGAGAGGCGCTTCATGTGAGCTTGGAGACCCATTTCAAGGAATCTAGAGAGGATAGGGTAGAGTAAGAAAGTTATATAAGGTTTTATAGTGATGATAAATGTGATTGTGGTGGTTTTAAATAGGAAACGAGTTTGGATTTGGTTAATATTTCTCCAACACATGTTTTGGACTCTATAAAATAAAATAATAAAACCCAAAAATCATCACATTTTCCCCTAGTTTTTGTAAAATGAGATTTTTTTTCAATATTTTATAATAAAAATAGATTAAAATAATAAAATAATACCCTTTATTATGTGGTAGTGAGTCATACTATTAACGAAATGAATTTGAAACCTCAAACTACAATATTTGTTTTGGAGGAATCCTAATTTATTTATAAAATTAAAAAAATAATCATAAAATTAGATAAATTTAATTGGAAAACATATATTTAGTCTTGAATACCATCTATAGTATTTATTATATCATTATTGGGTTATTATTATTTCATAATACAAAAATTATATTTATATGGTATTTAAGTGTAAATCGAAATTTCCACTATCTGATAAACTTATTAACAAGTCACTGTTGGATAATTTTTATGTTTTGATTCCCAAAATAGTATTAATTTTATATAAATAATTTTTAAAATATTTTCATATTCACTTTTAAAATAATAATCAACATTCATTGATAAATGTTAGGTTTTTTAAATTAAAGTATTTAAATCCTCAAAAAAAAATTACATTTGGCTTCTTTAAAAATATATCAAAAATTATATTTAATAAATATTATATAATATTATAATTTTATGAAAATATTATTTTTTGAAAAAATCGATTAATTCCTCAAAATAAACTGCTTAACTGAATTTTATTATCACCCACAAATACTATTTTTGTTTTATTATAAATAAATAAAAATTATTTATAATGTAACAATAATAGGATGAAGATATATTGATTATTTTATAAAAAATAAGTTACATGATTAAATTCATAGTGTTTTGATATATATGCCTCAATACAAAATAAAATTCCCCAATAATGTGGTGTAAATTTGTCGGACATTCTTGGGGTGGTTCGATATACATGGTTTTGGCCATTATCTTGATAAGCTTGAACTTGTTAAAAAACAATTTCACTCATTATTAAGTTTATGGATCTCAACATGGCATTGGTGAAGGGAAAATCCATGTGATTCTATCCTCGTCACAGGCTCTGATAAACGGTCTTCATAGGGTACAATCCTATTGGTTGGGTCCATCACTTCTTTTGTATGTGCAAATTATATTTATTAAAAACCTATATTTATAATAATAATTTGATAATTGTTCAAAAACTATTTTATTATTGTTATGGAGGATTAATGTTCATTAAAATATGCTAGGATATAATAAAACCAAATAAGTGAATGTGTATTATATAAGCATATTACATAATAATACATTTAATTAAATCACAATAAAAATATTACTTATAAATGTTCGGGTCTTTACAATCATTCCCCATTAATCAATTTTTCCAAAAACAATTATCATTTCCTAGCTTAAACTGGATTAGGGTAACATTGTTTTATCACCTCCTCTAGTTCCTATGTCTAATATACAAACATGTGGTCTCTGTACATAAGTTTGACCAAGTGCATTTTCATATTTTATAGAACATTTTATATACAATCTATGATCACAACCAGATAGTCTTTATAGGGGAGATCATTCTCTAGCGGTACCACCTATTGATTGTTTACATGTATGTGGTCTGGTACATACTTTATCAATAGAGATCCATGGAATACATCATGCACTTGTTATAGGTTTGGAAGGAGTTCTAATATCTAGGTCACTACTCTGATGTTATCAAGGATCTCATAGGGGTCGATATATCTTGGACTATGCTTTCAATGATTACCAAATATCATCACATTCATACAAGTAGATATGCATACGAATATGATATTTCTAACTTAAAACTCCAGGTCTCATTGAAGATCATCAGTGTATATCTTATGTCGACACTAAGTAGACATCATGTGATACTGAATGGTATTAACATTTTCCACAATTTCCTTGACCAATTCCAGACCTATCAGTTCATGTTACCCAACTTCATCCTAACATGAAAGTGTTTTCACCTCTTCCCATAAAGGTATTCAAAGAGATCAATTTGGATACTTTATTGGAAAAATAATTATAAGAGAACTCGAAGGGAGGAATATTTTTTCATATGCACCATTAAAGTCATTTTTTCATTGTTTAAATATATTTTCATGTGCATGGATAGTTAGATCTGATAGGATATCATTAAGAGGGTGATTATCTATACTAAAATTCAACTGAATATTTAGAGGGTGTTAGAGAAGACTCCAAAACTGATTAAGGAATCTTGGAATTGAATTCAAAAAAGATGATAGTGTTGTTCTATGTAGCCTCACCACTTGTCTAATGTATATCCTTGAAATTTTAATAAGTGTTAAATCCTCTCAAATCATATTTAAGTGTGCATAAATTGTAAGAAGAAACACCAAAACCCATATATCATTATTCCATCACAATGCCTTTAGAATACCAGTGTAACATTTAATGCTGATGTTTTTCTATTTCCATAAAGGTATTGATAATTATTGAATAATCCCCTTGGATTTATTCCTTTTCTCTCTCACTTGCGGACATATAGGGAATATTGATGTTTATTCAACGATCTCATTCTTCATATTTTCACACCAATAGTGTTATCAGATATCTCAAGAATTGTGTGTGCTTCATGGGAGGACAGAGGATGTCGATATATGTTAACTATAAAAAAACTGCTTCTTTAACATAGTATTTGATAAAACACATAATCATGTTCCAAATCTAACAACTCCTTCTTTAATAACATTGAACTCTGTGGATTTCTAATTTCTTATAGTTTTCACTTTCTTCTAAATTCTCAGATCATTTCTAAGATAATTCCTTATCTCTTCCACATGGGATGGTTGATAAATCATATTTTAAAGGTTTAATGATGTTCCTTCTTTTATGATTCCCATGTCATCCATATAAAATCTTATTAGAACATATCCCTTTCAATTCTCATCAATGATATAATTTCTAGACCATTCTTACTTAGAGAACCCACCACTTTATTCTCTTTACCGGGATGGTAGTAGATTATTAAATCATATACCCTAATCCTCTCAAACCATCTTAATTGGTGTATATTCACCTCATTATGTGGTAATATATATTTGACACTTTTTTGATCTATATATATTTCAAACATCTCGACAAAGGGATAATTCCACCATATTTTCCTAGATAAGATTATTGAATCCAATAGAACATCTTTCATTGAGTAGTTATGATTATGAACATTCACTAAAAACAAATCACAGGATATTACTTTGTCATTCTGTATTAATATAAAACCCAATCACTACTTCTATGCTTCAATGAATTCCACAATAACGTATCTACACGAGGGTAGTGTGAGAACATCAGTAGTGATAAGAATATTTTTAACTCTTTGAAACACTATTCATATTTATCACTCAAGAAAACATGACTCCCTTTCTAGTTATCATGGTTATAGTTTTTCAAAATGTTTGAAACATTTCTCCCAAATTGATGATAATAATCAATTAATCTAAGGAAATTATGTATACCTATCACAGATGGTGGCCTCACCCATCCTTCAGTTGCTTCTTTTTAAGGGTTCATATATATTGCATTCCTTGTGACTATATTCCCCATGAATGATGCTTCCTTCAACTAGAACATGATTTTTTTTACTTGGAATACATATTCTCTTTTCCGATGGTCATTGTTATAAGGCCCCAGCCTTAAACCTTACTTAATCTTGAGTTATTACAAGATTACACATTGAGGATCTTTTCAGGTTTAGAGTTTTAGAGAATTAGATCATGAAACTTGCATTACATTCCACATTTAAAAAAAGTGGTTACATAAAAGACAGTATTCATTCTTCCCATCAAGGGAAACATATTTAAAATAAAACATGGATTCTTTCTTGACACATCCTTGACACTATCATCACATCATGTACCCTTCCCTTGACCTGTGAAAAACATTTCAAAAACTTGGGATGATCATAAAAAGCTCAGTAAGGGATATAAAAATATGAAAAGGAAACATGAGTACATGTATACATAAGAATGAAATCATACTTTACACATAAAACATAGGCATATCAAATCATTAATAAATCATAGAAATCATAAGACATAAAAGGTAACTTGAGGCATTCATAACATTCTTACGTAGGGAGTAACCCTCTTGGTTACGTTTTGGAATACCCATCACAGTATATTCCCTAAATCTCTTCGGAGAAACCTTAACGTTTCACTCCTTCGTGTTACCCAATGCATTGGAGAGCTATATCGGGCTCACCCGCCCTTAGTTTATCACGGAACCACCCATTTTCATAACAATGACCAAGAACCATAACATAAATGTATCACATAAAACATGCATTAAAGGAAACATAACATTTCCACATTTCAATCACAATATAACATTTTAGTATATTGAAATAATGAATCCATTCAAAAAGAAACCATTTACAAAACCATTTAAAACATTTAATAAAGAGATTTTTGAATCAAAGTGTCCCATACCACCTTGAAGCTTAAAATTTTAAACCATTAATATCCATATAATTAAATCCTTAAAACCATTTTGAAAACATGGATATTAATAAGAACAAATAATTAAAACATTTAAAACGATATTTTGGTTAAAGGGGTTTTACCAAAATTAGAGACACTTGAATACAATAATTGAGGAAAAACATTTAGTCAGAACTTTATAATATCATGAGAATAAATGGATTCATGATATAATACTCCAAAGGACAGTATATACACCATATAAGAGTGAATTGGTGCATTACAACAATGAACCCTCAATAGAAATGTCAAATGTGATGAAATCCCTTATAAAGAAGGTATCCTTAAATTAAGGACAAATCAATCTCAAAAATATGTGTGAAAAATATAAATACACCCAATATAAGTGGATATTAAGTGTAAAACAATAAATGGTCATCCACACATATTCAATGGATGACACATTCAATGACTACATGTTGAACCCAAAGAAATCGAAATTGGGTTAAAAAGTTCCCTTGACAGCCTAACAGCATCACATCAAAATGAGTTGATGAGAGATAAAAAGTGTATCTCATCACTTGGACATGAAATTTACATCAATAAGGATATATGAGAACATATCCCAACATAACAATATGTAAATTAAAAGACCCAACAAAAGAAGTCTTTTAAAAAAAAGAGGGTGAAAGGTTCCGTTACCGACTTGGGTATCTTTCAAAACATACACCCCATGAAAGAAGGACAATAGATCATTGATGTAAATACTCATAAACGAAATTATATTACACAAAGAGTAGAATAATGTGAAGTACATACACCACTAAATGGAATTTGTGGCAAATGTAGCATAAATCTCACGGGAATAAAAGTGAGATGAAAAATCCCTTACGAAAACTTGGCAGCCTAACGACGCCACATAAAAATTCTGAATATGGATTGATGAGATCAAATAGGGTATCTCATAACATTACAATAAAATTTACAGCAAGAGGAATATAAAAGAACATCCCCCAATATTACAAAGAGGAGCTTAAAAGAAGTGACATAAATGAGAGTACTTAAAAAGAAAGAGAGGGGTTAGATCTATTACGAAAGTTCGGTAGCCTAACGACGCCACTCAAAACTCCCAAAATGGATTTATGAGAGAGAATAGGGTCTCTCATCACATGAACATAAAAATTACAGTAAGTTTAATATAAAAGAACATCCCAATAACAATAAATATGAGCTTTAAAAGGAATGACATAAAAGAGTGTACTTAAAAAGAAAGAGAGGAGTAGGATCCCTTACCTCAGGTCCGACTTGACTCGATCGTTCTTTAACGTCCTGAATAATAAACTTGAGTTAATTTCTATTTTCTTAAGAACATATTTAAAGTTCATTATTCCTTTTATATCACTTATTTCCATGTTATAAACATTATGTAATCATTTAAGTGAATAATGTTTGTTTTGTCGATATTTGGTTCTTAAGTCGAAAGTGGACTTCTTACAATTACATGTGTTCATGTGGTCAAAGGTTCTTTATATCCAGAATTACATTCCTGATTTGGATATCATATATATCATATATATCCAGCATATACATGTATTTATAATATTACATAATCATTTTGAGGTAAGAAATGAAATGCACCGTTCATGGAGACGGTATGTCGTACGTACGCATGAACGCTACTTTCATTTATTTGTCATATTAATGGAATTAAAACTAAATGATAGGTATGTATATTTTAATTACAGAATTATATTAATCATTTATATGTATCATTCATCATATATATCCGTTATATACATGTACTTATAATAGTACATTACATTTGGGGATAAGAAATGAAATGCACCGTTCATGGAGACGGTAAGCCGTACGTACGCATGAACGCTATTTTCATTTCTATCTCATCCTTTAATGGAAAGAAATAATAATGATATAGAGGTATATAATAATTCCAGTATAACATCATATATAATAACATTAAATCCATCCTTTATACGTCCCACGTATGGCATTAACGAATCACATCACTTTGAGGGGGCGGTAGTCCGCACTTCCTAAAATGAAGATATCGCGTATACCCATAATGGAAGCCATAAAGGTAAGAAACAAATGAAAAATACAGAAGAATAAGTAAAACATAAACATATTATATATCATATATAAAAATAGTGACATCAAAATGGCCATTTTTGAAGGTGTTAAGTGAGTATTGTACAATCATCGTTTCGGGAGGCAGAATTTCGCTATCCACAGAAACCGTATGTTCTTTAACCATTTGATGTAGTTGTGTGAGAGTGTAGCTCGAATAAATCTTATAACAACATCATAGTATATTGTAGATACTGGTGTTGTTACAAAAGATGTAAATAAAAAGAGTTTATGGGGTTGGAGAAGCAAAATAAAATAAATGAACATGAGAGAAAGAATTACCTTTAAAAGTGTAACTCCTTTTGATTTGAGCCTAAAGGCTTCCTTTGAAATGATTATCCCAAAGGTAATCATCTAGGATGAGGAGAGGGATGTGGAGAGAGTAAATGTACAGGGGTTGGCCGATCCAAAGGCTTGAGGAGTGTGTGAAATGAGGTAGAGGTGGGGGCCTTTTATAAGAGGAGAGGAGGGGCACTTTTGGAATGTAAGAAATATTACTTTATTTGAAAATGTGTTTCGGTTTTAAAAGGTCCCACAATGATATAATTCTCGGATAAGGGGATAAGGGTTCGAAATCCACCAATCCAATAAGTTTTGGACATGTGTAGGTCATAGAGTTTACATTATCTTCCCATTTTATTTAAATCATCAGATAATGATGTCATCGCTGCATCATTATGATGTCATAAATAATTTAATTTATTTAATGTCTAAAAATTATAAAAAAATTACTATGATGTAGGAAATCGTTTTATCTTTCCAATTACTATTTATAATAAAAAATCTGACTTGTATAACCCCACTTAAAAATTGTTTTAGTAAAACATATCATGTTTGTGTCATTTTTACTTTTACATTAAATAAAAAGTTATTTATGTCATTTCCCAACCAAAGTGGCTCCATGGGGTCCCCAAGTTGACCCATGGCTTGTCTTGGTCGTCCATTACACATCCAATGAGGGTAGGACATGTGTCAAGTTCATTTCATATTATTAAAACATTATTTTTACCTTAAACTACACTAATTACCACTAATCGTGATTAAAAACTTAATAAGTTTCTATTCACCAAAAAATTATTTTTATCCCATTGAACCACATTTTAATTATTAATTACAACCATGTATGTCGGATTTTTGAAATTCAAAACAAAAAGATGGCAAAAATTCATTTAAATGGAAAAATCAGTTTTTATAAGTACCACTTAGTGGTTTCACTATTCATCAAAAATTGAAGTTTTTCAGAAAATTCCCAAAAAGTCACTATAAGATATATTTGATATTAAGAATTCAAAAATGAAGTCTATTTTAAAAAATTCAAAACATATAAGTCAGATTAATTAATTTAATAATTAATTCCCGCTGTCAAAGCAAATAGCGTGTTTTTATGAAACAATAAGTATCAAAAGATTGACACTAGTTTAATTCTGATTTCAAAGTGAAATTAATTCCAATGACCACTATTGGATTTAATGGTAAAAATATATTCTAATTTCACTTTAAAACCAATTCAAAAGATAATCTAATCATCTAAATAAATTAGATTAAAAAGAGGTTTTGAATTAAAATACAACATTTTACACTATTCATTAAAAAATGAACTTTATCGGAAAGATACCAAAAATTTACACAAAGTAAATTTTGATGTCCCGATTCTTAATAAGAGTTTTATTTGGTCCAAAAGAATGTTTAAGAGTGAAAAAAACTATATTTAATGATGGTTCAACATCAAAAGGTGATAAGTGAACCTTTAGTGAAAACTAGGGCATATACGCCTAAAATTGAGTTCTTTCCGTATTTTAAGCATCTATCTTTTATTGGATAAATGTAAAAACATTTAAAAAAATGTATAATCATATTTTAGTTATTTCTATCCATTCCCGCCAATACAACGACTACATGTTAACTACCATTTAAAATAATATTATTTTATTATCAGAGTGCAACGTAAGATTCCCAAGAAACTCGCTGTTGCGTGTTGGGTACGCCATCGAGCATAGCATCCCCTTTAAAGTAATATTAATACTTTATTCACAAATATGGATAAATATGAAAATGTCATATTCTTTATTTACCTGGGGTGTTACATCCTTCCCCCCCTTTTGGGAATTGCGTCCTCGCAATTTTTAAAATTGTGCATGGAACCATCCTTGAACGTCCCACATCGGAACAAGAGTCGGTAAAACAATCACTTTAAAATAAAGGAAGATAAGTACAGAGGTCACCCGAGTTAACACATACTAGGATTCCATGTAGAAAAACATGTACATGGAAGAAAACGCAAAGGGTCATGTTCTTGAGAGAGAGTGATAGTAAACATGTCTAGGAGAAAGTTAACAATGAGAAAATCACAAACTTGTGATGGGTTAAACGGTATTCGATTCCCCAGTAGGAAAAGCTAATAGACAACATTTCCATTTTAAGTTAATTTTTATTGAGGAATTTATTCATAAGGAAACATAATCACTTATCATTTTGACTTTCAACTTTTATTAGATTCCTTACACAAACTCATATTTTCTTTAAAAGGCGAGTATTTAGGAAGACTTGTTTGCATTTAGAGTAATATAATCAATTTCTAGAGAATAACCTAATCCACAAAAGAGAACTATACAATTCCCATGTCTTTAGACTTTAACCAAAACCAAAACCAAAAAGGCTAGTACAAGATCAGATAATCCAGAAAAGGATAACCCTTCATAAAAAGAAAATCTATTCTTAATCTCCAAAATTTGTCCAACAAAACCCAAAGTTCAACGAGGACCATCCGATAAACAACTTGTCCATAAAATTCTTCAAAGTAAACCAATATAAGATTGAAACCCAAATATATGAAGGATTTAGTCACATAGTCTTCCAAGTTAAATCATAACATTTATCTCCAAACAACATCAGTTGCTCCTAAAGTCTCATATTGAAAAGTAATTAACCTAATCTCATATCCTCTATGATAGGTTAATCATTTTCATAAATAACCCAAAATCAACTTACTCTTAGTTCATAAAATCATATAACTAAAAAGAATCAGTCAAACTAACCAGGGACTTCACGTAGTCCAGTGGTAGGCGATAAATACCAGTCGCACTTTGGTTGTGGGTTCGATTCCCGCTGCTTTGTCCGACGCGACATGTTGTCACACGGTCTGCGTGTTGTCCTTTTTCCAAAACTATATAATTTTTAAAACATTACCCAAAAAGAGATAAAATAATAAAAAATAACCATAACATATTTTAACCTCAAGTTTATCTCATGCCTTTCATTTTCCGGCATATCATATAATAACCCATAGTTACCTCATAAGTAAGGATCGTATAAACTCTAATGGTTACCTTTATAATTATTACATGAACTTCCACATGGATTGGTCATCTCGTACATGATGCATTAAAGATCATACCAAGGTTCAAGTGGTTGATCATGACTCCTTGATATTTGGTTTAGAACAACCACGATTTTCCTCATTGAATCCTCCATTTTATCTAGTATCTTAATCAGAGAACCACCACAATTTCCTTCAAACCTGTTGTCTCTTTGGTGCCTGCTAGATCCATCCATTCACTAAAAATAGAAATGTCAGTGTGAGTATATCAACAAAACCATCATGTACTTATGAGGAAGGTAAACACTAAGATACACTTACTCATTCACTTTATCTCAAACTAGGACTCTTTCGGAAATCCTAACCATTATGGTAATGTCACTTATGATTAAAGAATACCCTAACCTCTAAAGTTATATAAACCGACCTTTGATACCAACTATAAGGCCCCAGCCTTAAACCTTACTTAATCTTGAGTTATTACAAGATTACACATTGAGGATCTTTTCAGGTTTAGAGTTTTAGAGAATTAGATCATGAAACTTGCATTACATTCCACATTTAAAAAAAGTGGTTACATAAAAGACAATATTCATTCTTCCCATCAACGGAAACATATTTAAAATAAAACATGGATTCTTTCTTGACACATCCTTGACACTATAATCACATCATGTACCCTTCCCTTGACCTGTGAAAAACATTTCAAAAACATGGGATGAGCATAAAAAGATCAGTAAGGGATATAAAAATATGAAAAGAAAACATGAGTACATGTATACATAAGAATGAAATCATAGTTTACCCATAAAAGATAGGCATATCAAATCATGAATAAATCATAGAAATCAAAAGAAATAAAAGGTAACTTGAGGCATTCATAAAATTCTTATGTAGGGAGTAACCCTCTTGGTTACGTTTTGGAATACCCATCACAGTATATTCCCTAAATCTCTTCAGAGAAACCTTAACCTTTCACTCCTTCGCGTTACCCAATGCATTGGAGAGCTATATCGGGCTCACCCGCCCTTAGTTTATCACGGAACCACCCATTTTCATAACAATGCCCAAGAACCATAACATAAATGTATCACATAAAACATGCATTAAAGGAAACATAACATTTCCACATTTCAATCACAATATAACATTTTAGTATATTGAAATAATGAATCCATTCAAAAAGAAACCATTTCCAAAACCATTTAAAACATTTAATAAAGAGATTTTTGAATCAAAGTGTCCCATACCACCTTGAAGCTTAAAATTTTAAACCATTAATATCCATATAAATAAATCCTTTAAACCATTTTGAAAACATGGATATTAATAAGAACAAATAATTAAAACATTTAAAACGATATTTTGGTTAAAGGGGTTTTACCAAAATTAGAGACACTTGAATACAATAATTGAGGAATAACATTTAGTCAGAACTTTATAATATCATGAGAATAAATGGATTCATGATATAATACTCCAAAGGACAGTATATACACCATATAAGAGTGAATTGGTGCATAACAACAATGAACCCTCAATAGAAATGTCAAATGTGATGAAATCCCTTATAAAGAAGGTATCCTCAAATTAAGGACAAATCAATCTCAAAAATATGTGTGACAAATATAAATACACCCAATATAAGTGGATATTAATTGTAAAACAATAAAAGGTCATTCACACATATTCAATGGATGACACATTAAATGACTACATGTTGAACCCAAAGAAATCGTAATTGGGTTAAAAAGTTCCCTTGACAGCCTAACGACATCACATCAAAATGAGTTGATGAGAGATAAAAAAGTGTATCTAATCACATGGACATAAAATTTACATCAATAAGGATATATGAGAACATATCCCAACATAACAATATGTAAATTAAAAGACCCAACAAAATAAGTCTTTTAAAAAAAAGTGGGTGAAAGGTTCCCTTACCGACTGGGGTATCTTTCAAAACATACACCCCATGAAAGAAGGACAATAGATCATTGATGTAAATACTCATAAATGAAAGTATATTACACAATGAGTAGAATAATGGGTAGTACATACACCACTCAATGGAATTTGTGGCAAATGTAGCATAAATCTCACGGGAATAAAAGTGAGATGAAAAATCCCTTACAAAAACTCGGCAGCCTAACGTCGCCACATAAAACTTCCGAATATGGATTGATGAGATCAAATAGGGTATCTCATCACAATACAATAAAATGTACAGAAATAGGAATATAAAATAACATCCCCCAACATTACAAAGAGGAGCTTAAAAGAAGTGACATAAAGGAGAGTACTTAAAAATAAAGAGAGAGGTTAGATCTATTACGAAAGTTCGGTAGCCTAACAGCGCCACTCAAAACTCCCAAAATGGATTGATGAGAGAGAATAGGGTCTCTCATCACATGAACATAAAAATTAAAGTATGTGTAATATAAAAGAACATCCCAATAACAATAAATATGAACTTTAAAAGGAATGACATAAAAGAGTGTACTTAAAAAGAAAGAGAGGAGTAGGATCCCTTACCTCGGGTCCGACTTGACTCGATCGTTCTTTAACGTCCTGAATAATAAACTTGAGTTAATTTCTATTTTCTTAAGAACTTTTTTAAAGTTCATTATTCCTTTTATATCACTTATTTCCATGTTATAAACATTATGTAATCATTTAAGTTAATAATGTTTGTTTTGTCGATATTTGGTTCTTAAGTCGAAAGTGGACTTCTTACAATTACATGTGTTCGTGTGGTCAAAGGTTATTTATATCCAGAATGACATTCCTGATTTGGATATCATATATATCATATATATCCAGCATATACATGTATTTATAATATTTCATAATCATTTATAGGTAAGAAATGAAATGCACCGTTCATGGAGACGGTAAGCCGTACGTACGCATGAACGCTACTTTCATTTCTTTGTCATATTAATGGAATTAAAACTAAATGAGAGGTATGTATATTTTAATTGCAGAATTATATTAATCATTTAGATGTATCATTCATCATATATATCTGTTATATACATGTACTTATAATAGTACATTATATTTGGGGATAAGAAATGAAATGCACCGTTCATGGAGACGGTAAGCCGTACGTATGCATGAACGCTACTTTCATTCCTATATCATACTTTAATCGAAAGAAATAATAATGATATAGAGGTATATAATAATTCCAGTATAACATCATATATAATAACATTAAATCCGTCCTTTATACGTCCCACATATGGCATTAACGAATCACATCACTTTGAGGGGGCGGTAGTCCGCACTTCCTAAAATGAAGATATCGCATATACCCATATTGGAAGCCATAAAGGTAAGACACAAATGAAAAATACAGAAGCATAAGTAAAACATAAACATATTATATATCATATATTAAAATAGTGACATCAAAATGGCCACCTTTGAAGGTGTTAAGTGAGTATTGAACAATCATCGTTTCGGGAGGCAGAATTTCGCCATCCACGGAAACCGTATGTTCTTTAACCATTTGATGTAGTTGTGTGAAGGTGTAGCAAGAATAAATCTTATAACAACATCATAGTATATTGGAGATACTGGTGTTGTTACAAAATAAGTAAATAAATAGATTTTAGGGGGTTGGAGAAGCAAAATAAAACAAATGAACATGAGAGAAAGAATTACCTTTAAAAGTGTAACTCCTTTTGATTTGAGACTAAAGGCTTTATTTGAAAGGATTATGCCCAAAGTGAATCCACTAGGATGAGGAGAGGGATGTGGAGAGAGTAAATGGGCAGGGTTTGGACGAGCCAAAGGCTTGAGGAGTGTGTGAAATGAGGTAGTGGTGGGGGCCTTTTGTAAGAGGAGAGGAGGGGCACTTTTTGAAAGTAAGAAATATTACTTTATTTGAAAATGTGTTTAAGTTTTAAAAGGTCCCACATTGATATAATTCGTTGATAAGGTGATAAGGGTTCTAAATACACCCATCCAATAAGTTTTGGACATTTTTAGGTCATAGAGTTTACATTAACTTCTCATTTTATTTAAATCGTCAGATAATGATGTCATCACTGCAACATTATGATGTCATAAATAATTTAATTTATTTAATGTATAAAAAGTATAAAAAAATTACTATGATGTTGGAAATATTTTTATCTTTCCAATTAATATTTATAATAAAAAATCTGACTTGTATAACCCAACTTTAAAATTGTTTTAGTAAAATATATCATGTTTGTGCCATTTTTACTTTTACATTAAATAAAAAGTTATTTATGTCATTCCCCAACAAAAGTGGATCCATGGGGTCCCCAAGTTGAACCATGGCTTGTCCTGGTCGGCCATTACACATCCAATGAGGGTAGGACATGTGTAAAGTTCATTTCATATTATTAAAACATTATTTTTACCTTAAACTACACTAATTACCACTAATCGCGATTAAAAACTTAATAAGTTACTATTCACCAAAAATTATTTTTATCCCATTGAACCACATTTTAATTCTTAATGGCAACCATGTATGTCGGATTTTTGAAATTCAAAACACAAAGATGGAAAAATTTCATTTAAATGGAAAAATCAGTTTTTATATGTACCACTTAGTGGTTTCACTATCATCAAAAATTGAAGTTTTTCAGAAAATTCCCAAAAATTCACCATAAGCTATATTTGATATTCCGAATTCAAAAATTAAGTCTATTTTACAATATTCAAAACATATAAGTCAGATTAATTAATTTAATAATTAATTCCCACTGTCAAAGCAAATAGCGTGTTTTTATGAAACAATAAGTATCAAAAGATTGACACTAGTTTAATTCTGATTTCAAAGTGAAATTAATTACAATGACCACTATTGGATTTAATGGTAAAAATATATTCTAATTTCACTTTAAAAACAATTCAAAAGATAATATAATCATATAAATAAATTAGATTAAAAAGAGGTTTTGAATTAAAATACAACATTTTACACTATTCATTAAAAAATGAACTTTATCGAAAAGATACCAAAAATTTACACAAAGTAAATTTTTTTGTCCCGAATCTTAATAAGAGTTTTATTTGGTCCAAAAGAATGTTTAAGAGTGAACAAAACTATATTTAATGATGGTTCAACATCAAAAGGTGATAAGTGAACCTTTAGTGAAAACTAGGGCATATACGCCTAAAATTGAGTTCTTTCCGTATTTTAAGCCTCTATCCTTTATTGGATAAATGTAAAAACATTTAAAAACATGTATAATCATATATTAGTTATTTCTATCCATTCCCGCCAATACAACGGCTACATGTTAACTACCATTTAAAATAATATTATTTTATTATCAGAGTGCAACGTAAGATTCCCAAGAAACTCGTTGTTGCGTGTTGGGTACGCCATTGAGCATAGCGTCCCCTTTAAAGTCATATTAATACTTTATTCACAAATATGGATAAATATGAAAATTTCATATTCTTTATTTACCTGGGCTTTTACAATTGTCATATTTTTCATATGCTTCTCATGATCCACACCGTTTTCGAATTTATAAGATTATAATCTATAAACAGTACAACAAATTTTTCATGGTAATCATTAATGAATATATTCACCAAGTCCACGAAGATTTCTAGACCATTATTGAGTTTAAATGGAATCACTATGAACTCATAGTGCTCGTACCGTTATGTCTTGGGAATATCCTCCTTCATCAGGCTAAAATTGTAATATCTGCACCCCATATCCACCTTCGAGAAGTATTATGATTCACATAGCTGATGAAATATGTCTTAAATATGAGGTACTAGATAAGTTTTCTTTTTCATGGTCTTATTAATCTCATGAAGATTAGTGAAAAGGAACATTGACCAATCATTATACATGGGAAAGAGGACTGGTGTACCCCATGGTGAAGCACTTGGGTGTGTGAATCACATATCTAGATTTTCCAATAATTGTTTATTCTAGTGGTCATATTCTAGAACATACAATATATTAGGAGTATTGGATAATTATAACACCCTAGGTATAAGGGAGATGGAATATTTAACTTATTGACTAGGAAGAAGTTCAGGACATTCATCAGGAAACACATCAGTGTATTCCCTCAAAATAGGCATGACATAGAGGACGAATATATCCTTAGGATCAATATTTTTATATATATACTATTTCTCATAGTGAAAAAATATCCATTCATGATATTTCAATGATAAAGAAGATTCACACTCCTCCTTAAACATGTATTGAATAGAAATATGATTCTCAATACAATGCATGATTTCCTTCTCATGGAATGCTATGTTGGATCTATGTTGGGAAATTCAATAATTTCTCGTAATTACATCAATTTACGCCAAATAGATTATAAGAAAGTAGACTGGGAAGTTAAACCCACAAATTCTAATAGGTTAGAAGTTTTATTCATTGGATTCAACAATTTACCCCCTTTTAATTTTCACTAACATCTCTACTTCAATATTTTTTATGGTGATTGAATAGTACTACTAACATTTTATTATATGAAAGAATGAGTATAACCAAAACAAATAAATTTTGTTCCATTTTATTGAATGAATAAAAAATATTAATTTTCACAACATCATTTTTTTAATCCATCTCAGTGTTTGTGATGGAAAAATCTCACCCTTGATGCATCGTTGGTGGTTTGTTGTCTAAAAAACCATTTTATTAGTGCATTGGTTTCAAAAGTTCATTGGTTCCTTGTAGTTTGATCAAGGAAAAATTTGTAGAGGGTTGACTGGGTAATTCCATTCCTCCATTGCATTAGAGTGTTTCTCCATTTGAAAATCACTAGCTAGGTTCCCTTCCTTTCGACACATAATGTATTTTCTCATCACCTTTGGAAATTTATAGGGTGTTTATTTCCGAAAATTTCATGACTTGAATGTTTAAATATCATGGAACAATTAAATTTAGTAATTGAACTATGAAGATTAAACTATAATATACACTTATTTTATCTATGACACTGTTGAGATTATCTGATATCCATTTAGAATTTTGGTGCACATATTACAATTTCCTAACAGATATCAAATTAAGTGACTGCCATGATTTTTTGGGGACTGGGTTCTATCCCATTAAATAAGTCTTAAACCTTGTTTTCTAGGTTAATGAAGAACCAAGAGGTGTATCATTCATGTATTCTAATGTTATCCTCACACACCCTGAGAGGTTAATAGTTTTTTATTAATGGAGTAGAAGTCCCTTCCCATTTTCAGTTAGAGAGTTGGAGGGAAATATTTATCAATATTTTTTTCAGGAATTCCTCCACACAATCTCATTGATATATACCTCAGGATTCATATTTTTTTATCAAAGTACAACGCTAATCAGATTCAACCTCCATATGATAAATACCTAGAAGAAAATTATATTGATTAGAATATTGAAGGATGGATATAATCTTCTCAATGTAGTTGATCCATTTCTCTGTGATTAAGGGATCTAATGATCCATTGAAATTCAGAGGCCTTTTCGCATAAAGTTTAAATTTAATGTTATTATTTATTAGGGGTATTTTTGTTCTCTTTTTGATCATGGTTTCTATTCATAACCCGCATCAATTGAGAGAGTATCATCTTAAATTTTGTGATTACTTCTCCCATCGAGATTGGTATCTAGTTGGGGAGGTCATCACATTTCCCATCACATTGAATGTTTTCCTGATTCCTCTTATTTCCTTCCTATTTCTAGAATAAAGTGAAAATTGGAAATTAGTGTTTTAAAATATGAAACACATAAATAAGAATTATGTGACATTAAATGGAAAACTTATAACATACATTAATTTCACCACCTTTTAAATTTTTATTATTCAATACAAATTATCCATTATCTATTTACTAACATATATTCATATGGCCTTCTTTTGTTTCCATAATAATTGTTTATAATGATCATGTGATTTTTATAAAAATAATCCCCATGAGTGTTGAACAAGGTATTTAGTAAGGATCATTATCATCTATTATGTTACGCCGAGTCAGGGTAGACATACCTTGTCAGAGGTACCCCTCTAGGTAAATCTATTTTAGAGCCACGTGAATTTTTACTATATATATAGGGATGAATATTCTTAATAAAAAGCATACTCTATACTTATGAAATTTCTGGTATGTTTTCTTATACATTATTTTATTCCTGAAGATTTGGAAAGAATTTTCTAATCTTAATCTAAAAAAATAACTAAACATTTCCATCGACACCAACTATAACAACCCTATTCTTTTTTACACATTAATTCATGATATATTACAAAAACGTACACATAATATAACCTATATCTTCATGAATTATAGTTTATTTTGGAATTAGTCACATATAATAACATATTGAACATGGGATACAATAACATTTTTGAAAACATTTTTAAAAAACTTACAAATTTCCCTGGATTTTACAACTTCATGACATAACATGGTGGAAAACCAAAGATGGGGTGAGCTATAAAAACTAATAAGATAACAAACAAAACATATGATGATAAATTTTAGAAACTAAGAATAAAAATGGTTAATAAAAGGTCTCATAGTCATAAACATTAATAATAACGAATGATAAAACATGATAATCATATCTCGAAATTGGGAAACAACACAATATAGTGCATCATAAACATAGGGAAATGATAGTTTCGAAGATATAATGATGGAAAAAATCACATAAAAGATTCAGGTTCACTCCTTATACAAAAACATTGATTAGTGAGACTAAAAATTACACAATTCATTGGAGGTCATTGTAATTCTGGGCACAACTGTCACTTTCATTTCATTCTCATTCTCACATGTGCCACATATATTATACAACATGGATTAATTCGACATCATATATTTTATCACAATAACAAAGAATGGAATACTTTCTTATAAGTCAGAAGCCAAATACTTTAAGTGTATGAAGGTTTACACCATTTATATGAAATGGGTATGTTATTTACTAAAGAATTGTTTTTAATTGTTTTTCCATGAAAAAACACAGTGATATTTTGACTACATAATGGTGTTACATTAAAATTCATAAAATATGATGATGTGAGAGAAATGGGCCTCTCATAATTTGAAAATGTAATGATAAGTAATATGAGCATTTAAATACATATCCCAATATTTGTAATTGTAAATAGAATTCAGAATATATTAAAGATCCTTGAATAAATAGGAGATGTTGTGGATCCCATATTTGAATGTGTCACTCCAAATGCATGGTAGGAGTTTTTTTGAAAGAATGGGGGCAGTTTGGGAGGACTGCAGAGATGGTAGATCATAGTAAGGACGTGTTAAAAGTATTTTTAGTGAAGATAAATTAGTCCTTTGGTTGGTTTATATAGGAAAGAGTTTGGATTTCATTAATGTTTCTCTAACATAGGTTTTTGGATCTATATATTAAAATAAAAAAAATAAAAACATTAAAATTGTTTCTCCAAATAGGTTATTTCAAATTGGTGTAGTTTTTATTATTTTATAGGTCTATAGTCCAAAAGTAAAAATATAATATGCTTCATTTTTTTTGTAATTGAGTTATAATCTTAAAAATGACTTTAAAACAATAAAATACATTATATATTTTGGAGGGTTCATGACATACTTTTCAAATTAACAAAATAAAAATAAAATGACATTATATAAATGTATAACACAATTTTACTTTTGGATCTCATTTTTAGTATTTATTACATCACTTTCAAGTCATTATAATGTTGTAATACAAAAAGTATATTTATAAAGTATTTAAATTTTAATTTTTTTTGATAGTCTAAGAAACTTAAGAAAAATTCACCATTTGGTAAATTATACATTATGATTTAGAAAATAATATTAATTTTATTATTAATTTCTAACTATATTCATTTACACTTTTATAATAAGAATCACCCTTTATTGAGAAATACTGGGATTTTTGACCAAAATAATTTTGGAATCCTAATAAAAATTATATTTCACATCTAAAAAATTATACGATAATTTATAATTGATAAACCTTGTTTAGTAACTTTATATTAAAATGAAAATTTATTTAAAAAATATGTTAATTCAATAAAATAAATTTTTTAATTGAATTTTAATTTTAATGAAAAATAATATTTTTCTTTCATTATATCGAAATAAAAATCAATTATTAAGTAACCATAATAAGTGAAAGATTTGATCATTATTATATAAAAATTAATATATATACTCATATTATTTTGTTCTTAATTCATATCCATTTAATACTCCAAAACACTCACTAAGAGTGAGGTGTATAAAGGTGAGAGTTGATGGTGCTGTTGGACGTACAAGGTTTGGTTTGTGATCTTGATGAGCTTGAACTTCTATTATAAACGGTTTTCCTAATGCTTATGTTTATGGAACCCTACAAGGGAATTGTCAAGGAAAAATTTGAATAATTTTATATCCCTCACATTCTCTAATAAATGATCTTCACTAGGTATAATCCTATTAGATGATGACATTACATCCTTTTTTATGTTAGTTGGATTTCATAAAACACTATATTTATACTAATCAGGTGATCACTATTAAATGACTATTTTATCAACGGTAATGAATCTAAATCGTAATTTAAATCAGATAGTATATAATAAAATCTAATAATTTATTTATTATTATATAACCATATTATCAAATAATATGTTTAATTAAATCAGAAGTGAAATTCTATTTATAACCATTTAGGCCATTACATGAAAATGTCAATATGGGTATACATAATAATTGCCAATTTAAAGACAAAAATTTGTATAAAATGTTTATATGGGTGTGAAAAAATAATTAGAGTTATGGATCAAATCATAAAAAAAGTCATACAAATCAATACCTAACTCACAAATCATAAAACAAGAGAAAATGATTTAATAACTAAAAAACATATTAGAATCAATACTCATTATACATTATATCACAGTTGATTAGAGGAATTATTATAAACCCATGGAGAAAATAATTAATAACTTTTGGTATCTTCCTACATACTATTCATAAAATATCTACATAACCCTTTCAAATTGAATAACCATACGGTGAACACACAATTCTATTTTGAGGAGAACATTGTAATTTTCCATGACATTGGATTTCTATCTGGATCACACATAATATAAGCCATAACGGGATCTCTCAGCACTATCTGGGCCACCCCATCATATAATCCAAAATTGGATCAGCTAACTCTATCTGGGTCACCCCACTATACAAGCAATAATGGGATCACTAGGTTTTTTAATTATATCCCACTCATATACGATGTCCAATAACCATAAAAAAGAAAATTGAGCATATAAATCATTATAAAACACATAAAAACTAGTATAAATTTGATAACTAGGTTATCCCATGGAAAGAAACAAGTTTCAAAAGAATAACTTTGAACTAATCTTAATCTATCCAAATAAAGAATGAGGATTCTATCAAAACATATTAATTTCATTGGAAGAAAAGTAAGAACATGGTATATGTTGTTGAAGAATGAAAATAAATATATTTAATTTATTTTTGTTTAAAATATCTTTTTAATTTTAAAAAATATTTATGAAAACAAAAAAGGAATAAATTTTTAAGGAATCTTTTGCACTGAAAACATCTATTTTACCATATAATGGATTCCTTGAAAAATCATTTGCAACATTTATTTTAGAACATATCAATTTAAATTTGATCAAAAAATTTAAACATCTTTAAAATTCGTTAATATAAAAAAAACCTTGATAAAATTTAACAGAATATTAATAAAAATATTGGTCAAAACATTGGGAAATTATATCCATGACGTACACATCAAAACAACATTTTCTTTCACATTTTTGGTCAATGAAAAATGAGATTTTTTCTTGAAATTTAAAATAATTTTCCATTCAAAATATTTTGTAAACATTTAAAAAAATATGAAAAAATATTTAATCAATAGTGTGATAAATGATAACTTATTTTTTGAAATAATATTTATAGAACACGGTTTTTGAAGAAATATTTTTTATTGAAGATATAAATAAAACTATTTTTCTTAAAAAAAATATCTCAATTATATTATGTAACGAAGAGAAGAAAAATGGTACTATTACTTTTAAATATCATGAATAACCACTATTAAAGAAACATCAATGAATATTTTTGAGATATGTATAATAATATTTTTATATTAGAAACACACTCATGAAGAATCTCGATAAATAATGAGATTGTGACATAAAATATATACCACTTTGGTAACAATGAAAAATAATCCCCATGAAAGAACAAATTTAAATGAAAAATAATCTATGATGAAAATAATTATATTGATGATAATACATGTCATATGGGAATTATATATGCCTCATAGAAGAATTTAACTTAATAACATAACTTATGTCCCAAGAAGGAAAATTGAGACAATTATCCATCACAGATTTGTTAGCTTTTGAACTGAAAACCCCATGATAGAGTGAAATTATAAAATGGAGATGTAAAATAGAATAATATCGAGGATAATCATAATAAAATAAAGTCAATTGTATTATATATATCATATAAAAGAAATAAGTGTTGAATTTTTCATGTGTCCCACATAAGTAAAATGTTAAATGAAAATCCCAACCCTTATGCTTCATTTAGGTTGATTATTTATTAAAATAACTAATAGTTAATTTAAAGATTATATTAAATTATCAATGAATTATTTTAATAATTAGAATCTTCTATATTATTCTTTTATAAATTTTTTTCACCCTTTCATTAATAAGTTATCTTTATTTTCATTGTTTCAGGTGTTAATTGTCTTATTTTCTCATTCGTTCTTTGTTATGAATGTTTTGTTTTTTATGATTATTATATAGTTACATAATATCCATAAAAATAGTCATTAAAGTATTATAATTTTTATATATACATTATAATTTTAATAACATTAATGAATTATGAATTTTGATAAATTAATTACATTACGATCATGGTGTCTTTCTGTCGTATGTACGCATGAGTCACATTTCCATTTTCCAATGATTTTTATAGAAAATAGGAAGGTATTATTTTATCATTGTATAATGATAATAATATAATATATATACTATTATTTCTTCAAATATTCAAATATATATAATCCATGTTGTGTGGTGATGAAAGGAGAGTCACATCACTTTTTGAAGGTAGTGGCCGACACATACACAAATGTTGTTATCAACTTCTTAGTGTAAAAAATAAATTGATATATTATAATTTCATAAAGATTAATATGTGATGAATATCATAATTATTTCATATATACCATATATAATCATTATAATTCCTATATTGAATTCTATGTAAATAATTAGTGAAAGACAAATAACATCCTTTCACGAGGCGGTAGTCCACCATACACATGAATGACAAAATAATATAGCCTATAAATTGGAAAGTAATGAATTTATATATGATATAATTTCTAAATTGGAATTATTATATTATAAACATGATATATATAGTTTATATTTATCATCATAGACAACCGTGATAGGTTTTAATGGAAAAATTTATGAAATCAGTTCGTAGGGTGGTAGAATTTCATACACACGAATACTGATTTTATAACACTTATGATCAAAGTGGACATTGGTGTCCGTAATTTAATAATAATAAAAATATACTAGTATATAAAACATAAAAATGATATTATATTAGGATGTTTTAATAAGAAAAAAACATATACGGAGAATGAATTTAAATAAAATCACTTGTTGAAGAATGTTACATCTTCTTTGAGTATCCACCTTGGGAATGCACAAAATGCCTTCCTAGGATGGATTAATGTCCAGAATAACGCTTCTAGGATAAGTTAGGGAACATTTAAAAGTGATTATGGATTGTATGGGATGAACCAAATATAATTGAAGGTGTGATGAGGAGATGAGAGGGGGTTCCCTGTTATAAGGGAGGTGTGTCACACTTATAATTTTCTGAAAAGATTCAATCATATAAAAATTTAAATCATTCCAAAATATTACTAAATTTTAAATTTTTGATCCAATGAGAAATATGGTTTAAATATTTACATAAAATTCGTTTTATTTATGTTTATATTTTATTTTTACTCCTAAAATTCATAGTTTACCAACGATAAATCTATATTAACATTAATAATGATTTTTTTACTGTTTTCACAAAAACAATTCATTAAATATTATGTTTAAATTATTAGAAATTATTTAATATAATGATTAAAAATGTTAAACACATTTTTACCCCTTAAATTCATAAATGGTTAAAAATTTAACTTAAAATTATTCTCGTAGATGTGATGAAAAAGTATGTTTCCAAAGAGAAAATGTTTAAAAGATTATAATGTTTTTTATAATAATTCAATATCAACAATATTTATTTGAAATAAATTGGAATAATTGAAAAAAATTAAATTATTTTTAATTTTGATTAGTTTTTTAAGGTTTTTTAACATCCTAAAAAATTTAAAGAAAATTACAGTTTTCAATTAAAATGTTGTATTTTTCAATATTGAATTTTTTTGTAAAATGTTAACTGTAATAAAATGGAAAAATTATGATTTAAAAAATTAAGGTTAACTTTTAAAATAATCTATTGAAAATTGGAAATAATTTATTATATAAAAAATCCAACTTACATGAAAAAAATTTCTTTTCGAGAAGTGTGTTTCTTTCAAAAACAAGATTATTATATATTAACTATATTTATGTTAATAATAATTATATGAATATCAGTTATTATATATATATATATATTCCATAAAATTTATTTATATCATACATATTATGGTATATTTAAAATAATTAAAATAGGGAAACATTATGCACTTTAAAATAGTTTTCAGAAAAATCCTTATTTTTAACCAAAACAAAGTTCTACTAAAAGAAAATATCATGCTCATTAAAATGACATTAAATGTATTATATATAACTATAGAATAACCATTTTACATGATATGACATTAAAAACATAATATTAATTTTAAATGACAATAATTATTTAAAATAAATGGTATTTTGTTAAAAATCATTATTTTTCACTATTCAATAAAAAATATATATTTAATGAAAAATCAAAAACATAAACCAAAGTAAGTATTTATATAGATATAAAAAATGAATTTAATTTTAAAATATTATTTTATAAATTTTTTAAAAGTTTATTATTATATTATATATGAAAATTAATAAAAATATTTTTTGTACAATACTCTTTTTTTAAGAATAAAGTTAATTTACTTAGAATTGATTGATTATTTTCTAATAAATTAAAAAAAATCATTAACTAGGAAATATATATATATATATATATATTACTTAATTCAATTCATAGAATCTTATTTAATGTATAGGTATAATATTTTTATATATAGGGTCATTTCAGCTCGTTATTGCGTGTGGAATACACTACTGAAAATAAAAATCGAAGGTATTCTTATACCACAATCAATTTTTGATATTAAATATTGTAAAAATTATGTATATTTTCAATTTAAATGGTATTAAATTTTCACCTATGTTCCATGTTTCATGTCTCTTATGATATCAAACGTAATGTTTTTCTTTTAAAATACTTGGGTGTTACATCTCCCTTTTAATAAATTGCATCTTAACAATTTGAACTTTATCTTAGTAACAAAAGGATAGAAATTTGATTATTTAAAAAAAACATTTAAAAAAGAATAATAAATAATCCTATTAATTGGAGAAAATTTTAATTAAAATGTTAATAAGGAAAAACACATGAAAAAGCTTCCAAATAAGATATCGTAGGTATGAATTGAAGATTTGGACATAAAAGAAATTCATAAAAAATTATATATAGTGATTGAGTTAATTTATCAATATAATGTGACAGATAAATGAATCATTAAGGGACTCAATAACATAAATATGAGATGATCTAAAATACTATACAATTCCTTATATAGTAATTTAATTGGATATAATTTTTTGATGACACTTATCATTGAATTGAGGAATTATCTTCCGTACAGACTTTGTGAATAACAAAACATACTTATTATATGAGAAAAATTTTATCCTCATGTCTATTTCCACTTTATACACATATGTTTTTCTATGTAATGAGTATTCATGATGAATTATTCATGCACCAAGTACTAAAAAGAAATTTTGAAGACCACATAACCATAAAATGGATTACATAATATTCCTCCCATACCTATACAATAACCAAAACCAAAATTGTTAGAACATTTCTGTTGATAATTACCAAAATTAATAAACCATAATATGATACATTAATCATCAAAAGAAAATGGTAATCAAAAAATTTGAAATTAAATATTTTTGTAACCCTATATCATAAATAACCTCATTGAAATCTAAATTAACGATTGTTTTAACCTAAAATATTATCTCATACCATTCAAATTTGATGATAATAAATAAGGAGATCATATTTTTAAGTGAAATTAATCACTTATTCACCAAATCCCTTTTCAATATGGTTCTTATCCATATAATACGATATGGTTTCTCAATATCTAAGATCATATAAACCATAATTGTTTTAAATACCTTAAATATTATTTCCAATAAATTTTAAATCCTACATCATGTTAAACAATAGAATAATAAATACATTTACCAACTAAATCACCTCATTAATTTTCATTAATCACTTCAATATCTCATCATTTAAACCTCAAAGTGGTGTCTAATTATTAGAAATTATGATTATCAATAATCTTATAGACTTATGAATATATATTTATCCCAGAATATAACTTCACAATAAATCATCATAATCTAGAAAGGTAAATAAGCCTGACTATGATATGAATTATAATATCCTAGAACCCCCATGCCTTAATCCGATCATAAAATCATAAAGATTAAATTTATAGATTTTGCCGGGATAATTGTTAACCAATTTTTTTCCATCCAAACTGTTTAACAGAAAGTTGAAAAACTGGGTTACATTATTTATCAAGGACTTTTTAGATTATGAGTAATAGAAAATAAGGAGAAACTAATATATAAACAATATCAATGTAGTTAAATGAACCTTTATACCACATAACATAGTATATTTTATATAACATTATGTGAGAATTATAATCCATAAATATACCTTATAAAAATAATTCACTAGACCTAATTTTTTATAAACATTGGACGAGGAAACACAAGAGTACTTAACTTGAATGATCAGTAAGGGTATACATAATCATTGAAAATTGAATGTCATGAAAGGGAAGAACAAGTTAATTATGGTATGATGACTTAATTATAGTGCATATGTCAATCATAAATGAAATCTTACCCATAAATACCTGAATAAACAATCCTGAATCATTAAACAAGGCTTTTAAAATAGAAATAACAATAAAATGTAATAAACCAGATGCATTAGTTATCAATTTTGATCAAAGTGAACATTGTAAACCCATGGAATGAATAACAAAAACCTATTGGTATCGTAAGAAGTCATATTTATAGAACACTTAATGAACCATTACAATTGGAACAAATATATAGTCGATATGCATTATAAAACTTTTGAGAACATATTCCATTTCCAAAGAATTAAATAATAGTTTTGATGTACTAATCAAATAAGCTATAAAAATCTCACCTAATTATATCTAGGCTACAAAGTTAAATAAGCTGTAATGGTCTCGGATTTCTATATATATGGCTCCCCATACTATATGTTTTAATGGTATGATCCATTTCTATCTAGGATTTACCATTATATAATATGTTCAAGAACCATTAATAAAGTACATTGAGAAAAAAATCCTCATCAAACTCATAAAAACTCATATTAATTTCACAACATGATTAACTGATGGATAAGAAATGATTTCAATAAATATATATTTGTAAAAATATTAATCCATCCAAATATGTAATAGGAATGACATCATTATAAAATATCTCCATTGGAGATAAATTAACAACCAAGTTTATTAGTGTCAATGAATTGAAATACCATTAAAATATGATTAATTACATTTTTATGAAAATAAACATTTTAATTTTATAGTTAAAATTTAAAAACACTAATTCAAAAATTATTTCAAAAATTATTTTCTCTAAAAACAACATTGGTAACATATAAAAGAAGATTTAAAAAATCATTTGAAACAATTTTTAACAAAATATTATTTATATTTTAATAAAAACTTGTGGACACATTGTTAAAATAGTAATATTTTAAAATTAAATTGAAAATTTATAAATTAAAATCTAAATAAAATAACATTCATGATGAAAATAAATTACATTCCAATAGTACAAGTTTAAAAAATGATTCGATTGAAATTTAATAAAATAAATATGGGAGTTATATAGAAAATGAAATTAATATTGATTTGAAAATATTTTTTAAAAGGTAAAAAAGGGATAAATATTATATTATAAATTATTTTAAGGATGATAATTATTTTCTATAATCATTTTTTGAAAACATTGTTTTGGAAGAACAAGTGTTTTCGACCAAAGAGATAACTAGAGACTGTTATTATTAAAAACATTTTTTCAATTATTTTAAATACCAAATATTATAAAAAATGTAATATTGAATTTAAATATCATTAATATCTTGGGGATATGAATTTTAATTATAATCATTGAGACACGGATAAAAATATTTTACTACCAGAAAAAGAGTGACAAATAATGTATATAAACAAAGAGATTGTAACCTCAAATATTTACCACATTGGTATCATTGAAATGTAACTCCCATGAAAGAATAAAATTAAATTTAAAAAAAATATCATTAAAATAATTTTATTCATGAAGAAAAATTTCAATGGGAATGTATATGAACCTCATAGAATAATTTTGGTTCATAACCGAACTTATGTCCCGTGAAGGAAAATTGAGACAAATATCAATCACTGATTTGTGAAATTTTGAACCGTAAAACCAATGAAAGAGATATATATTTATATTAAAATGGTTATATAAAACAAAATTACATATATAATAAGAATCATAAATAAATTCCTGGAATGTATGAAAATCACATAATAAATAGGTGGTGAATATGTCATGTGTCTCACAAAAGTTTAAAGTGAGATAGAAATCCCTTAACCCACACATCATTTTAGTTGATGATATATTACACTATTATATATTGGGTTTATAAATGTAATTATTTTATTAAAGAACCATATTTATATTTTTAATTTTATATGTTATACTTTTATAACATCATGTCACTGGTTCATTAATAATCTTTCATTATTCCAATTATTTCATGCATTAATTGTCTAATTTTCTCATTCATGATTTGTTATGAATGTACTAGTTATTTTTCATATTAAATAGATTCATCATATATATAATAATACTAATAAAAAATTATCTTATTTATATGTTAATTATTCATATTATACCACTCATGAAAGATGATTTTTTAGAAATTTAGTACGTTAGCATAATGTAGAAGGTAGGAACAATGTACACTTGAGTGAAATTTTCATTTTAAAATGATAATTATGGAAAGGAGGTAGGTAATATTTTACAGTAAATTAATTATATTAATATCATATATACAATATTTTTTATTTAAATATTATTATATATATATTCCATATGATGTGGTGATGAAAAGACTGTTGCATCGCTTGGTGGAGGCATTTATTGACATGTACACGAATGTTATTGTCATATTTTTAGTCTAAAAAATTGATATATTATCTTTTTATAATGATAAATAATCAATTAATATCTTATTAATGTAATATATATCAAATATATTTATTTAAATTATATTTATTACATTCCATGTAACACATTAGTGAATGATGAATCACATTGTATTACGAAAAGTATGTTTACTGCAGACATGAGAGACGTTATCATATCTGAAAATAATTGGATTTAAAAAAGGTGTTTATGATATAATAACAATATATGTATAAATATTTTATCAATATCTTAAATATACATTGGATTTATCATAGTTCCCATCCATGATAGGTTGTAATGAAAAACAAATGACATTAATTCATGGGGTCGTAGTCCTCCATCAACCAGAATAATGAGTTCGTAACCCGTTTGATAGAATTTGAGATGGTTGTATATAATTAAATTATAATTAAAAATTCACAGTATAATTTGTTCATTATCTCTTCATGTTTTAATAAAAAATTAATGATGTGGAGAATGAATCAATATAAAAACAATAGTTCAAGAACGTTACCAATTATTTATGTCACCTCCTTAGGTATGCACCAAAAGACTTCCTAGGTTTGATTTATATAAAAAATAAGACTTATAGGATGAAGTGAGGGAAGTGTTTGAGTTTTTGGGGAAGGGATTCTATAATCCAAATCGATTCTATGGTGTCAAGAAGATAGGATAAGGGGTGGCCTTCATATAAGTGATATGATAGAAACACTTGTAATGTTTTTGAAAATATTAAATCATACCAACATTTATATCTTTACAGAATAATCTAAAGTGTTACAGTAAAGAACATAGAATATATAAGGTTAAAAAATTTCTATACCAAGTTGTAAGGTTATATTAACCCTTATATTCCTATTTTATCCCCTATAAATCTATTTTTACCTTAAACACAATAATTATTTTTTATCGTTTTCACTATTTATTTTGATCAAAAATTATTTTAAAAGTATTAGAAAATATAAATTATTTTGATTAAAATGATCGAATCAATTTTTTTCTAAATTAAATTGATATAATTGGGTAATTTTAATTTAACATTAATCTCATATACGCAATGAGAAAATAGATTTTAAAAGCGAAAATGATCAAATGATTAAAATGTATTTATTTCAAAGTTTAATTGGAAAACAACTAAAATAAAATAATTTTATTAATTTATTGGTATTTTAATTTTTTTATTTAAATTATTTTTATAATTTAAATTAACTTTATATATCAGTTATTGGAAAAATTAGTTTTCATTTAAAATTTAGTATTTTTCATTATATATATTAAAATAAGTTTTTTTGTAAATTTTCTAAAAATCAACCGAATAATTTTTTCTGCATTTTGATTTAAAAAAATATATTTATTCTCTAAAAATAATTTTATAAAATTGGATGAAATATAATTTATTACAAATCCTAGAGACGTGAGGGAAAATTGTTTTTCAAGAAATATACATCTTTCAATAACCAAATCTACATCTAATAATTATAATTAAATTTATATAACATAATATTTATTGATATATAATATATAAATTTCATTTAAATCATTCCACATTAGGGTTTATTTTAATTAATTGAAATTGAGAAGCATTATTTACTTAAAAACCTTTTTCAAATTTTTTTGTTTTTAAACCCAATAACATAAATATATTAAAATGAAATATAATTATTATTAAAATATAATTAAGTGGATTTAATATAAGTAGATGAATAATATCTTACATGAAATCAAATTTTATTTATATTATGACATTAAAATTAATTAATTTATTGATAGGAAATGACATTTTTTGAAAAGTTGGAAGTTTTCCCTATTCCCTGAAAGTTAATTTGTTTTTGAAAAATACCAATATTACATCCAAAGTAAATGTTGATATAATAATTTCCAAAATTAATATCATTTTATGAAATATTTTTTCAAAATTTTCCAGAAATTAATTATATAATTTTCTGGAAAATAAATAAAAATCATTTTTGGAGAATACATATTTTTTTACTATTCATTGAATCCATTTTATCGACAAGGTTATAATGTGTGTATATATATATATATATATATTATATTGTTTAAGCTTAATTTTTTGTGTTGAATATGACATAGATCATAAAAATCCTTGGTTTGAGTGTACTGTATACTACATAAGTTATTAAATTTATTTAAAAATAATTATATCTTAATGTATCTAATCATAACATTATAATATATGTTTAATTTTTCATGTCTCTTATGCTATAAAGCAACAATTTATCCCATTAGAATATCAGGGTGTTATATTATACCTGTTTGGGTGACTTGAAGGCACTTTACAACTCATATTTAGTTTCCAATTAGTTATGGTTGTATCCATAACATTCATCCATAATGGAATGGTCGTCTAATCTATCCATTGTTTCATTTAGTAGTTTGACTATATATTTTTTGAAATTATTCTTTTTATAATGCTGGTAGAGATCCTTAAAATATATTTATAGGTAGATACATAGGTTCTTTTTCTTAAAGGGATTTATAATGTTATTACATTCCTGGTATTGAGAATTGTAAATGATTTTATATTAAGTAATAAACATTAGCGTCAACTTTTGCATCATTGGATAAATGATTTTTCTTTTATGATTCTTTATAAATATGGATGTCTTCCAATAAACCCAAACGATGGATTTATTCATAGGGAACCAACTCCTAAATTTATATGTAATTAAATTAAATTATTATAGATATTAATTTATAAAATAAATGTATTTATTCAATTCAATATGAGGTTTGGTGTAATTTATCACCATGGGGTAAATATATTCCTCCATATAAAGATTCATATATATATGTTCCCCAATAGTTGTCAATATAGATTCCGAGAATTCCGAAGGAGAATATATTATTTCTTATCCCTATAATTCATTATTTTATAGGTTAAAAAATATACAGGAACCAGAAGATCTTGGATATGATTTGAATCATCTTTATTAACACTGAGAAAACAACCTTTTTCTTGATTGATCGGTTAGTCTAACATACTTGACATCATGAAAACAAAGGAAACTGTCCCCATACCTAATAGTAATAATCTAATATTCATTGATATCAATTAAAGATCCATAAATATAATGAAATCTTATCATTTAGGCCTATACATAAGTAACATTGATAAGGATAATTATTGATATATATTAACTATGAGGCATATTATTTCTCTATATATTGGGGATTCACAAGGGAAATCACATGACTAAACAAAATATTATTGGCATATTTTTAGAGTATTTAATTTATAGTCCAACTGTGAACCACATGACCTAAGGAATCCCAAAGTGGATAGATGTTTCCAAATGTTTTTATGGGAATAATGTATAATTCACCATGATCATTCCATATACTGATATGTGAGATTTACTAGAATTTATAATTATCCACTTATATGGTGTAATTTACAATGTGTTTTTTTAAAACCAATATAGTACCATGCATCTAGATATCAATATTAAATGTTCTTTATAGTTTATGTTTCACCATATAGTATCTCAACACTATTATTAATATAATATTTCATTAATTAGTTATATAATGAGAGAATTTATCTATTTATATAGAGACACAACATTCCCATAAGGATGATTTGGTCCATGTCTTGGTAGACCAAAGTAAATATATATTCAAATATGAGATAATCAAATTGTTTTATCAATTTTGTTATTCATAGTAATATTGATTCCCATTGAATTGGGTTCTTATTACAAGATAGTATAGAAAATATATGACTCTGATATAAGACTACCCAAAATCGGGATGAGGTTAATCTGAAAAATTATCGAAAGGAATTTATTTATGTATATATCTATTTTTTCTAGGTACAAAAATATTCCTAATATTTGAATCTATGAAATCTTCTAGAAATATTCTATAAATTAAACAAATATTTTAAATTTAAATAGTCCAATTTCTTCTGGATATGTGTTAGTGATGTTAAAATTATCATAAAACATTATTTGGATATAATGCCCCTCAAAAATAAAATCCATGTGTTTTGATAAATGATGATGTGTGACCTTGATAAATAGATTTTCAGAGTAGAGAAAGAGATTCTTCAACATGTTGTTCATTTGGATTATGGTCATATGTGTCATGAAATGTGACTTAGATATGAATTGATTCCCAAGATCTAATGAAGTCTCTATTGGAATATACTTCCCTTTATTAGAACATGTTTACATATATTCCATCTATGGGCTGGGGTGAATTTTTATTTCTTTGTTTTAATAACAATTGAAAAATTATATTTAGGATAATCATTCATCAAGTAAATTTTTGTCTGAAACATAATTAGTTATGTTCTTATTAATTTATTTAATTTCATCTTCTATGTTTTTATATTTTTAAATATCTGAAATGAAAATCCACCATAACTATTGGCTTTGATAATATTTTTATCTTTTCTAACCTCTCTAAATATTTTCATCATTATACGTGGGGAGATCAAGTTCATATAAGTAATCCTAATTTTTTAAACCAGTTTTAAAGTAAACAAAGTCATTGACCCCATTTGAGAGTCATTATTATATTAGTATTATATTTAGTTTGGAAATTATAAATAACATAGTGATGATCGAACGATTTATAAATTATTTTTGAAGAGATTGGGTTCCTACATGATCTCTTCATATGTCACATTATATTAAATATGATAAAAAAAATTATGTTATAGAGTGTGTGGTGATTAATATATATCCCCACACATGATAATGGGTATTGGTTTCATAAAAAGTTGATTTAATCATTCCAATATGATCACATGTTCTTATTTTACTTATCTCTAGTTTATCCCATCATCAAATTTCCCCCCCTCATTTATCAATTTTTTTTCAACCAATGTTTGTTGATGGTAGTAGTAATAAAAGAGATCGTTCATTCTACATTCATTGGGTCTCATAATATCTAGTATTTAAAAAAAATTAATGTAATCAATTAATTACCCCATAACCCATTTCTTAAGGATAGAATAATATTTTCACTTATCATCAATGATATTTAGGTAATTCACATACAACCACCCATATTTATGGGGGGGATACTCCTGTCACTTTTATTTATAAGGATAAGGAACAAGATATTGAGATGGATTGTATATTTGAGATTTAATAAATTATATTTTGAATATGATATCAATAGACTTAATTCTGTTATAATTATTTGGATCAGCTGATTGATTTTTATGAGACATATAATGGGAATGAATAATTTCATACACTAATATTTTTTATTCAAAAATATAATATTGAAAATCATTATGATATTAATGTGAATTAGGTATTTCCATAACTATGGAATATATCTTATTTATATATAATTGATATATGTTCATATAGAGGATTCATCTTAGGGGATTATTAAAATAACTTCCACCATTTGATAATGTTAAAAACTCTATCAATCATAGTTTGTTTTCAATCTTGGAGGTCATGATTTTTCACTATATCAGAATGAAAATAAATTCATACATGAATTCTCAATAAAGTTTATCCTATTTATAGAAAATACAAAATTGTATATTTTAAATCAAGGTGATTTTGGGAAAATTGATGGTTATTAGAAAACTTATATATTCGCATCATCCTATAGGTATGGGGTTCATATCATAGTGCCACATCCACAATAAAAATTAATTACATGATACCATTTCTAATTAATTCTATTAAATATTTAGATGTTTTGATGTTTTGATGTACAATGTTATGAGGTTTAGTAGTCAAGTGATCCCAATAATGTTAGAACTTACTATCTTGCTTTACCATCATGATTTATCTATTACATTATTTTAATTGAGTTTCATTTTTATCAGAAGAGTCAAATAGTTTTTTAGGTATGGTTACCTTAGATAACACTTGGGCATAAAAAATAATTTTTCTAGATATTATTGGGTTGCACAAGTTTTTTTTATGATAGCTATAACTATGTATACATTATTTAAATATAATTGAATGATAATGGATATTACACTTTTTTATGGAATTACTCATACTCCATGATTGATTGGGTTATTTATAAATTTTATCTATATTCTATGTTGATTTGGTGAATATACAAGACAAATTCTACATGACTGATACATTTTTAGGGAATTTGGTTTTTTGGAGGATAAATATGACAATTGATGTAAATTTTCTTCTTAATGGGTATATTCCTTATTATAAATTTAACATAAATTGTCCTTATACTTTCCAACTAAATTTAAGATTGTGAAATATAACATTAAAAATGTCGTTTTAGCATTATCAAGTGGTGTGTGATATACGGTTATAGAAACTCTATTCCCATTATTTATAACTAAATATCATTTAGTGGGATGTAGATGATTTTTATAGAGGTCTGAAATCTTGTATCCACATATGATATTGAATTTCCATAGATTCATTGAACATTTTAATTTGTAAGATACATTGAATGGATATATAATCATCAGTATATGCTACGTTTGAGTTATGTTCCACATAATATAAGGGGTAAATGTCAGTGAAATACAATTATGTGAATCTATTATTAGATATCATTTACTTATTTATTATTTTCGGTATGGGTACCTTTCATCATTTGAAAATATTTTAATAGATATGAAATAGTTATCTTCAATATCTACATCATTGATGGTTCATTACAAGTAGTAAAACTTGTATGATATCATATTTTTACCATAATGTTTTCCTTAAAGAGATTTTAGAAATGAAATCATAAGAGAGTATCACTGAACATTAATTGAATGTTTTCTTTGTGAACGACATGAATTATGATGTGGATAAAATGATTGGGGTTCTCTTTTGAAATTTTTTCTTGTATATAGAAAATAAATTCCAAATAGGATGCGAATGTTAAAAGGATATAAAAAATTTTGGATAGATTTAAATACTTTCTGAAACAATTATGATATTACATTAGTTTTGATTTATTGATTATTAGTTTCGAAATGGTTGTATAAACTATCAAATCTATATATGAATAGGTAGCTCCAATACCCATATCTTGAATTCCCTGATGTCCTTACTAGAATTTCATACCATTATCATGGAACGACATGGATGTATAATTATCTCCTTATAAAAGATAATCACTTACAATAATTTTTTTGATTATAAATTGTATTTTTATTAAATTCAATAATTTATAGACATTCATTGAAAACCAATGCAAGTGCCTTTCAATGATTTAATCAAGAAGATTATAGAATTAATGATATTTTTAAATGATGGGATCTCATAAGAATTACCATATTTCATGTGAAGAAATAGTTCCAATGAAGATGAAAAAATCAATGAAATATCCAAACACATTTCAAGAAGAACATTTTTAGCAATTAAGTGGTGAAAATATGTCATGTCATATTAACCACACCTAATAATACCTAATTCAACAATGGTGTTGAAGATTATTGTGTGGAGATTCCTCGAAACTAATGTGGAAAACACAATGGGGATGCTAAAATAATTATTTTAACTCTAAAAATGATACACTAAGGATATGTTACATTGAAATAGTAGTTAGGCTCATTGTGAGGTAAAATTTAATTTGTATTTTATTTTCTAAAACATGATTTATAGGTTAGCGAGAACAAAATCCAAATGAAACTGAAATTCACAATTCAAAATTAAAACATCTCATGACACCAGTGAATATTAGCTTGAGTCGTGTTCCCTGTAGCCAACATCATGATTATTATGTTGTTTTCACCATCCATCACCACTATCGACATTATCATTCAACCACTACACCCACTGGATATCATCAACGAGGACACTAAAAACCATCCCTCCAGGACTTTGTAACCCCACATTGAACCTATGACCACCTAAAACTGTCGAGATCACCCAATATAAAAACAAATGACATGGAACCATTTAGAGAAACCTAATGGCCACCACCATATCCAAACAAGCATCCAAAACCATACACGAAAAACCGTATCAGTGAAACCCTACAATCCTTAATCTTTGGAATGGAGAAGAATGACCAAAAAACCAAAAGTAGAAAAAAGGGTGATATTAGCGGTAAATATGGGAAATATTATTTATCATTTAAACATGACATGAGAATAATGATTATGAGAACATGAGTACAAACATTAAAAAATATTCCCAGTAATTCATAGATCATAGACAAGAGTTAGAGAATAATTGTTGGATGTTTACAAGACAACAATCGTAATGGGATAAAATAACATTAGCCATGTAAAAAAACATTAGTGTATGGTCATTTCATGAAAGAGTGAAATAATGTGTGGAGTAATTAAAATAATATAAATTTTAAGTAAATGATACCCACTGTGACCATTACAAGATGTTAACATTTGGTTGACTTCCACTGTACCTACTGCGGTGTTGGGACAACCTCTCATGAACAATATTTTGGTTTTGGAAAACATCCAGTTTACCCTTTAAGATTAAAAAATTAATTGTTCCCAATTCACAAGAACTTAATATAATTATGAATTCAATCATCAAATAAGACTAAATACCTTTATATGTATTCCACAAGATATTAAATTCATTCATCATTACTTAACCGAGGTGAGTAAAAATGGTTTTCATTGATATTTCATAATCATTATCATAAAACATACATAGAAACCATAATTGATTCTTCATTTAATGATATCAATAGTAAATATTTATATACATCCAATGATTTTATCACAGATAAAACAAGTTTTGGAAATACAAATGGAATATTTCTTGAGAAAAACTCTTGTTTCAATTAGAAATAATTTATTTTAAATATAATAATCTCAAAAATATTAAAGAATGTTGTTTCCTTAAAAATAAAAATTGAATCATTTTAATGATTCATTATTGCTTTGATAGGTCTTGTATATGATAAATTTCATCCATTTCATGTCTGTTAAAACAATGATTCATTTGAGATTTTTTTGTAAAATTTTTAAAATTTTCAATTTCAGAAAATGAATATAAAACTCCACATAAACAATTTGGGAAAAATTAAAAATAGTCATAAATTAATTATATAATAATAATTTAATAATAAAATATTTAATGAAATCAATTTTTTCAAAATATTTACATGAATATAATTATATTTTGAATAAAATAAAAAAATAGAGTCATTTTTTCTATGGAAAAACATAAATTAGTATCATGGGTACCTAAAGAGAAAAACATAAAATAAAAAACTATTTTAAAAAGAAATAAATATATGATATTAAATTTATATATATTTATAATTAATTGAGAAATTAATTTCCATTAATTAAATTTCAAGAATAAATAATCCTGATAAATATTAGAAAAAACATAAATCTCTTATCACATTTTCTATATGTTTCGGAGGAAATATATCATTTTGTATAATAATTTCATTATTTATTATTCTATAAAAGAGTAATTTAAATATTTATAATATCATATATGATAAAATTATAACATTTAAACAGTAATTTATTAACAATTTATTAGTAAAACCATTTTTTTCGAGTGTTTGTTCTTCTATTTTTTCTGGAGAATTTTTGTTCAATAGTTCCATTATGTGTACTATGATCATGGTTACCACATCTACATAAAGTAATTTATGATATAAATAAAACATATATATTCATCAAAAATATATTTAGAATCATATAAAAAATTTACATATAGAATAATGAATTACACCATTCATGGAGATGGTCGGACGAATATACTCATGAACATTGTTATCCCTATTAAAAAAATAGAATGAAAGATTGGTAAATAATAATTATACTGAATTAATAATTATTATATCATATATATAATATATATTAATTAATTCAATTTTAATTAAAATCCATTTGAATCAAAAATGAAAAAAAACAATCACTTTTTGGAGGTGGTATTCCACACATACACACTAGTGAGAGTATATCTTTCTAATGGACTAAAATGTAATTTTATAGATATGATATTTTTATTAAAAAACATGTAATTCATAAACATGAAACACAAAATAATTATAATAAATTAATGATAAAGCTTAATAATGATTTGTAACAAAATCTATAGCTGGTTGTCCACATGAATGCACAAATTATACATTCACTTCACATTTGATAGAAAGGTTGTTAGATAATGGGTTCTTCAAGATCAAAAAAAAATATTTCATTTAGGATAGTGAATATATTATTTAACCATTAATTAAATTTATTAATATAATGTATATGTAAGAATAAATATTTTTTATGTCGGGTAAGATGAAAAACTATTCATTGGGAGAACTCCCTTAGACACTATCATAAAAACCATTGAATGGTATTTTATGATTTTAAAAACCTCAAAATTTTTTATGGAAGTTTAAAAGATAATTTTACTAGTTATAGTCGATTTATATGTATCCTAGTGGACTAATGTAAAGATATAAGGTGTGTCATTTTATAAAAAGTTAATGGACAAATAGAGAAAAAAATGATTAAAATATAATTAATTGTTAATTAAAATTACTTACAATGGACATATATTTAATTTATAATATTATAAGTTAAATATAAAATAATTCCATTAAATATATATATATATATATTGGTATCATTTTAAGAATTATATTTTGGTTCAACCCCTTGGTTAACCAATTTTAATATTTATCATGTAATGATTATTTTAATTGGAAATTTATATAAATATACATATATGTTAACAATTATCTCAATAATGGCCATGGGATTAAAACACATTTTATTTTTTGTCGAAATTTTAAAATTTCAGTTTTTGTATACTTTTTACATAAATTTATAATATACTATTATCATAAAATATCATTAAGTTCAGTTTTGACACAACTTGTTTAAATTTTACTTTGAAGACAACATTATTAAATATAATTAGAATATAAACCGAAATATTTTCTTAATATGTTATATGTTTCCATAAATTTCATTTAATTGAATTAGTTATCAAAGTTTTATTTATTTTAATATTTTTAAAATCATTAGTTTTATATTTCTATAATTGAATAATTTTTTTGTCGACACTGTGTAATAATTTAATATAACTATTAAATAAATAAAAAATATATAATTAATTTCAATAAATAAAAAATTAATTCCACTCACAGAAGCGGTAAAATTATGTTTTATGAAAAATTCATTTTTTTAACTGCCACTTAGTGGTTTCACTATTCATCAAAAAATGAAAGTTTCCAGAAAATTCCAAAAATTAGGCCTAAGATATATTTGATATTATGAACTCAAAAATGATGTCTATTTTACCAAATTCAAAACATATCAGTTGCATTAATTAATTTAAAAATTAATTCCCGTCGTCAAAACAAATAGCGTGTTCTTAAGAGATAATAACTATCAAAAGATTGACACCTGTTTATGTCTGGTTTAAATGTGAAATTACATCCAATGAACAACATTGTATTAAATTGTAAAAATATATTCTAAATATACTTTAAAACCACTCAAATTAATAATTTATCACTATTAATTATTTGGATTTAAAAGGTTGTTTTTAATTTAAAATTTATTAATTTTCACTATTCATCAGAAAATGAAAGTTAGCTGAAAAGTACCAAAATATCACCCTAAGCTAATTTCGATATTCGGAATCCAAAAATGAAGTCTATTTTGAAAAATAAAATGTACAAAATATCAAAAAGTGGTTATTACTATTCATAATGGCTAGTTTTGATAATATTTTAATAGCATATCATTGTTTAGTGAAACTAGGTATTGCGTACTACACACGCTTTCGAGGAAGGTCGTGATTGCATGTAATGAATGGAAAGTCAAAGATGCGTGTTGTGCAAGCTCCTTTTGGTGTAGCGTACAACAAAAAATATTAATGAAACTAAAAACAATATTTTTCATAAAATCTCGGTGTGTTACATTCTACCCCCCCTAAAATGAATTTCTCCCTCGAAATTCGTCGGGGTTATAAATGGTCTACTACTCGAAAGTTTCTTTAATAGAAACCCACACCGTAAAAAGGAATTCCAAAACCAATCTTTAAAACCAAAAGTATGAAACGTAATGGTTACCCAAATAAACTAATCACTATGTTTCCACCTAGGTGAAAATATGGATATGGAAGAGAAATCTAACCATCATGTTCGGATGGAGAGTAGTAGAGAACATGGCTATGGAAAAGCCAGCAATCACAAAGCCATAAATTTGTGACGATCTAAGGTACCATATGATTCATCATATATAAGACCACTAGGAAATCATTTTTTGTTTTCAAGATCATTTCCCTAAAGTTGATGAAATTGGAATTAGAAGAAATACTTTCGTAATTTTGGTATAGTCTCACCATTGGTCGTTCTTTGGACAATTTCCACTTCATCTCATAAAGAAATGAAGTTGAATTTGTCATTCATGATGTGTCAGCATATCATGTGATAGAAGGATGGGTCATTCCATCTATCTCAAAAAAAGGCTAGAAAAGTTATCAAAACTTACATAAGTCCATCTATAGTGAGATTAATCATATATGGTTCCTAAAATGGACTTATAATTCATATATCATACTGCTTAATATAATGAAACTAGTTTCTACTAAACAGGGACTCCCTATAGGCCAGTGGTAGGCGCTAAAGGCCAGTCGCACTTCAGTTGTGGGTTCGATTCCCACAGCCTTGTCCAACGTGATGGGTTGTCGCCCGTCCTGCAGGTTGTCCTTTTTCTAAAGCTATATAACTATAACATCCCATCAATAACATCGAAAAAATTTCTATCCTAACTTATGTCCAACATAATCCATTCCAATATTTAGGCTTATCTAAAATACTTCTGTCCAAGCTCATAGTATAAAGAAAATGATTACTTGAAATGTCACATAATAATCACGTGAATGCCATCATTTATCCCCCATATATCATAAGATATATCTTGTTGGTAAAATTACAAACATGTGAATACCTTAATCATGTATTCTCTTGAAGAATGAATACCCATTGAACCTTAGTGAAAACATGAATGCAGTTAAAAGTACACACTTTCCACAAACCAAAATCCTCAAAATTCTTTATACTCAAACCATGATATCACTTAGTCCTTATATCAATCATGAGCTCGTGAATACAATCAAACTCTTCATTATCTTCTTATCCCTTCATTATGTGCATATCATCTGTTTACCAAAAATGTCTCAATCACTTTTCATGGATACCGGTACCATAAAATTATTGAAAACCACAATAGACCAATACATAAATATTCCAATATTCCACGATACTATATACTACATTATTTTGGAATCCCATTACATAATCAATTAATCATTCCACTACATCGTTTTCATATTCAAAATCACCAATGGTGATTGCATGTGACTTCCCTTTGTCCTTTGCCTTAAGTGGTTGCTCATATCGATCATCGATAACCCTTGGATTAGGGCATTTATTAGCATAATTCCCCATTTCCTTACACTCGAAGCATTGAAGTGTTGGTGGTGCGTTCTCTGCAGTCTTTTCTTTATTCACATCATTGGAAACCCTTTATCCATTACTTCAACACTTAGATGCTCGATGACCATTTTTCCACACTTAAAACATTTTCGAGTCCCTTTAAGACAGTCCCCACCATGCTTCTTTCCACACTTTGAGCATAAAGAAACATTCATCTTCTTTTCACCATTATTCTAAGATTTATCTTTGAACTCCATCATTCGTTTCTTGTCAAAACTATGAGATGGATAAGTAACACCAACTTACATTTCTACCTTGATAGCACAACGCACAATTTCTTTATAGCTACTGAAGTCTCTTATAGCTAATGCCCTTCGAAGACTTGGTTTTAAGCCACTAAAGAATCGATCAAGTTTACTTTCAGGTTGAATGATAAAGCCAGATGCATACCTTGCAAGCCTTGTAAAATTTGCTTCGTATATACCAACAGATTCATCATCCTTTTTCTTTAGTTGAAGAAACTCCTTCTCCATCTTTGTTCGAAGAATATGAGGGAAATACTTATTGAAAAATTTGTTCTTGAACTCGTCCCATTCCATGGACTCAATTTCATCTCTTGGCCTCGTATTCTTGATATGATTCCACCATTGATCAGCTTCACCTTCCAAACGATATACTGCTAATATGACTTTTTCATGTTCAGAACATTGAATAACTGAAAATATCTTTTCAGTGGTACTAATCCGTTGTTCAGCAACAATTGGATCAGAAGACCCACGAAAGAAGGTGGACGTTGCCTCATGAAGGACTCAATAGAATATTGTTCACTTCTCTACTCATTTGGAAGTCCATAATGGTTCATAGCTTGTGAATGTATAGCAACAAGATTTTTCACTCCATCTACCATAACATTGGTTTGTGCAGGAGGACAGTCATTGCATTTTCCATTACATTGATCAGTACGGTTCCTTCGGGTTCCAGCCATCGTCTAAAACCCAAAAAGAATAGTGTGAGAGGCAAAAATCATGCTAGGTAAAACAATATAATAAAGGGGGAGTACCTTCAATATCTAACATCTTAGGTAAAATTCTCTGATCGTTACCATAGTTCTACGACTATATCCTATACGAATACTTATCCTTAGGGACATCCCTAGAAATACCTTAAAAATATCTCTTGGGATCTCACTAACGTTTTTGCATCCTAGTTTCCAAAGGTTGACTAAACCTTTCCGCTCATACCAACTGTAAATACTCGAAGCTTGACGTACAGGGACATTACATTACTTTTGCGGAATACTTAGTACATAACAAAAACACACACACAAGGACTGTAATAGTTTAGTGTCTTTGGAATCTCGGAATATAATCTTCTAATCGGGGTGAAAGATATTCAACATCTCCCATAAAGATCTTCCCTTTTTTTACCTAAAAACGTTCTTTATATCTTGGGGAAAAGAAAACATAAAAGGGTGAGCTCAAATGCTCAGTAAGGGTAAACAAAAGAAATATCAATCACATCCTATTCATAATAACATAACATTTTAGAAATATTAACTTCCTAAAGAGATCATAATATCATAACATGGGATAAATCATAGTACTGAAATGTAAACACGATAATCATAACTTAAAACATGAATCTTTATGGAATACACATATAATCATAGAGAATAATTTCTTATTAGTCAAGACTCATTTCCAAGACTATCTTAGTGGACAAAGTCCATTTCTGAACCGAGCTCACTCATCGTTTCAGTCCTGTTTCACTGAACCGGTTTAACCTTCCCTTCCAGCCATGTCTATCTCATGAGATATAAAATCTTCACCCAATGAATTGGGGGGAGATATAGGTCTCACCCATCTCATAATGATACCATTATTATGTGTGCCACAAAATCATATACAATAAATCATAGCATAACCCATGTAATAAAAATGGGAATCTTAAACATCATGACATCATAAAACAATTCATATAAGATAAAATAATTCATAAAAATATTTCCATCACAACATAATCAAATCCATGTAATAAGAGGGATAAAAATAGAACACTATATTATCTTTTATGGAAAATAATTTTGATAAAACTCTTGAACTCCATTCTTGAGGAAAATATCCTTTCTACTTCAAAAAAACATTTTTTTGCTTTCTTAACATGTCATAAAATTTGAAACTAAAAGATGTTGATTAAAAATAAACATGAAATCTTGTAAAGGAATATTCTTGGAAATTTTGTTTTAAAAATCCATTTATACCATATAAGTAAAAAAACATTCTTCTCATACTTTTGTCGGAAAAGTCAAAAATCACCTCGTACGAAAAACAACAAAAGATTCCTTTCATATCATTTACTAAAAACACACCGAAGGGTAAAATTTTATTTAAAAAATTGTAGGTGGATGAAAATAATATTACATATTGAGGAAACATGGATGTGGATGATAAAATACACACCAGTAAATTTCAATGTATAAACAATCTCAGATAAAAAGGAGATTGTGATATTTCCCTTACCTTAGGTCTGATTTGCTTCGTAAGTGTCCGAACATCCTGTATAATGATTTAAATAATCTCATTGACTTATTCCAAAATCATAGTCATTGTTATGATATCATATATGGTTCACTTATGACTTTATATTACCCGTTCTTTTGTAAATTCCATGTTAAAGAGCGTTTTGGGTAAAATCGTTTCATTTGTCGTCCGTGTTTTGACTTGTAATTATTCATATGATTACATAGATCATGAATACTTAATTCCATAATAAAAAAATGATTTATATATAATATATTTTAAGAATATACATATATATAATAGATCAGTAAATCAAAAGAAATACACTATTCATAGAGACGGTAGGTCATATGTACGCATGAACGCCGTTTTTGTTTCCTTATTGAGTTGAATGGAATTAAGTAGATGAAATACATATATACACACATAAATCCAGTCTCATTATTATGTCATATATTTCATTATTACTTATTATATATACTTTATAATCATTCATGAACGGTTAACGTGGAGAATGAATCGCATAGCGTCGTGGAGAAGGTAGTCCGTACGTACGCACGAGCGATGATATCGTTCTCATGATCGTGGAATTGTATTGGAGTGTATGTATACTATTTCAGAATGAATATCAATTTAAAATAATCATATATAGTTATTATGTACACAATTATACCCATCCAAGTTTGGTGGTGGTGGAAAATAGATTACACCACGGCGTGGAGACGGTATTCCGTACGTACGCATGCACGGTGATTTCATTTTCCATAGGATGGATAGATGGTAAAATAGGGTTGTTTCATACTTATAATAACATATCAGTATATGAGTGATACTGATATTATTACTTCACAATGAAAAAAACTTATAAGAAGAAGTGGAAGAAGAAATAAATATGAAAGAATCGGTAACAGACATTACCTCTTCATTGAAGCGCCTCTTTGAGTCCTCCTCTTAGAGCACTAAAATTGGTCTTTGAAGAAGACCAGGACCTCTAGGATGTTGATAGGGAAGTGGAGAGGAGAATTTGGCAGGGTCTGGCCGAGCTTGAAGGCTCACAATGGTGTGATGAAGAGACGGAGGAGGAGCCCTTTTATAAGGGAGGAGAGGGGGCACCTTTGGAATAACTAAAAATATTATTTTTTATAAAGTCATATTCGGGTTTTAATAGCTAAAAATTGATATATTTCTAAGATAAGGTGGGGATGGGTAGAAAAACTCTCATCCAATAGAATTTAGACAATTTTAGGGTCCTATTTTAACCTTATCATTTAGATTTAACATTAAGTTAAATAATTTTACTTTTACCGTGTCTTTTTGTGTTCTTAAACTATAAGGTTAATAAACTTACTATAATAAGACAAACAAACCCCAAGTGTCTTATTATTAATACATATATCCTTATCTAAGTCAATTGGCCGAACCTTATATTTTTAGGAATAAAATAACAATTAATAATATAATATTTGTTTTAAAAAACTATTTTATGTCAATTTTGACACTATTTTGTAATTGATTTGTGTAAAACTCATAACAGAATGATTAGTTCGATAAATATTAATTAAATCAATAATAACATGTCATTTAACCTAGAAAATTAGTTTAATTAAAAAAAAGACTTAAATTACATTTATTTGGGTATTTATAACATCAATTATGTCAATATTTCATTAATAAGATAATTACTGCATCATCCTTGTGTCATACATAAATTAACTTTTTTAATGTATTAAAATTACAAATAAAATATAATTATTTAAGAAATCATTTTATCTTTCTAATTAATATTTATAGTCGAATTTATCTTATGTATTACCTTATATTAAAAATTATTTAGTTATTAAACTTTGATTTTAACTATTTTAACCCTTCTTCAAATAAATTAATAATAAATGTCCTAATCTAATCCATGTGGGCCTAAATGGTAATATTTTATTCCTAAGGTTGTTTTTGGTCTAATTACACTAATCCAATAGAATTAGGACATTAGTTAGGGTAATAATAATAACATTTTTACCCTTAATTACAATATTTACTTTTAACCGTGGTAAAACATGAAAAAAGTTACTATTCACCAAAAATTATTTTCATCTCATTGAACCACATTTTACTTATTGACATCAACCGTGTCTCTTGGATTTTTAAAATTTCACTCACAAAAGCGGTAAAATTATGTTTTATGAAAAATTCATTTTTTTAACGACCACTTAGTGGTTTCACTATTCATCAAAAAATGAATGTTTCCAGAAAAATTCCAAAAATTAGGCCTAAGCTATATTTTATATTAGGAACTCAAAAATGATGTCTATTTTACCAAATTCAAAACATATCAGTTGCATTAATTAATTTAAAAATTAATTCCCATCGTCAAAACAAATAGTGTGTTCTTAAGAGATAATAACTATCAAAAGATTGATACTTGTTTATGTCTGGTTTAAATGTGAAATTACATCCAATGACCAAAATTGTATTAAATTTTAAAAATATATTCTAAATATAATTTAAAACCACTCAAATTAATAATTTATCACTATTAATTATTTTGATTAAAATGGTTCTTTTTAATTTAAAATTTAGTAACTTTCACTATTCATCAGAAAATGAAAGTTAGCCGAAAAGTACCAAAATTTAACCCTAAGCTAATTTCGATATTCCGAATCCAAGAATGAAGTCCATTTTGAAAAAAAAATTACAAAATTTCAAAAAGTGATTATTACTATTCATAACGACTAGTTTTAATAATATTTTAATAGCATATCGTTGTTTAGTGAAACTCGGTATTGCATACTACACAAGCTATCGAGGAAGGTCGTGATTGCATGTAATAAATGGAAATTCAAGGATGTGTGTTGTGCAAGCTCCTTTTGGTGTAGCGTACAACACAAGACATTAATGAAATTAAAAAGAATATTTTTCATAAAATCTCGGTGTGCTACATTATACCCCCCTTAAAATGAATTTCGCCCTCGAAATTCGTCGGGGTTATAAATGGTTTAGTACTCGAAAGTTTCATTAATATAAATCCACATCATAAAAAGTAATACCAAAACCAATCTTTAAAAACAAAAGTATGAAACATAACGGTTACCCAAATAAACTAATCACTGGGTTTCCACCTAGGTGAAAATATGGATATGGAAGAGAAATCTAACCATCATGTTCTGATGGAGAGTGGTAGAAAACATGGCTATGGAAAAGCCAGCAATCACAAATCCATAAATTTGTGACAATCAAAGGTACCATCTGATTCATCAGATATAAGAGCACTAGGACAACATTTTTTGTTTTCAAGATCATTTCCCTAAAGTTGATGAAATTTGAATTAGAAGAAATACATTCGTGATTTTGGTATAGTCTCACCGTTGGTCGTTCATTAGACAATTTACACTTCATCTCTTAAAGAGATGAAGTTGAATTTTTCAATCATGATGTGTTAGCAGATCATGTGATAGAATGAAGGTTCATTCCATCTGTCTCAAAAAAAGACTAGAAGAGTTATCAAAACTTACATAAGTCGATCTATAGTGAGATTAATCATATATGGTTCCTAAAATGGACTTATACTTCATATATCATACTGCTTAATATAATAAAACTAGATTATACTAAACAGGGACTTCCTGTAGGCCAGTGGTAGGTGCTAAAGGCCAGTCGCACTTTGGTTGTGGGTTCGATTCCCACAGCCTTGTCCAACGCGATGGGTTGTCGCCCGTCCTGCAGGTTTTCCTTTTTCTAAAGCTATATTACTATAGCATCCCATCAATAACATCGAAAAAAGTTATTTCCAAAGTTATGTCCAACATAATCTATTCCAATCTTTAGGCTTATCTAAAATACTTTGGTTTAAGATCATTGTATAAAGAAAATGATTACTTGAAATGTCACACAACAATCATGTGAATTCCATCATTTATCCCCCATATATCATAAGATATATCTTGTTGGTCAAATTACAAACATCTGAATACCTTAATCATGTATTCTCTTGAAGAATGAATACCCATTGAACCTTAGTGAAAACATGAATGCAGTTAAAAGTAAACACTTTCCACAAACCAAAATTCTTTATACTCAAACCATGATGTCACTTAGTCCTTATATAAATCATGAGGTCATGAATACAATCAAACATCTCATTATCATCTTATCCCTTCATTATGCGCATATCATCTATTTAACAAAAATGTCTCAATCACATTTCATGGTTACCGGTACCATAAAATTATTGAAAACCACAATAGAACAATACATAAATATTCCAATATTCCACGATACTATATGAAACATTATTTTGGAATCCCATTACATAAACACTTAATCATTCCACCACATCATTGTCATATTCAACGTCACCAATTGTGATCACATGTGACTTCCCTTTGTCCTTTGCATTAAGTGGTTTCTCATGTCGATCATCACTATCCATTGGATTAGGGAATTTATTAGCATAATGCCCCATTTACTTCCACTTGAAGCATTCAAGTGTTGGTGGTGCGTTCTCCACAGTCTTTTCTTTATTCACATCATTAGAAGCCCTTTTTCCATTAATTTGACACTCATCTGCTCTATGACCATCTTTTCCACACTTAAAACATTTTCTAGTCCCTTTAAGACAATATCCACCATGCTTCCTTCCACACTTTGAGCATAAGGAAACATTCATCTTCTTTTCACAATTATTCTGAGATTTCTCCTTGAACTTCATCTTTCGTTTCTTGTCAAAACTATGAGATGGAAAAGTAACACCAACTTCCATTTCTACCTTGATATCACAATGCAAAATTTCATCATAGATACTGAAGTCTCTTATAGCTAATGCCCTTCGAAGACTTGGTTTTAAGCCACTGAAGAATCGATCAACATTACATTCAGGTTGAATGATAAAGCCAGATGCATACCATGCAAGCCTTGTAAAATTTTCTTCATATATACCAACAGATTCATCATCCTTTTTCTTTAGTTCACGAAACTCCTTCTCCATCTATGTTCGAATAATACGAGGGAAATACTTATTGAAAAATAAGTTCCTAAACTCGTCCCATTCCATGGACTCAATTTCATCTCTTGGCCTCGTATTCTTGATAAGATTCCATCATTGACCAGCTTCACCTTCCAAACGATATACTGCTAATATGACTTTATCATGATCAGAACATTGAATAACTGAAAATATCTTTTCAGTGGTACTGATCCATTGTTCAGCAACAATTGGATCAGAAGACCCACTGAAAGAAGGCGGACGACACCTCGTGAAGGAATCAATAGAATATGGTTCACTTCTCTGCTCATTTGGAAGTCCAGAATGGTTCATATATTGTGTAATTATAGCAATAATATTTTCCACTCCATGTCCCATAACATTGGTTTGTGAAGGAGGACAGTCATTGCATTGTCTATTAGATTGATCAACATAGTTTCTTCGGGTTCCAGCCATCGTCTAAAACCCAAAAAGAACAATGTGAGAGGACAAAATCACACTAGGGAAAACAATATAATAAAGGGGGAGTACCTTCAATATCTAACAGCTTAGGTTAAATTCTATGACTGTTACCATAGTTCTAGGACTATATCCTATACGTATACTTATCCTTAGGTACATCCCTAGACATACCTTAGAAATATCTCTAGGGATCTCACTAATGTTTTCGCATCCTAGTTTCCAAAGGTTGACTCAACCTTTCCTCTGATACCAAATGTAGATACCCGAAGCTTGACGTACAAGGACATTACATTGCTTTTTTGAAATACTTAGTACATAACAAAAACACACACACAAGGACCGTAATAGTTTAGTGTCTTTGGAAACTCAGAATATAATATTCTAATCGGGGTGAAAGATCTTCAACATATCCCATAAAGATCATCCCTTTTTTTACCTAATACCTTTCTTTATATCCTGGGGAAAAGAAAGCATAAAAGGGTGAGCTCAGATTCACAGTAAGGGTAAACAAAAGAAATATCAATCACATCATATTCATAAGAACATAACATTTTGGAAATCTTAACCTTCAAAAGAGATCATAATATCATAACATGAGATAAATCATAGTAGTGAAATGTAAACACAATAATCATAACATAAAACATGAATCTTTGTGTAATACACACATAATCATATAGAATAATTTCTTATTATTCAAGATTCATTGCCAGAACTATCTTAGTGGACAAAGTCCATTTCTGAACCGAGTTCACTCCTCGTTTCAGTCATGTTTCACTGAACCGGTTTAAACTGCCGTTCCAGCCATGTCTATCTCATGAGATAGAAAATCTTTACCCAATGCATTGGAGGGAGATATAGGTCCCACCCATCTCATAATGATACTTTTCTTATGTGTTCCACAAAATCATAAACCATACATCATAGCATAACCCATGTAATAAAAATGTTAATCTTAAACATCATGACATCATAAAACAATTCATATAAGATAAAAGAATTCATAAAAATATTTCCATCACAACATAATCAAATCCATGTAATAATAGGGATATAAATTGAACACTAAATTATCTTAGATGGAAAATAATTTTGATAAAACTCTTGAACTCCATTCTTGAGGAAAATATCTTTTCTACTTCAAAAAAACATTTTTTCCTTACATAACATGTCATACAATTTTAAACTAAAAGATTTTGATTAAAAATAATCTTGGAAACTTGTAAAGGAAGATTCTTGGAAATATTGTTTTAAAAATCCATTTATGCCGTATAAGTAAAAAAACATTCTTCTCGTACTTTTGTCGGAAAAGTCAGAAAGTACCTCGTACGAAAAACGACAAAAGATTCCTTTCATATCTTTTACTAAAAACTCACCAAAGGGAAAAATTGGATTTAAAAAATTGTAGGTGGATGGAAATAATATTATATATTGAGGAAACATGGATGTGGATGATAAAATACACCCTAGTAAATTTCAGTGTATAAACAATCTCGGATAAAAATGAGATTGTGATATTTCCCTTACCTTTGGTCCGATTAGCTTCGTAAGTGTCCAACCCTCCTGTATAATGATTTAAATAATGTCATTTACTTATTCCAAAATCATACTAATTGTTATTATATCATATATGGTTCACTTATGACTTTATATTACCCGTTCTTTTATAAATTCCTTGTTAAAGAGTGTTTTGGGTAAAATCGTTTCATTTGTCGTCCGTGTTTTGACTTGTAATTATTCATATGATTACTTTGATCATGATTACATAATTAGAGAATATAGAACATGATTAATATATAATATATATTAAGAATATACATATATATAATAGACCATTAAATGGAAATAAATACACCGTTCATGGAGACGGTAGGTTGTACGTATGCATGAATGCCGTTTTCGTTTCCTTATTGAGTTGAATGGAATTAAGTAGATGAAATAAATATATATAAACATAAATCCAGTATCATTATTATGTCATATATTTCATGATAACTTATTATATATACTTTATAATCATTCATGAATGGTTAACATGGAGAATGAATCTCATAGCGTCTTGGAGACGGTAGTCCGTACGTACGCACGAGCGATGATATCGTTCTCATGATGGTGGAATTGTATTGGAGTGTATGTATACTATTTCAGAATCAATATCACATTACAATAATCATGTAATGTTATTATATACACCATTATACCCATCCAAGTAAGGTGGTGGTGGAAAATAGATTACACCACGACGTGGTGACAGTATTCTGCACGTACGCACGCGTGGTGATTTCGTTTTCCGTAAGATGGATAGATGGTGAAATAGGGTTGTTTCATACTTATAATAACATATCTGTATATGAGTGATACTGATGTTATTACTTCATAATGAAACAACCTTAGAAGAAGAGGTGGAAGAAGAAATAAAGTTGAAAGAATCGGAAACGGACATTACCTCTTCTTTGAAGCAACTCTTTGAGTCCTCCTCTTAGGGCACTAAAATTGGTCTTTGAAGAAGACCAGGTCCTCTAGGATGTTGATAGGAAAGTGGAGAAGATAATTTTTCCGGGGTTGGACGAGCTTGAATGCTCACAGTGGTGTGAGGAAGAGAGGGAGGAAGTGCCCTTTTATAAGGGAGGAGAGGGGCACCTTTGGAATAACTAAACATATTATTTTATTATAAAGGCATATTAGGTTTTTAATAGCTACAAATTGATTTATTTTTAAGATAAGGTGGGGATGGGTCGAAATACTCTCATCCAATAGAATTTAGACAAGTTTAGGTTCCTATTTTAACTTTATCATTTAGATTTAACATTAAGTTAAATAATTTTACTTTTACCGTGTCTTTTTGTGTTCTTACACTATAAGGTTAATAAACTTACTATAACAAGCCAAAATAACCCCAAGTTGTTTATTATTAATATATATAGCCTTATATGAGTCATTTGACCGATCCTTAGATTTTGAGGAATAAAATAACAATTAATAATTTAATAATTGTTTTAAAAACTATTTTATGTCAATTTTGACACTATTTTGTAATTTATTTTTGTAAAAATCATTACAAAATGATTAGTTCGAAAAATATTAATTAAATCAATAATAACATGTCCTAGTAAATTATAAAATCAGTTGAATTCATAAAAAGTCTTAAATTACATTTATTTGGGTATTTATAACATCAATTATGTCAATATTTCATTAATAAGATAATTACTGCATCATCCTTGTGTCATACATAAATTAACTTTTTTAATGTATAAAAATTACAAATAAAATCTCATTATGTAGGAAATATTTCTATCTTTCTAATGAATAATTATAGTTGAATTTATCTTATGTATTACCTTATATTAAAATTGATTTAGTTATTAAACATTGATTTTAACTATTTTAACCCTTCTTTAAATAATTTAATAATAAATGTCCTAATCTAATCCAAGTAGGGCTAAATGGTCATATTTTATTCCTTAGGTTGTTTTTGGTCGAATTAAAATAATCCAATAGAATTAGGACATGTTTTAGGGTAATAATAATAACATTTATACCCTTAATTACCCTATTTACTTTTAACCGTGGTAAAAAAAGGTAAAAAGTTACTATTCCGCAAAAAATATTTTCATCTCATTAAACCACATTTTACTTACTGACATCAACCGTGTCTCTCGGATTTTTGAAATTCCACTCACAGAAGCGGTAAAATTATGTTTTATGAAAAATTCATTTTTTTTAACAACCACATAGTGGTTTCACTATTCATCAAAAAATGAAAGTTTCCAGAAAAATACCAAAAATTTGGCCTAAGATATATTTGATATTATGAATTCAAAAATGATGTCTATTTTACCAAATTCAAAAAATATCAGTTGCATTAATTAATTTAAAAATTAAGTTCTGTCGTCAAAACAAATAGCGTGTTCTTAAGAGATAATAACTATCAAAAGATTGACACTTGTTTATGTCTGGTTTAAATGTGAAATTAAATCCAATGACCAACATTGTATTAAATTGTAAAAATATATTCTTAATATAATTTAAAACCACTCAAATTAATAATTTATCACTATTAATTATTTCGATTAAAAAGGTTTTTTTTAATTTAAAATTTAGTAATTTTCACTATTAATCAGAAAATGAAAGTTAGCCGAAAAGTACAAAAATTTCACCCTAAGCTAATTTCGATATTCCGAATCCAAAAATGAAGTCCATTTTGAAAAATACAATTTATAAAATTTCAAAAAGTGGTTATTACTATTCATAGCGGCTAGTTTTATTAATATTTTAATAGCATATCGTTGTTTAGTGAAACTCGGTATTGCGTACTACACACGCTATCAAGGAAGGTCGCGATTGTGTGTAATGAATGGAAAGTCAAGGATGCATGTTGTGCAAGATCCTTTTAGTGTATTATACAACACAATACATTAATGAAATTAAAAATAATATTTTTCCTAAAATCTCAGTGTGTTACATTCTACCCCCCCTAAAAATGAATTTCGCCCTCGAAATTCGTCGGGGTTATAAATGGTTTACTACTCGAAAGTTTCTTTAATAGAATACCACATCGTAAAAAGGAATACCAAAACCAATCTTTAAAAAACAAAAGTATGAAACGTAACAGTTACCCAAATAAACTAATCACTGGGTTTCCACCTAGGTGAAAATATGGATATGGAAGAGAAATCTAACCATCATGTTCTGATGGAGAGTGGTAGAGAACATGGCTATGGAAAATCCAGCAATCACAAAGCCATAAATTTGTGAGGATCTAAGGTACCATCTGATTAATCAGATATAAGAGCACTAGGACAACATTTTTTGTTTTCAAGATCATTTCCCTAAAGTTGATGAAATTGGAATTAGAAGAAATGCATTCGTGATTTTGGTATAGTCTCACCATTGGTCGTTCTTTGGAAAATTTCCACTTCTTCTCTTAAAGAAATGAAGTTGAATTTTCCAGTCATGAAGTGTTATCAAATTATGTGATAGAATGATGGGTCATTCCATCTGTCTCAAAACAATTCTAGAAAAGTTATAAAAACTTACATAAGTCCATCTATAGAGAGATTAATCATATATGGTTCCTCAAATGGACTTATACTTCATATATCTTACTGATTAATATAATAAAATTAGTTTATACTAAACAGGGACTTCCTGTAGGCCAGTGGTAGGTGCTAATGGCCAGTCACACTTCGGTTGTGGGTTCGATTCCCACAGCCTTGTCCGACGCGATGGGCTGTCGCCCGTCCTGCAGGTTGGCCTTTTTCTAAAGATATATTACTATAACATCCCATCAATAACTTCAAAAAAAGTTCTATCCTAACTTATGTCCAACATAATCCATTCCAAACTATAGGATAATCTAAAATTCTTCGGTCCAAGCTCATAGTATAGAGAAAATGATTACTTGAAATGTCACATAACAATCATGTGAATGCCATCATTTATCCCCCATATATCATAAGATATATCTTGTTGGTCAAATTACAAACATATGAATACCTTAATCATGTATTCTCATAAATAATGAATAACCATTGAACCTTAGTGAAAACATGAATGCAGTTAAAAGTTAACACTTTCCAAAAACCAAAATCCTCAAAATTCTTTATACTCAAACCATGATATCACTTAGTCCTTATATCAATCATGATCTCATGAATACAATCAAACATCTCTTTATCTTCTTATCCCTTCATTATGCGCATATCATCTATTTACCAAAAATGTCTCAATCACTTTTCATGGTTACCAGTACCATAAAATTATTGAAAACCATAATAGACCAATACATAAATATTCCAATATTCAACGATACTATATGAAACATTATTTTGGAATCCCATTACATAAGCACTTAATCATTCCACCACATCGTTTTCATATTCAACATCGCCAATGGTGATCACATGTGACTTTCCTTTGTCCTTTGCCTTAAGTGGTTTCTCATGTCGATCATCGCTAACCCTTGGATTAGGGAATTTATTAGCATAATGCCCCATTTCCTTGCACTTGAAGCATTGAAGTGTTGGTGGTGCGTTCTCTGCAGTCTTTTCTTTATTCACATCATTGGAAACCCTTTTTCCATTACTTCGACACTCAGATTCTCGATGAAATTTTTTTCCACACTTAAAACATTTTCTTTTCCCTTTAATACAGTCCCCACCATGCTTCTTTCCACACTTTGAGCATAAAGAAACATTCATATTCTTTTCACCATTATTCTAAGATTTCTCTTTGAACTCCATCTGTAGTTTCTTGTCAAAACTTTGAGATTGATAAGTAACACCAACTTCAATTTCTACCTTGATATTACAATGCATAATTTCTTCATAGATACTGAAGTCTCTTATAGATAATTCCCTTCGAAGACATGGTTTTACGCCACCGAAGAATCGATCAACATTACTTTCAGGTTGACTGATAAAGCCAGATGCATAACTTGCAAGCCTTGTAAAATTTTCTTCGTATATACCAACAGATTCATCATCCTTTTTCTTTAGTTCAAGAAACTCCTTCTCCATCTTTGTTCGAAGAATACGAGGGAAATACTTATTAAAAAATAAGTTCTTGAACTCGTCCCATTCCATGGACTCAATTTCATCTCTTGGCCTCGTATTCTTGATCAGATTCCACCATTGATCAGATTCACCTTCCAAACGATATACTGATAATATGACGTTATCATGTTCAGAACATTGAATAACTGAAAATAACCTTTCAGTGGTACTGATCAATTGTTCATTCACAATTGGGTCAGAAGACCCACTGAAAGAAGGTGGATGTTGCCTCATGAAGGACTCAATAGAATATTGTTCCCTTCTCTTCTCATTTGGAAGTCCATAATGGTTCATAGCTTGTGTAAGTATAACAATATGATTTTGCACTCCATCTCCCATAACATTGGTTTGTGCAGGCGGAAAGTCATTTCATTGTCCATTACATTGATCAACACGGATCCTTCGGGTTCCAGCCATCGTCTAAAACCCAAAAAGAATAGTGTGACAGGCAAAAATCACGCTAGGGAAAACAATATAATAAAGTGGGAGTACCATCAAAATCTTACATCTTAGGTTAAATTCTATGACCGTTACCAAAGATCTAGGACTATATCCTATACGTATACTTATCCTTAGGGACATCCCTAGAAATACCTTAGAAATATCTCTAGGGATCTCACTAATGTTTTCGCATCCCAGTTTCCAAAGGTTGACTAAACCTTTCCTCTGATACCAACTGTAGATACCCGAAGCTTGACATACATGGACATTACATTACTTTTGTAGAATACTTTGTAGATAACAAAAACACACACACAAAGACCATAATAGTTTAGTGTATTTGGAAACTCGAAATATGATCTTCTAATCGGGGTGAAAGATCTTCAACATCTCCCATAAAGATCCTCCCTTTTTTTTACCTAAATCTTTTCTTTATATCCTGGGGAAAAGAAAACATAAAAAGGTGAGCTCAAATTCTCAGTAAGGGTAAACAAAAGAAATATCAATCACATCATATTCATAAGAACATAACATTTTGGAAATCTTAACCTGCAAAAGAGATCATAATATCATAACATGGGATAAATCATAGTTGTGAAATGTAAAAACAATAATCATAACTTAAAACATGAAGATTCGTGTCCTACACACATAATCATAGAGAATCATTTCTTATTAGTCAAGACTCATTTCCGAGACTATCTTAGTCGACAAAGTCCATTTCTGAACCGAGTTCACTCCTCGTTTCAGTCCTGTTTCACTAAACCGGTTTAACCTGTTGTTCCAGCCATGTCTATCTCCTGAGATATAAAATCTTTACCCAATTAATTTTAAGGAGATATAAGTGTCACCCATCTCATAATGATACCATTCTTATGTGTTCTACAAAATCATAAACCATACATCAGAGCATAACCCATGTAATAAAAATGGGAATCTTAATCATCGTGACATCATAAAACAATTCATATAAGATAAAAGAATTAATAAAAATATTTCCATCACAACATAATCAAATCCATGTAATAATATATATAGAAATAGAACACTATATTATCTTAGATGGAAAATAATTTTGATAAAACTCTTGAACTCCATTCTTGAGGAAAATATCCTTTCTACTTCAATTTTTTTTTCCTTTCTTAACATGACATACAATTTTAAACTAAAATATGTTGATTAAAAATAAACTTGAAAACATGTAAAGGAAGATTCTTGGAAATATTGTTTTAAAAATCCATTTATTCCATATATGTAAAAAAAATCTTCTTGTAATTTTGTCAGAAAAGTCAAAAAGTACCTCATACAAAAAACGACAAAAGATTCCTTTCATATCTTTTACTAAAAACTCACCGAAAGTTAAATTGGATTTAAAAAATTGTAGGTGGATGGAAATAATATTACATATTGAGGAAACATGGATGTGGATGATAAAATACACCCCAATAAATTTCAATGTATAAACAATCTCGGATAAAAATGAGATTGTGATATTTCCCTTACCTTAGGTCCGATTTGCTTCATAAGTGTCCAAACCTCCTGTATAATGATTTAAATAATCTCATTGACTTATTCCAGAATAATACTTATTGTTATAATATCATATATGGTTCAATTATGACTTTATATAACCCGTTCATTTGTAAATTCCATGTTAAAGAGCGTTTTGGGTAAAATCATTTCATTTGTCGTCCGTGTTCTGACTTTTAATTATTCATATGATTACATAGATCATGATTACATAATTCCAGAATATAAAACATGATTTATATATAATATATATTAAGAATATACATGTATATAAGAGATCAGTAAATTGATATAAATACACCGTTCATGGAGACGGTAGGCCGTACGTACGCATGAACGCCGTTTCGGTTTCCTTATTGAGTTGAATTGAATTAAGTAGATTAAATACATATATATACTCATAAATCCAGTCTCATTATTATGTCATATATTTCATGATTACTTATTATATCTACTTTATAATCATTCATGAATGGTTAACGTGGAAAATGAATCTTATCGCGTCGTGGAGACGGTAGTCCGTACGTACGCACAAGCGATGATATCGTTCTCATGATCGTGGAATTATATTGGAGTGTATGTATACTATTCCAGAATCAATATCACTTTACATTAATCATATATAGTTATTATCTACACCATTATACCCATCGAAGTAAGGTGGTGGTGGAAAATGGATTACACCCCGGTGTGGAGACGGTATTCCGTACGTACGCACGCGCGGTGATTTCGTTTTCCATAGGATGGATAGATGGTGAAATAGGGTTGTTTCATACTTATAATATCATATCAGTATATGAGTGATACTGATGTTATTAATTCATAATGAAACAACATTATAAGAAGATGTGGAAGAAGAAATAAAGTTGAAAGAATCGGTAACGGACATTACCTCTTCTTTGAAGCGCCTCTTTGAGTCCTCCTCTTAGGGCACTAAAATTAGTCTTTGAAGAAGACCAGGACCTCTTGGATGTTGATAGGGAAGTGGGGAAGAGAATTTGGTAGGGGTTGGTTGTAACATACCAAGTATGTAATGAATAACAGATATTTTTATCTATGTCTATTAATGATTTAGATAGTGTTTTAGAGGCTTAAAATGAAAATAAATACAATCTTATGCATGGAATACACTAATATTCTTAAAAGATTGTTTTACTGCCTATTGATGGGAAACCCTTTTTAAATCAAACTTTTGACTATTTTATAATCTATATTTTTCAAAATAAACATATTCATTTTTATTGGGACATTGAAATTTACATTGGATAAATTTTTGGTATTTTTCTAACAATGTTCATTTTTTAATGAATAGTGAAAAATACTACATTTTACATCAAAACTGCTTTTTCATTTAATTTAACTATATGGTTAGATTACATTTTTAATTGGTCTTAAAGTTTAATCTGAATATATTTTTACCATTTAATCCAATGGTGGTCATTAGGATTAATTTCATGTTGGAATTGGGCATAAACTAATGCCAAACTTTTCATAGATATTGTTTCAAAACAACCCGCTATTTGTTTTGACAATGGGAAGTATTTTTAAATCAATTATTGCCATTTATGTGTTAGGAATTTGGTAAAATGGATTACATATTTAGAATCAGAAGGTCCAAATTATTTAATCAAGAATCTTTTGTTTTTGGACATTATGAATAGTAACAACGGTAATTATCTTTAATTATCTTGATTAATGAGTAATCGGGTAGTTAAGGATAATAAAATAATATCATAATAATAAAAAATGACACCAAAATGTGTCTTAAGGATACAGGTTGTCTCATTTCCAATCATGGGATACCTTGTGCCAAACTTGGGGCCCCCATGGAATCAATTTTGTGAGAAAGTGACTTTTTATCTTTTTATTTTTAAAGAATGTTAAATGTGACAAAGAATGTATCACCTAAGTAAAAAAATTTTAATTTTGTCTACATAAATGGTCTTTTGGACTATAAATATTCATTAGAACGCTAAAAGGATTTCCTAAATCATGATAGTTTTTTATAATTTTTAGACATTAAATTTATTAAATTATTTATGACATCATGATGATGCAGCGATTACCTCATTAATAAAGGATTTAAACAAAATTGAATGATAATGTAAACTCTAAGACCTACACATGTCCAAAACCTATTGGATGGGTGGATTTCGAACCATTATCACCTTACCCTCGAATTATATCAATGTGGGACCTTTTTAATCGGAAAATAATTTTAAATTAATGTAACATTTCTTTACATTCCATGAGTGCCCCTCCTCTCCTCTTATAAAAGGCCCCCACCTCTACCTCCTTACCCACACTCCAAAAGCCTTTGGCTCGGTGAACCACTTCCCATTTTGTCTCTACACATCACTCTCTTACTCTATGAAGCCTCACATTGGGCAGATGTCTTCCCAAGGAAGCCTTTGAGCTCAAACCAAAGGGAGTTACCTGATTTTAAGGTAATGTCTTCACTTGAGTCCTTTTGTTTTATTTTGCTTCTCCAACCCCCTAAACTATTTTTATTCATTTATTTTGTTACAAATCCAGTATCTTCAATATACTAGGATGTTTTTATAATAAGGATTCTAGCTACACTTACACACACCTACATCTAATGGTTAAAGGACATACTGTTTCCGTGGATGGTGAATATATGCCTCCCGAAACGATGATTGTTCAACATTATTTTAACACCGTAAAAGGTGGCAATTAATATGTAAATATATTTATATATGATATATAATATGTTTATGTTTTTCTTAAGATTCTGTATTTTTCATTTTGGGCATACCTTTATGGTTTCCATTATGGGTAAACACGATATCTTCACTTAAGGAAGTGCAGACTACCGCCCCCTCAAAGTGATTTGACTCGTTAAATACCATATGTGAGACATATAAAGGATGGAGATAAGATATTATATATGACATGATTCTGGAATTATAATATACCTTTATATCATTATGATTACATTCTATAAAATACAAAATTGAAATGAAAGTAGCGTTCATGCGTACGTACGGCTTACCGTCTCCATGAATGGTGCATTTCATTTCTTACCTCTAAATGATTATGTAATAATATAAATGCATGTATATACTGTATATATATGATATATACATCATGATTATAATTCTGGATATAATGGATACATGAACAACTTGTAATTATAAAGGGTTTATTTTTGACTCAAGTACCAATGATCGTTAAAATGACCGTTATTAACTTAAATAATTACATAGTGTTCATGACATGGCAATAAATGATATAAAAGGAATAATGAACTTGAAAAAGGTTCTTAAACAAGTAGAAATTAACTCACGTTTATTATTCCGGACATTAAAGAACGATCGAGTCAAGTCGGACCCGAGGTATGGGACTTCGTCTCAATCTCCTTTCGTTGAGGCATATTTTGTTTTATACACAACCTTCTTTGATATAGTGTATAAACCCCTTTGACTTTTAAGTTTATTCAAAAGGAATATTTTTTATACGAAGCGTTTACTAAACGAAAAAAGGGAATGTTTTTGTCGTACGTATGCGTCGACAACGACTTCTCCACCTCCGTGACCATTATTTGAGTTTCTGCTTCCTCTACAAGCCATACCTTTAAAAAAATACCATGTTTTACTTTTATTTTGTTTTTGGTATTGGAAATGTTTTTCATAATGTTTTTATATCATTGTGTTGTATTGATATCTTGTGATTTAAAGGTGGAAATTTTATGTTTCCTTTATACATGTTTTATGTGATACGATTATGTTGAGGTTCTTGGGCATTATTATGAAGACTTGTGGTTCCTTGATAAACCAAGGGCGGGTGAGCCCGATATATATCTCCAATGCATTGGGTAACATGAAAGAGTGAAACGTTAAGGTTTCTCAGAAGAGATTTAGGGAATATACTGTGATGGGTATTCCAAACGTAACCAAGAGGGTTACTCCCTACGTAAGAATGTTATGAATGCCTCAGTTACCTTTATGTCTTATGATTTCTATGATTTATTCATGATTTGATGAGGTATGTTAAAGTGATTATGTTTTATGGGTAATGTATGATTTCATTCTTATGTATATATGAACTTATGTTTCCTTTCCATATTTTTATAACCCATACTGAGCTTTTTATGCCCATCCCAAGATTTTTGGAATTTTTTTTCACAGGTAAAGGGAAAGGTACATGACATGATGATAGTGTCAAGAAGTGAAGAGAATGAATCCATGTTTTATTTTAAATATGTTTCCATTGATGGGAAAAATGAATACTATCTTTATGTAACCATTTTGTTTATATGTGGAATGTAATGAAAGTTTTATGTTCTAATTCTCTAAAACTCTAATCCCGAAAAGATCCTCAATGTGTAATATTGTAATAACATTGGATTAAGTAAGGTTTAAGGTTGGGGCCTTATAGTTGGTATCCGAGATAGGTTTAGATAACTTTAGGAGTTAGAATTCTATTAAATGATTATCCAAAAATATTTTATGGTCAAATTGAAATGATATAGAATTTACAGATTACCATTTTGCTTCGCCTAAGATATTTCTGTGTTAAGAATGGTTTTTCATAGAGGAAACATAACAGCTTTTCTGGGAAGGCATACAGAGGGAAATGACCTTTCAAATCAGTATCCTCAGATGGTCAGAATCAAAACAAAACGGTTTGTTGCGGTGATGGCTCAGTTGACTCTCGTTAAAAATGTTGGTTGTGTTTATTGATGATATTTTTGTGTTTTCTAAAAGTAAAGAGGAGCATGAAAGACAATTAAGGGTTATTTTGAAAACCGAAAAAAAAATAAATTGTATAGGAAATTCAGCAAGAGTGAGTTTTGGTTGCAACAAATTTCTTTCCTTGGCAACATTGTTTCTAAAGATGAGATAACTGTTGATCTTGCAAAAACAAAGGTTGTTGAAGAATGGCCAAGACCCACAAATGTAACAGAGATTCATAGTTTCCTTGGTTTGACAGGCTATTACCGAAGGTTTGTTAGAAATTTTTCACGGTTATCTGGTCCAATGACTAAGGTAACTCGGAAAGGTGTTAAGTTTATGTGGACAAAAGAATGTGATGATTGTTTTCAGGAACTAAAAAGAAGATTGATGAATGCACCAGTTTTGGCACTACCTTCTAGGAATGGTGATTTTGTTATATACCATGATGCTTCATTGAAATTACTTGGTTGTGTCCTAATGCAGAATGATCAGGTAATTGCTTATGCTTCAGGATAGTTGAAAAATCATGAGGTAAATTACCCTACACATGATTTGGAATTAGCTTCTGTTGTTTTCGCTTTAAAAATTTGGAGGAATCATTTGTATGGAGTAATGCGTGAAATATATACCGATCACAGAAGTTTAAAGTATATATTCAATCAGAAACAATTGAACATGAGACAAAAGAGATGGCAAGAATTAATCAAGGATTATGATTGTATGATTCATTACCATCCGGGAAAAGCAAATAATGTGGCTGATGCTTTGAGTCGAAAAATTAATGCTTCATTAACCATGTTGCGTTTGGAACGTGATCTTTTTGTTAAGGATTTGATGAAATTTGGCATAGAATTTGTTGGTGTAGGATGTTATTCTGTTTTGTTTCAGGTATCAGTGAAATCTTCTCTATCAGATAGAATCAAGTAAGCATAGAAGCAAGACAATGAGTTGCAGAAAAAGCTAGAGTTGGTTCAAAAAGGTAAGTTGCATGAATTCATCATTGATAGTGATTGTGTTTTGAGATTTGGGAAGAGATTGCGTGTGCCTTGTGATTCACATTTGAAGAGAGAATTGTTATGTGAAGCTCATAGTTCTCTGTTTTCAGTTCATCCTGGCAGTACTAAGATGTACATAGATCTGCGGGAGTATTACTGGTGGGATGGAATGAAAAGAGATATTGCTAATTTTACTGTGAAGTGTTTGAATTGTTAGCATGTTAAAGAAGAGAAGCAGTTACCGAAAGGGATGCTTCAGCATTTACCAGTGCCAAAGTGGAAATGGGAGAATATATCCATGGACTTTGTTGTGGGTTTACCGAAGACATCTCGAGGTAATAATGCAATATGGGTTATTGTTGATCTCTTGACCAATTCTGCTCATTTCCTTGCTATACAAGATACTTTTTCCCAAGATCAACTTTCCCGTTTGTATCTTAAAGAGATAGTCAGGTTACATGGAGTTCCTCTCTCCATTGTATCTGACCGTGATCCCAGGTTCACTTCTTACTTTTGGAATGGCCTTCAGAAGTCATTGGGTACTGAATTAAATTTTAGTACAAAATTTCATCCTCAATCAGATGGGAAGTCAGAATGAAAAATTCAGACCTTGGAGGATATGCTAAGATCTTGTTCGATGGATTATCAGGGAAGTTGGGACAAACATCTTTCTTTGGTTGAATTTTCATATAATAACATTTTTCATTCTAGTATACAGATGGCACCATTTGAGGCGTTATATAGGTAGTGGTGTCGAACTACAGCTTTCTGGGATGAAGTGGGTGAAAGGAAGTTGATGGGACCAGAATTGGTAGAAGAGATGGCAGAAAAAGTTCAGCTGATACAGAAACACATGAGAACAACTCAGAGTAGGCATAAGAGTTATGCAGACAACAGGAGGAAGGATCTCTCTTTTGAGGTAGGTGATCATGTTTTTCTCAAAGTATCACCATGGAAAATTGAGATAATATTTGGTAAGAATGGAAATATGAGTCCAAGGTTTATTGGACCATATGAAATTCAGGAGAGAGTTGGATCAGTTGCATACCGGGTGGTTTTACCTCCGAGTTTATCTCAGGTACACAGTGTTTTTCACGTTTCGATGTTAAGAAAGTATATGCCAGATCCATCTCATGTTTTGAGTCCAGAGGTAGTTCAGCTGGAGGAGAACCTATCTTATGAGGAACAACCGGTCTATATTCTTGACCACAGGGAGAAAGTGTTACAGAATAAGGTGACTCATCAGGTAAAGGTTTTGTGGAAAAACCACATGATTGAAGAGGCAACATGGGAATTTAAAAATGCAATGAGGGATAAGTACACCCATTTGTTCGATAAGTAAATAAATTGCGGGGAAAAAAATTTCTAAATGGGGGAAGGATATAACATCCCAAGTAAGTAATTAATAATATATATTTTTATCTATGTCTATTAATGATTAAGATAGTGTTTTGGAGGCTTAAAATGAAAATAAATAACATCTTATGCATGAAATACACTAATATTCTTAAAAGATTGTTTTACTGCCTTTTGATGGCAAACACTTTTTAAATAAAACTTTTGACTATTTTATAATATATATTTTTAACAATAAACATATTCATTATTATTGGGACATTGAAATTTACAGTGGTTAAATTTTTGGTTTTTTTCTGACAATGTTCATTTTTTAATGAATACTGAAAAATACTGCATTTTACATCAAAACTGCTTTTTCATTTAATTTAACTATATGGTTAGATTATCTTTTTAATTAGTCTTAAAGATTAATCTAAATATATTTTTACCATTTAATCCAATGGTGTTCATTAGGATTAATTTCACTTTGGAATTGGGCATAAACAAATGCCAAACTTTTCATATATATTGTTTCAAAACAACCCGCTATTTGTTTTGACAACGGGAATTATTTTTAAATCAATTATTGAAATTAATGTGTTTGGAATTTGGTAAAATGGATTAAATATTTGGAATCTGAAGGTCTAAATTATGTAATCAAGACTCTTTTGTTTTTTGACATTATGAATAGTAACGACGGTAATTATCTTTAATTATCTTGGTTAATGAGTAATCGGGTAGTTAAGGATAATAACATAATATCATAATAATAAAAAATGACACCAAAATGTGTACTAAGGCTACTGGTTGTCTCATGGACGACCATGGGATGCCTTGTGCCAAACTTGGGGGCCCCATGGAATCACTTTTGTGAGAAAGTGACTTTTTATCTTTTTATTTTTAAAAAATGTTAAATGTGACAAAGAATGTATCACCTAAGTAAAATATTTTTAATTTTGTCTACAGAAATGATCATTTGGACTATAAATATTAATTCTAAATCTAAAAATATTTCCTACATCATGATATTTTTTTATAATTTTTAGACATTAAATTTATTAAATTATTTATGACATCATGATGATGTAGTGATTACCTCATTAATAAAGGATTTAAATAAAATGGAAAGATAATGTAAAATATAAGACCTACACATGTACAAAACCTATTGTATGGATGGATTTAGAACCCTTATCACCTTACCCTCGAATTATATCAATGTGGGACATTTTGAATCCGAAAATCATTCTAAATTAATGTAACATTTCTTTACTTTCCATGAGTGCCCCTCCTCTCCTCTTATTAAAGGCCCCCACCTCTACCTCCTTACCCACACCCCCGAAGCCTTTGCCTCGGCCAAACCATGCCCATTTTGTCTCTCCACATCCATCTCTTACTCCTTTAATCCTCACTTTGGTCAGATGTCTTCCCAAGGAACCCTTTGAGATCAAACCAAAGGGAGTTACCCGATTTTAAGGTAATGTCTTCACTTGAGTCCTTATGTTTTATTTTGCTTCTCCAACCCCATAAACTCTTTTTATTCATTTATTTTGTAACAAATCCAGTATGTTCAATATACTAGGATGTTTTTATAATAATAATTCGAGCTACACTTACACACACCTACATCTAATGGTTAAAGGACATACTATTTCTGTGGATGATGAATTTATGCCTCCCGAAATGATGATTGTTCAACATTATTTTAACACCTTCAAAGGTGGCCATTAAGATGTCACTATATTTATATATGATATATACTATGTTTATGTTTTCCTTAAGCTTCTGTATTTTTCATTTTGGGCATACCTTTATGGTTTCCATTATGGGTAAACACGATATCTTCATTTAAGGAAGTGCGGACTACCACCCCCTCAAAGTGATTTGATTCGTTAAATACCATATGTGGGACGTATAAAGGATGGAACTATGATATTATATATGATATTATACTGGAATTATAATATACCTTTATATCATTATTATTCCATTCTATAAAATACGAAATTTAAATGAAAGTAGCGTTAATGCGTACGTACGGCTTACCGTCTCCGTGAACGGTGCATTTCAATTCTTACCTCTAAATGATTATGTAATATTATAAACGCATGTATATACTAGATATATATTATATATACATCATGATTATAATTCTGGATATAATAGATACATGAAAAACTTTTAATTATAAAGTGTTTATTTTTGAATCAAGTACCAATGATCGTTAAAACAACCGTTATTAACTTAAATAATTACATAGTGTTCATGACATGACAATAAGTGATATAAAATGAATAATGAACTTGAAAAAGTTGCTTAAACAAGTAAAAATTAACTCAAGTTTATTATTCAGGACATTAAAGAACGATCGAGTCAAGTCGGACCCGAGGTATGGGACTTCGTCTCAATCTCCTTTCATTGAGGCATATTTTGTTTTATACAGAACCTTCCTTGATACGGTGTATAAACCCCTTTTACTTTTACATTTATTCAAAATGAATCTTTTTTATACGAATCGTTTACTAATTGACAAAAAGTAATGTTTTTGTCGTACGTATGCGGCGAAAAAGACTTCTCCGCCGCTGTTACCATTATTTGAGTTTCGGCTTCCTCTACAAGCCATACCTTTAAAAAAATACCATGTTTTACTTTTCTTTTGATTTGGTATTGGAAATGGTTTTCATAATGTTTTTATATCAATGTGTTGTATTGATATCTTGTGATTGAAAGGTGGAAATGTTATGTTTCCTTATGTATGTTTTATGTGGTACGATTATGTTGAGGTTCTTGGGCATTATTATGAAGATGGGTGGTTCCATGATAATCCAAGGGCAGGTGAGCCCGATATAGCTCTCCAATGCATTGGGTAATGCGAAGGAGTGAAATGTTAAGGTTTCTCCGAAGAGATTTAGGGAATATACTGTGATGGGTATTCCAAATGTAACCAAGAGGGTTACTCCCTACGTAAGAATGTTATGAATGCCTCAAGTTACCTTTATTTATTATGATTTATATGATTTATTCATGATTTGATGAGGTATGTTAATGTGATTATGTTTTATGGGTAATTTATGATTTCATTATTATGTATATATGAACTTAGGTTTTCTTTCCATATTTTTATAACCCATACTGAGCTTTTTATGCTCATCCCATGTTTTTTTGAAATGTTTTTCACAGGTCAAGGGAAAGGAAAATGATATGATGATAGTGTAAAGAAGTGTCAAGAATGAATCCATGTTCTATTTTAAATATGTTTCCATTTATGGGAAAAATGAATACTATCTTTATGTAACCATTTTGTTTATATGTGGAATGTAATTCAAGTTTTATGTTCTAATTCTCTAAAACTCTAATCCTGAAAAGATCCTCAATTTTTAATCTTGTACTAACTCAAGATTAAGTAAGGTTTAAGGCAGGGGTCTTATATTGTTCGAGCTTGAAGGCTCACAGTGGTGTGAGGAATAGAGGGAGGAGGTGCCCTTTTATAAGGGAGGAGAGGGGCACCTTTGGAATAACTAAAAATATTATTTTATTATAAAATCATATTCGGTTATTAATGGATACAAATTGATTTATTTCGAAGCTAAGGTGGGTATGGGTCAAAATACTCTCATCCAATAGAATTTAGACAAGTTTAGGTTCCTATTTTAACCTTATCATTTATATTTAACATTAAGTTAAATAATTTTACTTTTACCGTGTCTTTTTGTGTTCTTACACTATAAGGTTAATAAACATACTATAACAAGCCAAAATAACCCCAAGTGGTTTATTATTAATATATATAGCTTTATCTAAGTCATTTGGCCAAACCTTAGATTTTTAGTAATATAATAACAATTAATAATATAATATTTGTTTTAAAAACTATTTTATGTCAATTTTGACACTATTTAGTAATTGATATTTGTGAAAATCATAATAGAATGATTAGTTAGAAAAATATTAATTAAATAAATAATAACATGTCATATTAACCTATTAAATTAGTTGAATTCATAAAAAGTCTTAAATTACATTTATTTGGTTATTTATAACATCAATTATTTCAATATTTCATTAATAAGATAATTACTGCATCATCATTGTGTCATACATAAATTAAATTTTTTAACGTCTAAAAATTACAAATAAAATATCATTATGTAGGAAATATTTTTATCTTTCTAATGAGTATTTATAGTTTAATTTATCTTAAGTATATCCTTATATTAAAAATGATTTATTTATTAAACTTTGATTTTAACTATTTTAAACATTCTTTAAATAAATTAATAATAAATGTCCTAATCTAATCCAAGTGGGCCAAAATGGTAATATTTTATTCCTAAGGTTGTTTTTGGTCGAATTACACTAATCCAATAGAATTAGGACATGTTTTAGGGTAATAATAATAACATTTTTACCCTTAATTACACTATTTACTTTTAACCATGGTAAAAAAAAGTAAAAAGTTACTATTCACCAAAAATTATTTTCATCTCATTGAACCACATTTTACTTACTGAAATCAACCGTGTCTCTCTGATTTTTGAAATTCTACTCACAGAAGCGGTGAAATTATTTTTTATGAAAAATTCATTTTTTTAATTACCACTTAGTGGTTTAACTATTCAACAAAAAATGAATGTTTCCAGAAAATACCAAAAATTAGGCCTAAGCTATATTTGATAATATGAACTCAAAAATGATATCTATTTTAACAAATTCAAAACATATTATTTTCATTAATTAATTTAAAAATTAATTCCCGTCGTCAAAAAAAATAGTGTGTTCTTAAGAGATAATAACTATCAAAAGATTGACACTTGTTTATGTCTGCTTTAAATGTGAAATTACATCCAATGACCAACATTGTATTAAATTGTAAAAATATATTCTAAATATACTTTAAAACCACACAAATTAATAATCTATCACTATTAATTATTTCTATTTAAAATATTGTTTTTAATTTAAAATTTAGTAATTTTCACTATTCATCAGAAAATGAAAGTTAGCAAAAAAGTACCAAAATTTCACCCCAAGCTAATTTCGATATTCTGAATCCAAAAATGAAGCCCATTTTGAAAAATAAAATTTTCAAAATTTCAAAAAGTGGACATTACTATTCATATCGGATAGTTTTAATAATATTTTAATAGCATATCATTGTTTAGTGAAACTCGGTATTGCGTACTACACACGCTATCGAGGAAGGTCGTGATTGCATGTAATAAATGGAATGTCTAGAATGCATGTTGTGCAACCTCCTTTTGGTGTAGCGCACAACACAAGACATTAATGAAATTAAAAAGAATATTTTTCATAAAATCTCGGTGTGTTACATTAAAATTATCTTTAGTTAAATAAAAAATTTCTGTACATTCATCTATCAAAATAGACTTACCTCCCTTTTTTTAGATTCATGAGTAGAAAGTATAGTTAGGATAAATTCTATAGAGAGAGTTAATAATATCATGATATAAAAATAAATTGACATATCATAATCATGGCATTGTTTTTGTCATTATTCAATAAATTTTGGCTCTCGTGGATCCATCGGTATATGAATTAATAAGTTTATGTGAACCAAAATTGATATTTTGTAGAGAAAAAAATCAGAATTTTTAAATTTCGAATATAATTTCTCATTCTTTAGCGTATTTATTACAATCCCCAAGTGAAATTATTTCTCTTTTATTCTCTTTAAATATTTAAAACTATCTTCTATAAAGAAAACCATGAACTTTTCAGGGTAATATCTGAAAAATAAATTCATTAAATATACAAAGGTACTAGGGGAATTAGTAAGAAAAAAAGTCATTCACAAAAATTCATATTTTCTATATCGTGTATAGAATGATTTATTTTTTATATCCTCCATATTAAACCTCAATTGATGATATCCAAAATGAAAATCATTCTTGAAAAAGCATTCATCTCTATGTCAATTATCAAACTAGTAATTAATATATGGTATATCATACAATTTCTTGATATCGATCTTATTATGTTTTATATAAAAAATATAGATTCATATTAATCTATATTAATGTTTGTAAAAAAGTAAAGATGAACCCCAAGATGATGAAATTCACTAAATTAATACCTTATAAAGACTATCTTACAATTTTTTCTTTAATTGACACATTCAAATTGGGTATATTCTATATGGAGTATTTCAAATTGATTTAGCAGTAGATATGTGTTATATTGAAACTTTACTTCAAAAATAATTGAAAGGGTTCAAAAATATTATGAAAAGACGTTAAAAAAATTCAACATACTAGGTATGTAATATAATTTTATTTTCTCAATAAAAATATGAGAAAATACCCCTTCAAAATAAGAATCAATACTCATAAAATTGGTGTGTTTCTGATTGGGACCTCATATCTATATACATAAGAAGAAATAATAATACCATTCTGGGTTTTCACCACAAAATTAAAATAAAATCATTGATGAGGGATTTTTATACCCTTAAAATATTATTTACATATAAAATAGTTTTTATATCAAGAATAAAATAAAACATTTGAAGATCTAGAGTGGGTGGTATGTGCACCTTACACGATGTTGTTATAATACCGGTCATAGTAAATATGGATATTAGGATATTTTCCTTTATCTATGTAATTAATAGTTTTCTAAAATAAATCATAATAATTAATCATTGGGATTGATAATTAATTATTACAATTCCAATACACATGGAATTTGTAACATTTTAGCATTTTTGGGCACTCTATTGTCCCTTCCCCTATCAATGACAAATTACATCCCGTAACAATAAAATTATATTTATCAATTATTTTCCATTCCAATTATGAAAATTTTACAAGTATATTTATGAAATTTTCTCTATATCCCTCTACACTACGGTCATAATGTGTGGCTCATATTTGTCCCTTTATGGTATTTATTAATATAATTCTCATTGAATTCCATATTTTCTTATTATCGAAACCATGAGGTTGATGAGTAACTACTATCTTCTTATTTAACATGGTAGTTCATAAAATTATTTATTCATAACTACATATTTCTCATATGGATAACTCTAATCTAATAATTAATTTTAATTCATTAATGAATCCATAATACAAATGTTCTGGTTCAATGAAAATACCAGAAGTGTATCTCAGCTGCGTTGAAAAAATTAACTCATATACACTAATTTATTAATCATCCAACTAACATAGATTATGTAATTCATTCTCTAATTTTATGTTGAATATAATTAATTTACTTATTGAGAATTCCCCATCAAAACTCAAGCCAGATAATGGGGTCAAATTCATCATATTATATCATTTTCATGATGAGATTCCATCATTGATCAACTTATCCTTCTATAAAAAAAAATTTCCAAAATAAAATTTTCGTTATCTAAACACTATGGAATAGATAATATATATTTAATGGTACTTATACTTTTCTCATTGACTTATGGATCCATATATTCTCAAAATGATGTTGGATGTTATCACATAATGGACTCAATTAATTATAGTTCCCTCTTTGGATCATATGTAAGAACATAAATATCCCAAGATGGTGAATTTTGCATAAGAATAAAATTGATATTTCTCATTGCATTAATGTATAAAATATTATTATTAAGGACGAAAATAATTTAATTTTCCATCAAATATAGATTTAACTGGTTTCTCTCATGTTAAAATATATTAACAAAAACAAAAATATTATTGTGAGAAAAAATCATTAGGGGAAACCAAATAATCATAAAAAATAATTAAGAGGATTTATAAATCATAGAAATATCATTTAATTAATGATAGTAGAATTAATCTATTCCATCAGTAATAATGATCTATTATAATCCTCAATTATAGTTCATAAATTAAATTTTTATTATCTGATTCACATCCCCCATGAATATTACGAAAGGATTATATTAAGGGGACATTCACCATGCACGACAATGATGGTCATAATATACTTGACTAACTCATTTTGCGGTTATTACCACAAATATGCATCTGTGATAGAACCAAATCAACATGTATTATCAAAACTCGTGCCTTTTTCTTTCGAAAAACTCTATTCTTTACCATAACTATGCACATTCTCTAATATATATGATTATCTTATTTGTTCACATTAATTTTTTATCATGCTTTTTTGTAAAGGTAACTATTCATTTCTTTAATACCGACTATATAGACCCCTAATTTTCGTATATAAAAATTACATGATATTAGATGAATATTCAATATATAACATTACAATCCACTCCAAAACTGAAATGTTATAGTTTTTTTGGAATATTTAATAAAAAAATAATCCATAATGTATCTTCATTTCTTCCTAAATATTTTTTCACAAGTATATCCTCCCATAGACACATTACACTTAAAAATTTCATCATATCCCGAGGAAAAGAATCAATAATTAAGGGTGTATATATATAGTTTCTAAGGGTAATAATTGGATATATCAAAGATCATTTAATCAATACATGAGTATAATAGGTATGAGGGCACGAGATTTAACATTCAAAAGGATACATAAATTTTGTTATGATAATCTTGATCCTTGATATACAACATTTAATTTCATATGACATTGATCATAAAGGAACCGATGGACATGTTCCACGAGAATATATTATTAGAATAAATCCATTTCATAACTAACTTGAATGATATCTAGGATAATTATAATAATAAAAATCATTTGTCAAGGCTAGTTTCTAATTCATTCACTGAATGTTAAGCTTGGTATAACTACTTGTATAAATGCTTTATGATTTTGAAGACAACCTACATACTATATTTTAGGAATATAATAATCCCACATCCACCCTATGCCCTCACTGAACATTAATCTTTACCCAATTCAATATGGACACTATAATTCTGTTCCAACCCATCACATAATCTTAAATCCATTCCCATTTATATAAAGAGTTCATCAAATCATTCATCATAACAATTCCATTAGAAAATAAAATGGGTTTCATTTATATTTTAATATCATAACAATAAATCATATAGAGATGAATAAATACTGTAGAATTGAATTATATTTTCAGTAAATCCTATTTATCATCAGAAGATTTGATCACAAATGAAATATTCTAGTAAAATATAAATGTAAAATTTGATGTAGAAAATATTCATTTCACCTCGAAATAACATATTTATAATCTAATTATTTAAAAAATATAAGTGAAATAATTTTATTTAAACTGATCCTATCAAACTTTTAACAGAATAATTAATTATTTGAGAAGTCATAATGGTAAGAAAGTGTTTTTAATCCAAGAAATTAAAAGGATTATTCCTTCCAAATTTTTATTAAAATGAAAAAAGTACCTTATTAATAAAATGTGATGAATAATATTTTTCCACAATATTATAATGATTAAAATGTGGATTTAAATGACATTAATTAATTATACTATGATAAAAACTGATTTTTATGTTCTTTTTGATAAACATGGGAATATACCTAAAATTATTATCAATGCATGTGAGAAATAAAGCCACATTCCTATATTTTCTTATATCTTGATAACTTAAAGTGATGAAAATTAAAAGCAAATGGTATTACCAAAAAATGACCATATGATAAAAAATTATATGGGTTTTTCTTAAAAGGATCAATTATTTTCATTCAATTGAAATTCAACCATAAAAAATATACATTAAAATGGTATTAAAAAACAAATACAATTATAAATATTTTTATTTCATCAAAAGTTATCTAAAATCATAATTAAAAACATTAAATTTATTATAATTATATACTTGAATCATTTATATACATATAATATCATATCCTATCTAAAGATAAAATTTAAAAACAATTTAAATATAATAATTATTTAAAATAATTGTTTCCATTGGTTAAGTATTTTTTTCATGAGAATTTCTTTACTGTAGTTGTGACCCTTATAGTATAATTGTGGTTTAGTAATGAAAATAATTCTACTGATGATATTAATTTCAAATTCAATTATTTTTTATATATTTATAACCATCAACAAATGGTGAAGAGAATAAAAATAATTACACTGTTCTAATATATGGTAGGTCTTACATACACATGAACATTGTTCTTAATTTCCAAAAGATGGAATAAAATACTAATAAATATTAAATCCAGTTTACAAAATTATTATTGTATCATATATTTATATAAATATATAATACTTTAACATATAATTATTAACATCTATTTAAAGTATAAATAAAAAACAATCACATCACTTCATGGAGAGGGTAGTCTACACATACACACGAGGGACACAATCAATTCTGAACAGATTGAAATTTAAGAAGCTAGATATGATATCATATTCCAAGAATTATAAAAATCCCATACATAACATTTCTAAACCTTAACCCATCATAATACTAAACAATGATATATAGTGTTAAAAAATAATTATATGGCTATGTGGAGGTGGTAATCCACACATATACACGAGCAATATAATCATTTCCCCTTTTATGGAAATGTGGTTGGATAATAGAGGTTTAATGATAAGAATACAATTTCATTATAGTTTTGATATTTATATTAATATCTTATAATTAATACCCATGATTTAGAGAAGGTAGAAGAAAAAATTAATTGAAAGAGGTTGGGTAATAAAATTACATCTTCTTCCGGAGACCTGCTTTATATCCATTATTAAAGACAATTATAAGGGTAATTTAATAATAAATAGACCACTAAATTTATTCTATAGATGTTTATAGGATATTTTGAAATGGGTTTGTCGATATATATAGATCGATGTGGCATAATTAAAAGAGGGAAGGTGTTTCCTTTTTTAGGGGAGGGAAATTCACAATATTAAGTATAAAAAATTAAAATATAATTATGTCCTTATGAATAACAGCTCTGCCAATATAGCCCAATATTTTTAAAAGATAATAAAAAATACAATACATCACTAGTGAATTAAATTATTATAGGAATTTTTTTCAATTTAAACATTCTTCTGTTTATAACCTTTTTAACCAATTTTTCTTTTAACTATTGTCCGGTATTTTTAATATTAATGGTTTATAATATCCGTTATAACATAGAAAAATCCTAAGTGGTCGAGGGATTAATTATATGAAAAAAATTATTCCTAAATATAGAAATTTAATAATTTAAAAAAATTATGAAATTTATTAAAACAACATATAAAAGAAATGAAATGAAATGGAATTTTTTACTCAAATAATTTAAAGTTATTTTAAAGGAAACATGAAATTAATGAAATATTAATATAAATAATTAACATATTTTTAATTATTTTTTTTATATATTATTTTTTTGACATTGTAATTCAATGGACTTTTGTTACTAGTAAAATTATTATAATATTTAAATTTATTATTATGTTAATTAATAATATATTGTGTCCACATTGCCAAAGAATTTAATTTATTTATCCAATCACTAAATATTTAAAATAAATTTAATTGTTAAAAAAATTAATATTTAAATGAAAAAAATTAAATAAATATTTCCCCTTTTATTATTATAATTACAATTTATATTTATTAATTTCAAGAGATTAAAATTTTGTATTTTTACATTTATAAAAATAATATAAAATCCATAATTAGTGAAAAATGGGAGGATGTACAAATATTTTAGATTCCTGCATAATGAGTTTCTAATTCCACCCATCTAATACGAAGACGTCATGTTTTTATAATTTATAGCCTTGAACAAATGTTTTAACTTTTATTTTACTGTTATTACCCTTAATAAGGTGAACAAAACTAAGAAAGGTTACTATTCTTAATGAACTAAAAAGGGTCCTATTTAAAAAAATAGAATATCTTAATGAAAAATTTAAAAAACATTATTCATTATCAAATTTCTATAAATGGTAGAAATTAATTTTAAAAAGTGTCCAAAATGTGATTAATTTTTTTTAGAAAAATATATTTGTATGTTTAGAAATAGATTTAATTTTATCCCTTGCCTATAAAAATATTACATGAATATATAATATTCTATTTAATACCTAATTTATATATTTCTGTAAAATAAATCACAAATAGTGGTTGATTTAATTTTTTTGATAAAAAATCATATCCCAAATAAGAATAGATTTTATGAAAAAACACCTATTTGACATTCAGATATTATTGTTCAGTTATTTTCAATTTATAATCAATTAATAAATTTTATAAATGAATACACCATAAATGTTTCATAATTTACTTATTATTATTCCTAAAAACTAAATCAATAACTAGGTAATAATAATATTTCAATACTATATCGTTGTTCGTTTAATGTTGGTGTTACATGTAAATAATTTTATCAATGAAATGAAATTTATTTATAAATAAATATATCATAACATATCACGGTGTAACATAATTTGGTAATATGATTCCTAATATATATATATATATATATATAAGAATCATTTTCGGTCTGTTCTCAGCTATTTATGAAATTACGATTTAATAAATTGTAGTGTGGATGTTTTAAATGTCTATAATCCATTTGATAGTTTGTGGATCAAAAATGGGAATATATGCATTATTCTTATTTTGTAATATGAGTTGGGATGAACAATGATATTATCATATAGAGTGATTATCCCTGTATAATGTATTCATTCCACGATGATATGTCCTTATTGATAATTTTTTTAAAAATTAATACATTAAATTTACTACCTATAATATGAAAACGGTGAGTGTTAGATGCATTATTTATGGTGTTTGAAGAGGCATATTAGAGGAAAAATGAGTATGTCATGGGGCTCACAAGAATTTAAGGCATGGAGGGAATTTAGGAAAAGCATCTGATCCATGGAAGGATGATATATAACTCATGATGGAATGGGTGATGTAGTATGGTATGAAATTAATAGAGTGTCTTTCAGCTTCGGTGTGCCTAGGTTTGGTAGTGGGATATTTTCACTATTGAGATAATAGATATATGGACAATTTAAAACCATAGATCAAGAGAGTTAACTTTTTCCTAATCACCATGGTAAATATATGGCATGACTGAGGATTCTTCAATCATACATAATTTTATTTTTTGATTAGGCATGATTATCATAGAATAAAATATCAGAAATATTGTTAAAATATTTTTAGAAATATCTTTTTTATCAAGAATATGTTTTATAAGTCATGTGAACTAGGGGTGAGGATGTGATGAAAGATAGAAATTCACTATGCTTATTGTGAGCTCGTTCTAGTTTGTGGAATGGTTTTTTGGGATGTTAAAGGTCTATAACATGAGACCCTTATAGGTCATAGGACCCTGAGGGATGAAAGTATATAATGATTGGTGCATAAGAATTATTAGTTTTATAAATCCATTGGATTTGATAATGAGTGATTAATAAAATCACTTGATTTTTATTAGTAATGGTGATCCGATGTAAAATAATTATGTTATTGTGTTAGAACACATATTTTTTCTTGTATGAAGAAAATGGGTGTTGACCATAGATATTGTAATGTTATTTTCAACTAATATCGGATTTTCTATAGTATTTTTATGTTTCTTTGACCAATTAAGTATAGTGAGTTTGTGAATAACCATTTTGTTAGATGAGACCTCAATAGTGTCATTGGTTAATGACTATGGGTCACATAATTTTGGGTATATTTATACAATCAAACCAAATGAGCGATGCATTTTAATCCAATCTAAAATGACTAATGTGGTTAAATTGATATTATTTATTAGAAAACACTTAGTGGTAGAGTGTCATATTCTTTGAAATGGAATTAGGATAGTTCATTAACTATTACAAGTTCTACATGGACACGATTGTTCATATATTGTTGAACCACTTTGGTCCCATTTTGGGATGGAACATGAGAGTCACAAGGCACTAATAATGTTATTAGAACATGGTTTAAATGACCAAGGATTGGGTTCTCTATTTTTTATTGTCAACTATTGTGAAATTAGTTTTAAAAATTGATGATTTATGATTTTGCTTTTGAGTGGTTATTGAGATTAATACATAGATAATAAATAAAACAATGACTCATGGTTGTTAGTATTCAGATGACAATATTTATTGATTAGGATAATTTTCATGGGTAAGAAATGATGTAGTTCCTATGTTTTGGAGCACATAATGTATGGAATGAGGGAATATAATTTTTTTCGAGTGGATTTAATTAAATATCAATGATGATTTTAAATGGAATAAAACCTAATGTGGTATTTGTTATGTGATAATGAATAGTTGGTAGTTACCGAGATATATACGGTAAATATAAAATAACCATATGTGGGTGTCAATTGATGATAATCAGGTTGATTTAGTACATTAATAAACCTAAATCTTAATAAGATGTGATAATTTTAGACTGGTGAAACAAAGTATGTGATTTGTAAAATAATTTAAAAGAGTGGTTGAGTTCATGGAATATCGATTCTTGTTGGAATTTTGTGAATCTATAAAATGTGATGAGGTCTTGTATAACATAAATATTCTCATAATGGGGATTTAATTCTATCTAAAATTTTGGTGGTTTATGATCAGGTGTGACACCATGTTAGTGATGTTATAGTTTTGACTAGTGACGTCCACCAATGGTGTTTGGAATATATGATTGAAAATTCAAAGAATAAATCAAGGGAATTGAATAATTGTGGTGTTTATAAATTGATAGGATGTGTGATTAATGATTAGGTGGGTTATTAGGATTGTTCTATTTATTACGGTACCAAATACAGTTCATGAATTCGATTGAGCATGATTATTTTCAAAGAATCAAAATGCATCATTTAGTGTGGGACTATAGGTGGTATTAGTGAACAGGGTTGTATATTGACGATGCCTGAGAATGCTCCCCCGGGAAAAAAGTGAAATGTTTAGGAGTTTGTAATTGACTTCATTGTATGGGTTAGTAATTATCAGGGGAAATATAAATTTATAGTAAGGGGAGAAGGTATTTTTTGATAATTTCAGTTTGGATTGGTATTTCAAGTCTTGGAAAATGTTTCAAAGTTTATTTTTTTTTGTGATTAGTGACCCGATTAGTGCATCATTTTCTATGGTGTCTATAATCTTGGGGATGTATTAGCCTAGGTGTGATTTTTTTCTTAATGTACCTGGTTTTGAATTAACCAATATATTTTCTAGTATAGTAAAATTTTAATGTGATTATATTTTCACATTATAGAAGTGGGTAAAATTATGGGGGAATGGGACCCTTCCATTAACCCTGTCCATGATATTACCATTCTAGAGTATGTGACCAGTCAGTCCACTACATAGGTATGAAACATTAGGGAGGGGTAGATTTTCATGTGTGAACTATTGTACCACAAATTAGGGTTTATTACAGGAAATTTGTAATATAATATCATATTTGGAATATATATATATTGTGTAATGAACTGGATACTCTAGAATTTGATATATATATGATTCAACCTATGATGTGTGTGGTTCACCCTATATTTCATATGGTCCATGATGTGTTTCATAAGTCTCATCCTTTGTGTCATAATGGTCATTTATATATAAGTATGAGTCATCCTATTATGGGTAACCCATACCAGAGGTTATGTTATGACCACCCCATGATAAATAAGGGTCACTCTGTTATTCATAATGGTTATATTTTGATGCATAAGGTAACACTGTAATGAATCTGGGTATCTCAGACATGTAAAGATATATATAGTATTTTTTAAAATTTATTGTTATTGATTATAAGCAATAATTTTTAGCGATATACTCTGAGTATATCTCGAGGGGTAGCTTCAGACCACAATGGATGTGTTTTCTTTTAGAGGTTCCCCAAGAGAACACAACCAAATGATACTCCCTGTTGATGGATTATGGGATGGTAAGCATCATTATTTAACATGAAACTCAACAGTGCTGCTATTTTTTTTAATAATGATCTGGTAGTCATTACAGACTATATCATAGTCTTCTTTTTAATGGGATTTTTATGTTTTTTTACTAAGGGTGGGATATGTTTTTAGTTTAATTTTAAAACACCCTTTTAGGTTATCGATTTCTTTAATGTTCAAATAGGGTGTGGTGGAGTTACAATTCCATTCCACTTCCCCCTTTTATCATTTTTGATATGTAGCAATGGAAGATTATTTGTTCATCATTTATGTTATTATTTACATCTTATTATGTGGAACCTATCATCCTTTGTTAGATACTAATTATCGTGCCTCTTTCTTATGGATTGGGTGGTGATCCTACTGGGCAATTGTGTAATCATTAGAAACGATGTGGGTTTTTATAGATCAATAAATATTAGATCATAAGAGGATTTATTCACTATGATTCATTTGGTTTCACTATAGTATGATTATTATTTTAATTAGCTGAGGTTATTATTATATTTTTGAGAAATTTATGGATGAGAGGAAATTTAAAATTATGTGTATTTTATTATAGATGTTAGGTTGGTACCGATGATGGTAAAATCCCAATAACTTACTACGTTGAAATACATAATAACCAAGTGATCTGTCTATTTATTATAAAATACAAACTAATTTTGGAATTGATAATCATTTATTGCTTATATATTCTGTAATTGGATTATTCTTGATGAAGTGGTATTAATGGTGTCATGGAATTGTATTGAAAGATGATGGATGATTGAGGTTTGTTTTGAAATTAATGGTAATGCTTCATTTAAACAGAAATGAATCTGAATGAGGTATGTGGTCCCACAACATCAACATACGGTTTTTGAATTTTTTCATGTAACATGTTGATTTTAGTCTCTTTAGTTCTATATGATTTACTTTTATTTGAATTTTTATTTCTTAATTTAAATCTGTATGAGTTAATTGTGCTCATATTTTTTCATGATAGGCACATGAAAACAATTTTTTATTAGTTGGTCATCAATTTAAATGTGATTAACCATATATATATATATACTATTAGATATATATAACTATGATTAATATTAATATATTCAATGAGCACAATGGGCTGTGGGATATTTGATTTTAATTCACTCTCTATTAGGTAGCGCAGTGGATTGAATATAGATGGATTAAGTGTAGTTGATGAGGCCTATTTGGATGAAAAACATTGAAAAAAGTATTTTGAATAAGTGTTAAATCCCATACACATTTCACAAATAAGTAACCTAAACTAGTTGGACACATTTCTTCATATGTACTTCCCTGTAAGCTTGAGGATTCTAACTAGATGTGATAGTCTAAGATGGTAAAGTGGGAAGACAATACCCTCATGAAAAGAGTGGTTCACAATAGTAGATATAAAATAAAACCCATGAATTTAGTGCTATAAGAATATGATAGGTAATTATAAGAAAATCATCTAAATAAATATGATCTCTAATGTCATATATTGAATCATGATTAGGTTATGATACTATAAAAAATTGAAACATACAGGACATATATAAAAAAGAATATACAACTTGATATAGAAGAAGGAAAAAATAGTCCCAATATAACTCAATTAGCATCATAAGAATAAGCATGGTCATATTATACCATACTCCATCATATTTTAAAAATTAAAAATCCATATACAGAACCTTTCCATTGTATGAAGTTGAAATAAGAAATTATTTTAAGTACCAATAGGCTGCCTGAAATGGGCGTGAGATATACTCAGTAATCCACCACCTATAATTTATTGTATGATCCAACCAGTGTATATAAAATGGTAGTTCATAAGTATAATGACAAAAAGATGAAATGTACACTGTAAACCTATATGTTTATGTTCATGAAGGATAATAGAAGGAAGCATATAATTGATCAAGGTAAAATTTATAATTTCATTCAGTTATATGAGGATAAAAATATGACCACACACTTCTCTAATTCTTGTTCCTATGTTATTAAGCAGCATTGGTTATGTGTAAATACCCATTCAGGCTACAAAAAAATTTCAAAAAACTATTTGTAGCATTGTTGTTCATATTTAGACCCTCTATAGTTCCCATAGGGGAATAATGACTTTGGTGTTTGGTTTAGAAAAACCATGCACCACTCTGCACATTACTTCAACACCCCACATAGTCTTGTCTTAGGGTTAGCACTAACCATGTGCTAAATGTTAGGATCATAATTCATTTCAAAAATCCAGGGCTCCATAATCTAAGAACGCCAATGTCCCTCCCAACCCACACCTTGGTTTCATATGAACATTTAATGCATAAAAATATGCTTTAAATAATAATTATACTTATTCATACCTACTGTAATGGATAGTATTTTAAAATCCCTCTTACAAAAAACATCTCATTCTTGAGTAACATATATGAGGGATTTGAATCTTCATTGGAGAATATCTCAAGAAACTGAGCACATACTCAGGCCTCTCCCCAAAATCTTTTATTGTGTTCAAGACCATGCTTCCATGATACTCTAACCATAAGAATTGACTTTTCCCATAAAACTATAGTTCTATGATTAAAACATTAATTTGAATTATCATAAAATGAATAATAATCATCTAATTAAACTTCCCCATGTTCAAATGTATGATTTGTTTATGAATGGTAAAGATAAAACTGAGATACATAGAAGACATCTTGAATAGACGAGTACCTTTGAGGTAACCACAACTAATAGGCTACCAACCTGACATTATCCAATTTATTATGAAAATCACAATAATTATGAGAAATATTTCATTATTGATGAATTTATAGATTCCCTATTCTAGGTGAATCACTTATGAAAAATAGATCCCCCACCTCTAACTCTAGTGGTCTGTGGTGAATATTGGCATAAGAATTCATCCTAGATTGAGATGTATTCAAACATTTATTGATAATTATTACCTACTTTGATGAATTGTAAATGAGATATTAAACTAGTAGTGTTTCCTCAAACACCTCTAATAAGAAAAGTGGTGAACAGAAAAATTTAATGTATAGGGATTTATATGAAACTATTTTTATGATCAGTTTGAAGCTATTATTAAATAGAACAGAAAATGAAGTATTTTCACCACGAAATATCCTCCGAATAAAAAATATCATGTTCTAATAATTTCCTATTCACTAATATAGTATGGTCAAACAGTCCATGGGTCAAAGGGTTACAATCCTATATCAGAAGAAACTATTAACCAAGTGCCTTATGTGTCCTTCACTTGAACTGTGATGTAGATCAGGTGTTTTTGTCTGATATGATAGAACGAGGAATACTATAAACACCTATAACCTCTTGAATGACAATAAATCCATGCTAATACACCTAAATCATCATGATAATAGGTATTTAGTTATATTTCATAGTCACACTATTAATGATCACCCAAATAACATCACATTATGGAGTTTATATGGAAATCCCCTCAATAATTACCTAGTGTCGTCTTCCCATATCAATTTTTAATGGAAGTAGGTTATAAGTATCGTTCTAGTTATAGGTGTGTCATCTTCACCTACTCACATGTGGAACATAGTATAATAATACCAAAAACTAGTCCCTTCATAGTTGGCCTCAATTTATAGAGATGTATATCATGGTACATCTTCAGTATCCCATGAGTTACTTCCTATTTGGAGGAATGCGACCCCCATATCAATTTTTCATTTTTGTCAGAAATCACCCATAAATACCCATGAATGTTGAAAATATGATCCTTATTGATATATTAACTAGGTGATGGGACCCCAACTGATACACTCCCTCTCATGAATAATCACTTAGGATAAAAAATCCATCTCATCATTTCTCACTCAAGTTTAGAATATGTCACTACCCAAGATGATAAAACATGCTGCACATGATAATTTGGAACCACTATATGCATAAAATAAAATATAGAAATAAACAACCACTCATTATTTTCCACTTGGAGGGAAAGTCTCTAAGTCTTCATGCTAAAATATTTATCCACTATATTTCCCTTCCCGGTAATAGATGAGAGCTCACAATTGAATAAATCTTGGTATTATTAACATATACACTGCCTAAGATTCATGTAATAGTGAGTGGAAATGCATTTTAGAACCTAATATACTTTTTAAGTGATAAATTTTCATCCAAATATATAATAACTCAAAAATAATAATGCATGAACCATATATTATTTCTCGATGTCATGTGTGGGGTTTTTACGTCCGTGGAATTAAAATATGCGAGGCCATATTCCAAAACTCATTTACTCCTTATAAAAAATACCACTATCCTAATTAAAAACACATGACAACAAACTATATATCATCTTCCATGTCCAGTTAGAATAAATATTCAAGCTGATGTTAATATCTATATCATCTCTTAAAAGTTTTTCTCACATGCATCTGATCATATGAAAATCACACCATTCTTAGTCAAACTAGTAAGAGGTTTCTTACGATGTGAGAAGCCTTTAATATATCATATACAATATCTAGACAACTCTAGGAAATATTTTATGTCTATGTAATTCTTTTCATTCTACAATTAAAATACCAACACCACATTCTCTTGGTTAAATAATAATCTTATCATAGGCATGATGTGACATAGAATTTGGATCGTTTCAATATAGAAGTTTCATTTTGTGATATTTTCACACTATAGGCGATCTTTTTCTGTGTTCAATATGGTGTGGATATCCTTTCCATGAACATGTCATGTATAATAATTCACTATGATTCCACCTATGAAAACAACAAAAAACTAATATTGGTACTTGTGGAAAAACCATTTCATTAGATCTATGAAATCTTTTAGCATGTTCATCAGACTAAACCATTCAACCAGATATTTAAACAAGTCATATATCCTATAGAATGGAGTAAATAATATGTATGATGGCCAAAAAATCTGATGATGATAGAACAAACTCAAATTAATCATGGATAAAAAAAACTCTCTATTTTTCAGTCAGAGTTGAGGTCTATACAAGGTGGTTGATATTGGTTCATAACCATAAGACAGATTAACCCATGATAATCCACACAACTCCTCGTCGAACCATCCACCTTCTTCTAAAATAAAATAGGTTAACCCCAAATATATGTGATTGGGTATATGAAAAAAATTATATTCTATGTCTTCTATCTACCTCTTGAGATCAAATAACATAGTAGTTTCTATCTAATAATGAGGAATTTACATTGACATTTCTACCGAACAATAACAATGGTTAATTCAAACTCAATCACATGTTTAATTATAAGAATTTATTTGAGAAAAAATCACTAAAACTTTCCATGTTAATATATAAATGTGTTTGATGGATCCCCTGATCCTCCAGATAATGACTAGAAATATGGGTTTTGACTCCAACAAAACCTCATTTCTCAGGTCATATCCACTATAATTTACATCACATTATCCCTTGTAATGGTATTTACCAACCTAGGGTAATACTAATGTCACGCTCTATTGATAATAGTCACCAAATGATTGATAGGGGTCAAACTAATCTATAATGAGAATAATGTGAAAACCTATCATCTAATGGTGGAATAGGTCCCATAAGAATAAAATGTTGTAATCCTAAATGGTGAAATCCTTGAATTGGTGTATACTATTCAATCATGATTCCAAAAGAGTTCATAATGAAATTAAACCTCAGTATTACTAAATTTCAAGGAAAAATAATTCAATTATTCCCATTGAGATAAAATATTCTCAATCACTTGTGTCAAAAAATTATGAAATAATTCTAAAATCCACAATAACCAAACCTAATCTCGTAGATGGCCTGATACCCTACTCATATGTTATGGGATGAATTTCATGTAGTTGGTTTATAACAAAAACCTAAATCAAATACTAACCATCCTAAGTGGGGAAAAAATTATAGAACAACATCACATAATTATTGATCCAACGACATTATCTAGCTCCATTGGCTGAATCGATAGGTTGTTTCCTAGATTCTTGTATGGAGTGAAGCTGCTTCTACTACTTTTGAATTTGGTATCGTTGTATAACCTTCCAACTATGAAATGGGAAAATTTTATTAAAAAAATATAGATATAATATATTTCAATTGGATAACATTACATCTGGTGTATGCTTCATTCGGTATTCCTATGAACATTCTTCCCACTCTTGTGACATATCCTGTAACTATTAATGAATTTTTTATGATAAAAACTAACCCCATGTGATGAATAAACACAACTATTTATCACTATAGATGATCCACTACACTATCTTGATTCTTAACCACCATGGTTCCCCCAAGAAACTTCCATCAATTTCCACTTAGTGATGATGTATTAATTTATTTTTTCTAAATTGTTTGTCAACCTGAAGCTAATATCTTGATATTGGATGATGAATGAAATCACATCCTTAGAACCTCCAACTATCATTGGATCTCCATCAGTGTGAGTAGTTGAAAAATAATGGTGTTATGTGAAATAAGAAGCATACTCCAGAATGACTAAACATTATATTTTTTGGTTCATAAATTCAATATCATGATCAAATATTTGTCTCCCCATGAAATTTAATTCATATAACTCCATCTAGAAATATTTTTAGATCATACCGTGATAGTGAACAGATTTGGTGATAGCATCCCAAAACCAGTTGGAGGAATCAATGAACATGAAGGTTTTCATACAGACCCTTCATTCCAAAAGACTCTCTAAGTGATCAAATATATATTGCATGGCCTCTATCTATTCCTCAATATCCTAGGAGCTACCATCCCCTAACAACATAAGTGGATATTGATGTTGCAACACCGAAATAAATTCCTCCATCTAAGATTCAACTCATAGATCCCCTTAAATAGAATTCATAAAAAAAATGAAACTCCTCTAGAACTAGGATTTGGTTCACAACCTGTATATAGTAGGATTTTCCACACATGTAATTAGGGGAGGAAATAATAGTCACTCGTGGCCCTCCATCTTCGATGCAAGGTATTCATTGTATTCTTGAACGTTAAGTGACATTGTTAAAGAGGAATATTTCTATAATTTTCAAACACAATCCCAAAAACAAAATTTGAAAACTAAATAGATCATATATAAGTGTAAAATTGGACAGGTACAACCTTGTCCTATATTAGATTCAACACCCTTATGGATACTCAAAATTATTGGTCCACGTAATTATATAAGATCATTAGAGTAGTAAGATACACTCTATTACCAATTATTAATGTTGGTTAGGGGTCAATTTCCCATATCATGTAACAAAGGCCCCAATATATGGGGTTTTACTTTAATGTTATATATTATAAAATTCCCTACGTTTCAAATATAATCAATATTTAATATTACGTTCATATGATTTATAGTTTACATCTTAACTACTCATACTTATTTATATAGAAAATATTTTAAAATTATTGAATTATATGGATAATCATTTTATATTTATAAAATCCCAAATAAATTAAAATTATGAATTGAATCCTACAGAATTACAACCATAAACATGTTCCATGTAATGAAGCCATTATTTAATGGATGAATTTTCCATAATTAATTACATAACATTAGGACATCAAGATATGTATGTATGAACAGTTAGGTTGATGCATGGAAAACAAGTAGAAAATTTTTGAACTAATTCTCCTTCCATGAATAATTACATCATAGGTATATATAGGAAGATCAATTCTTTCTCAGTAATAATTTGTGATGCATGCGTGGTATGAAACAAGGTATACCATTATTGCGTGGTATAATTAATTACCTATGAATACTTGCATGCCTATGATGATTCATGTATAGTACATATATGCCTTACTATGACCAAGGTAAATGAAAAATTTATAAACATCACATCATAAATCATATTCGTCACCTGATGGAAAAGGCAATAAAAAAATTAGAATGAAAAATATAGATCAATAAGTCACATCCAATTTAAATTTGTCTTATATCAATAGGTCGGTTACCTGTTAACAAGAATAGTTTAACCAAAAAATTTCGAAACATCCAAATCTAATACCTACACACTACCACATATTATGAAAATAGTAACAATGAAGAACCCCAGAAAAAAACATATATCATTCCATACCTAACTCCATGATAAATAACATGACTTAGTTGGACACATGGACTAAGTGCACCTCCACATATTCTAGAGTCTTCCAAATAGAAGTAATGGTCTATGGTAGTATATTTTGGAGACTATACTGACATGATTATATTGTATCATATTGGTGGATATAGTTTAAAACCTGTGAATGTAGTTAACTAATGAAAAACTAAGGAATTATAATTAAATAATCCAAATAAAGAAGATCTATAATGTCATATAAAAATGATGACGATATCATGATACATTAAAAAATAGAAATACATTGTTTATAAAGAAACATTCATATAAAATATGATATAAAAAAGATAACCAAAGTCCTAGGAAAACAACCATAACATTAAAATCGTAATCTTGGTTCTATACAGTTGTACTTCATCTTAGGAAAATGATCAACAATCTATAGATGAACTATTTCCTTTGTCCCTACCTTAAACTAGGATGTCTGTTTAGGTAACATTAGGAATCCCAAACACGGTGTGAGATATACTCATTAGGGAAACCTCAAAAATATTTTTTATGATCCATGTAGTGCATATAAAATATATATGTGTGGGTATAACAATGTAAAAAAGAAATGTAAAATGTATCTAAATCGGGTTAGGTTCCTAGTGGACACCTACCTAATTGTTGGTAATTCGGGATATGATGGGATATCCCTAAAAATGTATCAACATATATTAATATGAATAATATATGTAGTGACACATATAGAAACATATATATACCAATATTATCCTAAACATGAGGAATAACATAAGAATTCATGTATAGTAATAAAGGTATCATGATATAGATAGTGGTACAAGACCTAGAACGCGTTCAAGGATATAGATGGCATAATATTTATTAGCCTTATGAGTTAATTAGAATTCAATGTCAGAAAACTATGGGGAATGTGAAACAACATTTACAACATTTAATAAATGATTTGAGACATCATACCCATCATCACATATCAAGGGATCATGAAGGATCATGTACAATACTAACCTAGACTATATTTTAACAACCATTATAAATGGACTATTATAATAAAAATAATCCATCATTCGTGTGTTGATTTAACATAATCCTAATAATAATTTCCAATTCATTTGTCAATTAATGATTCAAGGGAGTAATCCTTATTTAATAGAATGTCCTGTGACATGGTCATATCATTAACTTCCTTTCAATTTATTTAATATATTTAAATTAGAAATCATTTTAAGATCCCATATAAGGTTTTTAGTGACCCTATCATTGATAATGTCTAAGGGGAGTATTTTAGGAACACCACTAATTATGGATGTAATTTAGGTAATGCACTCCAACAATTACAATTGTGTTTGTGGAATTTTTATCATCGCTAAAAAAATAAATTTATGTGGAACATAATTATTATGGAATCATGTAGAATGTTAACATTAAAAAATTATGGTTTATGTTATACAATACCATTTAATTTGGGATAAATACTAGACCACCTATAGTAAATATGTAGCCGATTTCTTATCTCATATCATATCTAGAATTGTTCTTGGATGGGGGTATAAATGAAATAGACAAACAACCTAAAAATAGAATGTAATATCTCACCTATATATGGAATTTTTGAGGGATAGATAATTGAGGGAATGAAGGAAATTGATTGAATATAATACTGATATACTTATAATGAGACAAATTGTGATATAAAATGATGCAGAATGAGGATCGGAACTCAAATCACATGTCAAGTGGGAGGAGGTGCTTGAGCAGTAGTAGGAGGTGCTCAAAGTGAATATGGAGGAAACAGATTAAATAATATTAAATGGGGTTAAGGGAGTAAATATTATTTTACACACTTTTAAGGGAAAAATAATTTTTCTATATAGTATTCCACAGAGTGTGTTTAGTATATTTGAGAACATTTATTACATGAAACTACTAATGTTGTATTGGCCCAAAATTTTGGAAAAACATTCTCATCCCATATATCTCCTCTAAAAACCCTCAACAGTTCCCACATATTTGTGAATCTTGAATGGAATGGTCTAAGGAAAATAATTCAACCCTTGGAATTTTACAAAATCACCCTGCATGGTTGAGCCTCACATTTATCTCTAACCATGCACTAAAACTGCAGCTCAATCTGTAGTTCCAAAATCCTCAACTCTAGGATCTAAACAAGAACCACATGATCCCTATTCACTCCATTTCCTATTAGGAACACTAAATCATAATAATGTTGTTTTGAAAAAATAATTTAATGTATCCTTAACTCTTTGAAAATTTGTGATGTTACAAGAAGGTAATTACACTTCAGTAATACAGCTTCCGAAATATAATAAATAATCGAATAAAAATGAAAAATGAATCGCTATGAAATGATGGTTCTATATGAATTATTTTTCATATGATTCTATCATAATGGATTTCACTAGTGATTCCTTCACAATGGAATCTACTCATAAGATCTTTATTTACAGACACTTCTAAGAGGAACACCAATTAATAATTCACATTTGTTCATAGAAAATCACCTATGTAAAATGTAGTGTTCCAGTCAAATTTTGTAATCCCCAAATAATAATACAGTAAAATTTATAACTCAGAATTAACGAATCCCCTTCACATGGAATATAAATAATCATTATGGACACCATTCTTCATGTTAAAACCCATAAAGGTAATCTTGAGACCACCATTATGTTCACATAATGTACATGACTAGGCTATGATCATTAGTAGGTACCCCTTCAACAATATATTCCTAGGGCAAATGGATTATTTGGAATTATCATCCCCAACCTATGGAAACCTATAGGGATCATCACCTTGGATTATATTATGAATATATTCCACTATCGGTAAGATCCAAGAGCACCCATCTATGACCAACTGGGGATTTATTCTCAACATATAGAGAATTGATGAATATAGAATCCATCTTAGATTAAGACTCGAGTCATGCTTGTGGTTTTTTATCATGACCCATCCCAATGGAGCCCATGACACGACTCCCCAAGCCCATCTCCAATAGGCCTGGGTCTGGTGTCTAGCACCAAGTAGGAATATCACTAACAGGGGAGGCGTTGACTAAGTACATATACACATGAACATGTCTTTGATCCCACAAATGTGGAAATTAAAAAACTACTAAGGTACAACATGCATCCATACAACTAAACCCAACCAAAATTGTACAATGAAAAGTAATGTGTGGAATTTAAACTAGGCCATAATAAAATCCCGCCAAAAGAAAGACTCTTCGAACTACAAATTCCAACCTCTAATAATGAAATACGTACAACAAATACTACTCATAACCATAGGAACAAATTGTACTTTAAGGAAGCTCAAAAAGATCAGTCTATTCTTCATTTTCCAAAGAGTTTGTCAAAATACCGCACATCTGCAGAAGACACAACATGTGCGGACAAAGCCCATGCAGGTGTGAGTATAACAATACTCATTTGGAGACCCCAAAAACCACAGATAAATACACAAAGTAAAGGTTTAGTCAGTTCTATATATTATATGTCTACATAACATTTAACTAGAGAAATATCCAGATATACTCGAGACCCAAAACTGTAGTCTAGAGGTAAGTCACAACGACCGTACACCCACGCTAGGGATTCAATTCAAATATTCCATGAAGAACTCATCTGGGAGAACTCGCTCCTCATTTATTATTGTTCTGATGATATCCATCCATAATGTACTATTTGTAGGGAAGTTTCATGACAGATATATATACGCTGATGGATCTGAAGATATAACATATAGACTCATGCTGAGACAACACACCCCAGAGTGGTAAAATATCATTATAAATAGATGAGGATAACTGGTAGGGCCTTGGAGTATACCATAACTCATCCAGATTGGCATACTATATATGAGATTTAATTATTTTAGGATAGTTCACACTGATACCTCACACTATTTAGGGTCAATAATGGATAGAGGATCTCACTCTGGGCCTCTTGTAGAGACTTTGACTCTATAATAAAAGTCATGATGAACATATGATACTCCTATTGAGAGAAAAAATACCTAACCTTCAATGGAATGGGCAAGGGGGAACTATCCCAAATGAAACATGTCCATGGAATTGTGGATAATGAGATTAAGCCATGTAAAAGAAAGTACATGGTGTATAGAAGATTCACACACCATGTACCTTGACTCTGGGTACTTCCCGTGTACAAATAACTAGTATAAGATGAACAAGTTGGATAAAAATTGTTATTCAGGGAATGTTGAAGAGTTACATACAGTGTCCAAAAATTCAAGGTATGATTCGCATATGCATCTCGTGTTTCCATTCATGGTTTCTTCCAGTGTCTTCTAACCCTTGTATTGGCACATGGGGTATCCTGTGTAATCGGAATGGTCTGGGAATGTGGTGGAGTACATGCCGTGTACTCCACCCTGTGTCTATGTATCATTTGTGATACACGTCGAGTCCCATGTAGACACCTTCATGACATGTGACAGGGGAACACATCATGTTATCTCTTAGTGTAGCAAAGAACTCTGTCCACCGTTGTACTGGTCCCATATGTTGTATTCTTCAGGATACACCCCGTGTTCATCATTATTTTCTAGAAATAATTGTTCTTCATCCCGTGCCTCAGTTTTTCTTCCAAACCTAGATCCATCGTCCCTTTCTCCTAGAACTCAATAAGAAAGTTCATACCTTCATAATAATTCCAATTTTTTAGGTATCAAGCCTTTTTTCAACTCTGAAAACTCATTTAGATCATCTGTGTGAAGAACAGTTGAAGAACAATTTCTATTGAACCATGTTGATTCATCTTCCCCAATCATTGTCGCACCTCCACTGGGTCACCATGATTTGGGATCTACGATTTTGGATTGTCACATTGTGAGACAGATTCTCAAGGTTCCGTTATCCATAATCCTATGATGAACACATAGAGTCAGGAGAATAAATTCATAAACAAATTGAGGAATGACCTTTCGTCAGTGTTCCTTATGGTGTTGATCCACTCCCATTATAACGATCAATTAAAAAGACACAAAAAATAACCAATCCATGAAAAGAGCCCATAAAACAACCCTCCTTCATGATCGATAAAACTACCACATTCTTCATTTAACTAAATAAATATGGAAAAGAGGGAATTGAAAAATAATAACCCCTAACCTGAGTTAGAACTGAATGCTAATGAAGAGGTATTGTTCTGTCATCGTCGACTTGATCCTCCAACTCTGTTGGCACCATGATTCACAAACAGAAAATTCGTCATTATTCATTGTCGAGAGGTTTTTCCATGGGGTATCCTCTCCATTACTCCATAAAATTACAGTATTATGCTGATAACCTTTTAATTTTTTCATAACAACTTATCTAAAATCTACCAACACTGTGTTGATGAAAGGGTAATAATATATAAAATGTATTTTATTTTACCTCTTTAAACGTCCAAAAAATATCTTCTACAACTGGATAATGAAGGATGAAGTTAGGCCTCGCCAAAGGTAATGTCGTTGCTCTGAATACAACAGTTCCCTCATATTTATGATCTGGGTTCCCGTTTAAATGTAATTCCACTTATTCATGTAAACTTCTTGCATGTTCTATTTAAAATTTTAAATTATTTTAAAAATTTATTACGAGCACTCTAGGCCTTGTCATCACACCATGTCATAAATTATAATCTTGAAATAACCCCACATTATACTTCAATATAATATAGGCATAATCTAAGACATTATATTCTCCACACTTATGGTGTTTATGTCCCTAAAAATCCAAAATAAAGGCTACTTAACTAGATGTGTGTACTGGGAACTAATCTGAGCCTCCTGCTCTCAAATGCTCTCTTGAAGATTCCATGCTTCCACTAAAAATAGAACAATGGAAAATCTCACCCATGAAGGATCCTCTCCTATTGACCCTCAATCTCCCTTGAGTAATAAACAAAGGACTCTTCATCCTCAATGTCCTTCTCTCCCTATTCGATGACGTGTGACAGATCATTAATCTAACTCATCAACTATGACACATGGAAGGCATCGTGTACTCGGTAAATCTGTGGTGGTAAGGATAGGTGGTATGAAACCTCACCAACTATACAGAGTACCTATAATGGGAAAATGAACCTTGTAGAAAACATTTTCCTCCAAAGAAATATATGCATCCACTTGACGAGGTGAGTCCCAAAGGTAGACATGGTCTCCCTCCTCGAGCTCCATAGATGTCCATTATCTATAATCATAAGACTTATACCATATCTATGTAGTCTTTATCTGCACCTAGATGATCTACACCTTCTCGTAGGTAGGTCTCACCTACTCTAGACCCATGAGTGCGGACTCTTCAGGGTCAGTCAAGCAAAGAGGTGACCGGTAGGGTCACCCATATGATGCGTCGAACAGTGCCATACCGATTGTGGAGTGATAGAATTGTTGTACTTAAAATCCCCCATTGGTTGTTGGTCTTCCCAACTTTGATCAAATTCCAAGATGCATTCCCTCAAATTATCATATATAAACTGAATAGTTCTCTCTCTCTGATCATATATATAGGGATGGACTATTGTACTCAAGCATAGATATGTCCCAAAATCCTCTTGTAATATTTACCACAACAAGGATATAAAATTATCATCGTGATATGAGACTATATTTGAATATATTCCATGAAGACTAACAATACCATACACATAGAGGCATCCCAATATCACTGTAGAACTCTGCTCCATAATATCTAGGAAGTTAGTCGACATGGTGAGTTAGTCAATGATCAACCAGATGGAATCATGCCTCCTAGATGTTCATGGTAATCCCATGATGAATTAAATTAATATTCCACCCCACATATACTTCATCAATTTTAGGGGTGAGCTAATCCCATTGGAAATTGGTTCTTAGCCTTCACATGCTAGCATGTAAATCATTGAGAAACGAACTCTGCTACTACATTCTTCATTCATGTCCACCAGAACTAAAGTCAGAGGCCTTGTTCCATTTTAAACATTACAAGATGTACCATAGAAAAGGATGCATGAAACTCCCTCAACACTTCCTCCCACATTACCTCTGGTACAACCGTGTGTCGTCTAAAAAGAATGACGTTCTGCCCACCTTGTGAATATCCACCAGGATAGGTCTTATAGACAATTGAGCATGTAATGTCTCGCAGTTGACATCCCCAATCTATGACTCCATGACTAGTCGTAAGCATGTAGGGGTGACTACTATCAATTGGAGATAATCTACATCATCTTCATCCATGAAGGATAACTCTAGTGAGGTCAAATACTCTGATGCCTTGCTCAGTATCTGTGTACTCGATCTCATGGTGAGAGCATCTAACAAAATATGCCCCAACCCATGAGTATAGACGATATTAAAGCCATAATCCTAGAGAAAATTTATCCATAACATATACATCATATTCAGATCCTTCAACGAGAATTTGTACTTGAATATCTTCTGGTCAGAGTAGACATTAAACCACACACCCATCAACTTTTGACTCCACATCTTCAACGAAAAGACTACCTCTACCTACTCTAGATTATGGTTTTCTTAAATATTATCATGTGGATATAGCTTGAATGAACTAGAAGTAATCACAATATTTCTCTACATTAAAACACAACCAACCTCGGTCTCTAATTTATTGTCGAATACTATATACTCGACACCCTCTTATAGATACCTAATGATCAATTCGCTTTTCAAAATCTTCCTCAACTACTTGAAATCATAATGGAACTTCTCCATCCCCATGAATGGTTTTTCCTTTCAGGTCAAAGATGTTATGAGGCATGATATCTGGGGGAATTCATGAATGAATATCCGGTAATATCTAACCATTCCACAGATGCTCCACACCTCTATCACACTCCAAGGTGGATCCCAAGCTAGCATTCCCGCGACCATGGCTAGTTCCACTACAATTCCATCATCTAAGATGATGTATCACATGACCTAGACCTACTATATCTAGAACAATAATTTTAAGAGATTCCCATATAGATGGTGCTCTTTTAATACATCCTGGGCCATACTCGGGTGCCTCACACAATCCTCCTCTGATGCTGAGTACATAACGATGGCCTCGATAACGAATAATTCAACCCTGCTAAAATACATCTAGAATATCTGGTTCATGAGTCCCATGAACACTGTGATGGAATTCATCAAACCGGAAGGCTTCACGAAGTACTCATATTGACTGTAGCAGCATCTGAAATATGTCTTCCATATATCCCCCTGTCATACTCGTAACTGGCGGTAACCCGAATGAATGTCAACCTTCGAGAACCATTGTTCCCCTATAAACTGATCGAGGAGGTTTTAAATGGTCAAAAGTGGATAATTTTTATTCAACATTACCTGGATTAGGTTACAATAATCCCCAAACAACCTCAAATTGGAGTTTTCCTTCTTATCAAATAAAACTATTGCCTCCTAGGGTGATACACTGGGTCTTATGAAGACCTCCCTCTGAAAATCTTCCAACTGCAACCTCAGCTCACGTAGTTCTACGAGAGCCGTCCGATATGCTGATGAAGATATCAGTGCCATCACAGGGTTTTAGTCAATGCATAAGTTGATCTCTTAGTGAGGAGGTAGTCAAGAAACATCTTTTGGAAAAACATCCTTGTACTCCACCAATACTAATGCGAATGGAAATCTCACAACATCTACACCTCCTTGGGTAAAGCTTGCCAACTCTTGAGTGACCAGCTACACCCTCAAATGTTTGATCCCATTTTGAATAGACTATTTTTCCTTTTATACTACAAAGGAAAACCATAATCGATAACTACAAACCCACCACACTCTTCTCATAAAGAATTCAATCTGGCATGGGTAGAAAATAATCCATACCAAGAATGACGTCGTAAGGCCTCAACATTGTAACCAAGAGGTTCGACTAAAACTCTCACCTATAACGGTATTATGACCCTATCAGAAAGGATGTGTGATCATCGAGTCTCTTCGTATATGTGTCTCCAAGCATTATGGTCTATTCGATGTCTCTAACATAATATCATTGTTTTTTCACAAGACATTTGGAGAGTAAAGAATGAATATAACATATTATTATAATTATGAAAAATAATGTAGAAAAAACATAGATCGTACCTCGGAACATCCCTAATTCCCTGGGTCGTATGCCTCGAATACATGTAGTTGCACCCTCCCTTATTCCCCATATCCCTCATCCAGGTGCGGACATGCTGGGGGTGGTGGTGGAAGTAGGTCAAAGCATCTACCAACCCCCACATCTCTCCCTACTCTTATACCACGTCTACTATTTGGAGAGTCTACCTGCTCCACTCTCTAACTTAGCGATCTTTTTCCATAAACCGTGTCACTATTAGCATATTGAAAAGTTAGAATGTCTCTAGAGAGATTTCATCTACCATCATAGGGATAGAATTGCCTCTCCATAGGATGACTGGATCCATCTTGAGATCCTTGGACTATAGATCTCTTGTACAGGGTACTCATGTGATGTGTCCCACATACTGATCATTATTACGGACATAGAAACCCTACTTCTGTGGTCTCTGCACCTATCTACCTGCTACTAGATGCCACTAGATGTCTCTTATCGGCTGCAAGCTCTCGACCACTAAATATTTACCAACCACTCATGAAAAAGTCGGAATGCATAGAGTCACAGAACAAGCTCGAATGTCCCATTGTAGACCTTGATCTAAGGGCTAATATCTAAAGTATTTATCCCTGAACATAAACACAGATTAAATAGAGAGGTTGGTGAACCACTCTAAATAGTTAGAGACCATTAAACTACCCCTCTGGATCTGAATAAGCTTCTAGATAGGCACTTATCTCAACATAAATAGGGAAAACACCTTCCAAAAGAGTCCCTTAAAATATTTCCACAAAAGAGTATCCTCATTGTGGCTCTACGTAGTCAAAATCCACCATATCCCTATCGAACACTGAATAAGGCTCACTCTTAGGATCACCATCTGGTTCATTGGTGTCCTAACTGGACCGAAAGCTCTAGTCAGGACCTAAAGCTAGTCCTCAACTACTAGAGGTGAAGTCTCAGATTAGAACATGGGGGGTATCTTTCTCTGAAACTCATAGAGCATGCTCATCCTGCACTCCCAGTCTTTTGGTTCTACAAGTACCATTTTCTGCTTCAGTTTTGGTGGTATAGTAGGTGCACCACGTGGAGGTAATGCCTAGGGAACTAGACTATGAATCAAAGCTTTGTCACTGAGGGGGTCATCCTCGTGATCGAGATGTTGAATCATAGCGGGTCTGCATTTCTGAGGCATCCTATAAGGAAACAAGTCCTACCATGCTCAAAGTGTATATCTATATAGCAGACACTAAATGTCATAAAAACAAAAAAAAATCCCATATGTTTTATTTATCATTCTTTGGATTCCTTGAAACTAAATTTTCATGTACCAAGTCAAAAAGAAGGTTATTAGAGTCCTCCTGTATGGATACATCTGCCACCCAAACCAACCATAGTTTATCTAGCATAAACGATTAACACGAACACTTAACACTGTAGCCTCTACTCAATATTATAGTCTCTTGGTCCTAAAGACGAACTGACCACATTTGGTACCACTCTATCATGACCCGTTCCAGTGCGGTCTATGCAATGACTCCCCATGCCCACCTCCAATAGGTCCGGGGATTGTGACTAGCACTGAGAAGTTACATCCATATCATGGGAGAAACATCCTAATTACCAGCGCACAAACACACATCTCCAATCCCAAAAATTCTGAAATGTAAATACCACTAAGGAACAAAAGGCATGCACGTACCATCCTGCCACAACCCATTGGCTTGAGAGGGTAGAGGAATTATACTTAACCTTGAGAAATGTTTCCAAGGATCTAAATTATGGAAACAAATGTCTAGGGATTTGTGAATAAATTGGGGGATGATTTTACCTTGAGATAAACCAGCCGACCAAAAAAGTCATTATCAACAAACTACATGATGCATGTCAACAAAGCAACCCAAACCATATAGTACCAAAGGACAAACAAACTAATGCATCACAATTCCCAAAACCCAATACAACTAAACCTATATTAGAGTACAAACCAGAAGACTATAAAAGAGACCCATATTAAATAAAGGCATCCTCCACTGTGCCACAACATGCTCTATGATCCAAGAGCCACCAAACCAACCATGTATCACAAATATCTTCAAGAAAAATATGACTCTTTACCCCTACTGGTGTCCCAAAACACAACATCTTCAAAAGAACCCATGTTCCAGAGTATGGGTGAGTAATAATACTCAGTAGGATTTCCCCAAATTACATACCTACTCAATACACTAGGAAAGAACTGTTAGAAAATTTATATAAAGTAGTTTATATAAAACATTAAATAGTTAAATTTATACCACGATCGAAACATACCCTTACCAAGTCCTGTCACAATAATGGAAACCCGCGACTATTCCATAAGATATAGAACCATCACAAATTATCCCAAAAAATTGCATCTTGTAATGAAAGACACAATAAGGAAACAAAAACATTGGAACTTCCATCCAAACCATTCAATACATTTCCAACTAGTGGAACTTCTCAACCACTATCCAAAATGGTGGAGCTCACATCCACTATTCATCACCATTAATTTTGAGACTTCTTTTTCACTTCCACAAAAACAACACAATCTATAACAATTAATCCACCAACAAACATAAAGCACCAAGGGAAAACAAGAAGCACACAACAATTTCCAACACATGCCAATTTACATCAATAAATCACCCATTTATTGAAAACTCTATATAATCACTTTACATGACCAACAAAATTTCATTAAAAAAATTATAATGGAAAATAATTATCACAAACTATTCTAATAATCCAAACTAATAAAAAAATATTAAATTATACATTTTAAAAACACCCAACAAAATCCCTTTTTCAACAATACCACATTAAACCCAAAAATTGAAAAATATTCACAAAATGGGATTCCAGCAAGATGCTCAGATCATATAAAACATTAAATTCAAGAAAAAAATTTAACTAAAACTAAAGATAGTAGTTCTGAATTTGTTGAGCCAGTAGAGAAGCTGTCTACCTATAGGGTTCTAATGAAATCGACCAATAATAAACCTCCCCAAAAATCATGTGAATGCACCACTGAAACCACTATAGATTCTCTTACCTAACATCAACAGTCCCAAATATCATCATTTATGGAAACAAAAATCCTAGATCTACACACAAAGTATGTATATCTAGATAAACCGAGAGAGGGGGAATAGTAGATCTAGAGAAACCCAAAGAGAAACCAAGACAAGAGACATACCAAAGAAAAAACACCTTTAAAACACAATGAATCCCATTGAAATCCCTCACAAAATGAGTGGCATAAAACCCCTAGGCCTTGAGAGGAAGAAATTCCATGTACGGTTCATATGGGGGAATAAATGGGTTTGTTAGGGTGAATCTTGACTAACCCTATTTTAAAAAATCATTTTTAATTGGACACATGTTTAGGAAGACAGTGTGGTGACCTTGTGGATGATACTACCCCAAAGGAATCTTACATGTCCTCCCTGCAGAGTTAGAAGAACCGTGTGAGACCCAACTACCTTGAGTTTCACGGTTTCATAGGATTCTCACATGGTTTCCCATAACCGTGATAAAACCTACAACCCTAAAAGGGATCCAAAACCTTCCAAGGCCATTACAAAATCTCCCATCCTTTTCGAAACTCATCCCAACAACATTGAACACATAAATAGGCATAAAAAGAATACATAACCCAAAATGTGGGTGATATATTATCCGCACCATTGGAATTTTCATCCTTGAAAAGTATAGAACCGTATGTTTTCTAAAAGAGATCAGGCCATTGCATGACCATCACTTTCTCTCTCTCCCAAGTCTCCTCCTGAGTCTGAACATTCTGCCACAAAACATCAAATAATCAGGTTATTTTAACATGAAAGACATTCTCTTGCCTATCCACAATCTAAACAGGCACGTACACCTAAGAAGCATCTGGTTGTAGCTCAACAAGATCCCAATGGATCACATGGTCATGATCCGAATGATACTTTTTAAACTACAACACATGAAACACATTGTGTACCAGGATTGAACTTGGTGGAAAATCCAACCATTAAGACACCTATGCAAGTAGCTCTAGAATCTTGAAAGGCCCAATATGCCTCAGATATAACTTAAAATGATTTCCAAACCATTGATGTCCTAAACTGGGAGATATTGTAAAAAACACATGATCACCCACCTAGAATGACAAAGGTTGTCCATGATGGTCCAAATATGATTTATGACGACATTGAGACATCTCCACCCTCTTTCAGATCAACATGATTTTCTCTGTATTCTCTTGGAAAAGGATTAGTCCAATCATCAAAGTCTAACTCGTTTCCACCCAATATAGTGGTGAATGACATTGATGCCCATACAATACCTCAAATAGATCCATATATATTGATTCCTGGTAACTATTATTATAGGATAACTCCACCAAAGGTACGTGATCCTTGATTGAACCTCCTAATTCACTCACTAAATACCTTATAATATCCTCCAATGTTTGATTCGTCCTCTCAGACCGACCATCCGTATAGGGATGATACGCTATGCTCATCATCAATTTTTTCCCAAGGGTGTTTTTTAAGGATTTCGAAAAACAAGATGTGAACCTCAGATCTTTATCTTATATAGATGAAATTGGAATTACATACCTCTTTAGCACTTCTCTAATAGAGATTTTGGATAGATCTTCCACCTTTTGAGATTCATGAATCGAGATGAAATGGGTTGACTTTGTGAGGAGATCCACAATCTCCTATATGACACGGTGTTTATTGACCATTATCGAAAGACCTATCAAGAAATCCATCAATATTTTATCCAACATTTAAATTGGAATAGGAAAATATTGTAACATTTCTACTGGCATCTAATTTCTCTACCTTGAGTTGCTGAAAAGTAAAGCATATCGAAAAATACTCAACCACTTGACTTTCCATACCATCCCACCAAAACTATGGTTTCAAAACCATATACATATTATGAATTCATGAATGGAAAGAACACCTAGAATGATGAAAAACATTGAGAAGATATTATTAATAAACCACTGGTACCACAATTTGACTCGAAAAACAGAAAACTAAATTCTCTATCAGTTCTTATCCCTTAATGATATCCCAACCATTGGGTTTCAACCTCATCACCGTACTGTTAGAGTCTGATTCATTCACTTCTATAACCAAATATTCTTGGTCAGGAACCAAAAAACCCATAAATAATACCATCAAGTCACCCCGAGCCTTACAATCCAACCACATTTCAGCAATAAGCGACATTAACTACCACTGATACAATGCCTGTTTCACTAACTGAGCATATGATTTGATACTTAATGCATCTGCCACTAAATTTACCTTAAACGATGGGTATATTATGTCAAAATCAAACATTAGGAGATATTCCATCTAAATCATTTGCCTCAATTTCAAATATCATTCTGAGAAATATGTTTTAAACTGTTATGATCGGTAAACACCGTGAATTTGTCACCAATTAGATAATGATTCCACATTTTTATGGAATGAACAACAACTGCCGACTCCAAATCACGTATTGGGTAGTTATTCTTATGGAGCCTCAACATCTGTGAGCCATATTCTACAAAATGATCTCCTTTCATGTTAACACACCCCAACGTCGATCTTGATGCATCACAATACACCACGTACCCTTTTCCTAGTTTTGGGAAAAAGAATATTGGCGCTGATTTAGGGTAGCCGTTAATCTCTCCAAATAATTTTCGACACTAATAATCCCTTTGAAATAGGAGATTATTCCATGCAAAATATATCATTAGTCAGGCCAGTCATGAGAAATCACAAAACAAAATTTGATAATAGCTAGGTAGTCCAAGGGAGATCCATATTTCGAAAACATTATTTGGTGGTTTCCAAGAGATAACAAAAAATATCATTTCCAAATCAACTGAAACACCATTCTCAGAAATAACATGGCCAAGGAATAAAATCCCCTATGTCCAAAATTGAGAATTTTATAATTTTTCATAAAACTGATCTTCCCTTAAGATACCCAACAATATCGCAAATTTCTTCTCGTGCTCTACCCTTGTCCTAGAATACACTAGTATATCATCAAAACATACCTCCACAAAAGAATCCAAATATCTATGAAATATCCAATTCATCAATTCCCTGAACACCGATGGTGAATTCATTAGAAAAAAGGGAATAAACATATACTTTAAATGGCCATATATAATTTTGAAAGCTTTTTCGGTGATATACTCCTTCCTTACATGCAATTGATGATATCTTGTCCTCTTGTAAATCATGGAGAACTACTGAGCTCCCCTCAACTGGCTATAAAAATTATCAATGCATGGAATCGGATATCATTTCTTTGTCGCAACCTTATTATATCTATGATAATCATCAGAGATCTCTAGATCTCAATCAGCCTTTTTAACACTCAAAACTGGTGCATCCCACAGAGATTTGCTAGGCCGGATGAAACATTTGTTTACAATCCCCTCCAAATTCACATTTAATACCCCAAATTCTACATCTTCCATTTGGTATTATGGAAATGAGATAGTAATGGTGCCCAAAAGGAGATCAATCATATACTCCACTTCTCTCTATTGAGTGGAAACATCAAAAATGTTTCAAGAAATACATCAGTAAACTTATCCAAAGCTGTCTGAAGAACACTATGTACAATACCTTCCACTGATGACAACTAAAAACCACTAACGGGTAGAAGATCATGCTATGATATATTTCCAAAATATATATTTTAACGAGCATGTCCTTATTTTCCCCTATAAAGATATGTTCAACACCATCCTCTGAGGAAAAACTAACCATTCGCACATCACAATTGATGTGGGCCTTAAACATCGCCAACCAATTAATTCCTAGTATTGTCCATCTAATTTCCCAAATGCCTTCATTTTTAATTGATTTTGATAATCTTCCTTTCAAGGGGTGAGGTGGAACCCTTACAGGGCCCATAAGTATAAGTATTACATGGCCTATATGACTTTGAGAAATTCATTTTCTGTAGGCTTCAAACATTACATTCCACCCAGACTAACTTCTTGGAACTGCTCCTCCCCAGCATCATTGTCATGAAATCATCTCTCCACCTTCGCATGGCTATTTAGCTAGGCTTTCCCATGCATGCAATGTTTTGTCCAGATGGAAGGTGACATACCCTCTCATTCATGCAATCTGTTTAGCTTCTTCTATGTTGAAAGATCCTTGATCATCCTCATTCTAAAACTTGTTCCTTGTAGGTTGTCTCGTTTTCATCTACACTGATGGTTGCCTAAAGGCCTCGATGTGGCCCAAATGCCATACTAACTGAAAGGACTAGGTCTCTTGAAGGCCTTAAAGGACTCAAGGTCCAAATCGGTTGGCCGAAGTCCCAAACAGGGGAATATTCCCAGCTACTATGGTGCCAAATAGTGCCTGCTACAACATCTTCTATAGTACTGCACAGTTCCTACTATAGTACCTTCTACATTACTACTACAGTACTGCTACAGTACCCCCAAAAATTATAATCTTCCGAGATTTGATCCTTTGTTGTCTGTATTCACTTAAGGAGTCCTCACCAACAGGGATGAGGCTCATGTTCTCATTCCTAAGATTATATCCCAAACATCCATCTCAAGCACTGAGAAATACCACATCAATTCAATGCCATCCACAACTCTACAACATGCTCTATATAGGAAGGATCGACACTCTCTTTGACCGAGAGGAGTTTAATGTTCCAAAACAGAAGGTATCCTTTCTATATGTAATCCAAAAAATCAAAATATACGAGAATCGGTAAAAGCATTTGAAGAACCCGTATCAAATATATCTTTCATCAATGTGGAATTTAAAAGAATCATACCTCTCACTATGGATGGTCCTGAGTGATAATCCACCACAACCTGATCAGCTCTAAAGAACACACTTCTTTCCACATTCTGATCTTTATTAAGCTGCTGAGGTTTCAGGGTATTAAAAGAATCACCATGACCCACTTGTCACTAATGATGATGGGTATGCTTCTGTCCCCATATCTTCAAGGCATAGGATGCCTACGACCCTTAAGAGTGTCCCAAACACCCAGCCTTGGAGTATTATGACAATACCACTAAAGGCTCACTATCTTCATACAGTTATGAGAAGCTCAAGGTTGTTCTTTACAAACCCACTTGATGTGCCTCAAATAGCCACACTAAAAAAATCCCACATTACTATTAGGTTTTGGAAGAAGATTCACCGATTCTTCCATCAAATTCTAAGACGTACTGCCACCCTGAAAATAAGTTCCCCTCTTCCTCTTGAGCACAACATTAGAGCTCCCACTATTTCCCATGGTTACCAACTTAATTCCTCAACCTATATACATACAAAGATACCGCTCATCCCTCATATCTCTATTCACCATTTCTGTGTAATCCTTTATACATAGCACCGCTATCTTGGAATGAATTTCCAGGATAAACCAATCTTCAAAAATCAATTCCTTTAATGATGTGCTACCTACCACCTCAGGTTAAGGCTGCACTAAGCCCATAAACATAGCCTCATATTCCATTTAAAACATGTTCCCATGCATTAAATTGATGAAATGTATTTTACACTAAATATTGAATGTATGAGGGTATAATTGTTTATTACAGAATTCCTCAAAACCCTCCCATATCACTCCTTGGTCCGTCCCGTCTTTCACTTACAGTTCCCACCATTGAAGGGTAATATATTCCAACATGTATGTGGATAAATTCAAATTCATCTATTCTTGTGTTCCCAAGAATTCAAATATCTTAATCATTTGGTTCAGCCATGCTTCAACCCATTCCAGCTCCGAATCACCGTGAAATGTTGGTGTATTTTGCCATTGAAACTGAACTGCATGATCCACATGGTTTGGTTCATCCCCTTTATTATTTCTTTCCATATCTTGGAAAGCATGCACTATACTCTTCTCTAGCTACTGGTTCACCTGGGGCTCATGTGAAACCACATAATCAACAACTTCCTTCTATTGGTCTCAAAGATTCCAAACTAGTGCCATTTCTATCTATAAAAATAACCATCATTCCCACACCCATAGAAAGAAAATGAATACGATTCAAATTAATTTACATACAAAATATCACAACCATTCTTTCAACATGTTCACATTTCCCATGTTGCACTATTTATTAAAAAACCTTTATGTTTTGAAAATCAACCAATTTTTAAAGGACCAAATGTTTCCATCAAATGTTTCCATTTTCAAACCCAATTCAGATTTTTCAAAATCCACATATTCCTATGACACCAGAAATCATTATACCCCAATGATATATTCATCATAGTGGGATGTCATTTCTACCATGCATGTCATGCTCATCTCTTTGTCTACACCCACAACTTTGTGATTTTCATTCCCTATAAGTGTCTCCAAATAAATTTTGAACCTGACTCCCGGGTAACATGAAGTTTAGAAAAAAAGGGTTAGTTATGTAATTTTATTATATAAATTCCATGTTTCAACAATCCTAATCCTTTCAACCATCGTGACTCAAGGAATAGGCCAACAACGAATGCCATCCCCAAGACCAACGATCAACACCAAAGGACTGAAAAACTGCTCTCACTTAAAATCCAAGGACCGAACAAACTGATTCCACTTGTAACACACCACCCCATCCCATTGGCTTGAGAGGGTGGAGGAAAGATACTTGTCATTAGTAAACATTCCCAAGGTTTATATGGTAGGAAATAAATGCCACGGGATTCAAGAACAAATTGGGGATCAATTCTCCCTTGAGAATAACCAACCAACCAAACCTGTCATTATGAACGAACTACATGATACATGTAAACAAAGAAACATCAACAATATAGTTCTATTGGTAAACCAAACTAATCCATAAAAGTTTTTGAATAACAATAAAACCAAAACAAATAGCATAGTCCCTAGAGAAAGGCTACGCAAGAGACCCATAGTAAACCAAGACACCGTCCACCATTTCACAACAAGGTCTATGCTCCAAGCAGCAACAAACCACCCAAACATCACATAGAATCTAGAAAAAAATGGGATGATTTAACCTTACCTATTACCCAGAATACAATGCATACAAAAGAAACCAAGTGAAAAAGTAGGGGTGAGTAATAATACTCAGTAGTATTTCCCAAAATGACTTCCTTACACACGCTAATAGGAAAAAATCGTTTTCATATTTATATAATGAATTTTATATAAAATATAAAATAGTGAATCCAATACCACGATCCCATCTTAATCTTACCAAGCCTTGTCACAATAAGGGAAATCCACTAATATTCCATAATCTATAGCACCATCAAAAATTAGCCCAACCAATTCCATTTTTCAACGAAACACACAATAAGGCAACCAAATTGGTCGAACTTATGGCCAAACCATTCATTAAATTTCCAACTAGTGTGGCTTACCTAATACTATCCAAAATGGTGGCTCTTCCATCCAATATCAATCAACTATTATATTGAGACTTCCCATCCACTTCTATATAAAAAACCCAAGCCATAAAACTTAATCAACCAACAAGTACAAATATCCTAGGTCACAGAACAAGAACACAACCATTTCCATCACATTCCAACTCACTTCAATGGAACACCCATTTATTGAGCACACCATTTGATGAAATTACATTCCAAAAAAAAAATTCAATAAATAAAATTTATTTTATTGAAAACCATTTTCACAATCCATTTTTAAAAACCATTTTCAAAATCCAATCCAAGAAACACGTTTTAAAATCTACATTTTAAAATTAGATAACCAAACCCCACTTACAACAATATCCCATTTCACCCAAAAATCCCCAAATTTTAACAAAATGGGTTTCAAAGAAGATTCAAACATCATTTTTACAAAAAATTACAATAAAAAATTAATTTCATGCAAATCCACTAGTTCAAACTAAGTGGTGTCGAGAAAGAAGACAACTACCTTTAGGGTTCTGAAAAAATCAACCCAAAAGAAACCACACCAAAAATCCAGCAAACGAACCACTAAAAACTCTATGTATTCTCCTCCCTAACATTATAAATACATAATCTAATAATTTATGGAAAAGAATACACTATACCTACACACAACAGATATATATCTAGAAAATCGAGAGAGATAGGGAAGAATAGATCTATAGAAAACCAAAGAGAAACCAAGAGAAGAGAATTTCTCTGGAGAAACCACCTTCAAACCACCATAGAACCACTTAAAATACCTTCCAAAATTATTGGGAGACTACCTATAGGCCTTGTGAGGATGAAATCTCATGTAGGGATCATATGAGATAAGAAATGGGTGAATTAGGGTGAGTCCCAACTTACCCCATTTAAAAAAACATTTTTACTGCGCCGCACGGTTAGATAGGACGGTTAGTAAAACTGTGTGCGAACCATGAAGATGCTACTTCCTCGAAGGAATCTTGGATGGACTCCCTGTAGGGTTAGGAAAACTATGAAAAAACCAGGATGCACCCAACTTCATCGGGTTTCGTGGTTTCTTGGGATTCTCGCATGGTTTCCCATAACTGTGCTCAAACCATACAACCCTTAAAAGGCCTAAAAAACCATTCCAAACTCTCCTAAACTCTTCCAAATAATCCCATGTAATTTAAAAATATAAATAGGCATAAAAAGGATACATAAAAAAAGTCATTGGTGGTGCTACAATGTAGAAAAATAAACCCCAAAAATGATTACAACTAAATGTTAAGTGTAGAATGTAATTTGGGCCAGAATACAAGCCCACCAAAAGAAGGAGTCTGAAAAATACAAGGTCCAACATGTATGCAAGAAATATATACTAGGACATCTGCTTGTAGTTGTTTGAACACATCATCCTGTAACAAATCTCACAATGCTCGGTCTGGTCCTGGTCTGCCCTAGACCCCATGAACAGGATGCTCATCTTTATAAGACATGAAATTTGTGAGAAAACCCTCAATAGGGGTGAGTATAACAATACTCTTTAAGAGTCCCAAAAAACCAGAATGAAATACACAAAGTATCTATTTAGTCATTTCTACAAAATATATTTCTATAGAACATATAACAAGAGAAACATCTAGATATACTCGAGACCTAGACCCGTAGTGTAGAGGTAATTCATAATGACCACATACCCACATTAGAGATTCAGTTTTAAGATTCCACGAATCACTCATCTAGGAGAACTCAATAACCAAGATAAATAGTTCTGATGACATTCTTCAGAGAAGTACTGTTCATAGAGATGTCTCATGGGAGAAATAGATTTTCACATGGATATGAAGATATAATAGATACACTCATGCTGAGAGAACTCACTCATGACTAGGAAAATATCATGATACACAGATGGGGATCACTTCCATGGCCTTGGAGTATGCCATAGTTCAACAAAAGTTACCTACTATATAGAGGATAGATTTACTAAAGGATTGGTAACATCAATAACTGAATCTACTTTTGGTCAAGATGTATAGAGGGTCATACTCTAAGCCTTTTAGAGGGACTCTGACCCTATCCATAAATTCATGATGAAGGGATCATAATTCCATAGATGGAAAAGATACATGACCTATAGGGGAATGAGCAATTGGTAACTATACCAAATGAAACTTTTGCAAGATATGGTGGAAAAGTAGATCAAGAAAATTATATGAAAGTACACTGTTAGTAGAAGAGTCACATGCCATGTCTTATAAATCTAGGTACAACACGTGTACAATGGCCTGAGTTAATAGAACATGTATTTTAAAATCGATATACCCAGAATTTAGAATCATTACACATCATACACTACAATAACAAGGAAACTCGATGTATGCTGTCCATGTGCCTATAAATGACTTCAATCAGTGTCTTTCGACCTGTGTACCGGTTCATGGGGTAATCTGAATAACCTGCATGGTTTCTCTATGTGGTGGAATACATGCTGTTTACTCCACCCTGTGACTTTGTAGCATCCATGATACATGTCATGTCCTGTTTAGGGACCCACACAGTGATTTATAGTGATAAAACACTATTTCATTGCTTCATGTAGTGAGGAACCCTAGATTACCCTGAACTAGCCCCCCATGATGTGTTCTTCGAGATACAAACCGTATTCAATGAGAATTTCTAAAAAATTCTGTTCTTCCACCTATGACATGGATGATATTATAACACTTGATTCGACTACCTGTTCTCTTCAAAACTCATGATCCAAGGTTGTCCCATCATAATAATTCCATTTCGGTAGTTTTAGGGCCTTCAATCGTCGCTGGAAATTCATTTCGATCATTCACGTGAAGAACAATCGAATAATTATTTCTTCCGAACCGTATTGATTTTTCTACCAACATCATTCTCACACCTTCGCTAGGTCTTCTTAGTGTCAGATCTACGATTCAGGATCAGGAGAAAATATTCATAATCAAATTAAGGAATGATTCATTAAAACATTGATCCCTTCCCATTATAAGGATCAATAAGAATAATACCAAAATGAAACAATCCTATGAAACATCTTCCAAAACAACCCTCCCTCAAGAATGATCAAACTGTGGGTCAACCTATTTGTGGGTTGATCCATGTTCATCATTTAAATCAATGAATAGGGATAATACAAAATTTAAAAATAACTACCCATACCTCGTGTTAGGATTGATCACTGATGAATACGTATTGTACTACATTCATCGATGAGATCCATTAACTCCATCGGTGTCGTTATTTATGAATGATTGATTCATCGTCTTTCATTATCGAGAGGCTTTTCCAAGGTGTCTCCTATACACGCCTATAAGGAATTATAGGATTATGCATATAGCCCTAGAATTTATATGTAACATATTATTTAAATAATATCATCAATGCATTGAGATAAGGTTATTAAAATAAATATTTTAATTTATTTTATTCCCTTAAACATCCAAAAACTCACTTATATATCTGACTCACACCAGTCAAAGAAAATCCTAACTTAAGGTAAATTCACTACTTTGAACGCAACGATTCCCAAAGAGTTTTAATAATGAAACAGTTTTATTCAAATTTAAATATGAAAACATATAAATAGAACATTAATGTAATGAAAAGTAATTAAAGTGGGAAATTATTTTCATGTTTTATATGTGAAAAACTATACATTTTAAATTTTTATAAATAGATTAAATAGAAACATTAAAAGAGTTTTTAAAAAAAAATATCATTTATAGGAAACCTTAAAAAAGATCCATTTTTTGAACATTTGAGAAAAATGAAAAATTCATTTTAATGAATTTGATTCCAAATAAATAAATTCATAAAAATTTTTTGGAAACAAGGAATTAAGATAGAATTATTTATAAAATTAACGTTAATTTTTTTTAAAGTAATGTTTTTTAGTTAATGTTCCCATTACATAGGTTCTTACTCATCTCTTATGGTATTTATCTTCTTGAATAATAAAACTAGTTTATTTATTTATTTTCTATAGATATTTTCTATGTTAAATATTCATTTAATATCACTTATTATTATGTTTTTGATAATTACCTAATTATTTATGTCCATGTTTGATGTTTTAATAATATTCTATACTTGATTCAAAAATGTATTTGGAATAATGTCAGTTGTCAAAGTGGTAATTAGTCCGTCATATCTAGAATAAAATTCATGAAAGAATAACAAAATTTATATTTAAATTATACTTTCAAATCCATCCATTAAAAATGTATATGAAAAATTGACAATGTTTCCATCATTGAGATGGTAAGTCATACATACAAATGAGTCACATTTCCATTTTTCAATAAAATTACTAAAAAAAGGTAAGAATTATTTGATCCTTACCCATTTAAATTAATATAATTTACATATTTTTAATAATTTCAATATACCTTTTTATATCATTCATGTGATGTGGTGATGAAAAAATAATCAAATCTCTTTGTAGAGGAAAATTTAACATGTATGCAAAAAAAATATTATAATTTTTTAGTGCATGGAACAATCAGAATAAAAATGAAATAATATATTTTTATAATGATAAATATGTCCTGAATATCATATATGTACATTAATTCCATATTTATGACAAGTTTTGTGAAATGATGTTGTAAAATGAATTTCATCGGTTTGCGTGGTGGTAGTCCTACGTACACATTAACAATAACTTCATTTCCCATTTTATGGAATTAGAGATAGATTTAGGTGATTATATTAAGAGAATAACATATTATTATATATAGGATAATTGATTAATTATTTCTTCATAGTTGAAGATTGTTTTGAAAAATTTTAAGAAGAAATAAAATAGAAACACATAATTAAAAATCATACATATTCTTTTGGAATATCACTTTTGATTAACAACATAATATATATAAAGAGAGTGTAATGACACAAATAAAGCCTCTATAATGTATGTACAGTTTCTAGAAAGTTAATTTTTCAAAATTAGGGAGAAATGTTTGGTTTTTATGTTTGAAGAAAGGCGAAGAAGAGGTACCCTTTTAAAAGATAGGAGAGAGGCTCTGTTGGATTTTAGGAAAATATTAAATTAATACAAAATTAATTTTATATTTAAAAAGGGTATAAAAATAATTATTTATAATATAAGATTAATATTTGTATATATATATATTCATTAAATGTATATTATATAAGTTTTTAGTATTTATTTATCCTTATCATTTGTCTTAAACATTTATATGTGAACTTTAACACATACTACGATAACATGTAAATAACATTTTGAGGGTTAATATAATTGTATTAAATTCCAAAAGACATGTAAATGTATCATTGATTGAAATTGAAACTCTATACTAATATATTTCATTAATTTTTTAATTTTATAAATTTTATATCATTTAGTGAACTATTATTTAATTTTAAGTATCCTTAATGTGAATTTTGAAAATATTCATTACATAAATTTTTAAAAATATCATAAAAACAAGATATATTCCAAATATTTAATTTAAACATCACTAATAAGAAAAAATAATCTACAAAATTTGTTGATTACATTAATTATTTCATAATAAACTTATATTAATGTTTTTAATATCATTTATTTGATGTTTTAAATAATTTAATAATTACTACACCATCATTATGTCATCATTTAAGGTAATTATTATGTCACATAAAAATTATGAAAAATAACTATGATGTACATAAATATTTTATCATTGAAATTACTATTTATTGAATACCATTTCTTCAAAAAACACCATATTAAAATTTTTTATATTCATTTAAACATAATAATGACATCTTTGAATTTTCATTAAAATAAAGTACTATAAAGGGCTTAATGTCATCCATGAGATTTAAAAGATGTCCTAAAATCAGGCGATGAATGGATTAGTTTGAAAATAAATAATAATTTATATCTGAGATTACTTTTAGCATAATTTAATAATATTTTTAATAATATTTTTAAACATAATTACTCTTTCTACCCTTAACCGTGGGAAAAAATAACTCATTTTAATATTCATATTATAAAAATATAAATGAGAATTATATATTAAATTAAAAAAATTTTATTTCAAATATTTAATATATTTTCTGAAATTCAGAATAATTAATTGGAGAATATTTCATCAAAAATAATATTTTTTGATTTGCTGAAAAATAGCGTTTTAATGTGAAAATGTAAAAAAAATGAAAATCGTTTATATACGAATTCAATATAAAATTGACTAAAATGAAAAAAATTGGTTTAATGGGCATAAAAATTTACTAATTATACATTAAAACTAACCAAAAATATTAGACGAAAATCTAAATTTTTTATATGAAAAGTCTATTTTCAATTAAAATCAAGTAATTTTCACTATTGCTCAAAAATCGAAACTTATCAAAAAAATAACTAATATTCCACCAATAAAAATTCTTATATTACCATTTTGAATAAATGTTTGATTTTTTTTCAAATAGTGTCTATAATGATTAATGAAACTAAATTTATAACAAGTGCTCCATCAACAGCATGTAAAACCATATTTTAGAAAAATACAGTTTTTTGTGTAAAAATAAATTTATTATTATATCATGTCTTTAAACCCCATATAATGAATGTTAAAAATTATATTTATTGTATTTTATTAATAATTCATTAATATAATCCAAATTGAAACATTTTTTGTAAACTTATTGATATAAAACACAATGGTTCACATTTATATTGTTTTTAGAAAAAAGATTTACGTTTATTTTCCTTTCTAAATAATTGTTAATCAATGAGTTCATTATACATACTTGTGTAAAAAATATAATAAAAATTCAGTTATTTATATTCATACCATCAATTTTAATGTCAATGTAATAATGAAAATATCTAGATAACAATATTTAATTGTTCTTTTAGGTATGATGTGGCATATTACGTACATTATCAATCATAGTCATTCCTTTTTGAAAACTCATGATTTTACATTCACCCACCAATAATAAATTTCATCTTCTCAATTTTTAATCGAGATTGGTAACCAGGTTTCAACAATTAAAATTATGTTGATTGAAATCCTAAATTGGGAAAAGGCATAATATGTATTCCATGTTATAAGAATTTAAGGGCAGTATGAATGCTGCTTAAGATAAAACATACTATGTTTCAATTTAGAAAAACAGGGACATGGAAGAGAAAAATAACTATCATGGTATAATATAGAGTGATAGAGAACACTATCATGAGAACATTAAGCATCAAAAAACCATATATATGTTAGGGGTTAGAAGTCAATTAAAAAATTAAACAAATTTAATGTATGTTTCAGGATCCTTATCACGTCATTGTGGAATTCTATTACTACCTAGACTAGGAACATAAGAAAATATACTTACATGAAAAGTTGAGTTTCATCCATTAATAAATTTCCCTCACAAAATCATCATTTTCACTAAATTATTGTTATTTATGAGGAATTTGTTTCATTAATGAAGCAATACAATCAAATTTTAAATACTGCTATAATAAAAAAATATTAATTCCTGTCTTGAAAAATTGACCCCAAAAAATGTTAAGGATTAGATAAAACAATTCATGAAAATTAATAATCCTTTATTAAAAAAACTAATTTAATATCAGAAATTCAACAGTAATACAGAAAGGTTAACATACGCCATTTGATACATAACATTCTGTTAATTTCTACGATGTAATCAAAACTAAGATTGATTCCGAAAACCAAGAAGGATTTTATCACATAGTATTCCTATATAATTTTTTTAAATTATCATTAAAATAACATGAATTACTCTTTAATTATTATACCAAAAAGTAATTTAACTAGAAATCATCACGATATGCTAACCATTTTCATAAATAAAAAGAATCATAATAAATACACAATAAAACCATATATTCATCTAAAATATAATTTATCCTTTATTACTCAAGTATGATATCATAGTATTCTATTTACCTTAGTCATATATGATACGAAAAATGATAAAAGACATCCAAAATATCATTACTCACATAATCACCAATTCATTTCCCAATCACATGGTTATCTCTTCTATGAAAACTGTGTTCCAAAAATCAACTTATTATTCATCCATAAAATCATTTAACTAAAACCGAAATGACATACTAACCTTGAATTCACATAGGCTAGTGGAAGGAGATACCACCATGTCACACATTTATTGTAGGTTTTATGGTTGTATACTTGCTGTAAGTGATGGGTTATCACCCATCATTTGAATTTTCCATTTGTTAGTAATATATAATTCATAAATAATTATTAGAACATTTAATTCTTCTATGGAGTGAAACTTATTTATTCAAAGGTTATGTCATACCTTGAAATGTATGTGACAAAATTTAATAACCAACCATTACAATAAAAGAATTTCTCAAAAAATACCATTAGTCACCGTAAAATTCTGTAACATAAAGTATAAAAATGGTTTATAAGACCTTAAACTTTTGATAAACCGTAAAATTCTTTATCCATAATGATATCTATAACTCTTAAGAAAATATCCTAAAAACAAAAAATTTCCAAACCATAATTTTGTACCATATGTACGGGTCTATATTTTAACATTATATGTTATATGTTTTTTTCTAAAATTCCTATTTGAGGATATTTTATAATTATAGATTTAGTGAATTTAAAAAAAATATTTAAAAGTAAACTCATACATTAAAGGTGGACAGTTAGGCTCCGTAAGCATTTCTTCCACTATATGAAACTATTTAAAATAAGAATTGATATATTTTTATGAATGTTTTTTAAAATTATCCACTTAATATCATATTTCATGATACTATTCCTTAAACGATCTGGAAAACATTTTAAATCTTCTCATGAGAACAAAAAGCCCAGTAATGGGAATAAAGAAAGTAAATAGTCGGTTAAGTGAAAAACATGAAAACCCATTTAAAAAATTTCTTAAAAACATTAGCAAGCATAGTAATAAAATATAGGTTATTTGTGTCATCATTACTCTTTCACACATACATACTATAAATTGAATAACCATAAGGTCAAATTCCATCTCTGGAGTAACCAATGTATTACAGAGCTATAATGGCAATCACCCTTCATTTATTGAGTTATAATGGGGCTCAAACCATCATATGTTGAGATATAATGGGATCAAACCACAATAATCCATGCACATGGATCATATGATCTATAAAACAGATCAAAACTCGTTTAGAAACAATATGAAAACACTTCCATATATCAGAATTCCATTTTCATTTAAGAAACTCTATTAAAATATAAAAACCACACACATAATAATGAAACCATTTTATTTAAAAAGAAATAAGAAAACCTATAAATAAAACATTAAATTAACAAAGTTTTAATAATTTCGGAAATTACAATAATGCATTATATGTTTAAAAAAAATTATTTTCAACCATTTTAGAAAGAGATGAATGTGAAACATTAAAAAAGTACTTTTAAAATAAATTCATTTATATAAAACATTAAAAAATATTACTTTTTTTAAAATATTTGTTTTTTTAAAATTATATTTTTTAATCCTATATTTTTATATATATATATTCATTTATAAAATCCATTTTAAAATATCAACAAGAATTAAAAATATTTAGAAAAGAAATATTTAAAATATTTAAAATTGGGTTAATTTAGATAAAGAGTCCCTTACCTTATGTCTGAATCACCATGTGTGCTCTTAATAATCCTAAATAATAAATATAGGTTAATTATATAATATTTTGAGAACATTTTTAATGTTTAGTATTCCTTTTATATAAATTATTATCATGTTATAGTATTTGCTTAATCATTTATGTTAATTACAGATGTATTGAAAAAATTCAATACTAGAGTCCAAAATGACATTGGTAAGATATCAATAGAGAAACTGGTAATTAGTAAATCATATAAATATTATTATTCATGAAATAATAATGACATTTATAAATTAATTAATTTTTATAATACATCCATTAAATATGGATATGAAAAATGAACTATGTTACTATAATGGAGACAATAAACTATAATTAATCATGAGTAACATTTCCATTTTTCAATGATCGTTTTAGAAATAAGGTAAGTATTATTTTATATTTAAATTATTCAAATAATATAATTTACATGATATTAATAATTTATATAAAATTATGTATATCATTCAGGTAATGTGGGGATGAAAAATGAATAAAATCGTTCATGGGGGAGATTATTCACACGTACGTATGAACAAAATTTTCATTTTTAATGGGAATGTGAGACTGAAAATGATATATAAATTTTTAATAATGATATATATTTCATTAATATATGATATAAAAATAAATTCCATTTTTATAAAAAAAATTAGATATGGTTATGGAAGATGAATTTCATCGGTTCACATGGCGGTTGTCCTCCGTACAAACGAATGCTAAGTATTTTCCCCATTTTATGGTAGTTCAAATGTATTTATGTAATCATATTAAAATAAATATAGCGAATTCAAAATAGAAATAAAGAATTCAAAATGATACATATTCTTTGGATGATTTTATTTGATTAAAACATTATTACCCTGAAGGAGAGCAGTGTGACAAGAATAATTCATAAATCATGTGGGTATGGATTCTATAAACTCATTTCTACAGATCATGTCCAATGAAAATAGACTTTGACGTGTGAAGTGAAGAGAATACTATGTTACATTTTATAATAGAGGATATGGGAACTCTTATAATTTCTGAAAATATTAAATAAATATAAATTAATATTAATTCTAAAATCAATATAAACTGATTTATTTATAATATAGGATTATTATGGGTCGAAATAACTTTATACAATTAATATTATATAAGTTTTTACTATTTTTATTCTTTTTCATTTGGTATTAACCCATACTTAACATATTTAAATATTACCTTGATAACACGTAATTTACATTTTAATGGTTAATATAATTACTATAAAATTCCATAATAATGACAATAAATAATTGATGAAATTTTAACATCAACCCAATAAGTTTGATGAATTTCATATTTTTATGAATTTGATATCATTTGGTATAACATTTTTTATTATAAATACTCATTAATGTTAAATGTTACACAATTCGTTACATGACTTTTTAAAATTTCACAAAAAAGATTGATTCTAAACAATTATCCCAACACATCACTAAAATGTCATATCCATCAATTTAATTCATCGATGACATTACTAATTTCAAAATATAATTTTTTTAATATATATAATATCATTTATTTTATATTTCCAATAATTAATCAATTTCTGCATCATCATTCTATCAAAAATTATGAAAATTATTGTATCAATTCAAAATTATTAATACATTTCCATGATTAATATAAATCTTCTATGTACAAATATGTCTTCTTAATAATGCTATATTTAAAATTTTATAGTTATCAAAACATAAGTATGACATCTAAGAATTTTCATTTAAATAACATACTATAAAAGTATTCATGATTTCCAATTTTCTTTATGAGGTAATAAAATTTAAAATAGATTATTTTCATTTCAATTAGTAATTAAAAAGATATGATATTTTTTATGGTAATTTTATATTATTTATAAAAAAAATTAACCATAATTAGCTGATTTATCCTTAATTGTGTAAATAAAAAAATTACTAACATTTCACTTCCTATTATTATGAAAAAGAACCTATTTTCAAAATTTTTTACTTATGATTAAAAATATTGAATCAATTTTTCAAAATTCATAATATATAATTAGAAACAATTCCTATTGATGTGGTGAATGACCTGATATATTAAGTGAATAAAATATCATGATTGAAATGATTTTATATCCATAATCAATGTGAAATTGATTTGAATGACCTAAATTGGATTAGTAGATATAAATATGATCTAATTACACATTAAAACAAGTTTATTATATTTTTTTAATTCTATAAATTATTTATATCATAAATCTCTTTTGATTTAAAATCCTGTATTTTTTACTATTCCTAAAAAAAATAAACCAATCAGAAAAATAAAAAAAACTCAACAAAAGTAAATTTTGATATGAAAATTTGAAATAATTATCTTATTTTTTGAAATAGAATTTAATTTTTCTAAAAACAAGATTAATGTTAAGTCTTCCCTCAGATGTTGGTAAAATATTTTTTTAGAAAAATAGAGTTTTCAATGTGTAAAACTTGATTCAATATTATATCATGTTAATAAATAATAGGATGAATGTTAAAAATTAAACTTAAAATATTATATATATATATATATATTTTCTTTATATGTTCCCTATTTTTTTATTTCTATTCTTTTATTGTTATAAAACACATTTCTATACATTTAAATAGTTTTTTAGAAAAATATTTCTTCTTATGTCCATTTTATATTTATTAGTAATCGATGAATTCATTATATATACATATGTAAACCGTATTTTCATAAATTTGTTATTCATATTCATACCTTCCATTCTAAGGGATATGTTATAACTATAACATTGAAAGAAAAATATTTCATGTTACCTTTTAAGCTTGATGTGGCATATTCTCAAAGATATCAACCATATTATTTCATTTTAATAAATAACAATGTTATATTCCTTATAAATTTTCCTTAAAATATAATATGTGTCCCATTATGATACACTAATTTTGAGTAGTTCGTATTTATTTTACAATGATTCATAGTAAGCCTCTCTGGTAGACTAAATCCAAACAGCATGGACATCAAACATATCCCTAGATGAAAAAAAACACAAGAGTGGCCAGCTAGATAGATTTACACAATAAATCCTTAAAACTAGGCATCAATAAGTAATAGTGAAACATGATATTGAAACAATGATTTAATAAAAATTTTCAAATGATAGAGAGTTTATTGTACATAGAAATGGTTCTATTTATATAGATCTCCTTATATATATAATTGTTTCCTTTTTTGGAGAAACTCTAATACATATAGATGTTCACATTAACATATAACCATTGATAAATTAAAATATTTGAATCAATACATGATAAAACATAAATTTTATAATGGTGATAACATTTTCAACCATAGTATTTTGTAAATATTCATAGTATATATCTCCAAACATTACAAGAAACCATGTGTTGGAAATAACCCCTGAAAAAACATATGATGAGGAAAACTCCAACTATATCATCTAATTCACATTCCTAATCATTATAATTATGAATAACCCATTGTAAAACATCCATTGGAATGCTTGTATATAGGATATCTTTTGTGAGGATATTGGTGTTGTTGTCTATTTTTAGTTCCATGAATCAATCCTATTGGAGAGTTACTTGAAATATGAATTAATATACATGATGTGACTCCATGAATTGTGATTACCATTTAAAATAATATGTTTTGTCATTATTGAATGAAACTAAATTTTCCCATGTGAAACCATTATTTGTGAAAGTTATTTGTCAAACATTCATTATAAATGTGATGTAACACTAATGGGTTTTCGTTTATGCTCTATAATTTCCATATGAACCAATAGAACTCCATTCAATACAAGTTCATGGGATCCCCACAATGAAAACCATGCGACTAAGCTATTTAGAAAATAAGACACTACAAAAAATTATAAATAACCACCAATTTAGTAGCTTCATCACTAAGTAAAAAATACACTTGTTTTGCAGTACCAACTCTGTGGAACAATTCTAACCCCAGAGGTAGAATGAGAAGCCTTACTAGACCTGAATCCTCAATGACAATTAACCTAAATAGGGATCTTGAAGAAATATTAGACATATACTTCCATGTTATATAATTTTTAGAGTCTACCCCATTAATTCACCAATATACACCTCATTTATAATAATGAGGATTATTAAGAGGCTGACTATGTATTTTTTGGTGTTTCTGAATCCTCTTATATGGATTTTGTCAACCATTTCCATCTATATTGTGAAACATTAAACCCTTAATATTCTATTGGGTATGTTATCTCCAAATTCCTTACTCCATTCATTCATATATGAGAATCTAGGAGATCTCAATATCCATTTCAATTATCCCATAAAATTCATTGATTCCATATTTGAATTTCAATAAGAAGATATCTGAAAACATTCCTTCGTAGCAATTGAGAAGCTAACACATATTCATGTTCCCATACATGAGGCCTTATTGCATAATCTAGAAGAACTAGAAAACGATGGTCAATATATCTAAGTATCATCTATAGGTAGGATCATTACTATCCTAGACATATTGTTAGTGAAAAAAAAATTACCCTATAGGTAGAGGTAATTATTTAATTACATGTAGATATAAAATACATGTGGACATAATAAGTAAACTTGAGATACTCAAATATGTTGACAGGATTTACAGTGAAGGGTTAAATTTTGGGGTTTATTGTAATTTGGAAAATTGAATACAATTTAGCCTAATATAATGGATCTAATTAAGGAATTAATTACATAAATATTTTAAGGGAAAAAATTAATGAACATTAGTTGATACTAGGCTATAGTTTGTGTGAGATATTAGGTATTAGTGTCCATAGGAAATTTGATATCACTAATTATTTTTTTATAAAAAATTTAGATATTTCCCATCATAATTCACCAATATTTTACATAAAAAATTCCATGTATAATCAAAAATAAAATTATAGGATCACTTCAATGATCACTGTAATGAATTGGATCATAATAACACTCAATTGTCCTTATTGTTAAAGTTGACAAAGAAGAAAAATATAATAACACATCATATGTTAGTATTAAAATAATGATCTGATATAAAATATTAATGAAACTGAAATAACATAAAATCTAAAAATTTCTACTACCATATACCAAACCATAATATGGTTACCCACCATTGATGCAATTCAATTAATAGAAGTTTGAAGTAGACTAATTAGGGTTGGATTGGAGAAGGAAAACATTGATGTAAAGACAACTTCACTACTATGTGATGAATTTCAGAAAAACATTTATTAATAAATTCTGTCACTAAAGAAATTTTATCAATGTTATATTAAGAGGAAAATAAAAAATGAAAATGAAGAGCTTTTATCAGGTAATAAAAGTTTTTCAAGCAAATTATATGATATGATATGAACATGTGATTAAGGAATGATAATGTAGCATTACAATTAAAATAAGAAAACATATCATCATAGTTTATTCATCATCACCACTATTAATTGGTATATAATGTTCTTTGGTTCTACCCCCATCATTAAATTTCAATCCATTTAATTAAGAATGTAAATGGTAGGTGGGAAGAAAATAAAAGGAATACATTTAAAATTTTCCCCAAAATTGGACTCCATTCATTCCCCCATTGGACATGTGAATTTGACATTAAATATAGAAAAATATAAATGGTTCACATAAAAAAAACTTCTTTCCTATAATAGATTTATAAAATTTTTCCCAATTATATATTACATCCGGTTGTTATGATGATAATTGTGGGATTATTTTTTGGGCTATCAAATCTGTCACATTATTTAATCCTCAACATGGAATCCCTGGACCGCCTTGAGGACTTAAAAATTAGATATGGATACATTTTAATGAAATTATCCCCATAATTTTATCTATATAAAATTAAAATTTTATCTCCACTTTTCTTTTATTTTGTGATAAAAAATTATTTTATAGGCCCAAGAACCATTATGATATGTTCAGATATTTCTGTATCCTTGTCCAAATTGGTGCATCATAAATTGTGATTCATCCATTAATCATAAAATAAAAAATGTTCCAAAAATAGTGATCATTCATATATAAAAATTTCAAATTAAAATAATTAAAATAATTTAATATATAATTACATGATTTATTATGGCCAAATTTATACACTAAACATGAATTTTACATGTGATGATAAATGAGGTCCAGTGTATGAAATGAAAAAATTGGTGTTTAGGGACATTAAAGCCCCTGAATACTAAAATATATTTAATTAATATTATACTCCTTCAATGGAAAATCACACACCGACTTGAGTTTTTCTAGTCCCAATAAAAATGTATCACAAAAATATTAAATTGAATTCCCTTTTCCAAATATATTTTAACATACTATGGTCACTAGAAGTATGCATGAAAAATAACTATGAAACCTTAAAAAATATTTTAAAAAACATATATTCACAACAATATCCCCATCCCAAGACCATTTTGTTTTTAAAATTATTCTCTACATTTTTACCAACTTCTAATAAGCATGAGGATGTGTTGTTCTGGACAAAAGACATGGGGACTTTTTAGTTTTTCAAAGGAAAAATTGAAGAGCTAGTTGTGAATGAAATTAAAAATTTATATGAGTATCCAATTGTATCATTTTTCATTTATTTCTATTTTTTATTTTAAATAGATAATAAAATACAAACTCTTCTTTAGATAACTTTGGGGTCATTATCCTTATGTGTCAAACACTACACATTTTTTCAATCCCATACTTTACAATAGTTATGTGAATCCAAACTATGGGAAAGGAAACTATGGATTAAATATAAACATGTTATTTATTCCAAAAAATATTATAAATCATATCTCTATGAGATCACCATTTGTTAAATTTTTTTGGACACTAAAAATCAAATAAAAGTGGCACTGAACCCTGTTCTATAATGAAAGGGACCCATAAAACAAAATTTAAAACAAAAAGTTAATGGATGTGAATTTAGGAATTTTGAATAAAATTATCTAAATTTAATCATTTAAAATCACATTAGACAACCCCACATTCGAAAAAATATACTTATTAACATACAAATGGATTAAAATCACGATCAAGGTATTAAAAATCAGTTTACTTTTAATTTTCTTATTTCAAAATATTCATTAATGAATTAAAGGATAATTAATTGAAATTACACAAGAAATACATATTTCTTAAATATAATTTTTAATCCCCCCAACACATAAGGATAGTGCCATTAGTGTTTAATTTGAAGTGAAAGGATTGTTCAGAATTTAGATGAATGAGGGGGAATGGTTCTTTTTAAATGTAATCATAGATGATGATTACCTTGTTTGAAGATGATGACACATCAATAATGAATTGATCACATATGTTTCCTGTCTCAAGTATCCTCCGTAGAGATTATTTAATGTTGGATATGGAATCTGGAAGGAATTTGTTTCATTTGAGAATACTAAACTACATTTGTTATTAAGTCTCACACAAGAATCATTGAATCATATTGGAATCCCCTGGGGGTTCCCTTGACTATAAAAATAGAAAATAATATCAAAAAATAAAAAAAAGTATAAGACATGAATCCTCTTATAAATAATATAGTTTAATGTTGTTATCTTAGGTAGGATCCCATAAACTAGTCCAATAACAATATATTGATTTTTGAGGACCATAGTTTTCATCAATTCTATAAGATTGATATTTTTTATAAATATTTTAATTTAAAAACATGTGCTCTATGAATAGTTAAGAAATAAAAGGGATATCATAATTGGTGGATCCAGTTTCTTCTATTTTCATTTCAAATCCTTTAATGACAATTACTACATTGTTAGTTTAAAGAGAAGAAGTAATGACTAGTTAGTTATCATCATTATGAAATATGATTGGATACTTGAGTTTTTAAGGTAAAAAAACTTAATTTTTAGTTTTTTTTGATTGATATTATATAATGAATAATTGAAATTTAAATTGAAATTAGTTTCTTATCTAAATAATATATAAATAACTGGACATTTTAGAAAGTATGATTCATCTAATAAATTTTCTATTTTAATGTCTAGAGTGGGGATGAACTCATTTACTATGATTTATCTGAATGGTTTAGGGATTGAAGGTCCTAAAAAGTATATAATACAGTAATGTTTTGGAATATCGATCCACGTTGTCAAATTATCCTCGTGGGAATACAAAAAATCAATATCCTCCTGATTTAAAGACCCTTTAACAATTCCTTAATGTTCCTTAGATATCTCAAATCCAAAGGTTTGTTCTTTTTTACATTAATGAGATGTTTTTTGGATATTGAATTATTATATTAGTGTTGAGGAATAGACAACCTGAATGGGAATGGGTTCTATTCCTATTTTAATAATTTATAGTTCTACACTCATTGATAGAACCTCATAAGTAATTATTTCCATTTTTGACACAATTTCTCAACTAATGGATAGGAATAAACATAAATAAGGGGTAGATCTATATGATCAAATCCACGAGGAAGGTAATATGGTTGTAATTTAATTATAGGATGTTCATATTGGATTTGTTTGTTTGGAAACGCATTATAGGAAGTGATATTTTTTTGAGAATATGAGTTCAAAGATTATGGATGGTAAATTTTTTATTTTCCCACCAAAAGAAACTAGGTTTAATATTTTACATAACACATGGTGCTGGGTAGTCATAAATGGGAGAGGTTTTCCATGCTTGGATTTCTAAAAAATGGGTATCCATAGGAGTGAAATTGGGGTTGAGAAAAAGAAGTGGGGTGTAGAATAGAAAATTTCAGTTGAGAAAAGGATGATAGTGTATGTGATAACTTAATTTGGTCCATAGAGATGACAAAAAATATTTGGAAACCAAAATTTATTATATAGGTATAATAGATCATTGATGTACAATTAGGGATCGAATCTAATGGGAAAAAAGAAGTTATCTTGAGACACCCAGATGTTTTGTGAGGATTGAATATGAAGTGAAAAGCATAGTGGTTGATTGTAATTAGGAATGTTGAATAAACAATTACCTAAGACAATGGATTGAAATAAGTATAGAAACGCATAAATATATTAAAAAAAACAATTAAATTAGATGAGTTTATCCAAGGTTGTCGCTAGGTTATATTTCATGTATAATTCAGATAACTAATTAAATATGTACCAAAAAATTTGATAATTTCCTAAAATCACTACCCAATTTCACCACTAGACAATTAAAAATATACACACTAATTATCTTGGAGGATAAATTTAAATATAACTCAAATAATTTTATTGCACTATGAATCATTATGTTTCATTTTTAAAGTTGACGAAGTCGAAGAAGAGGGTAAATAATTTAATGGAACTCATAAAATAATGAACTGATTTAAAATATCAAATAACATGAAATAACTTCCAATTGAACCTTCAAAAACATTTTTGTATCATCCTAGATGTGTTTGTACCATCCTTTAATGATATAATATAAATAGAATTGGGATGTTGACTCACAAGTGTATAATTGAAGAAGAGAAATATTGATATACCGATCACTCCACCATTGTGTGAAGAATTTGAAATCATATTACGTTAATAGAACCAATTAATAATTAAAGAGAACAAACTTATTATAAATAATAAAATAAAATGTGAAGATGGTGATCTTTTTTGAAGAAATTACTGTGACTCAAAACACATACATGAGATAAATTGAATATTCTTGTAAAACATTACAGAGTAACATTACAATTAAAAGACTGAAACATCTAATATAAATTACATCACAAAATATACCATAGAAAGGAATTTTTGGGTCATATTTTCAATACTAATTTATTAAATTTTATTCAATTTCATTAATATTTTAAAAGGATGGTGATAAGAAAAATGAAATAATATGTTTCATATTTTACCACAAAATATGATTATATTCAACCCCCTTTTCGACAAGTGATTTTGAAATTGAATATGGCCGAATCTATAGAGGTTGAAGAATAGAAATATGATCTTCATTTGGTCCACTAATTTATTTTTCAATTTCAGCCAAATTTTATTTTCCATCTAGATGTAATGATGAAATTGTTGGGATTATTTTATGGACATTCAAATTTGACCTATAATTTAATACTAAAAATTGGACTACCTAGACTCCTTGAAGACATAAAAATTAAATCTACAAACTATTGTTTTAAATTATCCCATGAATTTACTCTATCTAATGTTAACATTTTATCATCATTGGGCTTTAAATGCGGGTTACACTTCTATTTTATGTACCTAAGGCCCATTATGATTTGTCTATAAATTTATACATCCATGAAGAAGTTGTCTATAATTAATTATTGGTGATATATTAAACCTAAAATAAAAAATGTTCCACCGAACTTTTATCTCCAATATCCCATAATATTAAATTTAAATAATGAAAGTATTTTAATCTACTAGTAAATGATTGATTGGGACCGAATTGACACACTAAAAATGAATTTCATGTATTATAATAAATGAATTTTCATTTATAAAATAAACTAAAATTTTTAATTAGGTACATTGAAATGAATTAATATTATAATATAATGAATCCATATTATCCCATTTCAATAGAGAATCAATTGTGTAGGGACACAAAGAGGGAGGAGGGTGTGGAATCACAATACACAACTATTTATTGAATTTATAATTTCTTTTCAATTGGGCCTCATTATTCTTGACCCAATTTCCCATTTATGATGAATGGATATGTTGTGAAGTTGAAAACATAAAAAAATACATTAAATTAAAAAAAGAAACAATAACATACTAAAAGGTTCATAACATTTATCCTCATTGTTAGAACCTACTACTTTCCATGAAAATGATTTTTTCTATTTAATGGATATTCTTATCACATTATTTTTTTATTGATTTAAAATTATAATTGTTAGAGTATAAGGTTAGGAGAGGAAGAAATAAATCTTCCTCTCCTTGTAGAATTATTTATACTAGTACCGACATTATTCTTGGTAATTTATTATACATGAATGAAATGTTATTCGATGATATTCATTAACACTTTGAACATGAGTTATGTACTAAAATATATGTGTTTCCATAAATATGATAAAGGTTTTCATCAGCTGATGTCATTTAATTCAACTTTATCAGAAAAAATATATGTAGATCACCTTGATAATATTTGATAAATTGAAGATACATCTTCTACTAAATCACACTTTCATTTTTCAATGATCAACCGATGAATAAGTTAATATAGTACATGTAGTCTTCTTACATGATAATCAAATGCTCCGATTGATACTCCTTCAATCAATGATGTTACAAAATTCAATAAGTGTGTTCAACTAGGAAACACAATATTGATCATTATTAATGAATGATGGTTCTTGTGTAGTATCATTACATTGGTAACTCCGATATAATATCATTTGATACTAGTTGTGGATTTATTAATGAGTTTATTGAACAATTATCATTCAATTCCAATTTCATGTTCCTTCCTCAACACTAATTCATGTAGTACTATCATTATAAATTCAATAACATAATTTTTATAAATTATCTATTTTATATAAAAACTCATATTATTATATATTTTTTTTAAAAAAATTTAGTTTTTTCATGACTGTATGTAAGTATGCATGGTTTTACTATACTTTATGTTTACTCTACAACATCACTATTTCAAGGGAGGATCATGACAAAGCCAAGGTTATGCGAAGACCATGTCCGGTCTACGGTTATCAAAAGTACATTATCTTTCTAGATATAAGAAATCACTCCTATCTCAACAACATTCCAAACATAAGTAACATGGTTCTTTAGAAGATCTACGACCACTGTCTGATGGTCATTCACATGAACAAGGTTTTAGTCTAGTACTTATGTCATGTTGTAGATGCCAAAAATTCCGTAACTACTGAAGGAAGTGTCGAAATGAAAAAGCGAAGTCATATTCGGACCTGGAGGCTCAGTCTGGAGGGCTGAGAAGTGTTGCATGGAAAATAGGGGAATGCACGTGAAAAAATGTTCCTCACGGAAGGGGTCCAGGATTCGCGAAAGGTCCCTCACACAAGTTGGAAAAAAATTGCGTGCCCACACCCGCACAGTTAACATTCCGCACCGTCATCCCCAACACTCAAGTTTTTCATGCCAGCCAGAATTCTGTTCCACTGGGTGCCTATAAATAGAGGTATACCACTTCCATTTCGAGGTTACAGAATTCGAATAGGCTCTCGTGCGCGAAATTGGACTTCCACGCGTGCAAGATGTCGTTCAGGTACTAATCCTTTTCACACCACCTCACCCTGGGATCCGCCTTTGCACGCAATCCCACTGTCTTAAATAGAATTACATACCCTTCAAGGTTCTTCCCTTGCACTCAATTCCTCTTGTTGCACGTAAAACGGTCCAATTGCGCACATTCCCTTTTGCTGGGTGCGGCCTTACCTTTGGGTGCGGCCTTTGCTACTCGCGCGATATTCATATCCCTTGTGCATGGTCCTGTTCGTCGCACGCAAAACCTCTGCCCTGATTACGCGTCATCCTTTTGTTTTTTGCGCCAATCATTGCTTCGAGAACAACCCTCAGGACCCCTCACTTTGTTGCTGCCCGGGTGCCTACCTGCGTAGGCGCCCGATTTCCTCCTTCTGGATGCCCCGGGGACACGCACAGGGCATACACACCATGCGCTGTTTTCATGAACGCCCTTCCAGGATCGTACAAAGTAACCTATAGGTCCCTTGGGTGGGTTTTCCCATTGCGTTTCTTTACCTCATGCTTCTTCACATAGGCACACTAACAGTTATTTCTTCTATGCATAGCCACGCTAACTTGGACCCCTCGATGGTTTACTCTGCGACCCCCCTTCACAATGGCATTGCAGGTACCTTCCCTCCCACAAGGAGAAGAGAGTACCAGTCATGTAAGTCCTATCAGTGTGGAGTAAACCCACCTCATCTGAGCTGCAGGACATTAGACTACCGAGAACCTCATCCTCAACAAATGACATTAAACTGTGATTCAGCCTCATGCCTTGCACCCAGGGTCCCCCAGGCTCGGACATTCATTACTCCACTAATCTCCTTGGGGATGGAATCACCCCCCACGTGTGATGATATCATCCTTCTCAGAGTGGTTTTTTTCCACAGGGGAAGGGAAAAATCCTTGGTGTAAGCCCCTATCCCCTCTTACGGAAGGTAGCACCCATGCACCTCTGTACTTCCCCACCGCCAGGGCCAGTGGGGAGTATGATGGGAAGTGGGACTCCTCCTTTCTTCGGTCCCAAATCCCTCTCCCTCTGTTCTTTGTCTCCCTTCGGTCCACCATCCTAGAGTATGTTCCGGCACCATGGGACGCTCAACGCATAAAACCCTCTTCGCTTCCCATGGACGCACCCTTCATGATGTGATCATCAGGTCTCTATTATCTCTTATTTATCACAATGAGCATGAATCATGTGAGCTTAGAGTTGGCACCGACCCTGAACCCCACCTACAGTGAACTAAGGGGACTTTGATCCATGCTAAGGCATGGTATGTAGGAAGCCTCCACGAGGTTCAAGCCCACCACCCGGTCGTTCTGACCCCTTCGCATCGGTTCACCAACACTTTGGACCGCCTTTGAGTGTAAGCCCCAAATGCCTCGTCCCGCATTATATTATATTTCACACCCGAACTTTGTGGACATTGATTCCCGGCCACGGGGATACGTAGGAAGCCTCCACAAGGTTCAATCCCACCACCCGGTCGTTCCGACCCCTTTGCGTTGGTTCACAAACACTTTGGGATACATCAGAGTGTAAGCCCCAAATGCCTCGTCCTGCATGATGATAAACTGCACACCCGAACTACATGGACTTTGATTCCCTACCACGGGGATAGGTAGGAAGCCTCCACGAGGTTCAAGCCCACCACCTGGACGTTCCAACCCCTTCGAGTTGGTTCACCCATCATCTTGGGCCGCCTTAGAGCATAAGCCCCAAATGCCTCGTCCCGCATGACGTTAAACTGCACAGCCGATCTACTTTTACTTTGATTCCCTACCACAGGGATATTTAGGAAGCCTCCACAAGGTTCAAGCCCACCACCTGGTCACTCCGACCCCTTCGCGTCGGTTCACCCATCATCATGGGCCTTCTAAGAGTGTAAGCCCCATATATCCACCAACATGGGCTGTCTCAGAGCATAAGCCCCATCCATCCATCCATCATCATGGGCTGTCTCAGAGAAGAAGCCCCATATATCCCCCATCGTTGGCCGTCTCAGAGCGTAATCCACATCCATCAATCATCATGGGCCGTGTCAGAGCGTAAGCCCCATAAATCTGGACCACAGGTCCCTCTTCACGTCAGTTTGTCGACCCGATATCCTTGGGCCATCTCAGAATGTAAGCCCCAAATGCCTTATCCCGCATGACGTTAAACTGCACACCTGGACTATGTCGACTTTGATTCTCTACCACGGTGATACATAGGAAGCCTCTACGAGGTTCAAGCCCAACACCCATGTCTCATCCTGACCTCTCCCTCGAGCCCACGTGCCTCGGGAATTTCATGCCCTAACCCAGAGGTTTTACTCCCTCTAGGACCCATCCATGCATTCATTCTCACAGGTCGCCCTTTCAGGTGTCCCACCGCATCATCCCGAACTACAGAGACTTTGATCCATGTCAAGGCATGGTACGTAGGAAGCCTCCATCAGGATCAAGCCCCTTCACTTCATCACCCATCCTGATTCTTACCAGGGCCCCCATATCTTGTAGGGATCATGCCACGTCATTCCACTCCACAGCATTTAGGAAGCCGCCCACATGGTGGCCCCAACATCAGTGTTCCCTCCAGGGGGTTCTTCAATCTGATCCACTCTCAGTGTTTTGATTAGTCTGATCTATCTCCGCAAAACGTTAAACTCACGAACTACCTTGTGTTAAACATGAGAAGCTTAGGAAAACCTCTAATACATTCCATTGGAATACAATTCCACGTGTTCCATGTGGGATGCCTCAGTATTCCGTTCCCTCTAGAAGCCCTATAATAAGGGACAGAAGACAAACAAGCCAATCCCCCAACGTAATGACGCACCAACGATGCCTCAGCGTGACCACTCTCCTAACCGAAGGTTGCTACCCCTACCAGACCACTTGGAGCATCTCTATAGAAGCAGCGTTATTAACTGGTGTCCATGAAGATATGACACCGGGTACGAGATTCAAGAACACATCTTAAATCTATGAGGGAGACCTGGACTTGGTGACGAGCTCCAAGGTGGAATACACCGAGGGAAGAACTGACATCCCTTAATACCAGTTTCGATCAAGGAGTAGATGTCGCTGAATAAGGAGCGAATGCCACCCACCTTTGGATAGTGGGAATTTACGGTAACAGCTGCATGTCCTCCACAGACGGATGTGCGCACGCCCCAGCGGCATGCGCCGGAAACCGAAAATGGTGTACCCAACGTGAATCTCTTCTCCTCAATATGGAGACTAGTAGCGTTTGGGGCATCGAAAGATTATCATGTCATTAGGTCCGTGCATCCAGTGTTGGGACATGAAGCCTGCCCGTTGATGGGGCTGTCGGGAGGTTGAGCACTTTGTTCTGCGATGTTGTCAACGTGGATCTCTCATACTGACCACAGAAGACAGAATGGCGTTGGGCTACTGGTTGTCGATTTCTCATCCTATCAGTGTTAATGGGTTCATCTACCTGCCTTCAGAAACAAGATCACTGCATCCGGAGATCGATTTCCACCTACCCACTATCACAGGGGCAGGGGTCGTACCGACGTGACCACCTCACGCGGTTCTACCTCTTCAATAGCTGCTCCAACCTCCATGTCTTCTAGGTGCTCACACCCCCTCTCCCCATCAAAGATTATCCAACGGAGGGTGATCAAAAACATTGTGTGTAGGTATGACGAAGAGGGGGTCATCACCACCAGGGACATGGACTGTTTTGTCCTCGAGGTAGCTGCACCTCACCACCAACGACGCCCCCGAGGGCTGCGCAGGGGGCCACAGCTCACCACCCCGACATTCAACCGTTTTGGGATCTTATCACTGGAATGACTTGAAACCTCCCTCTCCTACTCCAATGAGTTGGGGGATGTCTGGGATGGTCCAATAAGAGACCCACTTCAAAGGTTCATGGAAAGGTCCCCCACCATGCCACGATGGTGTCGTCGCCTGACTCCCCGGGTTGAGGAGCAGGCAATCCAGGTTCCCACACCATCAGCTCCAATCGACATGACCTGATGCCAATGTCGTGCATGAGCAGAAGAGGATGCCCACCCCGGGGCATCAATGTCAGCAACCATTGTGGCCCGATCCACTCATTACTCCTATCATCAAACCCCCACACATGTTGAGTAAGGGAAGTTATATGCTCGATCCGGATGGAGGCCCCAACCGCCCCACGTGCAATTTTGGCCAACTCTCCCGGTCACTGGCACAGACAATGGCTGCTGCGGACCAATTCGTGGTACTACCTTCCAGCGTGAAGGCCTAATTTATGCCACCGTTTTGGAAGGTATGGGCCATCCCTGCTTCCAACCTCAGCCAGGAGGCCTTCTTGGCACCACCCTCACCGCAGGTAAAGGGCTTCCCTGGGACAGCAACACTCTTGGTGGGGCTCTCTCCAGCACTCACTACACCGGGTATGGGGTCACTTCCCCTACCACAGTCTACGAGTATATAGATATTGTATATCCAGTCACTCACCCACAAGGAGGTACTCCCCTTGTTCCTTTTGACATTTTACCTAGTGCTCCCCACTCCCTGGCCTTAAATCCTTTCCGCCCCAGTACCAGTACGGCCAGAGGACTCTGTGACAAAAATCATCCCTCCCCCGAGGAGCCTCCCAGGGGAAGGAAGGCCGGAAGTCATCTTCGTAAGTGAAATGATAGGGAAGGCCGAACAGAAATCAGACGAGTCCGTTTCTTAGACTCCGAGGCAGTGTATGACTCGGTGATGGAGCCATGCCCTTAGTCCTCTAAGTCAAGGGCTGGGATAGGGATGTGGAACACCAGCCTCGTACTCCTTGAATGCATGATCCACATGATCCCCACCTCCCTCAAAAATTATATCCAGGGAGATGAGGACTTGGCATACCCCAAGGGATTAAAATTCCAATCACCATCGGCCGCTCTGGAAGCACCTTCCACCTCGGCCATAGATGGTAGAGAGATTTTTTGGGGTCAATTGCAGAAGATCTGCTACATGGAAAACCCCCGAAAAGCACCGAAACTGTGACAAGAGGCCCATTCGCTGTTCCATCCTATCGTGATGTGGCAACCAAGAAACTTCAACCCTTGGTGGATGACCTGGGATTCGGCATCCAATCATCCTGCTCGCCATATTCTTCGTTGGTCAGCCCACTGGCTCTGCGGCTTGCCTTGACAAAGTTTCCAATTCCCCAGAAATTTTGAGTCAATGGGCGGGGCCATCAAGGGTCGGATCCTGAACCTGAGTCATGGAGCTTCTGTACTATCCTCGTAGGAGGACACTTACCCAAGATGTTTTTTCCGGTCGTAGGTTCAGATTTTGATACACCAGAATCGCTCACCCCGGGAGAGTTTGAGTGTTTCTGCAAGACCCTCCTGGCGACTCACTCCCGTATTCACCACCAGCATGTGCGTTATCCCATGATCAAAGCACACCTCGAGGATATCAGTGAGCAATGTCTTCAGGTCGACCTGGCCATGCTCCCCGCGGTCTAGAACCCCAAGTCACTTGGCCACCACTGGGCCCTCCAACAACAATGCATTCAGAGTTTTCAAGTACACCGCAATGTTATCATGGAGTCCATCCCCCACACGCACTCCCATGGATGGGGGTAGTACACTGACATTCTCTTTATTATGATTCGCCGGTAGACCGATTCACGGGGCGGCTCTGAGGACATGCTCCCGAGGGCAGATAAGTCGGGTGAGGGAACGGTCTGTAACTCTTGGATGGGGACTTAACTTATGAGGAAAAGCTACCACAGTACCCATCAGGGAAGATTAATCGTTACCATAAGAACCTCCTAGGTATCCCTGAACCCACTGAGTCATTAACATTGATCCAGAACATCGGCAAGGGTAAAAGAGCACGTTGGGGCTGTCAAGCACTCTGACCCATCAACCTCAGTGCAAAAGGTAGAGGAAGATCCCAAGAAGGCCACGTTGTGACAACATCTTGTTTATAAGAAGAGGTTGGTCGATGAGCTTCTGGCTGAACACATTGCAGAGCGGAAACCCGACTATGGTAATCCTAGGCCGGGGCAGCACGGGTAGGAACAACCACCCATCAACAAGATTCTCCCAGGAAACCTCAATCATACCATTTTCACTGATAGATGAGATGCCGGAGCCCATGGAAAGAGGGAACGATATGTATCTCCAAACCCTCCTGAGCGGCATGTCCACCCAAGAGACCCCGCTCGAGTTCCTCCTACCGCCCAAGGGGCTGCTCCACCGACTGCTCCATGAGCCGTGGAGCATTTCTACCAAATAGAAGAGCCCGACAATGCGCTCGTGATTAGGGATCCCTGTTAGGACAGGAACCCATGTCAAGACTATACAATGGAAGCACTCATCGCCTGCTTAGAGGCTTTGGAAACTCGGAAGGCGGCAATCCCACCAGACGACAAGTTGTACCCAGTGTGAGTGGATGATATGACAACACTTCTGGGATTTTGTAACCCCACTTTTCCCCCTTTAAAGGGATAGGAGACCCGCTACAACACCTGGACCACTTCAACACAAGGTGTGGGCCTATGTTAGGGACTCCAGTACAGTAGGAGGACACCAAGCTCCGTTGCTTTGTTCAGATACTCGAGAGGCCGACATTCATCTGGTACAACCTGCTCCCTATCAGATCTGTGACTAGCTGGGAGGACCTTTGTAGGAAATTGCTCTACCAGTTCAGTTCCACAACCTGGATGATGAACATCGCATACCTCTGCATGTGAAAGCAAAGTCCCAATGAAAGAGTCACGGACATAGTCGCCTAGTGGAAGGGGCTCATATACTCCCTTGACATGCCACTAACTCAGGAGAGATTACAGACAATATGTGTAGGGAACGTCAAGGAAGAGCTGGTTCCTTCTCTGATTACTCAAAATTACCCCGGAGGGTTTCGGGACTTCTCAGACAAGGCTCAGTGCCTCGAAGATGCCCTACTACAGGATAGTCAGGCATGCCCGCTGCCACCTGTAATCCCAGCAAGGAGAGCTGCCAGAGTCGAGACTGCTGCTGTGGCCCTAATAGAGGCCCTCATGCAACTAGAATTGCTACCAGTGAGGCCAGCTCCGCGGCCCCATAGGGGTCTTCCCCCATAAGCACAGCTTCCAGCCCAACAACGACTGCCTCAAAATCGGCAAGCGCCTCAACGTAATGCGGCACCACCGCCTAGGAAAGATAATCAAGTTCCTCCTCCTCACCATACTCCTCTGGCCCCCCGTCAGGGTCATCATACTAGATCCCCCCTTCCAGACAAAAGGAATAGGACCTACTCATTTGACGAGGCTCAGGTCCACGGTTACTTCTGTAGCACCTTGGAGCAGAGAACCGTGTGGCTGCCTGAGTGCCGGATTCCAGAAGAGGCGCATCTCACTGATCACCCCAACTACTTCCCTTATCACTAGATTCTGGGGAACACCATCATGTGATGCTACGTGTTCAAGGACTAGCTCCAAGACCAGATTGAAAACAATAAAGTCAGGTTGGGTCCAGCCCCGACACTAGTGGAAAGTGTCCATGTGAGATCAGATGGAAATAGGGATGACGAAGGTCAATGGAAGAAGGTTTCTGAATGTGGGTCCTAGAAGTATAATGACTGGACGGCCCGCAAGACGGTTGCCCACTCCCATGGCATCATCTGTGCATGCCTGAATTAGTCAGAGCCCTTAGAAGCTACAGTTACAACTTCAGCATCGTCGTCTCAGCTAGCCTATTCCCAGAAAAGCAAGCAGCGACAACGCAAGAAGAAAAAACGCGCCCCACCAATGCCATCTTCATCCTTCACTCATGGTGAATTTATGCCCCAAGAAATGGGGATCCCTCCAAGACTTCACCCGGTAGTGGATGAAACCTCAAGTGACAGTATGGGGTATGCTTTGGTTATCACTATAGAGTTGGTAAATCCCTATTTGACTCCCAACGATGGGGAACTCCAGGTAGAACGTCCCAATGTTCCCAGACGCCGCCAATGTCTTCGGATCCATGGTTACATGGATCACCGGGGAATGATAGTTGGCACCTCTAGCCAGGTCGTGCACGCTGCAGAGACAAGACAGCAGGCCTAGTGCAGTGCTCAGCACGCGCGGTGCCTTCATCCGGTGTCGACCGGTTCACCTCAACCACCGTTTGTGTCACTGGATCTGGCGGAACAACATCAGCCTTGCCTCGACTAGCTTCGCCCTACCACCAGTTGACCCCAGCCCTCCAGTCCTCATCTGGCAGCCACTCTCCGGGCATTGACTAGTGAACAACGAGATGTGCCTAGTACGAGTTAGTCGTTGGTCCAGCTGGTAGGGACCGCCATGTCTCCAATTTTAGAGCGACCTTCTGTTAGTAGAGGCTCACGTCTATCCCGGATGTATGATGTTCTGAATCACCTTATCGGAATTTCAGCGAGGCTTTCTATCCTTCAGACTCTTCACCTATCGTCTGAAATGCGTGAGGCGCTTGCTGAGGCCCTATGGAGCCCCCCTCCAGTTCAAGACAGAGGTCGCAGCTACATAAGCCTTCAACGCCGAGGCAATTAAGAATGATGAATTCCAGACAGTTGTCTCGTTCTCTAGTGAAGATTAAGACCCTCCTATAAGGGGCACATTCGCCCAATATACATCACCACTAGTTTAATGGTGTGCAAGTCCACCTCTATCTTGTTGACATGGGTTTTTGGATTAACCTAATCCCAACTCGGACACTGCAGAAGCTGGGCTTGTCTGAGGATGATCTAACTCCCTCCGAACTGCAAATCCAGGGATACGACAGGACCGAGAAAACGCTGGTCACCAAGATCCGCTTGAAGACCCAGTTCGGTGGCCCAATTCCCAGCACTGAATTCATGGTTGTCTCCCAGGACACCACATACAACGCCTTGATGGGAAGGTCATTACTCCACCTTCATGTAGCAGTCCCCTCATCGTATAACCAATGCCTCAAATACACCCTTAATGGTCGAGTGTGTGTGCTTCAAGGAGATGCATCTCCTTTTTCCTCTTGTGAATCCCATTATCTGGGCGCCGACTATTACAAGAGCAAGGATAAGCATATTCTGGAAAATGAGATTGAACCCACCCTGGTCACAAGTGATCCCTGGGCAGGTCTAAATGACACTTACGTCTTCCCAATCCATTATTTGGAGGCTATGACGCCGGACATGGGGCAATTCTTTGTCATTTATGGTACAATTGGAAGGCATATTACTAGGTCCAAGCTACGGTGACATATCACATCGTACTCCTACACCAACCAGGATCAGTTGATCCTGAAACCTCCTACCCCTATACGGTATTAGGATGTCAGGATCATAGAAACAGTGGTACATCCTACATGTCTATTTCACCGGGAAGGAATTAACCGGCTCAAGCCGACGCGCCACTACTTCTTTGATTTCATTAATCATGGCCCCTTGGGCCGAAGATCGGATGGGATTGGATCGACAGCCTTCATCGCTATGATCTCAATGGCGTATGAATCTCCTAATATGATGACCACTACCACTCAAGTCGGCAACAACCTCCCATCAGTGTCTAGTGGCTAGGAAGAAACTCACCCCCTGAAGATCCCTCCACAAGTTTAGAAGGGGGTCTAGAGGATGCTCCCCCCGCCTTTGAGGAAGGCGTCTCCACCACGGTCGATGAGTTGGTACAGGTGAACCTTGGTAGCGAGGCAGACTCGAGACCCACATTGATCAGTGCCGCCATGCCCCCCAAGGAGTAGCAGCGGTATGTGGAATTCCTCAAATAGAACCGTGATGTGTTCGCTTGGAGTTATGACTATATTATAGGACTAGATCCTCAGGTAGCCATCCACCGCCTTAGTCTCCCAGAAAACCATCGTGGGTTCAACCAGCCTCCCATAATGATGCACCCTTCTCATGGTGCCATGGTCGATGCTAAGGTTGATAATTTCATCAAAGCCAACTTCATTAAGGAAGCCTAGAATCCCAAGTTTCATTCCAACATTGTGCCAGTCATGAAGAAGAACAGACAAATCAGGGTCTGTATCGACTTCCGCGATCTCAATCGCCACTGTCCAAAGGATGATTTTCCCCTTCCAGTGACAGAATTGTTGATTGATGCCACGACTGGGTTCGAAGCCCTCTCCTTCATGTATGGGTATTCCAAGTACAACCATATCTGGATGGCCCTCGAGGACGAGGAGTCCATAACTTTCAGGTCACCCGAAGGTACTTTCTGTTACTGGGTCACGCCCTTCGGCTTGAAGAATGTAGGTGCCACCTATCAACAGGTCATGCATCGTATATTCAAGCCAACTCTGGGAGCATTGGTGGAATGCTACGTGGATGATCTGGTAGTCAAATCTTGCCAGCGCCAGGACCATCTCAAGTACCTTGGGAAAGTGTTTTGTTTCCTTTTTTCCTGCCACTTGGAGATGAATCAGTTAAAGTGTGCTTTCAGGGTCACTTTCAGAAAGATCATTGGCTTTGTTGTTAGGTACCAAGGCATCGAGATAGACCCAGAAAAGATCAGTTCCATCAATTAGATGCCTCCCCCGAGCAATATTCAGAAGCTTTGAGGCTTCCAAGGCCACTTATCCTACAAACGTCGATTCATTCCGAATCTGGATGGCAAGTGTACGCCCTTTTCCCAGATTATGAAGAAAGGAACCACCTATGAATGGTATGAAGAGTGTCGAACCGACTTCGAGAAAATCAAGCAGTATCTACTCCAACCTCTGGTCTTGATGACACCTGTATCCAGGAAGCCACTAGTCCTCTACATGACCGCCCTGGAATGATCCCTCGGCGCACTTCCCAGCCAGATGAAAAATGAGGGAACAGAGAAAAACCTCTACTAACTCAGCCGCATGCTCCTCGATACAGAAATCAGATATTCTCCTATCGAGAATAGCTTCCTTGCACTCGTGTATGTCGTACAAAAATTTCGGCACTACTTGCAGCACCATGAGGTATAGTGTAACACCCGAAGCATCTATGGTACGTTTCCCTTTGAATAATGTAATAGCGTGTGTTGTACGTAACATCGAGTTCTAACACACACCACAACCGATCAAACTAGCTGTTATGAATAGTAATACCCACCTTTTGAAATTATATATGTTTTATTTTTCAAAATGGACTTCATTATAGGATTCAGAATATCGAAATTATTCTAAGGTGAATTTTTGGTATTTTTCAGAGAACGTCCAATTTTTATGAATAGTGAAAAATACTTAAAAAAAACTTTTTTAATAAAAAGAATTTATAGTTATAAATTATATTATTTAGTTGGTTTAATGTATAATTAGAATATATTTTTACCATTTTATCCAACGGTGTTTATTATAATTAATTTCACTTTGAGATTGGATATAAACAATTGTCAATCTTTTGATATATATTGTTTCTTAAAAACACGTTATTTGTTGTGACAGCAGGAATTAATTATAAAATTAATTATTGAAAATTCTATGTTTTTAATTTTGTAAAATAGAAATAATTTATGGATTTGTAATATCAATTATAGCTTAGGGTGAAATTTTGGCATTGTTCTGAAAAACTTTAATTTTTGATGAATAGTGCAACTACTAAGTGGTAGTTAAAAACTGAATTTTTCATAAAACATAATTTTACCGCTTCTCTGATTGGAATTTAGAAAGTACGAGAGACACGGTTAATATCATGGAGTAAAATTTGGTTCAATGAGATGAAAATATTTTTTGGTGAAGAGTAACTTTTTACTTTTATTTACCACGGTTAAAAGTAAATAGGGTAATTAAGTGTAAAAATGATATTAATATTACCCTAAAACATGTACTAATTCTATTGTACATGTGTATCTCGACCAATAACAACCTTAGAAATAAAATAATATCATTTAGGTCCACTTGTATTAGATTAATACATTTATTATTATTTAATTTAAAGAAAAGTTAAAAGAGTTAAAATCAATGTTTATTTTCAAAAACATTTTTAATATTGGGTTATACATAAGATAAATTTTATTTTAAATATTTATTAGAAATATAAAAATATTTCCTAAATAATTATATTTTATTTATAATTTTTAGACATTAAATATATTAATTTATTTATGAAACAATGATGATGCAGTAATTACCATAATAGTGAAAAATTAAAATAAATGATTTTATAAATACCCAAATAAATATAATTTGAGACTCTTAATGAATTTAACTAATTTTCTAGGTTAAAATGATATGTTAGGAGTGAGTTAAGTAACCGTGTTTGAAGTAATCATTCTGTTATGTGGTTCACAAAAATCAATTATTGAATAGTGTCAAAATTGACATAAAAGAAATTTTGAAACAAATATTATATTATTAATTGATATTAAATTTCTCAAAATCTACAGTTCATCCAATAGCCTTATATAATGATAGTGTTTTCATTAATGGACCACTTTGGGGTCACTTGGATGTATATAGTATGTTTATTAACCATATAATATAAAAATACAAAGAGACATTGTAAAAGTGAAACTAATTAACTAAGAGTTAATACTTAATGATAATGTTAATATAGTGACCCAAACCTGTCTAAATACTATTGGTTGAGTGGTTTGTGACCCATAACCACCTTAAAATTTAAATAATCTACTTTGGAGCCATTAGAAACCGAATATGAATTTATTATAAAATAATATTTCTAGCTTTTCCAAAGGTGCCCCTCACCCCTCTTATAAAAGGGCACTCTCCCTTCTCATTAACTCACACCTTCAAAGCATTTTTGTTCGGCCATAATCTGCTCAAATAGTCTCTCAACTTCTGTAACTTTATCCTAGAGGCCTTCCTTTAGTCAAAAAGCCAACCTAAGATCCCTTTTCATCAAAACAAAAGGAAGAACCCGAAGAAGAGGTAATGATTTCACCACCCTTTTCCAAGTTCCTTTCTTCTTCCACTTATTCCTTATTTGTTATTACCAATATAAAATAATAACATTAGTATATTATATATAATGTGATGTTATTTTAAATATGGAACAACCATAATCAGTATTCTATCCATCTTTTGAATAACATGTCACCATACATGCGTACGTACGACTTACCGTCTCCACGTCGTGGTGTAATTATTATTCAACAAATTATTATTTGTATGGGTATAATAATGATGTGTAACTCATGTAAATAATAAATATTACATGATAATGATTCTGTATATATGTTATAACATTCATTTATATATTATTTTAATATCAAAAGAATGATATTGTCATTCGTGCGTACGTACGGACTTCCGTCTCCACGAACACGATGAGATTCATTCTCCATCGTATCCATTCAAGTATAATTATCATTTGATGATTAATAATAGTATCTAAGGACTTGATATAATTATGGATATGATTAAGATACAATCTATACAAGACAATCATAGCTTACGTAACAAAACATATAAAATAAAATGAGTAAGTTAACACCAGAAACAACAATAATACTAAGATATTTTTAACAAATCAATATTAAAAGATCATATATGATATCATATTAATGTATATGATTATTATATAATTTAATAACAATTATTTCACCGTTATACCGGAGGTTAAACTACCCCAACCAAGGAAAAGTACAAGTTAATGGTTTATTTCACAATCTCTTCATTATCCGAGGTTGTTTATACGTAATAATCTACTGGGATCTCTTTATCATCCACATCCATGTTTCTTAAAAATGAATTTCAAAACATTTTTACTATTTACTAGAATATGGTTTAAAGTCATTTATACCATTGTTTTACTTTTTATAATAGTTTTATAAAGTAATATTTCTGTCGTTTTCCAAAGAAGGTTTTTTTTAACCTTTTCGACAAAATTAAGGTAAGAATGTTTTTTTAACTTATACGGCGGGTGCGGCTAATTTCCGCCATTATAAAATCTTCAAAGCTTCCCTTACAAGATTATAAGAATATTTTCAAAGAAAATGTTTTATTTTATAAATATATGACTCTTAAATGATTTGAAAATATAAAGAGATATTTCTCTAAAAAGAGTTTTGATTTCATCTTTGTCAACATCCTTTGATGGATTTCACACTTATTTGATGTTGATTTATTATGATACAAAACTTTTTTATTGTATTGAATGTTTTGTGATATGTTTGACTGTGGATGTGTTATTTTTATACCATTCATGGTTTATAGAGAAATTATTGACATTTCGTATGCTAGTTTTAATACAAATGTTTATGTTATGTTTAAACCTGTTCATATGAGGAATGAATTGGACTTAATATGTTACGGGTGGAGCCCACTATAGCTCCTCGATTCATCAGTAGGTCTCATGAGACAAACTAGTGTCTTGGAACAAGGCCTTGGCAAAATATTATTTGTAGTCTTGTCACGAGGCCTTGGCTATGTGGTTATGATATTCTGGCATTATGCATTCCATCATTATGAAAGTGGTTATTGATATTTCATGTCATTATTCGATTAGTAGAATATCAATGTGAATAAGTAAATGGCATTATTTCATTTTATTTTTTCCACACTGTGTTGAAGTTCAAGTTTAAAAGAATTTTTTTTAGTTATACATTGCTTTAAATGTTTATTATTATTTAGGAAAGTTTTCCCTATATTGTTATCCTTATTGGGCATTTGTTCTCACCCCTTCTCTATGTTTTATTTTTACCAGGATGTGAAGAAGTAAATTATGAATTACCTACAGGGATAGTATGAGGGGATAAGAGTGTGGAATATGGACACTTTGTTGTTGTAGTTTTCATTTTTATGATGTAATGTAAAATTTCATGAATATATCTAGTGTTTCCAAGTCTACTAAAACAAAAGGTCTTTTGAGATTTGATCTTTCTTGTGATCATGCCAATGTTATGTAATAATGCACCCACTCTGGTTAACTGGGGTTGGGGCGTTACAGTTGGTATTAGAAGAAGTTTAGTACAAACCGTGGAGGCTAGATTTAGATTAACTCTGATTAGAGCACATAGACCTACGATGGAATTTGAGGATTAGTATAGAAGAACTTCCAAAAATTTTGGTATTATAGAGATTTTGTGAGTTTTCCGATCAATACATCCTTGTCTGGATATGAGCAGGTAGAGGCGGCTCTAGTATAGATGTACCTAGGGGTAAACCCAAAAAACACCGCTTTGAGCTAGACTCGAACAGGAACTGGTGCACGACAATGGGCCTTGATGCACTCTTGGTTACGACACTCCCAGGGGATATGCTTAGGAAAACTCTCATTTTATTTACAAATCATTATGAAGGGTTTATGAGTGTATACTTCCTCAAAGAAATTTTTTTATGATTATTTATTATATCCATAAATAGTTTAATTTATGTTAAGTGTTTTATAAGTATGGAATTATGTATTTTGATTCATAAACTGATCTGGTTTATGCCATTTATTAGAAATGGCGCCTAGTGGAAGAAATGGAAACCGTATTAATGCACTTAATCCATGTAGGGATTGCCCTCATGCTCAAGATTATTATAGTGGAGCTGGTGATGCAACTGGTGCCAATCAGCTAATCTCCATACTGGGACAACTCACTCAGGTTATGAATAATAACCTTACCCATATGGAGCACCCTAATCCGCAGTGTGGAGTATCAATGTTAGATCTCTTCATGAGGAAGCCACCACCAACGTTCAATGGGAGTACAAATCCATTAGTAGTTGAGCAATGGATACGTTCCCTAGAGAAAATATTTCAGTCTTTGGGGAGTAGTGGAAGAGAAAAGGTTATCATGGCAGTTTACAGCCTCACTGAAGATGCTGATCAATGGTGGACATTGATTCAAAAAACGAAGGAAGATTATGAAGTATCAAATATGGAATGGAGGGAGTTCAAAGATCTGTTTTTAGAAAAATAATTTCCTCGTGATCATTGAGAAGATATGGAAAGGCAATTTCTGAGTCTGAGACAAAAGGAGGATGAGAATGTTGCAAAGTATGAGACTAACTTGACAAGGTTATCAAGGTATGATGGAGATTATATATGTAACCGAAGAATTAATATTGATCATTTTTTGATGGGTTAAAATCATTTGTCTATCGAGAATTAGTCTCACAATCCTTCTCGTCAAACGAATACATTGTCTCATGTGCTATAAAAAAAAGGAATTCTCTAAGTCTTTTGACTTTAAAGAAAATAAAGAGAAGAATATATCTGCTGATCAATCTGGGAATTGAAATAAGGGGAAGAAGGGAAAGTTGAATATCCATCTTGTGGTAAATGTGGGGAGAAACACCTCGGTACTTGCATGAAGGGAATGGGTGTCTGTTACAAGTGTGGTGAAAAAGGACACCAAGCTCGTGAATGAAAATGGAAGAAGGAAGCTACCAATGTTCAATGATACAATTTCAGGGAGATGGGACATTATGAAAATGAATGTCCTAATCTTTAGGGGAACTTATCTCAGAAAAGGCCAAGGGATCAAGGCCAATCTTATGCTATCACTACTGCTGAGGTAGAAGCTCTGAAAGACGTGGTGGCAGGTAATTTAATGGTTTCCTCAAGTTTAGAAAATGCATTATTTTATTCTGGATCATCACATTGTTTCATATCTTCCCAGTTTTCTTAGAAAATTAGATAATTCCATTTTGATTTAATAAGGGAGTTTCCAGTTAAAACTCTTAAGGGAAGTATCATTGCAACAAAGTTTTGTGAATCGGTCCCCATTAGAGCACATAAATGTTCTTTATCTGCTGATCTCATCGTAATACCTATGATTGAGTTTGATATAATCCTCGGTATGGATTGGATTTCGGACTATGATGCAAAGATTTATTGTAAGAAGAAAGAGGTTACGATTCTTGATGATGATGATAAGGAACACCTTATCTTTAGAGCAGAATCATCACCACCTAATTCTTATCTAGATCCACCCCCAGTAGATCAACTAAATTCAATTATTGGGGAGGAAGAGAATGATATTACTGTAGGTGAGGAAAGGAATGTACAAATAGAGGATGTAACGGTTGTGAAAGAATATGTAGATGTGTTTCCGGAAGATTGACCTGGACATCCTCCAGAACGAGAAGGTGAGTTTTTCATTGATTTAATTCCTAGATCACGGACAATATTGAAGACCCCTTATAGAATGGACACTGTAGAATTAGTTGAACTAAAGAAACAACTAGAGGAATTGAGTAATAAGGGATTTATTTTCCCATGTTTTTCTCCATGGGGAGCCCCTATTCTTTTTGTTAAAAAGAAAGATGGATCAATGAGGTTATGTATCGACTATAGGGAGATTAATGCCATAACAATAAAGAACAAGTATCCCCTACCTTGCATTGATGATTTATTTGACCAATTACATAGAGCTCAATACTTTTCAAAGATTGACCTTCGATCTGGATACCATCAGTTGTGTGTCAAGAAGGAAGACATTCCGAAGAAAACATTTTGAACTTAGTATGGGAATTAAGTGTCTACTGTAATGCCCTTTGGATTAACTAATGCACCCTCTGTATTCATGGATCTGATGAATAGATTTTTCAAGGAATATCTCGATGAATTTGTGGTGGTATTTATTGATGATATCTTTTTATACTCTAAAATCTATGAGGATCATGAAAGTCACTTGCGCATTATCCTGAAGACTCTGAAAAGACATGAATTATATGGGAAGTTTAGAAAATGTGAATTCTGGCTTCATGAGATTTCTTTTCTTGGCCATATTGTCTCTAAAGATGGAATCTCTATTGATCCTTCTAAGACCAAGGCAATCCAAGAATGGCCAGCACCTACGAGTATAACTGAGGTACGTAGTTTTATTGGTTTGGTAGGTTATTATCGACGTTTCGTCTAGAAATTTCCCCGATTGGAAAACACATTAACGAATCTCACATGTAAGGGGGTTAAATTTTTTTGGAAAAAAGATTGTGAAGAATGTTACGAAGAAATGAAGAGAACATTAGTCAATTCTCCTATATTGACTCTACCATCGGGGAATGATGGGTTTGTTATTTATAGTGATGCATCGAAGAAAGGACTTGGTTGTGTCCTTATGAAGAATGATAGAGTTATTGCCTATGCATCATGACAGTTGAAAATTCATGAGAAAAACTATCCTAATCATGATCTCGAGTTAGCAGCTGTGATCTTTTCTTTGAAGATATGGAGTCACTACCCTATGGTGAAAAATGTGAGATTTATACTGATCACAAGAGTTTGAAGTATATTATCTCACAAACAGAACTCAACATGAGGAAAAGGAGATGGCTCGAATTACTTAAGGATTATGATTATACAATACACTACCACCCGGGGAAAGCAAACAAGGTGGAAGATTCTTTGAGCAGAAAAGATCATGGAATTTTGAACAATATGATAATTGAATGGGATCCAATTTTCATGGATCTAGTGAAGAAGGACATGGGAATAACCAAGGAAGGAGAAACATCAATTCTATTTTAAATGGTTGACAAACCATCTTTACTTGAAAGGATTAAGAATTCTAAGACCGATGATGAAGAATTTCAAAAGAATATTAAAGCTGTGAATGATGGGAGATTGAGAGACTTTGTGTATGAAGATGGAATTTTGAAATTTGGGAAGAGACATTGTGTTCCCGATATACCTAATCTAAAAAGGGAATTGTTGTATGATGCTCATAGTTCCAATTTCTCTATACACCCTAGGAACACCAAAATGTATAGAGATTTGAAGGAAAATTTTTGGTGGGACAACATGAAGAGGGAGATTGCTGATTTTGTGTCATGATGTATGGTTTGTCAACAAGTGAAAGCTGGAAGGCAACAACCTGGAGGATTCATGCAACCTCTTCCCATACCAGAGTGGAAATGGGACAATATTACGATGGACTTTGTCATGTGGCTACCAAAGACTCCTAGAAGGAACGATTAAATATGGGTCATTGTTGATCGTATTACCAAGTCAACACATTTTCTTGCTATAAGAGAAGAACTACCACTGGAACTTCTTACAAGACTATATATTAATGAAGTTTTGAGACTTCATGGAGTACCCCTATCTATTGTTTCGGATCCTGATCCCCGTTTTACTTCAAGATTCTGGAAAAGTCTTCAGAATGCCTTGCATACTGAAATTCATTTGAGCATTGCCTACCACCGTCAAATAGATGGACAATCAGAACGATCTATTCAAAACTTAGAAGACATGTTGAGATCCTTCCCACATGACATTCAGGGTATGTGGGATCAATATTTACCTCTGGTAGAATTTTCCTATAATAATAGCTTCCATTCGAGTATTCAGATGGCACCATATGAAACGTTATACGGAAAGAGATGTCGTACACCAACCTGTTGGGATGACGTTGGTGAAAGAAAACTTATAGGCCCAGAAATGGTGGAGGAAATGAAGGAAAAGCTGAAGGTAATCCAAAATCACATCAAAGCAGCTCAAAGTAGGAAGAAGAGCTATGCCGATAATCGAAGTATGGATTTGGAATTTCAAGTCGGTGATCATGTTTTCCTGAAGGTATCTCCATGGAAGGGAGTCATAAGTTTTGGTAAGAAAGGTAAATTGACTCCCAGGTACATCAGACCTTTTGAAATTCTAGAACGAATTGGGGTTGTAGCCTACAGATTGGCAATGCCTCCATGTCTCTCCAAATTTCACGATGTATTCCACATATCTCTATTGAAGAAATACATGCCAGACCCAACACATGTACTCACCTATGAGGAATTAGAACTGGAACCTGATCTGTCTTATTGCGAAGAGCCCGTCAATATTCTTGGTACGAGAGAACAAGTACTGAAAAACCGGACGACACGTCTAGTAAAAGTCTTGTGGAGAAACCACAAGATGGAAGAGGAAACGTGGGAACCCGAGGAACTTATGATGAAGAACCACATGATTCTTTTCATGTGGTAGTATTCTATAAATTTCGAGGATGAAATTATTTTAAGGAGGGGAGAATGTATCACCCCAAGCTTCTACGGTACGTTTCCCTTTGAATAATGTAATAACGTGTGTTGTACGCAACATCGAGTTCTAACACACACCACAATCGATCAAACTAGCCGTTATGAATAGTAATACCTAATTTTTTAAATTATATATATTTTATATTTCAAAATGGACTTCATTTTTGGATTCAAAATATCGAAATTATCCTTCGTTGAATTTTTGGTATTTTTCTGAGAACGTCCAATTTTTATGAATAGTGAAAAATACTTAAAAACAACTTTTTAAATAAAAATAATTTATAGTGATAAATTATATTATTTAGTGGTTTTAAATTATAATTATAATATATTTTTACCATATTATCCAATGGTGTTCATTATAATTAATTTCACTTTGAAATTGGACATAAAAAATTATCAATCTTTTGATATATATTGTTTCTTTAAAAGACGCAATTTGTTGTGACAACGGGAATTAATTATTAAATTAATTAATGCAACTTTTATGTTTGGAATTTTGTAAAATAGAAATCATTTATGAATTTGGAATATCAATTATAGCTTAGGGTGAAATTTTGGCATTGTTCTGAAAAACATCAATTTTTGATTAATAGTGAAACTACTAAGTGGTGGTTAAAAAACTAAATTTTTCATAAAACAAAATTTTACCGCTTCTAGGATTGGAATTTCAAAAATTTGAGATACATGGTTAATATCAAGGATTAAAATGTTGTTCAATGAGACGAAAATAATTTTTGGTGAGTAGTAACTTTTTACTTTTATTTACCACGGTTAAAATTAAATATGGTATTTAATGGTAAAAATGATATTAATATTACCCTAACACATGTCCTAATTCTATTGGACAAGTGTATCTCGACCAAAAACAACCTTAGGAATAAAATATTATCATTTAGTTCCACTTGGATTAGATTAGGACATTTATTATTATTTAATTTAAAGAAGAGTTAAAAGAGTTAAAATCAAAGTTTATTTACTAAAACATTTTTACTATAGGGTTATACATAAGATAAATTCGATTGTAAATATTAATTATAAATATAAAAAGATTTCCTACATAATTATAGTTTATTTATAATTTTTAGACCTTAAATAAGTTAATTTATTTATGACATAATGATGATGCAGTAATTACCATAATAGTGAAAAATTAAAATAATTGATTTTATAAATACCCAAATAAATATAATTTGAGACTTTTAATGAATTAAACTAATTTTATAGGTTAATATGATATGTTAGGAGTGACATAAGTAACCATTTTCGAATTAATCATTCTGTTATGAGGTTCACAAAAATCAATTATTGAATAGTGTCAAAATTGACATAAAAGAAATTTTAAAACAAATATTATATTATTAATTGATATTAAATTACCAAAAATCTAAGGGTCGTCCAAGAGACTTATATCATTATAGTTGTATTATTAATGGACCACTTTGCAGTCGTTTGGATGTATATAGTAAGTTTATTAACCATATAATACAAAAATAAAAATAGACATTGTAAAAGTGAATCTAATTAACTAAGAGTTAATACTTAATGATAAGGTTAATATAGTGACCCAAAACTGTCTAAATCCTATTGGTTGAGTGGTTTTCGACCCATCCCAACCGTAACCTTTAAATAATCCACTTTGGGGCCACTAGAAACTGAATATTAATTTATTATAATATAATATTTCTAGCTTTTCCAAAGGTGCCGCTCACCCCTCTTATAAAAGGGCACTCTCCCTTCTCATTAACTTACACCTTAAAAGCCTTTTGGTTTGGCAAAACTCTGGAAAAATACTATCTAAAATTCCCTCACTTCTTCCTAGAGGCCTTCCTTTAGTCATAATGCCAACCTAAGAGCCTGTTTGATCAAATCAAAAGGATGGACCCGAAGAAGAGGTAATGATTTCACCACCCTTTTCCAAGTTCCTTTCTTCTTCCACTTCTTCCTTCATTGTTATTACCATTATAAAATAATAACTGCAGTATCTTATATATACTGTAATGTTATTATAAATATGGTACAACCATATTCATTATTCTATCCATCCTTTTAATAACATGTCACCATACGTGCGTACGTACAGCTTACCGTCTCCTCGTCGTGGTGTAATTGTTATTCAATAAATAATTATTTGGATGGGTATAATAATGATGTGTAAATCATGTAAATAATAAATATAACATGATAATGAGTCTTTATATATGTTATACCATTCATTTATATATTATTTTAATATCAAAAGAATGATATTGTCACTCGTGCGTACGTACGGACTACCGTCTCCACGAACGTGATGAGATTCATTCTCCATCGTATCCATTCAAATATAATTCTCATTTGATGATTAATAATAGTATCTAAGGACATGATATCCTTCTAGATATGATTATGATACAATCTATCCAAGACAAACACAGCTTACATAACAAAACATATAAAAGAAAACGAGTAAGTTAACACCCGAAACAACGATAATACTAAGATATTATTAATAAATCAATGTTAAAAGATCATATAAGATATCATATTAATGTATATGATTATTTTATAATTTAATAACAATTATTTCACCATTATATAGGAGTTTAAACTACCCCAACCAAGGAAAAGTACAAGGTAAGATTTCATTTCGCAATCTCTTCATTATCCGAGGTTGTTTATACGTAATAATCTACTGGGATCTCTTTATCATCCGCATCCATGTTTCTTAAAAATGAATTTCAAAACATTTTTACTCTTTAATAAAATATGGGTTAAATTTATTTATACACTTGTTTGACTTTTTATAAGAGTTTTATAAAGGAATCTTTCAATCGTTTTCCAAACAAGGTGCTTTTTAACCATTTCGACAAAATTAAGGTAAGAATGTTTTTTTAACTTATACGGCGGGTGCGGCTAATTTCCGCCATTATAAAATCGTCGAAGCTTCCCTTAAAATCTTCTAAGAATATTTTCAAAGAAACTGTTTTAATTTATAAAAATAAGACTCTTACATGATTTCAAAATAGAAAGAGATATTTCTCTAAAAAGAGTTTTGATTTCAACTATGTCAACATCCTTTGATGGATTTTATGCTTATTTGAAGTTGATTTATTATGATACAAAACTTATATATTGTATTAAATGTTTTGTGATATGTTTGACTGTGGATGTGTTATTTTTATACCATTCATGGTTTATGGAGAAAGTATTGACATTTCGTATGCTAGTTTTAATACAAATGTTTATGTTATGTTTAAACCTATTCATATGAGGAATACATTGGACTTAATATGTGATGGGTGGAGCCTGCTATATCTCCTAGATGCATCGATATGTCTCATGAGACAAACTAGTGTCTTGGCACAAGGCCTTGGCAAAATCTTATTTTTAGTCTTGGCACGAGGCCTTGGTTATGTGGTTATGATAGTCTGGCATTATGCATTCCATCATTATGAAATTGGTTATTGATATTTCATGTGATTATTCGATAAGTACAATAACCATGTGAATAAGTAAATGGCATTATTTCATTTTATTTTTTCCATACTATGTTGAAGTTCAAGTTTAAAAGGATTTTGTTTTAGTTATACATTGCCTTAAATGTTTGTTATTATTTACGAATGTTTCTGCTATATTGTTATCCTTACTGGGCATTTGAGCTCACCCCTTTTCTATGTTTTATTATTCCAAGGATGTGAAGAAGTAAATTATGAATGACCTGTTGGGATAGTATGAGAGGATAAGAGTGTGGAATATGGACACTTTGTTGTTGTAGTTTTCATTTTTATGATGTAATGTAAAACATCATGAATATATCTACTGTTTCCAAGGCTACTAATCCAATAGGTCTTTCTAGATTTGATCTTTCTTGTGATCATACCAATGTTATGTAATAATGCACCGACTCTGGGTAACTGGGTTCGGGGTGTTACACACAGCTGGTCTCTTGTGTAGACCCACTAAAGTACATTCTAAGCAGACCTCTGTTGACCGTCCAAATTGCGTGGTGGGCGGTAATCCTCCAGCAGTTTGACATTATGTTTGTGCCTCAAAAGGATATCAAAGGACATGCATTGGAAGACTTTCTGGCTTCCCACCCAACCTCCGCGGATCAACCGCTAGACCTAGGCTTTCCTGATCAGGCAATCCTCTCAGTCGATCATGCCATCCCATGTTGGAAAATTTACTTTGGTCGAGCCTCTCGGAGCCCCACCGGGAGAAGAATTAATGACCCATAGGATCAACATAGTATTCTTGGGTATTGTCTTCATCATCCCGGACCAAGCCATCCTGACATATTCATTTCTATTTTGGAAGGTTGCACCCACAATGAGGCAGAGTATCATGCCATCATTATTGGTCTTGAGCTGGCCCTTGAGATCGACGTGCCCCATCTGCATGTGAAAGGGGGCTCCGAGTTAGTCCTCTTGCAGGCCAACGACGACTATATTGTTAGAAAGCCAGAACTCGTTCCATTGATGGAGTGCACCCTCCATCTAATGGCCGAGTTCCCCTCTCAGCCATTGGTCATTCATATCCCTCGGTTGCAGAACGGTCGAGCAGATGCTTTGGCCAGCCTGGACGCGTCACTTGCAGAGCCAGAACAGGATGACCTGATCATCCATGTGGCCCACCAATGATTCATATCTCTTATCACCCCAAATGACGATGACGGCCCGCGGTTAAGCCATCTCACAATCGGAGCCCCTACATCGGGAGCCCCGGGTACTCCTGGTGCGTTGATTGAAATAGTTCCTGATTGGAGGACAAACTTGGTGGAATACCTCCAAAACAGTAATCTTCCGTCACACTGGGCAGAGCGCGAGTGAATTTGACACCGCGCGCTACAGTTTACCCTCCAGAGCGGTCCCATTCTTGAGCAGATCCTTTATAAACGTGGATTCGATGGTGTTCTCCTCTGTCGCCTTCAAGGATTCATGATTCCACAGGTCATGAAAGAGGTTCATGCTGGTTCCTGTGGCGCCCATCAGGCCGGTTCAAAGTTTTCTCATCAGATATGGAGGTTGGGGTACTTCTGGCCTTCCTTGATCCACGACTGCATTGATTTATCCAGTAGGTGCCATGTGTGCCATGTTCATACTAACATTGTGCATCGGCCACCAGAGCCTATCCACCCTACCATGTATTCTTGGACATTAGCAGTCTGGGGGTTGGATATCATAGGACCTTACCCACCGGCAATGAATCACCAATGCTAGTTCATTCTGACCGCTATTGATTTCTTTTCCATGTGGGCAGAGTCTATTCCGCTCAAGTATGTCAAATCTAGTTCTATCGCCGACTTCATGGGTTCCAATATCATTCATCAATTTGGAGTACCTCATGCTATCCTCACTAATAATGACCCCAACTTCCGAGAATCCGAGCTGAAGAAATTGTACACCAAGTACAACATTCGATCTAACCATACCTCCCTCTATCATGCGCGGGCAAGTGGGCAGATCGAGTCATTTAACAAAACCCTCTATAACATTATGCAAAATATGGTTGGTCTGAAAAAGAAGAGTTTTCCGGATAAGCTCCCCAGCACCCCCTGGGTTTATCGTACGACAACTCATAAATCCAACCAGGTGACCTCGTACTCCCTAGTGTATGGAACTGAGGCCGTCCTGCCCGTTGAGATTCAGTTACCCTCATTGCACACAGTTTTCTATGACCAGCAAGCGCCATATTGAGTTGCCGAACTCCATCTAGATGAATTGGAAGTGCTGGACAAGAATAGGCTTTGTGATTTGCACAACTGGGAAAGGCATTAGAGAAGGATGGCTCGAGCTTTCAACAAGAAGTTTCACCTCCGATCCTTCCTATAAGGTGTCTAGGTACTAGTCCTAAGGGTGCTAATGATCCCCGGTAGGAAACCACCCAAGTTGGATCACAAAAGGGAGGGACCTTTCATTGTCTATATGGTCTATCCCAACGGTGCATACTCCTTGGTGACAATGGATGGTGGGCATATAACTCCTCCCACCAACGCCAGGGTCCTCAAACAGTATTTTGAATGAATCCATGGTCTGAGTTTGATAACCATAAACTAAGACCCTTTTTAAAACTACATGTGGATTGATTCCCATTATTATTGGGTATGTAGGAACGCACAGAAATTTCGTCTTGGGTCTAGCCCCACGGATTACCAAATCCCGTCCCTAAAATTTTTCTCTTGGTCCAAGTTATAAGACATTAAACTATGATCCTTTCTCGATCCCACATGACACTAAACTGCATCAGGTCCGGCTTGACCTTAAACAACATTTGGTCCAATATTAGGGCCCCTTTGGTCCTGCAAAACAGTAAAATGTATGGTCCTGCATGACCCTAAACTTCCTCTGGTCCAGCATGACCTTAAACTGCACGTTCTCCCTCCATGATGCTAAACTGCAAGCTGGTCCGGCCTTCCTAACAAAGTCCCAGCCTTATACCCCTTGTCCTTTCTGAGCCCTAGCCCATGTTCTTACCTGGAGAGTATGGTGTGGTGTGGGATTATGTCCTCATTCACACCACCCTTATTTGAGGTGTCCTCCTCCTATTCTCGTCCCCACTTCAAGACATTAATCTGCAAGCCGGTCAGGACCCTCTGACCGATGCCCAGCCTCGGACCCCCGGCCCAGGTTCTCTCATATGGGATTGTATGGTGTGGTGTGGGATGACGTCCTCATTCACGTGGGGTTAATTTCCATACAATACAAATTCTCGGATGAGATGCCTTTCATTGTCCTACATGACTTTAAACTGTTATTCAAGAACTATGTGTGGATTGATTCCCATCCTTATGGGATACGTAGGACCGCCTGAACACCTAGGTTTCAGGTCCAACCCTGTCTCTTAACAGATACCACGATCTCTTGGTCACCTCGGCCTCTTGTCTTGTCCCTCTCCACGAGGGGGATATATAGGTGTGGTACATGGGTTTTGGCACCATGCCCACTTCTCTAGAGAATCCGCCATGTTTTGGCCGCTACCAAATTGAGCCCCTTGACCCTTTTTAGTGGTCCACTAATTTGTTCAGGGTACTATGTTCTAGTACGTGGAGTTTCAGATTCAACTTAGGTAGGTTCCGTCCACTAGTCAAGCTTTGTGTTCCCCTTTATTCGGGCCCCCGTTATCTTTTATACCCAGAGGGACCCCCAAAAGAACAACCTGAATACAATGACTAAGGGATCTACTACCACTACAGGACAACACCCCGAGGGTTTCAGACACCAAATTGATACAAATCCCGCATTGTGAACATGGTCAGCGGTTGATGCTCATTTGTTTGTCCCCATTTCAGGCTAACACGATAGGATGTTGTGTTGAAAACATGTTCACCAGTAATAATTCATCGCTACGCTGGCCCCTTCCGACCTTGAATATTGGTTGAATGATTCACATTACGTTCCACCCCATCATGTCAAGGTGGAATCTTGATACTCATTGCACTAACCCTCAGTGCATCTCCACACATCAGGCATACAAAACCGCAATACAACATCTCTCAGGGTTCCTGTGATATGAGCTCTAAGGTTATGGGTGTTGGTCATATCTAATAACCATGCACAGCTTGATCCTCGTCCCTACGGGAAATGAGGGGTCGCCTAGACATTATGTTTTGGGCCCATCTCACCTAGAGGTTAGTGTCTCCGACCCCTTGATCTTTAAGCCCTCGCCGACCCCTTGGCCCAAGGCTCTTCTCCTAGAATCACACACGGTGATGTTATGGGATTATGTCCTCATCCACATCGGGTATGATTTATTGCATCATGTGCATTCCCCCTGGGTCCAAGCCATATGACCCTAAACTGTGCTGGTTGGTCCTACCACATGACCATAAACTGTGATGATATCGTCTCGACCACACGATGAAAAACGGCACTGCATTGTGACAACCTATCCATAGAGGGTATCACGTTGGGTATTGGTAATATTACATACCATTTTCAACACCCATTTATGGCTTGAATATTTTGGTGGTACCAGAAATTTCTACCCAAGGTCAGTCGCTCCACAAATAAAAAACCATTCACCTTCAAGGATAAACAAGATACATCAAATACTGCTTGTTTTGGGTTAGAGGGATAGACCCGCACACCCCTTTCATCCTTGACATAGGTACATTCTCGTGCCATGCCAATCTCCAAAACTGTGTGCAGCATGATTCTCGTCGTTATGAGATACGTATGAATTCCCGAGCACTTCCCCACAGGCCCAGCCTAACTTTCATGTTCGGTTCCATGACCAGAGCACTTTTCCAAGGAACACATGGTATGAAGGACCTCGTCCTCATTCATGTCGGGTTTCGTAATCACCTTACCATGTGTCTCCCACCCTTTTTACCAATACTTGGTCCGTGCTATAAGAACTTAAACTAAGACCCTTTCTAGAACTACGTGTGCCTTGATTCCCAATCTTATGGGGTACGTAAGAACACCCAGACATTTCTTCATGGGTCCATCTCAAGGGATTTCCAAATATCGTCCCTCCTCACTGTCGGCCCCTTGGCATAACTTCTCGAGTGGTCGTGTAAATGCATCATTAGCCCCGAATATGTTCAGAATGCCCCAAAGTGATGTTGGGAAGTGACAGTTCCCTTACTAGAGAGGTCATGCCTAAAAGTAGGGATGATCTGTGACCAGATTAGTACACCTGCCTATTGTGCCTCCACCACGGTGGCATAATTTTTGGAGTGTCGTATCTGTTTAAACAAACTGACACTTCTCTTTCCACGCTTTTCATACCCCATTATTAGGATCTTCATCCTCTTTCACATTTGATGGGACCCCCTTACAGTATGGATGCTCGACCTATGGTCCATCTACTATCGTGGGCCAATGTTCTGGAAGATTGGTCATGTTTTATGGGACACCCTAACAGTATGGATGCTCAACCTATAGTCCGCTTACTGTCCTAGGCCAACATTCCTGAAGACTGATCGGCAATATTTGAGTTAGGCCCCGTGTTGCAAACATGGTTAGCGGTCAGCCCTCATTTGTTTTCCCCATTTCAGGCTAATGCGATATGGATGTTGCATTTCACCACGGTAAATAGCTATCCACCATCGTCATTCCCCTCCCATAGTGTTCTGAATATGGGTAACTTCATTCACCTTTTTCCATATCCCATATGTTCGAATTGATTCCAATGACCCTGGCATTGCCCCGCTCGTGAATTAGAGCACGTTGAAGAGACAATATCGATCGGTATGAGGTCCCCTCCCTTCGGCTAGACCTCCCTCTTCTCTTCGGGAATCCGGGCTCAATTTTCAATGACCGAAGATTGGTTGATGTCCCATTATTGAACAAAATTATAATACAAGCATACTTTCTTTCTCACATTAGGTACGACCCACATAAGAATAGAAATGAATTGTTATTTATTTCAGGATTATGGACGAGCAGGCTAAACCAAACGTACAGATAAATTGATTTGTCCATACATTGGTTCAAAATGATGAGATGTAAAAGAAAAAATGTTCACGAGATGGCCAAAACAGGGTCCATAAGGGTCCTCTTCATGGAGATATCATTCCAACACCACTACCCTTTGGATGGTGGCCTCCAGGACTGCTTCTTGCTCCCTGAAGACTCTCTATTCATTAGCAGCCACATAGAACAGTTCACCAATCCTAGCATGTGCCTATTCCCATTCAGTTTAAAGCATGGTCATCTGGTGACTCACCTCCATCAGGTTTTCTTGGGTGTCATCTAGCTGGGTCTTCAGTTGATCCATGAGCTCAGAGCATGTTGCAATAAAGGCCTCCTTCTGTGTCGACCACCCTTCGAGGTATCAGACTTCCTGCTTGGCCCTCTGGAATGCTCAGGTGCTCACCGATTATTCCCGACATTGGGAAACGTCGATGCACTGGCTGCTCTCAGATATCTTTTCTTCCATGTAATCATGTACCATCAGATGAAGGCGTTGAGCGTAAGCCCCTCCAGCACACATGAAACACAACCAGGTCTGAATAGATCCCATCTGCCTCTGCCAATCCGTTTGAGGCTGCCTAAGAAAACACTAGATGAACTTCCACCCTTTGTGATGTTTCATCTGGATCTCCTCATCCACTTCCGAATCTGAATCATATTTTTCTTCGAGATCAGCGGACTGATACATAGGAAAGGCAGCCATCAGGTCAGTAGCAGGATCTGCCTCAGCGATGCCTTCCGGAGGAATAGGGTCCCTGACATCTGGGCGACCTTCCTCTCTCTCCCCAACAGCGGTGGTATCTTCGTCAACTTCTAGCCTCACTCCAATGACATCACCACTGATGTCCGCCGCCCCCTGCTAAGAAATTGCCAAGGTCGAACTAGTTTGGAAAGTATGTTCTGGAGGAGGCGGTATGTCGGCCACTAATTCACTCACAGATAGCCCGGGCTCAGCAACCCGACGAGCCTCCAACGCCTAGATCATGGTACAGGGAGTATCCTGATTAGTTTAGTTCTCTAAAAGAAAGCACTAGTAGCAATGAAAGGGAATTGCAGGAACTCAGAGCATCAGCCTCTACTGCTCTGGCCGCTACCAGAGCTATCATGGCAGGAGATCCCTCAGCACTCGTCAGCTCAATAATGGGCGTCAGTACCCCTCCTGTCCGTATTGATAGTTCCTCCCCTCCTTCAACTGGGGATGCCTGATTAGTGCCTATATGCTCCAGAGTGAGATAGAGAAATGAATTAGAGATTTCAGAAGAGAATGGATAAAGAAGGAGGATAAATAAGGATGGAGATAGACCTTGAGCATCTTGGTTATGTCTATGCCGGAGCCGACGATCTCTCCAATATCCTGTAGGTTCCCTTGGTGGGACCCTATCTGAGATCCTTCATCTTACCCTATCTCCTCCTCCCCCTCTGACTCATCACCATTGTCATCGTCCTCTGATGACTTCTGTTCATGATCATGCCCATGACCGAGCATCACTTTCACTAAGAGAGATGGCTCCACACGCCGACCCTGTTGGCACGCGTACATGACCAAAACCATCAGGTAAGCATGCCGTCTGTAGAGACCCGAAGCCTGACATACATGGACATTACATTAGTTTTTTGGAATTCTTAGTACATAACAAAAACACACACACAAGGACCGTAATTGTTTAGTGTCATTTGAAACTCGGAATATAATCTTCTAATCGTGGTGAAATATCTTCAACGTCTCCCATAAATATCTTCTTTTTTTTAAACCTAAATCCTTTATTTATGTCCTGGGGAAAAGAAAATATAAAATCATGTGCTCAAATGCTCATTAAGGGTAAACAAAAGAAATATCAATCACATCATATTCATAAGAACATATCTTTTGGAAATCTTAACCTGCAAAAGAGATCATAATTTCATAGCATGGGATAAATAATAGTAGTGAAATGTAATCCCAATAATCATAACATAAAACTTGAAACATTTTGTCATACTCACATAATCATAGAGAATCATTTATTATTAGTCAAGACTCATTTCCAAGACTATCTTAGTGGACAAAGTCCCTTTCTGAACCAAGTTCACTCCTCGTTTCTGTCCTGTTTCACTGAACCGGTATAACCTACCATTCCCACCATGTCTATCTCATGAGATATAAAATCTTTACCCTATGAATTGGGGGTAGATATAGGTCCCACCCATCTCATAATGATACCATTCTTATGTGTTCCACAAAATCATAAACCATACATCATAGCATAACCCATGTAATAAAAATGGGAATCTTAAACATCGTGACATCATAAAAAAATTCATATAAGATAAATGAATTCATAAAAATGTTTCAATAAAAACATAATCAAAACAATGTAATAATAGGGATAGAAATAGAACCCTATATTATCTTATATGGAAAATAATTTTGATAAAACACTTGAACTCCATTCTTGAGGAAAATATACTTTCTACTTCAAAAACACTTTTACTTTCTTAGCATATCATAAAATTTTAAACTACAAGAAGTTGATTAAAAATAAACTTGAAAACTTGTAAAGGAGGCTTCTTGGAAATAAAGTTTTAAAAATCAATTCATGTCGTATAAGTTAAAAAAACATTCTTTTCATACTTTTGTCGGAAAAGTCAAAAAGTACCTCGTATGAAAAACGACAAAAGATTCCTTTCATATCTTTTACTAAAAACTCACCAAAGGGTAAAATTGGATTTAAAAAATTGTAGGTGGATAGAAATAATATTACATATTGAGGAAAAATGGATGTGGATGATAAAATACACCCCAGTAAATACCAAAGTATAAACAATCTCGGATAAAAATGAGATTGTGATATTTACCTTACCTTAGGTCCGATTTGCTTTGTATGTGTCCAAACCTCCTGTATAATGATTTAAATAAAGTCATTGACTTATTACAGAATCATACTCATTGTTAGGATATCATATATGGTTCACTTATTGCTTTATATTACCCGTTCTTTTGTAAATTCCATGTTAAAGAGCGTTTTGGGTAAAATCGTTTCATTTGTCGTTCGTGTTTTGACTTGTAATTATTAATATGATTACTTAGATCATGATTACTTAATTCCAGAATATAAAACATGATTTATATATAATATATATTCAGAATATATATATATATATATATATATATATATAAATATAATAGATCAGTAAATGGAAATAAATACACCATTTATAGAGACGATAGACCATACGTATGCATGAACGCTGTTTTCATTTCCTTATTGAGTTGAATGGAATTAAGTAGATGACATACATATATATACACATAAATATAGAATCATTATTATGTAATATATTTCATTATTAATTATTAAATATACTTTATAATCATTCATGAATTGTTAACATGGAGAATGAATCTCATCGTGTCGTGGAGACGGTAGTCCATACGTACGCACGAGCGATTATATCGTTCTCATGATCGTGGAATTGTATTGGAGTGTATGTATACTATTTCAGAATCAGTATAACTTTACAATAATCATATATTGTTATTATTTACACCATTATACCCATCCAAGTAAGGTGGTGGTGGAAAATAGATTACACCACGGCGTGGAGACGGTATTCCGTATGTACGCACGCGCGGTGATTTCGTTTTCCGTAGGATGGATAGATGGTGAAATAAGGTTTTTTCATAATTATAATAACATATCAGTATATAAGTGATACTGATGTTATCACTTCATAATGAAACAACCTAAGAAGAAGAAGTGGAAAAAGAAATAGAGATGAAAGAATTGGTAACAGACATTACCTCTTCCTTGAAGCGCCTCTTTGAGATCTTCTTTTAGGGCAATAAAATTGATCTTTGAGGAATACCAGAACCTATAAGATATTACTAGGGATGTGGAGAAGGGAATTATTTAGGGTTTGGCCGATATTGGAGGCTCAAAGTGGTGTGAGGAAGAGAGGGAGTAGGTGCCCTTTTATAAGGGAGGAGAGGGGCACCTTTGGAATAACTAAAACTCTTATTTTATTATAAAGTCAAATTCGGTTTTAAATGGCTCAAAATTGATTTATTTCGAAGCTAAGGTGGGGATGGGTCGAAATAATCTCACCCAATAGAATTTAGACAAGTTTAGTTTCCTATTTTACCCTTATCATTTAGATTTAACATTAAGTAAAATAATTTTACTTTTACCATGTCTTCTAGTGTTCTTATACTATATGGTTTATAAACTTACTATAAGACTCCAAACGAACCCCAAGTTGTTTATTATTAACATATATAACATTATATAACTCATTTGGCCGAACCATAGATTTTTAGGACAAAATAACAATTAATAATATAACATTTATTTAAAAACTATTTCATGTCAATTTTGACTCTATTTAGTAATTAATTTTTGTGAAAATTATAACAGAATGATTAGTTCTAAAAAAGTTAATTAAATAAATACTAACATGTAATATTAATCTATAAAATTAGTGTAATTCATAAAATGTATCAAATTACATTTATTTTGGTGTTTATAACATGAATTATGTCAATATTTCATTAATAAGATAATTACTGCATCATCTTTGTGTCATAAATAAATTAAATTATATAATGTCTAAAAATTACAAAGAAACTAACATTATGTAGGAAATATTTTTATCTTTATAATGAATATTTATAGTCAAATTTATCTTATGTATAACCCCATATTAAAAATTCTTTACTTATTAAACATTGATTTTAACTATTTTAACCCTTCTTTGAATAAATTAATAATAAATGTCCTAATCTAATCCAAGTAGGCCTAAATGGTCATATTTTATTCATAAGATTGTTTTTGGCCTAATTAAACTTTTACAATAGAATTATGACATGTGTTAGTGTAATAATAATATCATTTGTACCCTTAATTACCCTATTTACTTTTAACCGTGGTAAAAAAAGTAAAAAGTTACTATTCACCAAAAATTATTTTCATCTCATTGAACCACATTTTACTTACTGAAATCAATAGTGTCTCTCGGATTTTTTAAATTCCACTCACAGAAGTCGTAAAATAATGTTTTATGAAAAATTCATTTTTCTTAACTACCACTTAGTGGTTTCACTATTCATCAAAAAATGAAAGTTTCCAGAAAAAATATCAAAAATTAGGCCTAATCTATATTTTATATTATGAACTCAAAAATGATGTCTATTTTACCAAATTCAAAACATATCAGTTGCATTAATTAATTTCAAAATTAATTCTAGTCGTCAAAACAAATAGCGTGTTCTTAAGAGATAATAACTATCAAAAGATTGACACTTGTTTATGTCTGGTTTAAATGTGAAATTACATCCAATGAACAACATTGTATTAAATTGTAAAAATATATTATAATTATACTTTAAAGCCACTCAAATTAATAATTTATCACTATTAATTATTTCAATTAAAAAGGTTGTTTTTAATTAAAATTTAGTAATTTTCACTATTCATCAGAAAATGAGAGTTATCCGAAAAGTACCAAAATTTAACCCTAAGCTAATTTCGATATTACGAATAAAAAAGTGAATTCCATTTTGAAAAATAAAATTTAAAAAATATCAAAAAGTTTTTATATACTATTCATAACGGCTAGTTTTAATAATATTTTAATAGCATATTGTTGTTTAGTGAAACTCGTTATTGCGTACTACACACACTATCGAGGAAGGTCGCGATTGTATGTAATGCAAGGCAAGTCAAGGATGCCTGTTGTGCAAGCTCCTTTTGGTGTAGCGTACAACAAAAGTCATTAATTAAATTAAAAAGAATATTTTTCATAAATTCTCGGGCTGTTACATTCTACCCCCCTTAAAATGATTTTTTCCCTCGAAATTCGTCAGGGTTATAAATGGTTTACTATTCGAAAGATTCTTTAATAGAAACCCACATCGTAAAAATGAATACCAAAACCAATATTTAAAAACAAAATTATGAAACGTAACGGTTACCGAAATAAACTAATCACTAGGTTTCCACATAGGTAAAAATATGGATATGGAAGAAAAATCAAACCATCCTGTTTTGATGGAGAGTGGTAGATAACATGGATATGGAAAAGCCAGCAATCACAAAGCCAGAAATTTTGACGATATAAGGTAGCATCTGATTCATCAGATATAAGAGCACAAGGGCATAATTTTTGGTTTTCTAGATCATTTCCCTAAAGTTGATGAAATTGGAATTAGAAGAAATACTTTCGTGATTTTGGTATAGTCTCACCGTTTTTCGTTCTTTAGATAATTCCCACTTAATCTCTTAAAGAAATGAAGTTGAATTTGTCATTTGTGATGTGTTAGCAGATCATGTGATAGAATGATGGGTCATTCCATCTGTCTCAAACAAAAGGTTAGAAAAGTTGTCAAAAAATACATAAGTCCATCTATAGTGAGATTAATCATATATGGTTCCTAAAATGGACTTATACTTCATCTATCATATTTCTTAATATAATAAAACTAGTTTCTACTAAATAGGGACTTCCAGTAGTCCAGCAGTAGGCGATAAAGGACAGTCGCACTTCGATTGTGTGTTCGATTCCCACAGCCTTGTCCGACGCGATGGGCTGTCGCCCGTCCTGCAAGTTTTCCTTTTTCTAAAGCTATATTAATATAACATCCCATAAACAATATCAAAAAAGTTTTAACCTTAGACAATACTAACTTATGTCCAACATAATCCATTCCAATTTTTAGGCTTATCTAATATACTTCGGTCCAAGCTCATAGTATAAAGGAAATGATCACGTGAATGCCATCATTTATCCCCCATATATCATAAGATATATCTTGTTGGTCAAATTAAAAATATGTGAATACATTAATCATGTATTCTCTTGAAGAATGAATATACATTGAACCATAGTGAAAACATGAATGCAGTTAAAAGTTTACACTTTCCACATACCAAAATCCTCAAAATTCTATATCCACAAACCATGATATCACTTAGTCCTTATATCAATCATGAGCTCATGAATACTATCAAACATATTAGATTCTCTTTATCCCTTCATTATGTGCATATCATCTGCTTTCCAAAAATATTTCACTCACTTTTCATGGTTACCAATGCCATAAAATTATTGAAAACCACAATAGACCAAAACATAAATATTACAATATTCCATGATACTATATACAACATTATTCTGGAATCCCATTACATAAACACTTAATCATCCCACCACATCGTTTTCATATTCAACATCACCAATGGTGATCGCATGTGACTTCCCTTTGTCCTTTTCCTTAAGTGGTTTCTCACGTCGATCATCACTAACCCTTGGATTAGGGCATTTATTAGCATAATGCCCCATTTCCTTGATCTTGAATCATTGAAGTGTTATTGGGGCGTTCTCTGTAGTCTTTTCATTATTCACATCATTAGAAAACCTTTTTCCATTACTTCAAAACTCAGCTGCTCGATGACCTTCTTTTCCACACTTAAAACATTTTCTAGTCCCTTTAAGACAATCTCCACCATGCTTCTTTCCACACTTTGAGCATAAGGAAACATTCATCTTCTATTCACCATTATTCTGAGATTTCTCCTTGAACTCCATATTTCGTTTCTTGTCAAAACTATGAGATGGTTAAGTGACACCAACTTCCATTTCTACCTTGATAGCACAACACACAATTTCTTCATAGATACTGATGTCTCTTATATCTAATGCCCTTCGAAGATTTGGTTTTACGCCACTGAAGAATCGATCAACTTTACTTTCAAGTTGGTTGATAAATCCAGATGCATACCTTGCAAGCCTTGTAAAATTCGCTTCTTATATACCAACAGATTCATCATCCTTTTTCTTTAGTTCAAGAAACTCCTTCTCCATATTTTCTCGAAGAATACGAGGGAATTACTTATTGAAAAATAAGTTCTTAAACTCGTCCCATTCCATGGACTCAATTTCGTCTCTGTACCTCGTATTCTTGATAAGATTCCACCATTGATCAGCTTCACCTTCCAAATGATATACTGCTAAGACAACTTTATCATGTTAAGAACATTGAAGAACTGAAAATGTCTTTTCAGTAGTACTGATCCATTTTTCAACAACAAGTGGATCAGAAGACCCACTGAAAGAAAGTGGGCGTTGCCTCATGAAGGACTCAATAGAATATTGTTCCCTTCTCTGCTCATTTGGAAGTCCAGAATGATTCATAGCTTGTGTAAGTATAGCAATAATATTTTTCACTCCATCTCCCATAACATTTGTTTGTTCAGGAGGACAATCATTGCATTTTCCATTGCATTGATCAACACGGTTCCTTCGGATTCCAGCCATCGTCTAAAACCCAAAAAGAATAGTGTGAGAGGCAAAAATCATGCTAGGGAAAACAACATAATAAAGGCGGAGTATCCTCAATATCTAACATCTTAGGTTAAATTCTATAATCATTACTGTAGTTCTAGGACAGTATCCTATACGTATACTTATCCTTAGGGACATACCTAGACATACCTTAGAAATATCTCTAGGGATATCACTAACGTTTTCGCAACCTAGTTTCCAAAGGATGACTAAACCTTTCCTCTGATACCAACTGTAGAGACCTGAAGCCTGACGTACATGGACATTACATTACTTTTGCAGAATTCTTAGTACATAACAAAAACACACACACAAGGACCGTAATTGTTTAATGTCTTTGGAAATTCGGAATATAATCTTTTAATCATGGTGAAAGATCTTCAAAATCTCCCATAATGATCTTCTTTTTTTAAACCTAAATCCTTTCTTTATGTCCTGGGGAACATAAAACATAAAAGGGTGAGCACAAATGCTCAGTAAGGGTAAAAAAATAAATATCAATCACGTCATATTCATAAGAACATATCTTTTGGAAATCTTAACCTGCAAAAGAGATCATAATTTCATAACATGGGATAAATCATAGTAGTGAAATGTAATCCCAATAATCATAACATAAAACATTAAACATTGTCGCATACACACATTATCATAGAGAATCATTTCTTATTAGTCAAGACTCATTTCCAAGAATATCATAGTGGACAAAGTCCCTTTCGGAACCGAGTTCACTCCTCCTTTCTGTCCTGTTTCACTAAACTGGTATAACCTACCATTCCAGCCATGTCTATCTCATGAGATATAAAATCTTTACCCAATGCATTTGATGGAGATATAGGTCCCACCCATCTCATAATGATACCATTCTTATGTGTTCCACAAAATCATAAATCATACATCATAGCATAACCCATGTAATAAAAATGGGAATCTTAAACATCGTGACATCATAAAACAATTCATATAAGATAAAGGAATTCATAAAAATATTTCCATCAAAACATAATAAAAACAATATAATAATAGGGATAGAAACAGCACCCTATATAATCTTAGATGGAAAATAATTTTGATAAAACACTTGAACTCCATTCTTGAGGAAAATATACATTCTACGTCAAAAACACTTTTACATTCTTAACATGTCATACAATTTTAAACTAAAAGAAGTTGATTAAAAATAAACTTGAAAACTTTTAAAGAAAGATTCTTGGAAATAATGTTTTACAAATCCATTCATGCCGTATAAGTTAAAAAAAAAATTCTTTTCGTACTTTTGCCGGAAAAGTCAAAAAGTACCTCGTATGAAAAACGACAAAAGATTCCTTTCATATCTTTTACTAAAAACTCACCGAAGGGTAAAATTGGATTTAAACAATTGTTGGTGTATGGAAATAATATTACATATTGAGGAAACATGGATGTGGATGATAAAATACTCCCCAGTAAATACCAAAGTATAAACAATCTCAGATAAAAGTGAGATTGTGATATTTCCCTTACCTTAGGTCCGATTTGCTTCGTATGTGTCCAAACCTCCTGTATAATGATTTAAATAATGTCATTGACTTATTCCAGAATCATACTCATTGTTATGATATCATATATGGTTCTCTTATGGATTTATATTACCCGTTCTTTTGTAAATTCCATGCTAAAGAGTGTTTTGGGTAAACTCATTTCATTTTTCGTCCGTGTATTGACTTGTAATTATTCATATGATTACTTAGATCATGATTACTTAATTACAGAATATAAAACATGATTTATATATAATATATATTCAGAATATATATATATATATAATCGATCAGTAAATGAAAAGAAATACACAGTTCGGGGAGGCGGTAGACCGTACGTACGCATGAACGCTGTTTTCTTTTCCTTATTGAGTTGAATGGAATTAAGTAGATGACATACATATATATACACATAAATCCAGAATCATTATTATGTCATATATTTCATTATTAATTATTATATATACTTTATAATCATTCATGAATGGTTAACGTGGAGAATGATTCTCATCGCGTCGTGGAGACGGTAGTCTGTACGTATGCACGAGCGATGATATCGTTCTCGTGATCGTGGAATTGTATTGGAGTGTATGTATACTATTTCATAATCAATATCACTTTACAGTAATCATATATAGTTATTATGTACACCATTAAACCCATCCAAGTAAGGTGGTGGTGGAAAATAGATTACACCACGGCGTGGAGACGGTATTCCGTACGTACGCACGCACGGTGATTTGGTTTTCCGTAGGATGGATAGATGGTGAAATAAGGGTGTTTCATAATTATAATAACATATCAGTATGTAAGTGATACTGATGTTATTACTTCATAATGAAACAACCTAAGAAGAAGAAGTGGAAGAAGAAATGGAGATGAAAGAATCGGTAATAGACATTACCTCTTCTTTGAAGAGCCTCTTTGAGATCTCTTTTTAGTGCACTAAAATTGGAGTTTGAGGATGACAAGAACCTCTATGATGTTCCTAGTGAAGTGGATAAGGGTGTTTGGCAGGGTTTGGCCGAGCGTGAAGGCTCAAAGTGGTGTGAGAAAGAGAGGGAGGAGGTGCCCTTTTATAAGGGAGGAGAGGGGCACCTTTGGAATAACTAAAACTATTATTTTATTATAATGTCAAATTAGGTTTTAAATAGCTCCAAATTGATTTATTTCGAAGATAAGGTGGGTATGGGTCAAATCCACTCATACAATATAATTTAGGCAAGTTTAGGTTCCTATTTTAACCTTATCATTTAGATTTACCATTAAGTAAAATAATTTTACTTTTACCGTGTCTTCTTGTGTTCTTATACAATAAGGTTAATAAACATATTATAAGAAGCCAAACGAACCCCATGTTGTTTATTATTAAAATATATAACTTTGTATAAGTCATTCTGCCGAACTGTAGATTTTTAGGAATAAAATAACTATTAATAATATAATATTTTTTTTAAAAACTATTTTATTTCAATTTTGACACTATTTAGTAATTAATATCTGTGTAACTCATAACAGAATGATTAGTTCTAAAAACGTTAATAAAATAAATACTAATATGTCATATTAATCTATAAAATTATTGGAATTCATAAAAAGTCTGAAATTACATTTATTTTGGTGTTTATAACATCAATTATGTCAATATTTCATTAATAAGATAATTACTGTATCATCATTGTGTCATAAATAAATTGAATTATTTAATGTCTAAAAATTACAAATAAAATACCATTATGTAGGAAATCGTTTGAGATTTCTAATGAATATTTATAGTCTAATTTATCTTATTTATAACCCCATATTAAAAATGATTTACTTCTTAAATGTTGATTTTAACTATTTTAACCCTTCTTTAAATAAATTAATAATAAATGCCCTAATCTAATCCATGTGGGACTAAATGGTCATATTTTAATCCTAAGGTTGTTTTTGGTTGAATAACACTTGTCCAATAGAATTAGGACATGTGTTATGGTAATAAAAATATCATTTTTACCCTTAATTACCCTATTAACTTTTAACCGTGGTAAAAAAAAGTAAAAAGTTACTATTCAACAAAAATTATTTTCTTCTCATTGAACCACATTTTACATACTCACATCAATCATGTCTCTCAGATTTTTGAAATTCCACTCACAAAAGCAGTAAAATTATGTTTTATGAAAAATTCATTTTTCTTAACTACCACTTAGTGGTTTCACTATTCAACAAAAAATGAATGTTTCCAGAAAAATATCAAAAATTAGGCCTAAGCTATATTTGATATTATGAACTCAAAAATGATGTCTATTTTACCAAATTCAAAACATATCAGTTGCATTAATTAATTTAAAAATTAATTTCCGTCGTCAAAACAAATAGCGTGTTCTTAAGAGATAATAACTATCAAAATATTGACACTTGTTTATGTCTAGTTTAAATGTGAAATTACATCCAATGAACTAAATTGTATTAAATTATAAAAATATATTCTAAATATACTTTAAAACCACTCAAATTAATAATTTATCACTATTAATTATTTCGATTAAAAAGGATGTTTTTAATTAAAATTTAGTAATTTCCACTATTCATTAGAAAATGAAAGTTATCCGAAAAGTACCAAAATTTTACCGTAAGCTAATTTCTATATTACGGATCCAAAAATGAATTCCATTTTGAAAAATAAAATTTACAAAATTTGAAAAACTGGTTATTACTATTCATAACGGTTAGTTTTATTAATATTTTAATAGCATATTATTGTTTAGTGAAACTCGTTATTGCGTACTACACACGCTATCGAGGAAGGTCGTGATTGCGTGTAATGAAAGGAAAGTCAAGGATGCGTATTGTGCAAGATACTTTTGGTGTATCATACAACCCAATACATTAATGAAATTAAAACGAATATTTTTCATAAAATTTCGGGCTGTTACACCGTCGATGAATGTTTAACCGGTCGGTAACCTGAATGAGCCCGACTTCTGGTAGCTGGATCCCATCCTGCATTATCTTCTTCCAGAGAGCATCGATGCTCATCGAATACCACAGGGTTAACCAGGATGACCATATCTCTGGGAAGATTTCATCGTGGGAAGGTTGGAGCAGGTAACTTATCTGATTCCTGGGCAGTTCTTTGGCCGCCCCATGTGACCCTCCTCCGGGAAACGAGGTCACATCAACACCATGAGATGTCCCCACTACTGAGGTCCCGGCCTGGGCCGGCCTCACAGCCTGGCGCTCCCCTGGTCTCCCCCTTCTAGCGGAACCTTTGCTGCTCTCTCATCTCCTGGGTTCCATGCAGGTAGTCTCTAGTTTCTGAAATTACTTGCGCAAAAGCCCCTCAGGGTACGCTATATCCCAATGTTCAAAATATTCGGTTGATAGGCCAGTTTTGGCCCCTATGGGAGGAAGGGTAATTATGTCACCAGATCCATAAGTTGCGAACATTAACCACATAAGGCGATGGAAGCATGGATTCCTCTCCTCCCAGACATCTGTGAATACCCTCTTCGGCATTCGCTGGAGGCACTCGAACTGCCTGGTGAATCAGGACGGCACGTAAGGATCGCAGAAGATCTTCCCGTCAATCGAAGCCACCAGCACCCCGCCTAAGATGCTCTGGAAGTATTCCTACTGCTCCAGCGAGACATGCCCATTGTCTACCATTTGACCGGTCGGGGTGGAAATGGGATGAAGGAAAAGTTGGCATGGTTACCAATTCTAATCCTTACTCCCTCCTCCCTGAGCATCATCAGTGCGACCCCCACAATGTTTAGAAGAGATGTTCATAGGCCGTTGCCCAGAGGACGAATGGCTTTTGAGAAAGTGTACCCACCAAGATGAGCCGCCACCCAGCCCTGGAATATTTGGAAGGGGCCACATACCCTTTGAGGTGATCCCCCTCTTGAGATGCGTCTCAAGAATGCGTATATCCTAGCCAGCATGGGAACCCCCAGATTAAACCTTTTGTTGGCAGCCATGGATCCCGCCATCACCAGGGTTGCTGGAAGGAGGACCATCCTTGCGTCCCGCACCGACAGGAGCCACCCGCATAGGAAGGTAGCGAGGAAATAGGCATATCGAACATTCAGGTCCCAGGACTCATTAACACGGTAGCCCCACGATTGGTATTTCCCCTCAATTAGGAACCTCAAATATGATCCATTCTTGCTCCTCTATTCCGCGGTTGGGAACTGTTTTCTTCGTCGCGACATCTTGATCATCAGATCCTTCTCAAGGAACAGGCTGAACCAGTCACTTTAGGTGATGTCCTTTAGGATGTCCTTGACCTCCAGCCTGTCTTTGGCCACCTCCAGGAGGTGCCATGTTAGCAAGGGGGTCCGTGATCTGTCCTCCCAGGTGTTCATCGGAGGAAGAAAATCGTCATATTGATAGTCATCTATTGGGATAACACCGATGCAGTGGATGTCCCAGAGGCTAATTCCAACTTCCCAATGGTGAAGATGGAATGTGTTGGTGTCAGGGGACCACTGGTTGAAGAACTTTGGCTCGAGCTCAAGCTGGAGGTAGAAGAGGAACTATGACGTCCACACCGCCTCAAACAGAAAAATGTTCCGCAGCTCGGCCAAAAATTGGTCGCACGTATAGAGAACCCAGTACATCCATGTCCAATCAGTGGTGAAGTTTCCTCCAGAACGAAAATCCCAGTCTTTCATCTAGCCCTTAGTATCGTCCGTGACGCTCTGACGGAACGTGCTTTCATAGAGGGTTGAGGAACTCTCTACAACAGGATCACCCAAGTGATGGTCCTAGTCCTCGGGTTTAGGGAATATAAATCCATATTCCTCGTCTCTCTAGCAGGACAACCATTGTTGGTGATATTGTATCGAGGAATATTATCCTCCCAGGTCACCTGACTGTGGTGTATCAACCTCGAATCCCGGCAGTAGAACCTCCTCCAAAATGCCTATGTTCCATAGCGAAAGGTTGTAGGACAAAGGGTACTCTTTCTGGGTGGGGGTTAGTAGATTTAATACGGTATGGTTGTTGGAGAAAACCACCCTGGCGCCATAAAACCCCTCGGTCACTACCATTTCAGCTCTGCGAGCGGCAGATTCCCCCTCATATACTTGGTTTGCAGCCATCTTCTTCCTGCCATGGGCTTCAAGTGTTTTGCATGGAATCTGGATGTGTTACACGGAATCCAGATGTGTTGCGCGAAATTTGGATGTTGATCGCAAAATCGGAGAAGTTGACTTGGAAAATCCCGGGTTGGCACTTAAATACAGTCAATATTGGGAGCAATTATGCACTGCCAAAGTGGGTTTTATGTGCAGGTGAAGGGGAAATTTCATGCCCAAGAGCTCTGGGCATATTGCGTGAGAAATGTTTTTATGGATTAGGGGACCCATAGACCCTTTAGTAGGCAAAGTTGGGGTTCCGCGCCGTGTGGAAGGCGGATTACGTGTCACGCAGATGGTGGATTCTGGGGAAGCCGGAATGTTGTAAGCCGCAACATTTTTTGCGTGCAGGGGGCCCAAAAACCCAACACATTGGGTTTTCAGCATTTCCCTTGGAATCAAATCGTTGTGACCCCTCATCGATCCAATTCCGAGGGGGGGCATTTGTAGATGCCGAAAATTTAGTAAGTACTAAAGGAAGTGTCGAAATGACAAAGCGAAGTCATATTCGGTCCAGGAGGCTCGTTCTGGAGGGCCCAGAAGTGGTGCACGAAAAAAGGGGAATGCACATGAAAAAAATGTTTCGTGCGGAAGGGGTATGGGATTCGCGAAAGATCCCTGGTGCAGGCGCGCAAAAAATTGGGTGCCCTCGCCCACACAGTTAACAGTCCGCGCTGTCATCCCTGGCGCACATGTTTTGTGCACCCAATGGAATTCCGCGCTGCCTGGTTCCTATAAATAGAGGGAGACCCCTTCCATTTCTAGGTTGCAGAATTCAAACTGGCTCTTGTGCGCGAAATAGGACTTCCTAGTGTGCAAGTTTTCCTTCAGGTACTGATGCTTTTTGCACCACCGCGCCCCATGATCTTCCTTTGTGTGCAATCCCACAAGCTTAAATAGAATTCCATACCCTTCAAGGTTCTTCCCTTGCGCGCAATTACTCTCGTTTAATGAAAAACGGTCAAATTGCTCGCAATTCCTTTGGCTGGGTGTGGTCTTAACTGTGGGTGTGACCTTTGCCACTCGCGCTCAATTCATATCCCTTGTGCACGGTCTTGCTCGTCGCACGCAAACCCTCTTCCCCGATTACGTGCCATCTCGGTGTTTTGTGCACAAAAAATTTCTTTGCGCGCAACCCCGGGGACACCTCACTTTGGTTATCCCCAGTTTCTCCCTGTGTTGGTGCCCAATTTCCTCCTTCTGGATGCCCCGGGCACACGCACCAGGAATACACACCTTGCACTGTTTACCCGTACTCCCTTCCTGTCTCGTACGAAAAACCTCATGGTCCCTTGGGCAGTTTTTCCCACTGCATTGCTTTGCCTCATGCTTCTTCGCATAGGCACACAAACGGCTATTTCGTTTTTGCATAGCCACACTAACATGGACCCCTCAATGGTTTACTCTACGACCCCATCACAACTGCATTTCTAGTACCTTCCCTCTCACAAGGAGTAGAGGGTACCGGTCATGTATGTCCTAGGGGTGTGGAGTAAACCCACCTCATCTGAGCTGCAGGATGTTAAACTGATGAGCACCTCATCCTCAACACATGACGTTAAACTATGATTCGGCCCCGTGCCTCGCACGTAGGGTCCCCCCGCCTTAGACATTCTTTACACCGCTTGTCTCCACAGGGATGGAATCACCCCCCACATGGGATGATATCATCCTTCTCGGAGTGGAGTTTGTCCACGGGGGAAGGGCAACCTTTTTGGTGTAAGCCCCTAGCCCCTCTTGCGGATGGTAGCACCCATACACCTCAGTACTTCCCCACCACCAGGGCCAGTGGGGAGCATGATGGGAAGTGGGACTCCTCCTTTATTTGGTCCCAAATCCCTCTTCCTCTATGCTTTGTCGCCCTTTGGGCCTCCATCCTAGAGTAAGTCCTGACACCAAGGGACGCTCAACACGTACACCCCACTTTGCTTCCCACGGATGCACCCTTCACGACGTGATCGTCAGGTCTCTGCTATCTCTTGTTTCTCACACCAAGAATGACTCACATGAGCTTAGAGTGGGCACCGACCTTAAACCCCACCTACAGTGAACTACAGGGAATTTGATCCATGCTAAGGAATTGTATGTATGAAGCCTCCATGAGGTTCAAGCCCACCACCAGGTCATTCCGACCCCTTCGCGTCGGTTCACCAACACTTTGGGCCACCTCAGAGCATAATCCCCAAATGCCTCGTCCCGCATGACGATAAACTCCACACCCAAACTACGTGGACTTTGATTCCCTTCCCCAAGGATACGTAGGAAGCCTCCACAAGGTTCAATCCCACCACCCGGTCATTCCTACCCCTTCGCGTTGGTTCACCAACACTTTAGGATTCCTGAGATCGTAAGCCCCAAATACGTTGTCCCAAATGACGTTAAACTGCACACCCGAACAAAACAAACCTTGATTCCCTACCAAGGGGATACGTAGGAAGCCTTCATGAGGTTCAATCCCACCACCTGGTCATTATGACCACTTCACGTCGGTTCACCCATCATCGTGGGCCTCCTTATAGCGTAAGACCCAAATGCATCGTCCCGCATGATGTTAAAATGCACACACGAACTACGTCGACTTTGATTCCCTGCCACGAGGATACGTAGGAAGCCTCCAAGAGGTTCAAGCCCACCACCCGGTCATTCTGACCCCTTTGTATTGGTTCACCCATCATCATAGGCCGTCTTAGAGTGTAATCCCAATATATCCACCATCGTGGGCCATCTTAGAGTGTAAGCCCCACTCATCCATTATCACGGGCAGTCTTAGATCGTAATCCCCATATATCCACCATTGTGGGCCGTCTCAGAGCGTAAGACCTATCCATCCATCATCATGGGACATATTAGAGAATAAGCCCCATACATCTAGACCCCAGGCCCCTCTTCACGTCGGTTCATCGACCCCATATCCTTTGTCCATCTCAGAACTTAAGCGCCAAATTCCCCGTCCCGTATGATGTTAAACTGCACACCCAAACTATGTGAACTTTGATTCCCTTCCACGGGGATACGTAGTAAGCCTCCACGAGGTTCATGCCCAACACCGATGTCTCATCCTGACCTCTCCCTCAAGGCCACGTGCCTCAGGAATTTCATACCCTAACCTGAAGGTTTTACTCCCGCTTGGACCCATCCATGCGTTCATTCTCACGGGTCTCCCTTTCAGTAGTCCCACCGCATTATCCCGAACTACGAGGACATTGATCCATGTCAAGGCATGGAATGTAGGAAGCCTCCACAAGGTTCAAGCCCCTTCACTTCATCACCCATCCTGATTCTTACCTGGGCCGCCACATCCTGGTGAGATCATGCCAACTCATTCCACTCCACAGCATTCGGGAAGCCACCCATGTTCTAGCCCCAACATCAGTGTTCCCTCCATGGGGTTCCTCAATTTGATCCACTCTGAGTGTTCTGATCAGTCCGATCCATCTCCGCAAGGTGTTAAAATCATAACCTACCCTATGTAGAACATTGGAAGCAGAGGAAAACATCATAACACACGCCCTTAGAGTAACCATCTCTGATGGACGTTAATATCGCGACCTACCCTGTACTAATCATGGGAAGATGACGAAAACCTCAGATACAAGCCAATCATATACAATTCCCCGCGTTCGATGTGGGATTCCTCGGCCTTACGTGCCCTCGAGAAGCCCTATAATAAGGGATAGAAGATAGAAATGTCAATCCCCCAGTGTCAAGACATGCCAATGATGACTCGGCATGACCACTCTCCTAACTGAAGGTTTCTGCCCCTACCAAACCCCTTGGAGAGTCTCAACGGAAGCAGTGTAATTAACTGGTGTCCATGATGATATGGAACCAGGAACAAGATTCACAAACACATCTTAAATCTATGAGGGAGACTCTGAAAAGGTGATGAGCTCTGAGGAGTAATCCACAGAGGGAAGAACACACATCCCATCATCCCGGTTTGAATCAAGGAGAATACATCCCTGAATAAGGAGAGAATTCCGCCTGCCTTTGGAAAGCAGGAATGCGAGGTAACAGCTACACGTCCTCCACAGATGGATGAACGCGCGCCCCAGAAGAAATCGTCAGAAACACATATGACGTTATGTTTTTATACATACTCTTCTAAAAAACCTTCATGTTACATGAGTTGATATCAATGAGACATTATCACATTCTTTTCTTATCCAAGTAGGACCTTAAGATCCGCTTCGCGGGACACTGGTATTATCAGTGGGATCCTATACTTCCTTTTCATAATTCACTACATTACCTGATTAAAAACATTTTATTCTTGTATTACCTCACCATATGAGGTTTGTATGTATTACTTCTCTTTCACGTTACCAGAGTGGTTCATGAGACACTTCTACGTGTGATTGGATCATATAGGCTTATTCTTCTGTCACGTGAATAAATAATATGGGTACCTCTTTTTTCAATAGGTTCCCTGGATTTAGAAATGTAATGAAACAAATTCATTATTATATGCCTATATTTATATAATAAACACCTAAATATGAATCATATGATAAAAATGTTGTTTCATATTAAACCGAAATGCCAATGATGATGTAAAACTGCCAAATATCTCAGGATATCCGGAATTTTGAAATGCTCATCTCTTCAAAGATCATATAATTGCTGGAGTGATTATGTGATTCATGAGATTTCCTCATATGATCTCTTAATTTATTGTTTTATGCTTTATATAAAATCTTATTGATAATCCATAATATTTCGTCTGATAATTCATTCAAAATATGGGATAATCTTGCACATGAAAATAAATTCATCCTTAGGAATAATATTTGTGCTTGTCCTCAATCAATCATGACGTGTTGCATGTTCTCACCCTAGATCATCGATTGTCTCCATTTGTACATGGTACCATAGGATCATCGCATGAAAAAAATCATGTAATAATCAATATTTCTTGAAGCAATATCTCATGTTTTCCTCAATTTTCAGATATTTCTCATGAAATCAAATAGCAGTTTCTTGCATGGATTTGGTTCCTTCACACGTGTCTTGGTTATTCAATAGTACTAATAGAGATTTTCAGTTTCCTCAACCTCATGCGGAAAAACATTGGGTGGTTGAATGATGAAGAGGAAGACCTCATTTGAAGATGCACTATATAAGATAAAACAGATAATGAAGATCACCTTAATAAAATGGATCACATTATATCTATCAAAATAATTAGAGTGGAATAATGCGAGGTTTATCCACATACCACATATAATTTTTGAATTAGTTTCACCCAAATGGATTATAAATTTAGTGATAACATCAGTTTGAGCTAGATATGGGGGTTCAAAACCTGTCACACCATGCACCGACACCTCATAGGACACACCCACCTAAATTAGACCACCAACACCCTGTGGTCCCTATATAAGGGCACATTTATGCCTTTGGAATTGCACTATAGGAGACCAGATACACAATCTTGTCCATACCAATTTCTCTATGTGCAACCTCAAGTAGAAGGCTATCCAATGAGGTTTTACAATCAGTTCCACCTATGTTTCTCTGTGGGGTAGACCATTGGGGGCTAATAAGGTTTTCCATATAATTAATTAAAATTTACCTAATATATTCCTATAAAACATATCACTTGGACATTGTATTTAAAATACCCAACCCAAAACTCAATTAACACATGAAAACATAAATATTGAGTTTTAATATACGTTAATTTAATCACTATATTAAATTTACACAATATCCTTAGGAATATATTTACATAGATAATATGAAATTTTATCTCACATCCTGTAGTAGAAAAAGTATCATCAATGCCACATGTATTTGGAACATACACTGCTATAAAAGTGGCTTTTAGCATATCTAGAATATTTCTGTTTTAGATATAAAACTGCACTGACTTTAAAAACATGGTTAAATGTTCTAGGATTTTATCAGTGCTATAAAAGGATAGATAAATGGTTCCTTTATCATTGATAAAAATCTAACTGATAAGTAACCCATTTATCAGTTCTTATTTTTAGATTTTTTAAGGACTATTTTAACAATGGTTTTTAGAACTATCAAAGAAACAAATTAAAGACATTTTCTACACAAATAAAGGTCCCCATTAACAACACTAAAAAAGTGATATTAATGGGGTAAGATTATATTTTATTTTGTGATCTTGGATCTTGGACCCTATATCAGCACTTCCATGACCCTTTAACAGTGTTCCCCTATTGATTATTTCATTTCACCCTACATCTATTTGTCAGTAATTTTCGAATTTCTTGTCTCCTATGCTCACCAAGATTTGTACACTACACCTATCCTACGATGTTGGAATACCATTATGACTACAACATATTGTTTGGTTTTTTATTTAATGATATTATTTAATTTATATAGAATTGTGAATATATAATTTTAGTCATATCATTATATATATATTTTTTAAAATACATTTATAATATATGGGTTTGTGTGAGAGGGTGATATATTTATTTAAGTATACTATATATTATATTCATTTACATGTACAATAATATTATATTAATATATATATATATATATATATATATATATATTTTAATACACACATATATGTTTATATAAACATTATATCAATATTTTTATAATATAAAAATTGTTAGATAATTTTTAAAATAAAATTTCAGATTAGGTATTTATTTACATTTATTTGAATATATAAAAATATATTTGTTAATTATTGACACAAACATGTTTATATATAAACATTAATTATATTAATATATATATATTCATTTATAAACGGTTAATAAGTTGTATAAATTTCTACATAATTAAAAATGAATAATAAATATTTTCTTACATATTTAAAAACCAATTCTACATAAATATGGTGAAATATGTATTTATAATGGTGATTTATTATTTGAAAGTGTATGTAATTATGCATATATTTAATTATATTTAAAACCACATTGTAAAAAATGATTAAATTTTAATAGTATAATATAAATATGATTATAATTCATTGGAAATTAATTTATTCCTCACTAAAATAAAGAAACAACCCCCCCAAAACAATTCTAAAATTTCATCAAATGATAACAAATTAGGGTCCTGAAATAAAAACTTAGTTTTAGAGCCCTTCTAGGAATTGTTTGTTCTAAAAAAGAAACAAGGTGTTCCCATATATTCTTTATGGAATAAACCTCATCACATTATTTTATTTGATATGTCGTGAGGCCCAAAAGGACACTCAGATTAAAAGTTATGGCCATTTGATTTTCGAATTATGTTATTATCTAAATTTATATTTTTATATTTTTGACAATATCATTTATCTTTGAATTGTTATTAGATTATTATTACTCAATAATAGTTAGAAAATTATTAATTAATTTAAAATCTAATTTAACTGAATATCCTAGATATTAACTGTAAATTCCTTTTTAGCATTATCCAAGGCATATTTAAGAAATATATTTTATATTTAAATCAATATGAATATATTTATATATTTATGTATTCATATATTGTTTTAAATGATTTATTATGATATTTACCATTTATCATAACTAGTAAAAATGAAATGGGGGGGGGGGGGGGGTTTCTTTATCAATTCTTATGTAAAAGTTCTGATAAAGACCACCTTTATTAATATTTTTCTTCTAGCACTGATAAAACCCCAAACCCCTTAATCAATGGTTTTTTGATAGTGCAGGTAAAATGGCCCCTTTATCAGTTCATTTATATAAATTAAAAAGGGGTTTTATATGGAATCATTTCAACAGTTAAGTTAAAGTTGTATAATTGTATAAATATTGTACTGTAATTGTGTTATTATCAATTAAAAAATAATTATATTTAACATGGGAAAATACTTGAGCATGAAATATAATTCCACCAAGTGAATTCCTAAAAATAGTATAATAATAACCACGCCATCAATAGATATTATTCATACAAAATGAAAACAAATGTGTCCATAAAATTTTCTCTAAATAATCACATCATGAATGGAAAATTTTCTAAGTTAATGAGATCCAAGGAATCAATAAAAATTCATTAAACATCAACACCGTACTTCTTGAAAATTTTCTCAAACCCTTTCCATATTTCAATTTCAATGATACGTCAATAATTATAGAGTACTTCATGATACGTTGAAGATTTATTCCTTTGAATATATTGAAAATAATAATAACCACACTCATCTACCATCTATATGGGATTTTAAATCTCCCCATCCTCCCTTTATTAATAATACATGAAAAGTATTAATGAAGGGGTTTATTTCTCTCTATTATAGTACTTGATAATAAAATCTATTTTTATTAAATATGTATGGTACTACATGATTCTAATTTCCAAGAGCCTTTAGTTGGTCTACTATAATTCTATTTAAGCTATAACAGTATATAAAAAAATATAGATACACCTAAATCTATCTATTCTATCAACTAACATCCTTTGATGTGATATATTGCTCAGAACATAGATATATCTAAAAATTGGGTTAGAATAATACAATCTATCTAGAATCATAATACTCTTTATACTTCATTAAATGCAACATATGTAATGAACTGATCCCATTTGTCTAGAGATGGTGCGTTATTTTATTATAGTGACATATAAATAAGTAACGTGTATCTAGATGGGTAGAGTAGTTTTGTAGCATCAGAAACAAGATACATACATAGGTTTAACTTTACTACTTGAAATAAAAAACAACATATATGTTTTTGTTTGGAACTTACACAACACTAAGTTTATCGCAAAAATTCTTTCATAACACACCTCTTCGCACCCTGGGTAAAAGTAAAACATATGAAAAGGGAATTTCTCTAATGATCAGTAAGGGTAAAAAATACAGCAGAAGATATCATAAACATTAACATTATGTATGTTGAATAACTAAAAATAGATTCCATAAAAAAACAATCTCTTTCATACTATGGTAGGAATAATTTATAAATTAATAATTCCATTATAATATATAATCATGGATATTCTACTTGTTGAATAACCATATGAAATTTCAATTACTAGATTTATAATGGGGGAATTCATAATGTTGTACAGCATAACCATACTGTCACGGACTAGTGCCATGACCATAAATAATTATATTGTTGAGGCCTCATCTCAAGACCATCATTTGTCTCATGAGACCAATCAATGCACCGAGGGGAAATAGCAATCCCCACTTGACACTTATTAAGTCCAAATGAATTTATTATACGAATGGATATATAAAATCAACATACACATTCATATTATAACTAACGTATGAAATTAAAATGAAATTTACCAATCATTAAACATAAACACTAACCATTTAGAGTAATATGGTGACTGGTTTCAAGATACCACATCCATAGTGAAACTAATAATAAGCCATTCAATAAGACATGGTGGAAGATATCATAGGAGATAAATCTAATTGAATTACATGATTCGACAATGTATGTTGACATAGATGAGTGTACTATTAAATGAGACCATTGAAAAATCCTTGAGGAAAAAATCCTTAAACTTTTCAAAGTGTCCTATGACACCTTGAAATATTCAAATCAAAATCACTTAAAATATCATGAGAATATGGATACTCTTGATATGATTTATGTTTGTGCATTAAATACACCACATGCAAGAACTATGCGGTGAACAAGGCATATATCTCATAATGGTTAATGTGAGATGAAGAAAATTTGTTTTTTACTTTAGAACGAAGAGTTCTTTTGGAAAATCATTTCTATTTGTCATGAAATCATATTATAAACATGTATATCCCAAAAAATAAAAGGGAAGGTCATCTAAATTATACATGAGGCATAAATAAAATATTTTTGAGGAGAAATCATTTAAAATGATATTTTAAAGAAACATTAGAAATTAAAAATTTTAGTGTAGTTTATGGAAAATATTAAAGGATTTTAAAGAACAAAAGAATTTTATATTTCATAAAACTAAAAATGAACCAAAATAAATTCTCGTGTTAAATTTTCTGATTTTATAATGATAGATATGGATTAAAATTGAATATAAATTGAACTTCAAAATAGGTATGAATTTGGGAAGTTCCCTTGAATCTTGCTTGTTTATCCGAAAGAAAATTGAAATGATCCATTTAAAACAAGTAAATACCCCTAAAAGGAAGAAGGGTTATGTAACACCTGACCCATGAAGCCCATAGTAACTGCCTAATACATGGTGTGTAATATTTTTCTTTTTTATAAAAAGATTCTGATAAAATTACTCATCACATCTTATCCAAGAGGATCTTCTTGGGCTAGGTTCTGGGAAACCATATACAACTAGACTTTTCTTCAAAACAGTATGAGATAAACTCCCTTGTACTACCAAAACATGGAATAAAACGAATCTAAATTTTCTATAAATCTTATAAAAAAATAGATTTCAGACATAGGGTGAGAATAAGAAATCCATTTTAGGGGTTTTTGTATTGTTAATAAAATAAATTTTATAAACATCCCATTAAAATAATTAAACATACATAAATAATTTTCTTAAATGAAAACAACATTTATTGTATTACATCATCATTTTTCAATGGTTACTTGAAATTACTTATAGTTAAATCACTTTCTCAAAAATATTTATTTATAGGATAAAAAAACACCTTTATAATATTTATTCTTGTACAAATATGCATGGAATTAGTCATATCAGTCAAGGGTTGATGGGACTTTGTTACGGGTGACATGTAGGGGTGTAGGATAAATTTATCACCTGAAACAATATATGCTATAATTCCACAAGAAAAAAATATCATAAGTCACAAAAAATATAAATTCCAATTCATGAAATGATAAATAAATATCAAACTTTTGTATTAATGTCCTAAAAATGATGTTAAACTTTCCTTTGTAAATGATTTGTTAAGTACTTACATCATTATTACATGTGAAATTTATTACCATTCTCATATATAAAATATTATTAACCAAATATATTCTATTATTTTAATAATAATAGGGTTAGATAAATAATATTTACATAGTGAGGGAATGCATAAATCCAGAAAAGCATAATCCTTATGTCACTGCCTCGTTCCAAGACCCTACATAATAACTCTCTCAAGGCCTAATGAGAAGACCTAGTTGTTATCATGATACCTACTATACTATCAAGAGGATATAGTGGGCCTCACCCAACACATAATAAGTCTAATACATTCCTAATATGTAAAAATGTATTCTATTCAAATTCTTCGATACGGATTTGAATGATTAAATTTAGTCTCTTAGTCAATGTGTCCCGTACCACTTTGAATAGCTAAATTATGTCTTTTATTAAAAGTGTCCCAAAACACATTGAATAACTAAATTATTCCATTAAATCATTGTGTCCTATACCACTTTTAATTATAATGTTCTTATTCCATAAGTTATCATAATAAATAAATCTCATTTTTTAGTAATTATCTTTATTCATACTTAAAGTGATTAATGTAAACATTATTCTAAAAACTACATGGTTTTTAGTTATACATTAGGCAATTGCTATAAAATATTTATCAATGACATACATGGACAAACAGACACACTTTTTTGCATGTGATGATAAATAGTGCGTGTAAAATAATATATTTCTTGGGTTTTCACATAAAAAAATAACTCTTAAAATCAAAACACTTGTTTCATAGAAATTATCTTTCTATATACTAAAATAAATTTTTTTGAATTTATGTTAGTTATCATTCATGTTTTCTATACATTTATAAATCGGAGTTTCAATCAAATTATATCAAAACAAATAAATAATTAATTGTACTTGTTGTGGAAGATTCATCATGAATTAAAATATAATAGTTTAAAAGGTAAAACATTCCATTAAAGTGGTATATTGTTGCTTAAGAGAATAATTAAACACACAATTCACTATATGTTTTTATGCATGTATATGTATATGTATAAAATAGAGATAATTCAAACCCTTTATCGTAAAATTAAAAATTTAGACGCATGCATGTAATGTAAATTGTAATATCGAGGTGACGATCCCTTGAAAAATTTTGGGCACACAATAATAAAACATTTTTTTGTTATTGTTTTCCATCATTAACTAGTTTTCATGATCACACATGCAATCAGAAAAAGTAATTGAAAACATTATATTCATGGATTGACATAAAAATTGAAATCATGTCAGAAGGTGAAAATAAGAATGTCTATAAATATTTATTTATTTCAAATCCTAAATATTATTTTTGATCCAATCAATTGTAAAACTTTAATGACATTAAATCATAACAAATATAATACCATTAAAACTTATTTTAATGAAAACATGATTGAATTATATTTATGACTTTGTACATACTTATATAAATATATATATATATATATATATGTTTTTCATAAACACATATATAATAAAATCATCCTCATGTAAAATATGGGGGTAGGGAAAAAAACTTTTTAAAATAATTGTTCATCATTAAAATAATTTCACTATGCCATTTATAAAAAAAACCATATATACAAATATAAATATATGGGTTTAGAAAATTCTAAAAGCATCACATCCAAACCCTTTAGAAGTGTTATACACTTCATAAACATCAATTAAATATAGGTAATCAAAATTTAGATAACCTAAAGTATTTTAGGATCGAAATTTGTATAAAAGCATATATACAAAAAGTGTATATATATTATTTTCATAAATAAAACAAGGTTTGATGAATTCAAACAATTATCATATACTTCAATAACATTAGTTAGTCACTAATCAGATTTGGATTTAAATATATATAAATATATATATATATAGTCTTATATATATAAATATGTTCTATTATAAAATTTTAAAAATCTTAGTATACCATTATAAGTAATATACACAAAACAAACATAAGAAAATCCAGATAGTCATCACTTTGAAATCCCAAAATTTATTATGATATTGAATTTATATAAAAGCTTATATAGACATAAGTATATATAAGGGTTTTCAATTTCAAAAATGTGGCTCAATTTACCCTTACTTGACTTCACATATGAGCCTTAGCTGAGCAGAGGTTGATGGAAGGTTTGGAGGAAGAAACACGTAGGGTTGAGTGTGCATGATGGGTTTATACAAACTGTTTATATATTTATTTTTATATAAAATGCTTTAAACATAAAATATAAACTATGAAACTTGAATCAATTCGAATATAACTATTTCTGAGAAGAACAAAAACCTTAATCATGTTAAAACCTAACTAAATTAGTTTTTTTATTATATGTATATATATATATATATTGTGGGAAACTTTCATGGGAAACGGTTTGGGTTTTCATTAAATTAATGCACCCACAATGGAATTGTGAAAAAATGAAACAATTGGACCTGAGGAGAGTGATGGGAGGATTCACGGGTTTAGGAGGAGTATTGGAGAGGATGACATCGACTGGTGTAGCACAAGTAAGAAGAAGAATAAGGTAATAAGGAAAAATAAATGAAGGGATGCGATCATCCGTGGATCCAATAAGGCGACTGTGGTGAATCGACTCAAATTAAAAGGGTTTTGTGGTCAATATATAATGAATCCAAATTGTACAGTTGAGGAAATACACAGAAATAAGATATTGAGGTTGGGGTTTCATCAGGAACTGGCATGGACGACGAAGATCTCATGCAACGAGACCAGAGTGCATGGAATACATTTCCTCAAAAAAATGCATTCCAACATCGAAACCTACATGCTTTCAAGACCACCATATAAGTATCTGTGTACATACCATATGGAAATAACAAAATCACACACAGGGTATCCTACACAATGGACACCATGTCATCTATGGTCCAACCCTACTCCGTGCTCCAACAAGCCTTATATAGAGGTTTGTGCAAGCTTAATCCACACCATGCATGCCTGGGCCCATGAGCGACTCAACATGCACCATGAATGAATTTCTCTAAGGGTTCTCTATCAGCCTAACTTTAGTATTCTATGTTATATTCCCACTCAACCCTTGAGTGCTTGGACTACAAGGTAGCCCTTCGTAAAATTGTGTGGTACTCACCCAAATATTTATAAAATATTTATTAAACCCAATTATTTATGAAAAAAAGAACACATATATAGTAATTAATATATATATATATATATTTATAAAAGTTTAAAAAATACATGTCATTAATTTTATACACTTATATTTATTTTAGCATAAACATCATGGTTATAAGTCTTATATTTTTAAAATACAAATATAGAATACATCTTCATTTCAATACCATATTTTAATTTAATTAAGGATAAATCTTTAATAAATTTAAAACACATAATAAAAATATAATGGTTTTATTAATACAATAATGGTTACTTAAAATCCTTATTACAATGTAACATTTCATTGTATTAATAAATAAATGTTTCAATTTTTCATTCCTTTGGTCTTTAATGCATTTGATTTGAGTTTCATTGTTTCCACCAAAATAATAATTCATATTAAAAAATTCCGTTCATTAAAAAAAACATTATGGGTTCAGGAAATCACAGGTTATGATTGATCAATATCTATAGAACATTCTATTATAATTTATGAAGAGTACATAAGTATTATTAGGAACTTTATTAGTGTAAAGAGAGAAAAATAGTAACCCGAATGAGAATGGAGGTTCAGGTAGAAAATCATCACCACATTGAAATTAATTGAATCATCATCCCCAAATTATTAGTCATCAAATGATAAATTAAATATTATGAAAATAAAGACAATAATGATATGAAACATCAATTTTAAGTATACATATACTATTCACAATTAGTAGTAGTGAATACATAATATCTCACAAAAAATGAAGTGAGATGAAGAAGCCCTTACCTTATGTCTGAATGTGTCCTCCACCTGATCTTAATGACCTAAATAATTAAATTTACATTCATTAATTAATATTATGTAACCTAATACTCTGGTAATTTATTTATTATAACCTTATTAAGTTCATTCAAAATCTTTTTGATGGTTTAAGAGGTTCAATTTCATTGTTCAGGTCCGTTTGTTTCATGATCGGTATACTTGTATACATGAATGCAGAATCGTATAAAATGAGGAATATTTTTCCAGAAATGTATTTATATGTTATTAGTGAAAATAAACATGCACACATGGTTGTAAATTTCTTTTTTTACATGGAGTGAAGATGAAAAAATATATTAATTATTTAATGATAACTGTTTGTGTTAATTAGATGTTTTTGAACACATCGAACTCATTTTTCACTATAAATAAAAAATGTGCGTAAAAAATTATTCCAGAACCTTAGATGAGACATAATAGATATATTATTGTATTTTTAAACAATAATAATGGTTTCATGACCTGAATTGAAGAATACAATAGAAATAAACAACGCAACATCCTTGAAATTGGTAAATTATCACATCTCGAATGATTGTTTTTTACTACTAGCATAAAAGAATGTTAAATGAAAGATGATAATAAAATATTCAATCATCATAAAAAAATTAATTTATATGTAAGGTAATAGTGTTTTCATAACATTTGGATGAATATAGGTGAGGATAGAAATCAAAACAAAGGAATTTTAAAGGAATGCAATTTATTTTAAAAGAGGAATTTACCTCTTTACTTAATCTTCCTTGAGAGCCTCTTTAAGAGGGAGAATTTAGTCATTTTATGAGACCATGGGATGGTGTAAATGGAGGATATATTTTGGAGTATATTTGGTCAGATTTTAGGAAAATCACAAGGCTTGAGGGGAGTGAAGTTAAGAGGTATAGAGGGGTTGTATTTATCGTGGATGAGAGGAGGGGTTTCTCATAAATTTAATCATTAGTTTAATATTTTTTTCTAAGGACTGTGAATAGACCTGATTAATTTTACCAAAAACAATAATAAGTGACTTAGAGTTCAAACCAAGTGTTTCTACATCATCCTAACATCACCTATGACTTAATAAACCATGTAATTAGCATTTATCAAAGATAACCATATGATAATATTCATTAAAAAATTCATGTATTTTAGGAAAATCCAAAAAATCCACCCCAACCAATTCATTACCTTTATAATATAAAATTGGACTCCATTTTATCCAAATAAGTTTTTAAAAATGTGAAATTTAATTTATTTTAATAAAATCATTATTTACATGAAAAATACAAATTTTATATTTCAATGTGGTTTTATAATACTTTCCAAAATTTTCTATAGTCTCATAAAATTATCCTAAAATCACAGGACAACATAATATTAATTTAGGAGCCCATTTTATGAAAATTAATTATTTTATTAATTTAATACTTTTATTAAATATTTATCACTATAAAAAATACAAATACTTAATTATTAATTTAAGAAATATTGTACTTCATTTAAAATGTGCATATTTTTTATACATCTATTGGTGAGGATACTTTTAAATATGGTAACATTTATATTCATAAGGTGTATTACTATTTATAAGGGATGTTTAATATTCATAAGTGTAGGTTATTATTCACCAAAAATTATATTTTTTCTATCAGACTCTAAAAATCACCCTTAACGCAATTGTGTATGTCAGATTTTTGAAAATAAAATAATAGAAGTGGAAAAAATTTGTTTATTGTATTATTTATAAATGGTTTTATTTTTTAGAGACTCTGTGTTTCATGAATTCAATATTAAAATTATTTTTAAATCCTTTGGGTGTTACATTATAAATTTCATTTGCAAGAATAATTTTATCCTCCATTATATGAGCTTACTCATAAAACAACACTCCCACATTATGCACATATTATTAAAAATATAGAAAAGGGGATTATTTTTTATGGGGTACCTCCATTTTCAACATCTATAGTGATAACCTGATCTTTCATATTAAACTAAAATAGGAAATGAAAAAATAACCTTTATTTTTCTCCCACTCAATGGAATCACCCTCTTAATTTTACCTATTCTATTGTAACATCATATTATATTCATATTGATAAAATTGATGATGCCCAATAATGGAAAAATTCATGTTTTTATGAGTTCTTGAATAATCAATTAAATTTCTTTTCATCCATTTATTCATTTTATTATGATATTGATAACGAACATCACCTTCCATTATATACAATGGGGGAACAAAAAAACAAACAATTAGGGAGGTAATAAGGTACAACACTTAAGTGATTCTCAATATGTTTAACGGGGATGAGAATATTGTCTTAGACTTGTGAATATTTTACTTGTAAATGTAATGCGTCTTATACTCTTCATTGTTGTGTTTACTCTAAATATCACATAATGATATTTATTTGATGTAATTGAAACTTTAGATCTATTTTCAATTATTTCAAGGGGATTATTTATCTTCACATATTCTATTATGGAGATAACAACCCTTGGTGCTTGTTTTTCTATTTTTATCATCCCCTTTGGGGAGGGATAAATAGTATTACAATTTATTAAATTTTTTAAAATATTATTTCACAATCTGTGTAATTTTTTTGAGATAATATATTTCTCATTTTTTGAGAACCACTAATGAAATTTAAAATCATCTTTAATTGAAATTGTCTATTTTCCATTTTCCATTTCATTAACTAGCACTCTATCTTCAAAATAATTTTTTTCATAGTTTCTTTTAATTGTTCAGTGAAAATGATTAATAATTTATCCTTATAATATTTTTATTATAAGCTTCCACATGGATTCTAAAATGATTTTGATTTATAATAATTGGGTAACATATCAAAATATTCTCTTGGAATGTCTTAAAAGAGTCTTGCATTTTATTTTTTCCATTGGATTGATTCACTTATTTATGATATCTTTATTCCAATAATTTTAATGGATTGTACACAGTCATCCCTTTTATATACTCAATTTACATAGTAGAAGAATATTTTCATGGCTGATATGAAATTTATGGAATCTATCTAACAATTATTCTTGTGAGTATCTTTATTCATAGTATCATTGATTGTTTTCATTTACATATTTCAAAAGGAATTATATTCATATTTCATTACTTTTTTGGAATTTTTTATAGTATTTTACACTCATAATTAGAGGAATATAAAAAGGTTGGTATCTTCCAACAATCATTATAACTATAACCATTTTTATTAAATATATTAGAGAAATCATCAAGACATTTGAATATGTTTTTATGACACAAAAACATTTTATTCTATGCAATCCAATTTTTAGAAATTTTATTCATTTTTAATATCTACTCACCCTGAATATAGACCATAATTATTCCCTTACATTCTTAGGTTATTCAAAAATTTCACATCCTCATTTCCATACTTCCAACAACACCAATATTATCCAATGAATTTCATTATTTTTTATTTTAGTTCAAGTCCAGAATGATTTTAAACTATTATATTTATAGCTTTTTGATTCATTATTTAGATAATCATTTTGTGATTTATTTTTAATTATCTTTTGAGAATAAACCCTTGGTATTTTGGTTCATTTATCAGAAATTTTATAAACACATATCTTTCTAAACTTTTTCATTAAACATACACTTGTAGGTGGTACTTAATTAATTTAAACTAAATTAAAAAGGTTACGAGTTTACATCTTCCATGAAATTATAGGTTGTTGAATAGAACATGATTTTAGATTCTCCATGCCAAATAATGAATCTATTTGGTGACATGAGTCACATAAATATTTACAATGGAACATCCATTTTGAGGTTTTATCCTATTAATTTGTTTGGGTTAAAGAGTTATTGTTTGAAACATGGGATATTCAAAAATGGATATCCTTAAAATTTTAAAATTCAGTATATATTTCATGAAATTTAATACCAATGGAAAAAATTTATTTTTTAACTGATGTGAGCATACATTCCTTTTCATTTTTCATTTTATGAATATGATCATCATTCTATTTTATACCTTCATTCAATGAGATTTCATGGTGTTTTATTATTATATCTTTCACGTGAAATAGATCCTCTATAATTCTGATAGTATATTTATGTGACTCCTTTAGTGAATGTAACTTCAAAATATACTCAACATGATTCTTTTTTTCATCCACTAATATGTCAATATATTTTACCTCACATGTTTAATATTCATACTCAGGATATATGATATTCATAGAACCTATCAAAAATTATTCAAGTAAATGGATTACATCTCATAAAAAAATTAAACTAACATTGATCCCATAATCATTACATTTCAATTATGTTTATATTATTGATATAGTTTTATTACAATTATAAAGTGATTATTTTATTTCCCTATTGAGTTATGTGAGAAAAATACACCTTTTTGAATTTTATAATAACTATGTCCCACTTTTTATTGATTTTTTTCTTCATATAATGATCTATCGAAAAAAATAACTAATGAAAAAGTTACATATGAATTTAGTTAATCATGAAAAGTTTCATTCTATCATTTAAATTACGTGTAGAATAATTTAAAAAAGATGATATACTAATCTTCCTTATAAGCTCCAAAATTTGATCTTGTTTTTTTAAATGGTTATATGTAAAATGATTTGATAAATGATCCTAGATACTTCTATAATTTCATTGATTTTTGTATCCCTCTATTTTCCTATCACTTATTCCTAATTTTCAAATTATTGGTAGAGACCATCATGGCTTCTTCGGCATTAGTTGAAACTCTATTTTCCAATACCGTTATGTCAGTATTGACTTCAAATATACACATTAAATTAAACATGTAAAATTAAGTTGTGGGAAAAAATTTATTCCATTTTTTGGAAGACCTTCCTTCTAGTACCATATATAGAGATAATATGGATCACGGATGAAAAACTGTAATTGGGTGGGGATGAATCAGTTTACCCAATTTTTACAGTATTTATAATTTCTTTTTATATATCCCATATTAATCTCAAGCCATTTCCTTAGTTATATTTAATGGATCTATTATTAACTTTCAAGAATAACATACAATATAAATGTAATAGGTAAAATGTAAAGCATCACACAAATATTTTGACATAGTCATGTCTCAATGTGGGAACCTACGTTTTACTGTGATCAGACTTTGGTTATTTCAGGAATTTTATTATCACAATAATATTTTATGTTGTTACATGTACCTAGAATTATCGTACAATTTTCTAGGAGAAAATAATCAATATTCAAGATTGAATGGAATTATTTATATTTGTACCACTTGTATTTAATGGAGTTATTTATTCTTTCACCACTCACTCTTCAATTATATTTTATAAACAATTTGAAAAGGATATGACTAATACATTAGATGTTTCTGAATCAATTGGCGTAAAATGTTCTTCATATTATGTATTTTAATACTAATATATCATTAACATATTATTTTTTTGGACCCTTAATATTTAATTAAATGAAGACACAAAATTCACTTCAACACACTATTTTTTGAATGGGAAACTAAACAATCTATCAATACATTGAAGGTTGTATTCTTATAGGATAACCAAATGCTTGAGTGGATATTTTTAAAAATGAACGTATTGGTTTAAATAAATATGTGAATGTGGTGAAACTAACCTTCTTTTCTATTTATGGAAGATGGTGCTTGAAAAATATAAATACAATCTTATTTTTTATATTGTATCTTCTAGTATTTTGTTTTTCTATAATATCATGTTTTCTGCACAATGTTTATTTAAAGAATATCACAAGAAATTTTATGAATATTCATGGATGAAAAAAACACTTTTAAAATCCTAAAACATAATAATTATGTATTTATGTTTTTAGGAATGAAATAAACATCTATTTATTTCTATTTTTGTTTACTGAATTGGATAATTTTTTACACATGCATATAATCATGAATGATTTTCATGCAATGGTTTTCTAGTCTATAAATTCAATATTTCATCTAATGTAGATGTAATGTTCATTTTTATCCAGAGAACATGTCCAATCCATGTTTATGTAAAGCACACAAACCATCAAAGACATGCAATGCTGACTGAATCCTCAAGTGTCATCACATATGCCACCTGTTTCTTGAAAAGCTCTGAAAAACACTATTAGGGGGTCCTTAACCATAAGAAGGTTGTATTATACAAGATACTTCATTAGAAAAGGATACATTTCTATCAAATGTTTTCAAACACATTAAAGATACAATACCAACTATCTATGATACCATCAAAATAGTTTCATGTAGCCTATCAATTTCGCAAGATCACCTTCAGATGAAATAGGTAGTGTCCCTGGGTCTCCAAAATTATTTCACAGAACTCACTATATTCCATGATAATAAAAATCTTTCCTAATTTTTCCTTCTCATGTAGGAGACTATATAGAGTCTTTACCGTTATCAATATTAGAGGGATTTGAGATATACATCTTTATGTAATTGGATCCAAAATGATTCTTATCCCCACATATGTATGAGTAACACATGTTTCTATAATTCAATAGTTTTTATTTATTTATGAAATGGAATAAACACAATCATTTATCACATCCTCTATTTATATAGGAATATCCTCACTTTCTCTTCTCCAATAAAAATTCCATGACTAGTAAAAATAGTGAGAAAATGATGATGTCAAAAAATTAATGATTTAAATATATCATGAATGTTAATGAACATGGATTTACTGGACCAAATGAAATCATTGGTGTGATCATTAAATTCTTGTGATTGAATATCTTTATAACTTCATTGATCATTCGATGACTTGATGGGAAACCTTATAATAATTCCAAATAGTTGATGGGATTAATATTGAAAACACGAGATCATCGTTTTCTCAATGATAGATTCATCTTTATATAACCTATTTGAGCTTTTCACCATGAAACTAGGATTTTTTTATTTTTATCTATTTTTGTGTGTGATATTAGGATCATAATTAAAAAATATCAGGTGAATCTCACTAGATCTTATAAAATCATGTCGAGTTTTTATGAATATATAAATATTAATCATTCATGAAAGGAAATGATTCCTGAATGGATTTAGTTTTTTCATGAAATTCTTGATCCTTTGACTGGACTGGTTGATTTGATTGGTTATTTCGATAACATGCTTACCACACTAAGGTGGAATATTTTTGAATATGTTGTTGAGCCAATTATGTTTCCATATTAATATTTTATTCTTATATGTTTTGAAAATCACAAACACTTTATCTTAAGGAAAACTGTTTTCTCCCAAGGATAATTTTCATAAGGAAAATTTCCCTTCTCTAACAAAATTTTTATACTTATATTTCTTTTGATTTTTTCATTTTATAATCTCTTTTAACAAATCTCATTTTATTACTATGTATAAAATTCTTATTCTTATGTAAAACGTTGGAATCTTATAATTCTTTATATAGTTAGTGTTCTATTTTTTTGACCCCGAATTCTTTGAAATTCAGACTCCGAATTATCTGAAATTTAGGCTCATAATTTTCTTAACATTAGACTCAAAATTCGTTGAAATTCAGAATAGGAATTTGTTGAAATTCAAGAATTGAGTTCCTTAGAATTTATATTCTAAATTCATTAGAATTCAGAATCTAGTATCATTAGTTTTTATATTCTAAATTCCTTTTTAAATAGAATACAAATGTACATGTCCTATAAAATTTGAATTTTTATTTGGTTGGACTCTAAATTGTATTATTCCTTATACTCAGAAAAATAAATTTGGATACGAAACATCATTTTCCTAATGCATGTTATTGTTAAGAAATTATGTCATATAATTTTTTTGTAACAAACCGTTGGTTGAGTGACATGTGAATAGGTCCCTCTGAATTTTTAGGAAATATATAACCATTGGAAGAGGGAGATGACCATTGGAGTTGTGCCTATAAATAAGAGCTCATTAGAATTATATTATTATAGTTCCACCACTAAACAGATTACATGTCATTGAAGTGATTTCTAGAGAGAGATAATGTCATTCCTTTGGCGTACTGAACATCTTTTTCAAATTGCATTGTGTGACTCTAACTGTTGCTCAATATAATCAAGGGACTATAGGGATAGGAATACACAATTACATACTACCTTAATGTTTGAGGACTTTCGGGGATAGGAACCCAGAGGTTCCAACTACCTTAAAGATCGAGGGCTTTAGGGGATATCAAGCAATATTCTGATATTCCTGTCGAGGGCTTACCCTGGTGTGGGTAAGACATAATTTCTCGAAATTATAAATCAAGGGACCTTTATCCAATGTTTTTAGATACCCTACTCTTTGGGTTAAAGGATTTTGTACTTGTTAATATTTTTTTCAAATTTTTCTCCACTGTATTTTGATAAATTAAGAAAGAATAACCTTATTAAACTTTCTTCTTCTTGTAGGTACTCTAAAAAATAAGATTATATTCGCTCCAAGGTTGAATATTTACCTATGTAAATATTATGTCAGTTTCCTTTATGGAACCATATTTCTAGAACCTAGAAATATTTTTATATAATACAATTTTAGGGTATATGAAGTTAACTTATTTAACTTTGTAATACATAGTTTCCATAAGGATAAAAATGATTGGTTTTAAACATACAATTCACCCCCCTTTTTTAATTGAAAATATACATTTGTATTTCAATCCAACAATTGGTATCAAAGTAGGTATCTGAAATAAAAATATTCACATATAAGTTTTCTTACTCATGTTTTCATTGTTCGAAATTTTCTTGCTTAATTTTATTTGCTGAAGAATTTCATTGATATTTTTTTTCTTTGTCTACAAACCATTTCTATGAATATCTTTTATGGAAAGATATTTTCTTATAGAATAAAAGGAATGGATTTTGGTTCTATTTAAAATCATAATCATCCTAGACCACCTATATTTGATGTTAATTATTATGTGTATTTGAGATATCTAATGAATAATTCTGCTATCAATACTAGAGTAAAAAACATTTATGCTTACATTAGATAACAAAATTCCTGACAAGGATGTAAAAACATTCTCCGACCATGAAAAGTCATAATATCAACTAAATTACAAGGTATGAAATACATTTTTGTGTTCTATGAACATGAATATATAGTCAATTTTCTTCTTGTGAAGCTACTAACTATATCTAGATGAATCATGATGCTAAACATTTTGGTACATTTAAATTTATAGATACAATAATACCTATGCTTATAAAAGAATATCAAGGATTTCTATTTCCTTATGGAGAACCTGTTTTCATTGTGAAAAAAAGATTTATGACCATTGTCAGAATTCTTTAATCAATGGGATAGAAAGGTCTTGAGGATGAATCTCTTTTAGAAAAGATAATTGACATCATTCCAATTTAGTGGGAATAAAAAAGGACAATTATTGATGAGAATAGGAATGTATCTCAAATTACTCTTGATGAGAGTTTTGTAAATCTTATTTAACACGAAACGAGAATGAAAAAAATTTCTGATATGTATAAAAAGAAGAATGGAAATGGAAGTATAGATTTTCTACTACCATAGTCAAGAATCTGGAAAGTGTTACAAGATCCATGTCTAAGAAAAATAACTGTTCTATTTGAATCTAGTGAATGTGAACATCCAAAAAAGATCTAGAAAATTCTACTTGAATGATGAAGAAGATTTTGGGGACAAATGATTTTCTATCTAGATATAAAAATAAATATAGAAAGTATAAGAATGATTTGGAAGTCACTTGTTTTGAATGTAAAAGAGCTGGAAACATAAGTCCAGATTGTCCCATGATCAAAAGGAAAGATGGAAAGGAAATGAATTATAATATAAATAGAAATAAGTATTACTAGGATATGGATAAAGATGTTTTTAAAGAAAATGGCACTTGGAGTTATAGTGGTGGTTACTAAACTGATGAATCCTAATATTATGAATCTTCTGTTCAGAAGAATATTTGTCTTATATTCAAACTACCCATTGAAGTTCATTATCTTATGGACAGGGAAAATAGATATAGTACGAACAGAAATACATAGTACATGGATATTGGATGTTCTTGGTATATGATAAGTAATAAAAACTTCTTCGAAAACATTATTAAAATGAAATGGGGGAACAGTAACTTTTGTAGAAAAGTACCAATGTTAAATTTTTTGGTATAAGTAAAATTGTTCTGCTTGGAAAAATATTGATTTCAAATGTTTTATTTGTTATGGTCGTTAATCACAAACACATTATAATAATTAAATTATGTGATAAAGGATACCTTGTGACTTTTAGGAATAATAGATGCTTAATACAAAATTTTAAAGGAATATTTTATTCATTTTGCCGAAAGGCAAGAGATTTTATACACACTATACATAGAATACATTTAGAACCAAGATATACCTTTCCATAGTGAAATAGAAAATCAATCTTCATTATGTAATAGAAGGTTAGGACACTATAACCATAGGAACCTATTCAAACTCTCAATGAAAAGGCTCGTTAAGGATCTACCAAAGCTTTGATTTGAATTTTCAAAAGTTTTTTATCCTTGTAAATTTTGAAAGAAACATAAATCGTTTTTTAAATATATTGGTGAAGTCTCAACAACTAATGCATTATAGTTAGTGAATATGGTTCTTTTTGGACTAACATAAACATGAATTATTGCGGTAAAATATCATGTATTTTACTTAGTTGATGATTAAACTAGATTTACGTGGGCAAATTTTCAAGAAAAGAAATTTGAAGATTTTTATTATTTCTAAATGTTTAGATCCCAAGTTAAAAAAAGAGAAAACACTACTGTTGATAACTAATCATAGCAATCATGGATGAGAATATCAAAATTCTGACTTTGAATCATTTTGAAGTAAGAAAGGAATTACTCATAACTTCTCACGACCACGAACTCATCAACAGAATGGTGTTGTTGAAAGAAGAAATTTAATTCTTCAAGAGATAACAAGATCCATGTTGAGTGAATATTATATTGCTAATAACTGTTGTGATGAAGCTATTAGTAATTTTTGTTATATTATAAATAATGTTTTAATTAGACTTTTTCTTAACAAAAGTCCTTATGAATTGTGTAATGGTAGAAAACCTAGACTTTCTTACTTCAATGTATTTAGTTGCAAAGTATTATTCATGAATTCTCAAGATAACATACAAAAGTTTTCACACAAATCCGATGAAGGAACTTTCCTAGGCTACACTACAACTTCCAAATCTTATAGATTTTTTGATAAAAACACTTGTACTATTGATTAAACAGTGCATGTTAAATTTGATGAATATTTTTAAACAAACCCAACACACATCTTCAGAGGTGTTTTCAAAAACCAATTTTCAACACATGATATATGATCCTTCTAACAAAAAATGTTCAAGATAATATTTCTAAAGCATTGACCCTGGAAAGTTCCCTACCACATGTTCATGTATAAGTTTTACATAACACAAATCATTTATTTCTTACGAATCATCCCAGTGATTGTATCCTTGGTGATGTAAATTATCCAGTAATGACTGCAGTTTCCTTAAGAAATGTAGTAGATCATCTAGCATTGTTTTCTTAATTAGAACCAAAAAGCACTGATGAAGCTTTAGGTGATGATTTTTTGATTAAATACTTGCAAGATGTGCTAATTGAATTTGAAAGGACTAAATACTTGAACTTGGTTAAAAGACCTAATGAAATTGTTGTAATTTGATTAATGTAGGTATTAGAAATAAATGAGATGAAAATGGATTAATAGTATGATATAATGATATATTAGTTTCTAAAGGCTATACTCAACAAGAAGGAATAGACTATAAAGAATCCAATTAACTAGAAGTTATAACTAAATATATTCGCATTCTACTTCCTTTTTTTATATTCATTATTTTAAAACTTTTTCAAATGGATATAATGTGAGATTTTCGCAATGTATATGTTCAATAGGATTTTTAGGTGGAACAAACTCCTATATTTTAAGACATTAAACATCCTGAAATTGTTTTCGAGTCACTAAAGTTTTGTATGGACTTAACCCAGCCCCTAAAGCCTGGTATGATATACTTACTGGATTATTGTTATAAAACAATTATGTTAAGGGAAACTCTGATACAAACCTTTATATATAAAATGTTAATAAAAATGTTTTGATTGATAAAATTTATGTTGATGACATTATATTTGGTTCAACTCATCAATCATTAACCAATTAGTTTGTGAATTTAGCAAAATCTAAGTTTTTAATGAGTATGATGGGCTAGTTAACATTTTTCCTGGGATTTCAAATTTCTCAAAAACCAAAAGGAACATATATATCTCAACATATGTATATTAAAGATATTCTATAAAATTATTTATTTGAAAACCCTAAAAGTATAATCACTGTAATCAATACCTCAAATTCTCTAGATCTAGATGAAGATGAGAAACCAGAAGATCAAACATCATTTGGAAGAATGATAAGAAGTTTATTATACTTGATCACTAGTCATCTAGAGTTAATGTTTTCAATAATATTATGTTCTAGATATATATTAGTCCAAGGGAATATAATTTAAAAGTTTTAAAAATAATTTTTTATATTTAAATGGATCCATTGATTTTGGAATTATTTATACTTGTAGAAATGATTTGTTTTAAAATTATTTTTGGATGCAAATTTTGGGGGATATAGAATGGATATGAAAAGTACGTCAAGAACTTGTCATTTATTAGGAGATTTATTAGTTTATTGGAAATGAAAAAAGAAACTCTTAGTAGCACTCTCCACTACTGAAACTGAATATATAACAGCTAGATGTTGTTGTGCTCAAGTATTGTGGATGCAACACATACTAAAATACCATGTTATGAGTTTTACAAAAACACATATATTTTTTGATAAGACCACGGTCATTTCCCTAAGTTAAAACCCAGAACACCACTCTTGTGAAAAACACATAGATATTAGACATTAAAGTTTTTGGGATCAATCACTTAAAAGAGATATCTGTCTTCAGTTTATTAGAACTCTAGATAATCTTTCTTATAATTTTACAAAATGTTTACCCCAATAGTTTTTAATATAGTAAAAAAAATTTATGAATGATCACATTAAGGTAATAATCTGTATTAACACTTTTTTGAAACATTTCAATTTACATTAAGAAACACCTTTCTCATAGGGGGAGTACATTTTCTATGTTAATCAAATTTTCCTAATTAGAATTTTTTTAATCAAAATTGGTCATAATAATAATAACTCATAATAAAAAAATTTCATAATAAAAATATTTTGTAATCAAAATTTTTTGTTATTAAAATTTTTGAAATTAAAATTTTGGAATGAAATATGTTTCCCTTTCAAAAATTCAGAATCAAATGCATTTTTTAAAAAAATATGTAACCAAAAATTTTCTGTCAAATTTTTTTCCAGAATCTAATATTGTTCAGGAAGAATTTTACTCTTTATTAATAATTTTCCTAGTATTCTAGAAGGTATGATTCTTTACATAAATTTTTCAAATACAATATTTTATACTTGTTGGTATTTTCATCGTGTTTTATGAACATGTTTTGAATTCAAAGTTATTAATTCCATGTTTTTTATCTTAAAACCATCAAACGATCAGAACATACAGAAGTCTTTCATCAGCTATCATCTCAACCGCCAAATCATATCGAGCTTGTTTCAACCGTCGGATTAATCTGTGAATATGAACCATTGCTTCAACATCTATATAAAGGCCCACATATTCTTCGTCCCACGTTGAGCTTCCAAGACTTTTCATGCTGAAGCTCTACCACTCTACATAAGGTTCATTCTACATTTCTATTCTCTCCTAACTCTAGATGTATTTGGAATCGTCTCCTCATAAGAAAATCTCTTTAGTCAAGGGAATTTTATAATGGAATATTTAATAGAAATTTTAGTAGATTTGTAGTTATTTACAAAATATGATTACCTCATTACAAAAAATATCATGTTGAATGGCTGGGAGAGTCTATGTGTATCCAAACCAAAAGGATAAGATCTAGTTTTCTATAGTTTCTTATATAATTTCATGATTAAATATGTTATTTAATGAAGGTGGCAGAGATAAATTCTTGTTCAAAAGTTACTGGAAAACTTACTCTCTTTATTTCCATAAGGCAGATAGTATCATTGAAATATTGTATGAATGAGAATCCATTTTTTGCAACCACATACTACCAGATGAATTAGGATGTTTCGAAAAGGAGAAGGCATTAGAATGTCTCAGAATCAAATATATAAAAAATACAATGATAATTAATCTCTCTACAAACTTCAGGTTTCTAGAATAATGGTTTTAGGGTTTTCTAATTTCTAGAAAATCAGATAAGGAAAACATGAAGAAGAGTGATATCTTCACTCTGTAATTTCTTGTGAACTTGAGGAAGATAAATTTAATCATCTGTATATTCCTGAAAATCAAAAATATAAAAAATGGAATCTTTAAATCTATAATCCTTATTTATCTGGAAATCATATCCATGATCATTGTCTTATGCCTCGAATAATTCAAAAATTATTTTATTTCACAGCCCTAATCTTTCAAAGTCAAGTTTCTTATTGATGAAACATTGAGGAAGATGGAGGTTGGTTTTAATAGTAAATCTACAGAATTTAATGGCTTATCAAAAAGTGAAATAGAAACATTATCCAAGAAGTCGGAAGTAGTTGAGACTTACAAGAATGGTCAGAAGAAGATAAATATGAAGGAATCGGTAGCTGTTGAAAAACCATCAATTCAGGGAACTAAGTCAGCACCCCCTAAGACTCAGAAGAAAAAAATCCTATCGTGATGAAGTCATTACAAATTTGTTAGAAGAGAATAAGAACAAGAAGGAATGAGATCCTAACATTGGCCTGTATCCTATTTAAGAAAAGGCTTTAAAGATTAATGCTACTTAGGATTATGAAAAATAAGAAAAAGGGAAGATTCAAAAGAAGAAAATGTCTGAATTTGTGATTGTTCAATATCTTGTCAATGCTATAGAGAAAACATCTGAGTAGATTCAGGCACCTAAATCGTTTCTCAAAGAGCCAGTACAAGTAGAGACTTCAGAAAAGAATATGGTATTTCTAGAATCTGAAGAAGAAAAAATTGTTCAAGAATAGGTAGTGGAAGAAGAAGAAGAGTAAGGAAGTTATGACACTAATTATATGATATGGAAATTCGAACAAAATCATGAGAAGGAAAGTCCTTTAGAAAAATTTTCTTTTTGGACTTCTCAGGAAAAATCAACCAAAATTATTTCACATGGAAAAGTTGATGTAGATCAAGAATATATTAATAATCCTTCCGATGATGATAGCATAAATCAGGAATTCATTCCACCATATGATACTGTGTCAGATGTAGAGAAGTAAAATGTTGATGAGGAAAAAATTGTGCAAGTATAAGATAGTGAACATGAATCCCCTATATATTTGGATACCATTTCTAAGGCCGATAAAGGATTGTAGGTGATTTTTGATACAGCTAAAGAAGCTATGGTGGTGAAGAATGTTTTTTGTTGTACTTTAAAAATAATGGTCGATGAAATAGAGAAAAAATCTTCACCATGAAGGGAATATGATTTGGAATCTTCCTCCTTGGGAGAGGACTTTGTGGTTCAATCTTTGAAGAAATTAGTTGACCTCATTACTTTTATTATTAGTATTGACTCGGGGTGTAAAATTCTTTAGCATTATTTCAACCAGATATCATATACTTTTAGCATGCTTATAGAAATATTTATTAGGATTGAGGCTGATTTTGAAACATTATATATTGAGTATGATGCTCATAGAAGGTCTTGTAAGTAAATCACTATGTGGTCCAAGGTGATGATTGAAGAGATGAAAATTCTTTATGACTTTCAAGACACTGTTAAAGAATCCTTTGAAAGAGCTGATGTGAGGATAAAGGAGTTTACAGAATGTTTTTATTAGAAGATGAATCTAGAACAAATAGCTCCAAAGCAAGAAGAGAAATATCTAAATGGGAACCTTAACATAGTTGCTATGAATTTAAACATGGGAAGAGATCGTAGTATTTATATCAATTAAATTTTCAGTAAACAAGAAGAATTTTTTTTGTCTTAGACAAAACAATTAAAGTCTCAGGATGAAAAAACAAAACTTTGGTGAAGAAAAATGTGGATCAGGAATAGATGATCACAAATTTTTAAGAATATCATAATGATCTTATGATGCAGAAGACCATTGTGAAGAAGTTCATGCCAAAGGAGAAAGAAAAAGGATTTTTTTTTCAAATCTGATATTTTGTTTTTAATTGCTTATACTATTTTTTCCAAATTTAATGAAAAACTCTTGTTGTGATTCATTTGGTTTATTGTATGTAGTTCTAATATTTCGGGTACTAGTTGTTTTCTCATTTCTTTATTCCTTTTTAAAAAAACACAAGGGGGAGAAATGAATGATAAAGAATAATATTATGTAAAGAATAGAATGACCTAAGTAAGGGGGAGTCTATCTAGGTTAGAGTTTAATCAAAGAATATTTCCTTATAGATGAAATGGAAAAATCACATTATATAAGTCAAGAATGACATCCTATGTGTTTTCAAAACCTATGGGGGAGTAATTTGTATTCATAATTCATAAGTAAAGGGAGATATGTTTTTCATTAATGTTCATAAAGAATGACTCTTAGTCCTTATAATTTTATAAGGATGTTTGTGTTTTCCAAAAAAGGGGATATTATTTAGTCAATGAGGATTCCTTATGAATTTTCCAATTCTTTATGTTTTGTAAATCCTAAACACTTTATCTTAAGCAAATGTTTTTTTGTAAAGGGTAATTTTCATAAGGTAAATTTCCCTTTTGAAGGAAATTTGTTACCATTGCTTTGTTTTAATTATTTCTTTTAACAATCTCCCTAAATCACTATCATTTTGTTAATAAGTCTAAAATTTGGATTCTTATGTAAATACTTAGCATATTATAATTACTTTGACATATAGTGTTCTGTTTTTAGACTCCAAATTATCTGAAATTCTGACTTTGAATTCTCTGAAATTCAGATTCCGAATTCTCTGAAATTCAGACTCCGAATTCTCTAAAATTATGAACCTGAATTTCATAGAATTTATACTCCCAATACCTCAAAATCCAGACTCCATATTGTTTATAAATTTATACTTTGAATTTCATAGAATTCAGACTCCGAATAGCTCAGAATACCTACTCTAAATTCCTTAGAATTCACTCTCCAAATTATGTAGAATTCAGACTCTAAATTCCTTAGAATTAGGACTCCGAATTCTGCTAAATTCGGACTCTGAATTCCTCCAAATTCAGCCTCTAAATTCCTTATAATTCAGAATCCAAATTCCTCAGAATTCAAACTATGAATTCCACAAAATCAAGACACTAAATTCCTTAGAATTCAGAATCCAATTTATTCAGATGTCAAAATCTGAATTCCTCAGAATTAGGACTCCAAATTCCTCAGAATTTAGACTAAAAATTACATATAATTCATATTCTTAAATCATTAAAATTCAGACTCCCATGTCATTATATTTTAGCTCTTGAATTCTTTATTAAACAGAATTATAATTTCCATGTGTTATAAACTCGGAATGTTTATTTGGTTAGTCCTCGAATTCTATTTTTCATTAGGATCTGAAAAATATATTTTGTTAAGAAAATTAATTTTCCTAGTATATTTTATTATTATGAAATGATGTCATGCAATTTTTTTCTAATTAATTATTGGTTGAGTGACACGTGTACAGGTCCACCCAAAATTCAATGAAAAATATGACTGTGTGAGGAGGGAGTTGTCCCTTGGAGTTATGCCTATAAATATGAGCTCATTTGAAAGAGATCACAACAGTTCCATCACTCTATAGATTACATATTGTTAATGTGATTCATATAGAGAGAGACTCTCATTCCTTATGCATACTGAAAAACATGTTTATATTTCATCATGCGACTCAAATTGTTATTGAGTACAATCGAGGGAATTCGTGGATAGGAAGATAGTGTACTGACTTCCTTAAAGTTTGAGGACATTTGGGGATAAGAAGAAAGTGATGTTGACTACCTTAATGATCGATAGCTCTGGTGATTTCAAAAAGAATTATGATATTCCTATCGAGGTATTACCCTAGTGTGGGTAAGACAGACTTTATTGAATGTATAAATCAAGGGACCTTTATCCAAGGTTGTTGGATACCCTACTATTTGGGTTAAAATATTTCGTACTTGTTAATTGTTTAGTCTCACATTTATTTATGTTTTATTTTGATAATGGTATAATGTATTACGTTTTTATAATTTATTATTCTTTTTTATACTCTGATAAATAATATTCAATACACATTAAGGTAGAATATTTACCTATGTAAACATTCTTTATGATGCCTTTTTGGAACTATATTTCCAAAACCTAAAAGTTTTTCATATAGAACTATTTTTGGGCATTTTAATTAACCTTGTTTAACATAGTTAAACTTCATTTCCTTAAGGGTAAAAATGAATGTTTTTAAACATACACTTCAACCCCATCTTCTAATTGAGAATCTAAATTTATATTTTGATCCTATATATGAACACATTATATGAATATGCATTTCATAGGATCCAACAGATGGTAGAGATCCCCTCAATTGATGATATCACATTTTATCAGTATATTTAATCATAGAGGCACAATGTGTTGCTTCTACATATCCCACACCTAATATTGAATGAATATTTCCTCGAAGTTATTACAAACATAATGTTACAATATATTTTAGTTGGATATAGGGTATAAAATCATGTCGCACCTTTCATCCAAGCCCCATGGGTCATGCCCACATACCCAGGAACACCAACACCATGGGGGGCCTATGGGACCATCGATGGTTCTTGGTTTACAATCTAATTGGTCTCATAAATTGGTCCACCCACACCACTTCTGAAATTTTTATTCTCCTTTGGAAATCTCTCCCATGGGGGATGACCCTCGGGTCCTCCAATGTGTCTCTGGGGTCTTACCCAATTGGTATTTTATGAGATTCAATATTTTTTTATAAATAGAGATGAAAAATATTCCAATAAGAACATATCCCAAGGACAACGCCTATTAATTTACCAATGATAAAACTCAATTACATATTTAGTTCATGTTCTTATTGGAAAATAGAAAAAAAATTATTTTTAGAAAATATATTTCATGTAAAAAATATATACACTTCCATATTAGAAAATATTATTAGAAAAAAAATATTATTAGAAAATAGATTTAGGTTTCATCATGTTCTTTTTTTAAATGACCATATTTAGTTCATGTAATTTCCTTAGGAAAAATATTATTTTCATTTTCTAAAATTCCTGAAATAAAATAATACATATTTTATTAGAAAAGTGTCATTAATGAAACAAGTATTTGGTACTTAGGATCAGAAAAAAATCATTAGAGTTAACATAGAAAATTTATCGATCATGATATACACTTCCATCAAGTGAATTTATAACAATTTTCCACCTATAACCACTTTATCCATGTAGAATAGTATTATCAAATGGAAAACAATGAGTATATAAAAATTCCCCAAAAATTATTACATCAACCATGGAAAATTGAATTCACAAATAAGATTCATGGAATCCATAACTGTTCTCCAAGCATCATCACCGACCTTCTATAATATTTCCAAAAACTCGTTCTATCATTATGATTAATGACTAATAATTAATAATAGAGGAATTAATCCAACATTTAATTTTTATTTCTTCATATATATTGAAAACAAAAACATCCATATTTATTAACCATCAACATGGGATTTTTATATCATATTCTTTTCTCTATATCCTAATCATCATAGAATATAAATGCCTAAAATGAAAAAACATAGAAGGTCTATATCCCTTACCTCATCAAGGAATTATCACCCAATTAAATTCATTCAAAAAAGTCTATAATATACTTCCAAAGTCAATTGATTGGCATCTATATATTCCTATAAAAAAATACACAAATATCAGGGTGTTTTGGAGGGTTCAGTGAAAGACTGTTATAGACATATCTCGACATAAAATTTTGGAAAGGAATACATTACCACCCCAATACTATAGAATTATCTCATAATATACCATGATTTAATAGTTAGAAAGAACACATCCCTTATACCATTCACAAGTATAATTAAAAAATACTAATGATTAATGAATAACAGGGAAATTCACATTCCAATAAGAGATAAGTAATCCATTTAAATAAACAATTAAATGTTGGGAAATACTTCTATATTATGATAAAGTAGTTTTTTTTCATATTTTAGAGTCACTAATGAGAAGGTAGATATTCAGAAACTACTTTAGTTCATAAAATTTCAAATGCATATAAAGCTAGTAAATATGTTGAAGGAACTCATTTTTCATTTTTTAAATAAAATCATCGGATGATTCCAACTAAAATGAGGGCGTCTCCAATGGTGTGACCCTCGTATACGAATTATTGTTAGTAAAAAAATACAATTTAATTCCAACATAGATAATCTATGAAATAAAATAAAACGGGAGAACCCAATGATTAGAAGAAGATCCCTATTCAAACCTTACATAATGATGGTGTTCATGAGACCCTAAAGCACATAACAATTTTCGACCATGAATTTTCCAAATCACCATTAATGAGTGGAAATACATATACTTATGAAGTATCTCCCTACAAAATTACTTCCAAAATAACATGTGGTTGTTCCCAATTTACATTTCATGATGTTAATCGACATAGAAATATTAGTAAAGATTATGTGAATTTATCTTATGTATTATAAAATTTAAATGATTCAGGAAAATATATGATATAATGGAATAAATTTTATTCCACGAACTAAATATACCATGAAAATTGTTCTCTAGGAATATATCATAAGACTGAAAGCAATAAAATGGAATTAATCCACAATTATAGACATTCCCAAGAAGGATATTTCAGCGAAGGTCATTGCAATGGTGTTATGTTGATTTAAATTTTTTTTTCTTCTTATGGAATTTCTTTTGTTAGTCCATAATATTTCATGTAACTCAAACAAATTTCAATAATATAACAAATTTATTTTCCATAATGAATGATATTAATTCTCAAATATGAAATCGCAATGAGGTTATAATTTTATGTACTATAATTTCATTGTTTCACTTGCAATATAATATAGGGGATTCCAAATTATCCCTCTTACAACAATTTGGAATTTGGGAATAAATTTATCCTTTCATAGCATGTAATGTAATTTCTCAATATAGAGGAAGATATTAAAATGATAATAATGAATGATTTTTCCAAATTTAAAATACCATTAATTTTGTGGACTAGATCTAGGTGTCAAAATTAAATTTTGAATGACTTTATAGATTCTTTCATACACCATCTTCAACTGAATTTATTGTTGAATAATTGTATTATAATGTTAATTCATCTTATTCAAATAATTAATGCAAATCATGTTTTGAAAATATAAATATTAGACTACCATATAGACCATGGTTCTCTTTTGGTTTCATGATTCTAAAAATTTACATGGTGGTCTATTGATCTATAATATGTATAAATAAATGTTATCTGGGATCAATGTTAATTTATTATTGATTATTAATCTAATATATACAGTGTATGATTGGGGGAACATGTATCTTACCATTTCACCGGGCACCCTAGTCATCCTATCCAACCACCAGTGTCATCCTGTGATTACATTACACCAAGAGATTCCTTAGGCACAATTTTTATAGATTATTTCAAGCCTATCTAGTAGGGTACCACCCTATTTAGATCCCAATGTGTAAAAGATAGTGAGATATTTCCATTTAAATTATCATACATAAATCCTCCTGGAAGGTGGAGTAGGACTCTACATTATTAAATTCTAATAACTTGGTTGATGTGCTACCCTCAATAAGGAGTGGATCATTCTAGGATAATATACTTCACTAATTTCACACTCACAAAAAACCACATTGGATGAAGTGGGATGTAGTAGAGGCCACCATCAGAGCTATAAGAAACCAAGCTATTATAAATAAAATCCCTTTTTATTTAATTAAATGTCTTATTAAGTAATATATTTATTGAAAAAATAGGAAGTTATTTATTTTTATTATATCCCATCATGTTTAAATGAACAGTAATAATCATTACCATTTTTAATATGTCCATTGAACGAAGATAACACAACTAGTATAAATATTTGTCATTAAAAAATCCAATTGACATAGACAACAAAAGCAATGACCTCAACTAGTAACATAAAACTCTATCAAGCCCATTTATCGATGATTTTGAGGGAGATAACATCACTGGGATATAATCTTTACTAAGCCCAAACCTAGATCCAACAACTGAAACACGAGTTAAATGTTTTACATGATAAGATTGAGCTCATCTAGATCATGTCCCAAACCATGTACTCTGAACCAGCTAATGAATGTCTCAACATCACACACCTTACTCTTAAAGCGTTTTCTAGTTTATTAAAAGGATATGTATAAATAACCTATAATTATGATTATTTACCTTATTTTTTAATGAATAATGAACATATTTTCCTCCAATTATGGTCAATTTATAAATGATCTATATTTTGATATAATTAAACACAAATAATATTTTTGGGTAATATTCAAATTCAAATATGGAATTTATTTTGATAAATTAATGAATTTTTTAAATAAATAAATAATTTAAAAAATATTTATATTAATTTTTTACTATATATAAATGATTATATAATTTTTTTGAAGTGAAATGTATTTTTTATTAAGGTTTAAAAACTGTTATTGTCAAAAACTGAACATTTCTCAAAAAATACCGATTACTATTTTTGAAGCAAAAATTCACAAATTTTAAAAATTATTTAGATAATCATAATATATATTTTTTAAATTATAACATCAATATTATATAACCGATATGTTTTCATATCATTTTGAGATAGTCAATTTTTATTGTAAAAATTAAACACCTTTTGAATATAATTTGTGTATTATGACATCATAATGGCCAAAAATTGGTTTAATAAATAATATAAAGGGTATCCACAACCAAATATATATTTTCACTTTAAAATAATATCATTTTATGTTTATTCGATTAATTTTACAAATCCCTTATGAATCATCCAGAACCATTTAAATATTTTATTGTTTTATAACTGTTTCATTAAGAGTATGAATCACCTACACATATGAAAGGGTATTATTTTATTAATTTTAGAACTATTAATATTAAATAATGAGAACCAATCTAATTTATCAGACCATGGGAAAAACATGGGTTGTTTTTTGATGTGATTATTTTATTATATAGAGACCATACCAATAAAATAACTAAATCCCCCTCTTTTCCTATTTAAACTAAAAAATGATCCCATTTATATTCACTCAAAATCATTAGAGAACATACACACTCTTCCATACACTATCTATAATCCTCCCAATTATCTTCTATGATCTTAATAATCCCCTCCCATCATTTAGAGTCACACACTCAAGTAAGGGATCATTTACTTTCTCCACTTTATTCCGGTGTCTTATTTTCATTATGTATTTTACCTTAATTAGATTATGATAGGATATATTATTAGATATCCAATTTAAAAGATAATTTGTTTAAAACAGATGAGACACCACATTCAATATCATCAAACAATTTTATGAATTTTTATGTGATGTCATTATGCATTAAAAATTTCACCGTGATTTTGCATGCCAAACAATTGTTTAGTGAATACCATACCCATTTATTACAAAGGGTATTAAAATCTATACCCATATACCTATTTGAATATTGAAATATATGTACTTATTAAAAAATCATTACCCATGAAAAAAACATACGGATTAATTAATTCATGTTGTATGATCTCTATATAACAGGTAAGAATGATAACTAAATAAAATTTACTAATTCCCCCATAATTATATTTCACACCAATGCATTGTGTAATGTTTAGTCTCTTTATACGTCATGTTAGGATATGGAGTAAACCTGATTACTTTATTGGAATTTTTAAACCATGATTTCTTAGAGGTATAACCTTCACTGATTTTTATGACGAAGTGTATTATGTTATTTCCATAATTTCCATACCATGATTATCATGATATATCATGTATTGTTGGTCATGTTTATGATTACTAACCTTTTTATACCCCATTTATTTGACCACTACCTCACATGTATCACCTTATTCAATGTTTATTATCTTACTGTGCTTTACATATCACCCCTTTATTAGAGTTCCCCCATATTACCCTGTGTAGTTTTAAAATCCATAGACTATTATGATCATGATAAAGATTTTTTAAATAAATTAGATGTATTTTATATCTTATGTTGTGTTGTTATTTATGCAATTATATGTGAAAATAGAATTATCTATGTTCTTGGATGTATTATGTGTAATTTTCTGTAATTAATCCAGTTTTAATGTGTAATAAAGAGAAGGATTTTAATGATTGTATCAGAAGAAAATTATAGTTATTTTCTCTGATGGGAAGTCGGTAAATTTTCTGATAGCCTTCAGAATAAGACAAAGAAACAGAAATATTTTCTAAATTATATTAACTATATAGTAAGTGGTTTATCATGAAAATAAATCACTATCTGGAAACTAAACATAGTTGTGGGTCTGGAACAAATGTATCTATGGGTAACATCTCTAAAAAAGTTTTTTGGTCATGGATTTATAAAACCTATTACATGAAAATGGGCCTTACTACACACTTTTCTCATCACTACCAGTGGATATGATTTTATAAATTTGTATGATCATTGTGAACAATTATAAGGGAATAAAAAATTCTCATAAGATTATCTGTTTAGAAGTAGATCATGGATAACATAGATAGATGACTAGAAATTCATAATTTAAGGAAATAAATATAATTTATAAGTAATCCCTTTAATTTAATTTAAATTTGGTTTATCTGATTACTCATTTAAAAATAAACATCTCTAATTTTACCTTTATTCTTGCTAATGGATGGAAATTGGGGGATCAGGTAACCAATTAGTGTGATTCATAATGTGGGGATTGCCGTTATGAGTTTTCCAACCAAACGGGAGAGAGAGTCGAAAACATTGTGATGATACTCTCTTAGGTGACTCCGATTCTAAATAAAATCTATATTAATAGAAAAACCCAAATCCATCTAATATATAAAAATCTGCCATTTAGTTTTTTTGTGAGAAATGGTTAAAACATTAAATTGATCATATGATCCCTGCATCACATAATAATGAAATAATTCTATTGATAATATCATCTCCATCATTCAATATTATGAAAAAGAGAATGTTCAAATAGATGATTACATATGGAGGGTTAATCATATCATTTGTATACATTATACATGAATACGATTCTTAAGGAATATTGAGAAGCGATAGGGTGGAATGAATTCTGGAGAATGTTTTTTGATAAATATATTCCTCACACCCTCCTTATTAAAATGGAATCTATTTCTCTGCCCTTATGAAAATGGATGAAGAATCTATATGAGCGTGTGAGGAAGATATCAAAAGACATTCATGAGACACATTTAACTTTGCCATTACTCCAATATTATAGGTTCATCGCTTCTTCAGTGGCCTAAAACCTAGTCCATTAAAGGCCCTATCGATCTGAGATCTCACCAACTGTGAGGAAATTGTATGATGATCCCATAATGTAAAAATAGGGATTTGAGAATGTCAGGGTTATAATAGGGATAAGAAGCAGATATAAGAGTTTAATTTTGATTTTGTGATATATAATTGCTGTTATTCCATGAAATTTAAACTACCAACTTTTGAAAGATATATAAAGAGTCACACTAGAAATTTCCTATTGGGGAAAATGAAATGAATTAGGTGTGGGAATAAAGGAATCCTTGCTAACATTTTCTTATAGGATAAACACACTAATGAGATGGAGGAAATGAATTCTTCTATCAAATGTCATTGAATTATTCAATGCTTCAACTATAAGATACTTCGACACTTTTCAATCCAATAAACTAAGCCAAGGGTTTTCTGATACAACCAAAAACCTCCGAGGGATCAAGGGTGATATTTTTCTCTCACAAATAGTGAGGTGGATCTCAACAAAAAAGTAGTGACACATATGAATGTTATTCATTAATCGATCGTGAATATACTATTTGATTCTATTTCTATACATTTCTTTATGTCATGAATGTTTTATTTTACTATTCAAACACCACCATAAATATTATAAGTACAGTTTTTTGTAAAAATTGAAGATGTTGAAATTATTCCACACAAATATATTACTCATAACCTATTAGAATTTGGGGGTTGAACTTCCTATTAAACTTTCTGATACACCCTCTAGTGGAATTTCATGAAATTTTGGTCATGTATTAGATTATACATATAGATCCTACATAAAATTCCATGAGAAAAAAAATCACTATCCATATTTCAAACCATACTTCAATTATATATAAGTGAAAGGAGGAGGATTTATCTTATTTATACCCAAAATCTCAATAATGGATATTATTTACCTATTCAAAGGAGTATCTAGATCATGTGATTAAGAATAAGGGATGAATTAACCTTGAAGACATGCCCATTGTGAGGGAATATTCTAATGTTTTTCCTAATGTAATGTTTTGGCCTTTATCCTAGATGAGAGGTTGATTTTTCAATCGAGATTATAACTTTTTAATTACCATTATTTAAGACTTCATATAGAATAAATGTTGTGGAATGTGAGGATCTAATGAAACCACAACATGATAATCTGGATAAAGGGTTCATATTGCATACTCCTTCAGCATTGGGTGCACCCATCCTCTACATCAAGAGGAATGATTGGTTAATATTCCTTTTAACATATTATCATGAGCTTAAAAAGATCGTGATAATGAAAAAGTATCCTCTCCTATGAATTTATAACTTATGTTATCAACTATATAAAGAAAATTACATCCCCAAGGTGGATATTCGGTCAGGATATTATCAACTAAGTTTGAATAAGGATGATATACCCATGGATACATTTCATACAAGATACTATGACTACGAGTTAATAGTAATTCCACTCAGAATCACTATTTCTCTTTCAATATTTATTTACATAAGGAACAAAGTCTTTAGAGATTACCAAGAAGATTTTTTCATAGTATATATATATATTCTATTATAATATTCTTCTAATCCAAGGGGGGTCAATAGATTTATCTATGTACTATTTAAAACACCTTGTGAAAGGAGAATTATAATGCAAAGTACATAAAATGAAAATTTAATCTGATAGAAGTCTCATTATTGGGGAATGTCACCATAATAAATATAATAACTATATATCCTTAAAAATATAAGGAATTGAAGGATGGTCAAGGACATCAACTATGACATATGTCCATAGTTTCCTTGGATTACTAGGGTATTATCATCGATTTGTGAAAATATTCTTGTGATTTTTAAACCCTATAACCTAGATAACATGGAAGGGAGACATGATTTCCTGGAATGATGGATATGAAGATATATTTAAGAATATTAAAAGGAGGAATATCTCTACACTTATGCTCACACTAACCAAAGGTGGAGATTTTTTTAGTATTCCGTGACTCTTTGAAGAAGTGATTGAACTATGTGTTAATGTAGAATGATAAACAGATAGATTATTCTTCCATCCAGGTGGATGTTAAAATATAAAACCACCATAAAAATATATGGAGTCAGATTCCATGATTAGGACTTTGAAACTATGTTGGAATTATTTATTTGTGGATAAATATTAAATATATACAGATCAAAAATTCCTCAAGTATATTTTCATAAATGAAAGTCACGAGTATCCGCCAATGAAGTTGGTTAGAACTGAACAAGGACTATGACTGATCAATTCACTACCATCATGGGAATGAGAATAAGGTGGAATATGATCTAAGTATATTGTATCCTACAATTTTATCATTTATGAGTATTGATAAGCATCTAATATTCTTAGAAATATAGAGTATGGGTATGTGAATCATAAGTAAAGGACCATTATAAATAATTTCAGAAATGATTTCTCAACCATATCTTTTGGAAAAGATAATGGATGTTCAAAGGGTTGATGTGGGAATTCAGAAGATAATGGAAAACTATTAAAAAGTTAAATCATCAAATTTCATAATTTATGTAGATGGAGTTGTGAGATTTGGTTCAAGACCATGTGTAACATAAAATTATTAGATAAATAAGGATTTGTAGGATGATGCACATATCTCAACCATCTCCATCCACATAGGATTAAAAATATGTATCAAGGTATCTAAGAAAACTATTAGTGGATAAATATAAAGAAGGGGATAAATAAATACACATTAATATTTATTTTATGTTAGGATGTTAAAGAAGAATGAAAACAATTCATGTGGTTAATTGAACCATTAACAAAAATTACCTATAAATGAGAAGATGTCATAATGGAATTTTTCATTGGTCTTCCGAAGTCATCAAGAGGGAATAGTGATATATGTATTGTGGTGGATAATCTTATAAATAAAACCCTCTTAATTGTGATTTTAGAGGATTTCACACTAGATCAACATATATATATTAACACTAGAGTAGTTGTGAGGCTGCATGGAGTACAAAAATTTATCTTATCTAGTCCAGATCAAAGAATCTACACCATGTTATTGAAAATTATCCAAAATTATCTAAAAGATGAGATGTACTACAGTATTTCGTTTCATCCTTAAAATGATAGACAATCTGAGCACACAATTTAGAAACTGGAATATATTTTGAGAGCATATTCTATAATGTTCAAAGGAGGATGAGTCCAATATCTTCCTCTGGCTAAATTCTCATAAAATAAAATTTTCTAGTCGAGCAAACAAATGGATCCCTAGGAATCCCATTACGAGTAGAGGTGCCGAACATCTGCATGACGATATGAAAATGGGGAACATAAATTGGAAGTTCGAAAAATGGGTGAAGAAATGGTGGGAAATGGTAAGACCATTCAGTAAGACGTCAATGCAACTCAGAGTCAGCAGATGGGACATGATAACAATATTTGATGATACCAAGAGGTTGATTTAAGACACATGATATTCCACTTCATATATCTATGGAAATAAGTGATGATATTTGGGAAGAAGGGAAATATTAGTCCAAGATACATCATCCCCTTTGAGATCTATGATTGCGTAAGAGTGGTGGCGTAATGACTAGAACTCCCACTAAATCTATCTCAAGTACATGATGTGTTCCTTGAATCCTTCTTTATAATGTACATACCAGACACCACACATATACTCAATCTAGAGGTGCTGCTATTGGTGAATTATCTCTCACATGAAGAGACACCATTATAGATATTATATCACAAAGGAAAAATCCTACACAATAAGACAATGATCCTATAACAGTTTTAGGGAGAAACCAAAAGTTTGAATAGACAACATTGGAACTAGGGGAAGTGATGAGACAAAGCTATCCTCATCGATTTAAATGTTGGAAAAAAAATTTAGGTGGATAATTCTTAAGGGTTGAAGATTATAACTACCTGAAATTTTATAAATAAAATTCTCTTTTTATTTAATTAAATTTCTATTTTTGTAAAATGGTTATCGAAAAAACATTCTCTTATTTAGTTTTTATTATATCCTATCAGATTTAAATGACCGTTAAGAATCATTAACATTTATAATATATCAATTGAGTAGTGATCACAAGATTAGAATAAATATAGTATTTAATAAATCCATTTGAGACAGACAAAGGAAATGGGGGCAGAAATTAGTAGGATCATACCCCATAATGGCCATTTAATAGAGCATCTGATGGAGATTGAATAAATAGAAATTACCCTTGACCAAGAACAAGCCGAGATCCAACAACATAATAATGAGAGAATCCATTTATAGGAGTAGTTAAAGATCTTCATGATCACCACCAAACCATGTAAGCTAAACCACCCCATGAAAGTCCCACCATGAAACGTCATACTCTTTGGGTGTTTTATTACGTATTAATGGGACCTGTATCAAGAACATATAATTATGAGTATGTATATTAATATTTATATAATAAAAAATATATTTTTATCATATTATTGTTCCATTATAAATTATTTTTAATTTGATATAATAAAGCACAATTAGAATATTTCGGTAATATTCATATTCAATTAAGGAAGTTATTTTGAGGAATTAATGAATTTTTTAAAAAACAAATATATTATTATTAATTTTTTTTATTAAATATGAATTATCATATAATATTTATGAAGTCAAATGTATTTTTTATAAGGGTTCAAAAGCTCAAACTATCAAAAAAAATAAATCATTTGTCAACAAATGTTAATTAATATCTTAAAAGTGAAAATTAACACAAATATAATTTTTTTAAAATAAAATAAATATTATTTATGTAAGCATAACTATGAAATTATACAATGGTGACCATTTCTTAATTTTCAGAGAAAGTCAAATTTTTTTGTGAATATTAAATAATGTATAAATATTGTTTTTGTATTATGAAATCATAATGAACCAAAAGTGATTTAATAAACACTAGAAAGGGTATCCATGACCCAATATTTGTTTTAACTTTTATATGGTGAAATGATATGATTATTTTATTAATTTTATGAATCCCTTATGAATCCTTCAAATCCATTAATATATTTTGTGGTTTTAAAAAGATTTCATTATGAGTATGATTCACCACCACATAATTAAGGTTATTATATTATTATGTAGGAAAATAGAAAAATAATGATAACCCCCACAATTTTTTAGAAACCATCGTAAAAATATTAGGTTGGTATGTGGTTTTAGTTATATTGTTATATAGTGTCTAAAACCTAAATAATAATGAAATACACATATTTTACAATATAATCCAACCAAATATCCCATTTACCTCCACTCAAACTAATTTAATCACATACATACTCATCTATAAATTATATTGATTCCACCAAATACTACCTAAATCTCTTAATAATCCCTTTATAGGTATTTGGAGTCACACACTGAAGTAAGGGATCTTTTCCATTATCCTCACTATTCAAGTATATTCTTTACCTTATATTGTTATCATCATTTCCTTATGATAGGATATATTATCACATATCCACCTTACTATATAATTTACATCAAAATTATTATATAACCCTTTTTATATCTCATAAACACATTTTATGTTCTTTCTATGATGTTATTATGCTGTAGAAATTACATAGTGATTTTCCATGCAAAAAACATTGTTTAGTGAATACCATACCGATTTAAAATTATTGTTATTAACCTTTATACATTTGGGACATAAATTTATGCATTACACACTACATTATTATGGAAGAAGAAATTATCATGATTGAATCCATGTTTTTTGATCGATGTTAAATACTTAATCATGAGAATGAAATGAATGTGATGGGTGCTCCCAGAATTTTATAGATCACCATTGCATTGGGAATGGTTTAGTTTCATGAGATATAATGTTTTGACAAGTAATGACCCCAATTCCTTTATAGAACCATTTACACCATTATGCCTTGGAGGTATCCCCTTGACCTATGTTTATGCTGTAGTGCTTTAATTTGTTTCTACATTTCACATGTCATTATTATCATGATATATGATATCAAATTATTATTTTTTATGATTAATTATCTTTTTATTACCAATTGATATCCATATTTGCAAACATATATCACCTTATTCCATGATTATTCATTTTTTGGAAATTTTATTACACCCCTTTCTTACATTTTCCACATGGATATCCAGTGAAGTTTTAAAATCCATGGAATATTATTATCATGTTAAAAAAAATTCAATAAAGATGATGTATTTCCTATTTTATGTTATTATGTAATTTACCTAAGTACATAATATATTATAACTATCAACCATTTGGGATATATTATTTTTAATCTTATTTAATAAATCATGTATTAATGTGTTTTAAGGAGAAGGGTTATTAAAACACCTATCCCGAAGGTACCCCACACATAGGGACGTGGGCCATTTTTTTAACTCTTCTCCCACCAATGTTATGAAATATATTGATGGTTGAAAAATACTTGTATTGATGAAACAAGATAAAATTTATCCTAAGTATTATAAAAAATTTTATCATATATTACTCATAATATCTAAAATTAAGTCTTCGTATGCAAGGAAATATATCAGTTAAGAGACCCCCATAACGTTTGTCTATCTCTAACCCATATGTCACCTTGGGGAAACACTCAAAAATATTTCCTAAATATTATAATAGTATTAGTCATTATAAGGAAGAAAAAATAGAACATTGGCTGGATAATGTGAGTCCTCATGAACTTTATAAACCTAAATTGACATCATTTGAAGGAATGGAAAACTCGTTTTGTGATTCTATTCTTGAGTTATATTCTAGAAATATCTAATCGTTTTCACATACCTATAATGTAATGATTACAACATTATATCCTGAATTTATAAATTAAATAAATATCAGTCCCACCTTTGATCCATAACATTAAAATTATAGACAATTAAAGGATATATAAGATTATATAAAAATAATTCTTACTCTCATACATTCACATATGTCTTGGGATCCCATAAATTGAGAAAATACAAGAATATGGGGTCTCCTTAAAATGATCAAATACCAAAAAATAGGAGTTAATATAATAAAATGGGGATGTTTATGGATACATCCTTCCCACTAGTTGATGAATTTTACCCCCAAAAATTGTTTGATATATTTACTCAATTCAAGGAAACGATAAAAGAGTTAAGGTGACCAAATACTATTTTAATCATGGTGAATATTTCCATAGGTTATATCCATTATGTATAGAATCATATTCCATATTAAAAACATATTCCTCAATAAAAATATCAGACAATTGAATGTTAGTATAGAAATTATGTCCACCTACTAATCGGTATAGAAAACAAATACCAATTTCTCAAATGATTTATCAACATAAATAGTTACCCATATTAGGGTGGATGACTGAAAAAGATCTTGTGAGATACATAGATCTAATGCACACTGGTTATTATAAATGAAAAAACAAAGGGCCATTATATCATGATGTATAAATCAGAAAACCTACAAAAATATTATTTAACAATAAATTATATCAGTACTTTTTATCAATTTTGAGTAATTATATTATTCAATGGACGACATAAAGGGGAGTCTTTCGAGACTTCTACAATAAGGAAAACCATACATTGATTGGGTCAACACAACACCTCCTTATTCCATCATTGTAATTTTATCTTTCTCAAAGTCCAATGACAATTGTGACCTATAATAATAATTTATTGATTTTTTATATTGATGTGGTCCAATGATGGGAACCCTCAGCCAATAAGATTTAGTTAAACACGGTTTCATAATTCAGAATATAGATAGAAAAAAAACTTTTATGGATAGATATATACTTGTTAGATCAATCATAGGATTTGAAGACATATGTGGTATGTTCCTATTTATCTAAAATTATGGTGTGGAAAATGACAATCCTCAACCTATAAAATTTCAAACAATGTAAAAAATTAGAGATCCTCAAACAATATCACTAGGTGAAATGATATAAACTATTACCTAAACATTAAAATCACTAAATGTGGGTTCCTAGGGATAAAAATGGATATCCATTAAGATGCGTTACATGCACCTCTCATCACGGTAATGCACTCGTGGATATATTATGTTTAAGTAATTGATATTTTAATTAATAAATAAATACTATTTTTGTGAAATTGATCAACATTAAACATCTAAAAAAAATATTGATTTGTATAATCTATATATAAAATTTACTAATATTAACAATGGTAACAAAATTATAATATATATATAAACAGTATAGGGATCTCCGTAAATAAAAAATCAACTATTTCTACAATGAAACTACTAATTGTTTTTAATAAAATATACTTAATTTTAGTAATTAAAATTTCTTATATAAATAAAGTATTAATAAAAGTGAATTTTGCAATTAATGTTATATGAAAATAAGAATTGATAATATTTCAAGAGTAATTTTCTTATAATAAAATATATTTCTCCTATATTTGATGTATTTAATTAAAAAATAAAATTTCCACATTTTTGGATGAGAATAAAAAAATAACAACATTTTTGGATTTATAATATCAATATTTTCCCAAGATAAATTTTTGATTGTCTTATAAAACAAATTCATTTTTATGTGGATATTGAAAAATATAGTTTTTATAACTAAAATAAAATTCAATACATTATCATTATATAAGTATGAATTTTATATTAATGCTTCATTTTTATAAGAAAAATAAATATTATAGTTTTCTTTTTCTTTTTAAAATGTTTAGTATTAATATAAAAACAATAGTTTCAATTTTATAATATAAATAATATTTTAAAAAATATTATAATATATTACACATTGTGAATTTCAAAATTAATTCTTGTCCATTCTTCCAATTGATGAAAAAAATTTATTTCAAACTAGAAATCATTACGTCTAAATTATATAATAAAATAATATTTATTTTTATGAATATATATTAATTTTTAGTGGAAAAAACAAGTTACAATGGTTCAAACGAAAATAATAAAAATGAGAAACAGAAGTGGTAAATTACTAAATATGTTAAAACATGTTTTTAAGTTATGTTTTTAGTTGAGGATATTAGTTATATCATACCCAATACACTAATTCACTATATTCAAGATACAGTACTTGACTGGGTCTTCCCATTTATAATTTGTTTTACCTAAAACAGTTGTCGATTTTTACATATAAAAGAGACACTACACTCCCCAACCCCATCACAAAAAAGCTTTTTCAGTATCTTATTCTCTCTTAGACCTATCCTATGGGTACATTGATATTTTCTTGGTATTCTCAAAAGGGTATATGAAAACTTTTCATGTTCCCTTACAAATTAGATAATTCATGATTGAGATATATATTTCTAACATATCTTTCACAATTTAAATTAAATTATATGAGATTTTACTTCATAAACTTATATTACTCCAACATAAAATGATTAACAATCTATCATTTTTATTATATTATGTTATTATTATGACAACGTAACAATTAAGTACATATCTCTCATCCATTATGGAAAAAATGGAATGATGTGTCTATATGGACTACCACCTCTAGAAACAAACATGTATCGTCTTTACTTACCAACTAAACTAGTTGTTAAAAAACTGTAATCAAATAAATTTCTATGAAGTGTATATATATATATATAAATCTTCAAATCTTAAATACATAGAAAAATTTAATTCCTTCATCCACAAATTGAAAAATAATATCATCATCCATGTGTACATGTAGACTACTACCTCCATAGAATGACACGTTTTTTATTTATCACTATCATAGATAGTTATAGTGTATATTTATTGAGTATATAATAAATATTTACATAATATAAATCATTAATATGCTTCATTTGGGATGAATCAAACTAAAAAAATTGTTATATGTTAATCCATCGATATATGGAAATAACTCTGAACTAGTACATAAATGTATTCATCATCATGGAACGTGAATTGAACTACCATGTATAAAATTGTAGAATTTTATTTCTCTTAAAAAACAATCAATTACATTTAATTGTGATTAAATGTTTATCATTGGGATAATGTAGTTGATTGAAACCAATTTTATAAACCTCGTTCAAAATAGTTGTGATTATTAAAACCAGACATTGAAAATAGATTACAATAACCATGTAGATGAATAGGAATATTATTAATGATGAATATAAATGTCAATTTATATGATTATGGATATAAAATTGGAAATTGGTATTTTTATCATTATGAAAATGGAGCATAAATAACCCAAAATAAATTGAGGCTAATGTATTTTATCTTAGTGACTCAAACTCTTTTTTATGTTATATAATTTCACATTTAATTTTTTTCAACGATTTTTCTTTTGGAGTTATGTTCCCTTTTTTTGCTAAAAGTGGGTTTTCTCAAAATTCATTTCCATGAACGATGTTCATTTCATCTATATATTATATAAAAAATGGTGCCTTTTGAAGTGAGAATCATAACTAATAATTTGAAACATTTAATAAAAAATGTTTTCAAATATATACTTTTTAGATTTTTATTTCCTTGAATTCAAATTATGTACCTCCAAATACTGTTATCTTAAATGAATTCCACTAAATATTAATTTATTATGTGATACTTTTTTTAGTTAAATTTTTTCTTTATTAAAATATTAAATTCATGATACAATGTTATACCTATTAGATTATTTATGAAATATATTTTATTTCAATGGGTTACTTACGAAAATTGAACGAATCCTATTTGGATGTTTCAAAAACAAATTATTTTTCCATCAGTTCATTAAGATATTATGATAATTTAATTTATATGGAACAAATATGTATGGAAGATGATCAGTGGGTTTATATATCACCTCCAATTAATTAGATCAAATCTATATCTCACAGAATTTTCAGGAAAATAAATAACAAGTTTCTTCCCATAGGGACGAGTATAATGGGTTTTATAAAATTTCTAGAGGTTTTCTTCATGCGTTTTTTCAGATAGTTATTCAAAGAATAAGAATTATCATAATGGATATCCTATTATTTTGGTTGTGGTAAATTTGGTTATGTAAACATTTCCATTTTGTGTCAAGTTGTGAATTTTTTATGATTCCTTTTATTTTACTAATATTAAATATCTTCATGATTACACATTAATTTTAATATGTTTATCAATTTTTTATCATCCTAAAAATTCATATATTTATTTATAATAAATTTTACCTGCAAAATAAACTTTATGATTACTTAGTGATGTAGTTATGATATTATGTGTATCCATATTGTTTTATTATAATATGTTTTATCCATATAATCTATTATTAAGGTATTTTTTTCTTCATCATATCCTCTTTAAATTGCATGATAAGAAAAAATATGATATTTTTTCATTACTATGAATTTGAGCACATCCCTTTCGTATATATCCCTTCCTCAAATTATAAAGACAATTATATATTGTGAAATGTCTTTAAAATATTACACTGGGGAATAATTATAATTGAATGTCATTCATTTTTGTAAAATAATATTGTTATGTTGATATGTTTTAAAACACTAAATATTTAGGTTCTTATGTTGTGTTATTAATTGATATAGGCATTAATTAAAAAATGAGATTATTTTAAGATTTTTGTAATATTTATCTCTGATCTCTTTTCTGGGATTCAGTATGTGGTTTAATTACTGTTGGATATTAGTATAGTTATAGTTGGTTTCATGGTCAGAGAAACCTTGTAAAATCATAATATGAATCGTTGTAATGTATGACATACAAATTTTTTGATAAAATATATATTGTGTTCTCATAGAAATTAAATAAAACTATGGATTAGAAAAGTGGATTTAGGCTCAGGGACATATGAAGATAGTAATAATAACTCTATACAGTTTTCATTGGTTATTAACTAGTTTTTCATTTAGTCCTCAATAGGGAGACATAACTACACTACTAGTTTGAAACTCCTTGTGGGTATGGAATGTTAGATCATATTCCCTTCATGATCCTTTAAGAATGATTTTCATCTGGGTTACATTTATGGATTTAGAGGTAAAATAATCAGAGAATATGTCAACAACAATGACCTACCTAGTGTATCGGGACATACTGATGTATTTCAGGATGATCAACATGGTATTCCTCCAAATAAAGAGGTTGTGTTTTTAATTGAACTCATAAAAGTATCCATTTAAATTTCAATTTATCCATTTTTAATGGAACACATTAAATTGGATGTGTTGAAAAATAATCTATATGATAATTTCAACAAGAGATATTTATGATGGAGTTTTTATAGTGGTGTGTAATAGACATCGTTTAAAAAATGAAGGATCAGTTATTCATTTAAATATTTATTATATTAATAATAAAATAAAAATCTTGAACATGTATCCTTTGAATCATATTAATGAATTTGTTTTTCAAATATGATGTTTTTGATACATTATTAAGGATGAAATTTGATGAGGATGTCTTCAGTTAATGTATATAAGGGTGTTTATTTCCATGATTACATTACATATGAGGTCTGTGAACTGTTAATCTGTTTTTATTCCATTTCATATTATGAATTACCTCAATATAATAATAGATTTAGTCAATAGAGTCATTTTAGACTACCTTGATAATTTTTTTGTAATATTTAAGGTTAAATTCTTATATATTCAATGAGAAATGATGATAATGAAGGCCAGTTAAAGACTTTTAATTTAACTTGATGTATAAAAAACCAAATAAAACATTTAGAGAGTTTTATTTTAGTAGTGTAAGTTAACATTCATGGGTCATGTAATCAAAAAACAGGGTGCATCGGTAGATAAATAAAAAATTTACTTTATCAATAAACTGTCCACACAGACTCTTGTTGTAGAAATAAATTATTTTTTAGGGTAAGTCACATATTCCCTATGATTTTGGTAAAAAATTTCATTGGTTTAAAATCCAATAAAGTAGTTAAAATGTATTGGAGTAAATTTCATTTGAATAGAAAAATATGAATAGTTTTTAAATGAACTAAAAAAAGGATTCACTTCTGTTGTATGTACATTACCTTACTATGGGGAAGGTTTGATAATATTTGGGGTCCATTTCTTCACCATTATGAATTATAAGGTAATTTCTTATTCATCAGGAAACATAATTATTAATGAGTAAAATTACATGTCACATGATTCATAGCTCAATAGAGTTATCTTTAAACTAGTAATGGTCATATTATCACTATATAGATAAGTGTGACATATATATTTATCATAATGTCTTGAAATATACAATCAAAAAAAAATAATATATTATGTTCAAATACTGAAGTATGGTATTTGAAAAATATTATGACTACTCAATCAATTACAACAATAAGTAATTAAATATGTTGGATAATGTTATGAGTAGGAAATGCCACACTACTCTATCCATGATGAGGATTCATAAAGAAACAAAAATCATGGACTTAGAGGTAAATAATCTCAATATTATAATAGAATGTGATAAATATAATATTTCATAATTTAATAATCCACCATCGAATCACATAAATATCATTGAATAATATAATGAGTCTATATAGCTAAATATGGTAGCAAATATTCCATAGAAGTAGTTTTATATATATGGTGTCATAAGATTTGGAAACGTAACATGGGTACCACTAAATTTGGTATTGATGAAAATATTTTTAGAAAACATCACAATGGTTATCTTTCTAGAATAATATGGGAAGAAAATAAATTTTAAAAGGGAATACAAAACATCTTTTTGTATAACATTAAGAGAGATAATTGAGAATAAGTATTTCAACACTTGTATTTGTAGTAGGTTAAGGATAGGTAACAAGTATATGTGTATATTGAACCCCTTACCCATACTAGTATGTAAATATGAAAATGTAAAATTATAAATTATCAAATGACTATCAAAAACATTTAAATTCCAAAATGTTTTATGGGTTGTGGATGTTCACCTTACAAATTCAGAGTCTTTTATTTCCACCACAAATGATTTCTCCCAGGATAAACTCACCAATGTACACTGAATTGATGTTTTATGGATAAATTAATTATACCTCCATATTCTATATAATATATTTCTACGGTATACCCAAAGGTTCTAGAGTGGTCTACATAATATTCTTGATAAATTGATGAGTTACAATTTCATTATCCTCCTCTAGTAGAAGTCTTTTCAGGGAAGAGAATTCAACCTCTATAAGATTTCAAGAGATCCTTTTTTATGGATTTACAAATATGTTAAGATCAACAAATTCATTGGAAGAGTTTTATTATAACAAGAGTTTATGTTATTTAATAAAGAAGGAATCATTTTAGTATCTTCATGGGAAGATATATAGGAACCCAACACGATGGGATGAAATTAGATAGAGGAAAACGATATAACCATATGTTGTCCCTGAAAAGAGGGAAGAGGTTCAAGACATTCCAAGGAATATGAATGTACATAAACATAAATAAAAAAAATATGAAGATAATCAATAATGATATCAAGATTTTGTGTTAGAGAAATCGTGTTCATTTAAATACCTCTCATAAAGTGGGTAATGGGATTTGGTATGAAATGTATATAGATCCCTAGATACTTCATACCCTTTGATATCCAAGATCATGTTAGGGTTATAGAATTTAGATTTACAATCCCACCACATTTTTATTAAGGTCATGATGTGATTGATGTATCTGTTATTAAGGAAGAGTACATAAGATCCATTGCATGTAAAGATCTCATATGCTTTACATCTTCAACATGAAATTTTATGGGAAGAGAAACCTATAGAAATCGTTAACCTGAGAGAAAACGTTTTATGCACTAAAAAATACATATATGCATTGTTTTGTGCTGAAATTATATGTTTGAGGAGGCTAAATGCTAACATGATTATGTTATTAGAGAAATTTCCCCTTACTTTTTTTTCTTCTATGTAATTAAATATCAATTACTAAATTCTATTTAATGGGGAATAATGTTAAAAGCTGAATTTTTTCACCATAAATAACCACTATGTTCTATAACTGTCTTAAAACAAAACTAAGAAACCAATAATATATACACCATTGTATGGTAGCTTTATAATTTGGATGTTGAAATAGAAGTAAAATAATTATGATATATACATATATATAGAAATATAACATTGAATTTATGTGTAAACTCACAAAGGGATTCCAATTTATAAATGAAATATTTTTTTCTAAAATTTTCTACTTAATATAATAATATTGTTTTATATTATTATCATATTAACATTAAATTAATTAGTAATTTCTATGAAATGTGTAAATTAATAGATACTAAAATCCATTTTATAATACATAATTGTTTTTATCTATATTTTATATTAATTATTATAAATAAAATTAATAATTTTTTAGATAATAGTTTAAAAAATTATATTCATTTTGAGAATTATTATTTTGATAATTTATTATAATTAAAAATTTTGAATTTTTTAAATGAAATTGATTTTTTGGTGAATAGAGAAAAATACTATTTTACAAATAAAATGATTCATATAAAATTATTAGTATATATTTATGAATCTTAAATTCATTAAACCATTTTATAAGACCCTGTATGCATTTTATATTTTAATTTACAATTTTAAAAATGTTTTTTAAATTTACAAACAAATATTTTACATTTTATGGATGAAATTATTTTTAAGTAAATAATTTAATATCATTAGTATTTAGAATAATAATTTTTTTCCCATTTAATATTTCTATCAATCAATTAGATTTTAAAATTTTTATCATTGTGTCTACATCATATAACAATACTATTTCTATTGTGGCCCAAAAAAGATAAATTCCATAGGTAAAAACTGTTTTCCATGGTGAAAACTAAAATATTGAAAATGAGTATCCTAATAGTTAATGGTGTAATCACGTTTATAGAATATTTTTTGTAAGTTGTAATGGTTCCAAACAACATTTAAACTTCCACACCCTATTAGTTACCAATTTTGCATCCAATTTTCTTGAGAGTGTCTTCTCATTATTTAAATGTGTTGGGTATTTAAATTAATGTTATTAATTTTTTTACTTATAAAAGGGGAACCAATATCCTATATTATATAAAAACCATAAAATACTCTGTTCATCCAAATATATAAAAAAATTCACCTAAAAAGATTATATAATTTTAGTAGTATTACTTTTAAAAAACCTTAATTAATGGATTAATCCTCTTCATAAGGGAGACAATTAAAATACTATAGTGTGGTTTTTTATTGTCTCATTCCTTATCAGTATTTATGTTTGTGCACTTATTCTTCACCAAAATCTATATTTCCATAATTAAATGATAACATAAGTTTAATTAGTTTAATTTAATTTTTTTTGTTAATGGAAGAATATTTAACAACTTTTCCCCTATACATTAGGGGAATAAGTGAATGATTCCTATGGGAATACCATCACCTATATGAAGAAACATGTTTTTTTCCTTCATCACAAAACCTATCTAGTAAAAAATAGAAATTAACTATGTGTATGAGTTTAAATTAATGTAATAGTTAAAAATTATAATGTAAGAACATTATGTTCAATAGCATGTATGCTATTAAACACAAAACATGTTAGGGAATATAATATCCCATGACATTATAAGAAATGTATTATTTTAAATAAAATCAATATATTATGTAGATTACTATGAATGTGATATGGATATTTCATGCTTCACGCACAATAATGAGTTTCTTCGGTTATTTTTTTTTCACGGAAGACACAGTTTCACCGAACAACAACATATTAATAAAAAATTATTATTTTATATAATAAGATATAAACTATCAATTAAAGTAGTGTTTGTAACACCCCGAGATTTTATGAAAAATATTATTTTTAATTTCATTAATGTCTTGTGTTGTACAATACACCAAAAGGAGCTTGAACAACACGCATCCTTGACTTTCCTTGCATTACATGCAATCGCGATCTTCCTCGATAGCGTGTGTAGTACGCAATACCGAGGTTCACTAAACGAGATATTATTATAATATTATTATGAACTAGCCATTATGAATAGTAATAACCAATTTTTGAAATTTTGTAAATTTTATTTTTCAAAATGGACTTCATTTTTGGATTCTGAATATCGAAATTAGCTTTGGGTGAAATTTTGGTACTTTTCAGATAACTGTCATATTCTGATGAATAGTGAAAATTACTAAATTTTAATTAAAAACAACATTTTTAATCGAAATAATTAATAGTGATAAATTATTAATTTGAGTGGTTTTAAAGTATATTTATAATATATTTTTACAATATAATACAATTATGGTCATTGGATGTAATTTCACATTTAAACCAGACATAAACAAGTGTCAATCTTTTGATAGTTATTTTCTCTTAAGAACATGCTATTTGTTTTGACGATGGGAATTAATTATTAAATTAATTAATGCAACTGATATGTTTTGAATTTGGTAAAATGTACATCATTTTGGAGTTCATAATATCAAATATAGCTTAGGCCTAATTTTTGGTATTTTTTTGGAAACTTTTATTTTTTGATGAATAGTGAAACCACTAAGTGGTAGTTAAAAAAATTGAATTTTTCATAAAACTTAATTTTACTACTTCTGTGAATGGAATTTCAAAAATCCGAGAGACACGGTTGATGTCAGTAAGTAAAATCTGGTTCAATGAGAAGAAAATAATTTTTGGTGAATAGTAACTTTTTACTTTTTTTTACCACAGTTAAAAGAAAATAGGGTAATTAAGGGTAAAAATGAATTTATTATTACCCTAAAACATGTCTTAATTCTATTGGATAAGATTAATTCGACCACAAACAACCTTAGGAATAACATATGACCATTTAGCCCCACTTGGATTAGATTAGGACATTTATTATTATTTAATTCAAAGAAGAGTTAAAAGAGTTAAAATCAATGTTTATTTACTAAAACATTTTTAATATAGTGTTATAAATAAGATAAATTAGATTGTAAATATTCATAAGAAAGATAATAATATTTCCTACATAATGATATTTTATTTATAATTTTTAGACATTAAATAAATAAATTAATTTATGACACAATGATGATGCAGTAATTACCATAATAGTGAAAAATTAGAATAATTGATATTATAAATACCCAAATAAATATAATTTCAGACTTTTTATGAATTACACTAATTTTATAGGTTAATATGGAATGTTAGGATTGATTTAATTAACTTTGGTTGAAATAATAATTCTGTTATGAGTTTCACAAAAATAAACTATTGAATAGTGTCAAAATTGACATAAAATAATTTTTAAAACAAATATTATATTATTGAATGTTATTTTATTCCTAAAAATCTAAGGCTCAGCCAGGATACTTATATCAGGATAGGTGTATCATTAATGGACCACTTGGTGGTCTCTTGGATGTATATGGTATGTTTATTAACTATATAATATAAAAACACTAAGTGACATGGTAAATGTCAATCTAATTAACTAAGAGTTAAAACTAAAGGATAAGGTCCGTATAATGACCTAAACTTGTCAAAATTCTATTGTATGGGAGGATTGCGACCCATCCCCACCTTAGCTTCAAATAAATCAATTTGGAGCTATCTAAAACAGAATTTGGCTTTATAATAAAATAATATTTTTTGTTATTCTAAAGGTGCCCCTCTCCTCCTTTTTAAAAGGGAACCTCCTCCCCCTCTTCCTCACACCACTTTGAGCCTTCAATATCGGCCAAAACCTTCCCATTTCACTTCCACACTTCCCTAGAAACATCCTAGAGGTCCTGTTTTTCTTCAAAGACCAATTTTAGTGCCCTAATAAGAGGACTCAAAGGGCCTCTTCAAAGAAGAGGTAATGTCTGTTACTAATTCTTTCAACTTAATTTCTCTTCCAATTCTTCTTCTTAGGTTGTTTAGTTATGATGTAATAACATCAGTATCACTCAAATACTTTTATGTTATTATAAGTATGAAACAACCCTATTTCACCATCTATCCATCCTACGAAAAACAAAATCACCGCGCCTGCGTACGTACGGAATACCATCTCCACGCCGTGGTGTAATCTATTTTCCACCACCAGCTTACTTGGATGGGTATAATGGTGTAAATTATAACTATATATGATTATTTTAAATTGATATTGATTCTTAAATAGTATACATAAAATCCAATACAGTCCCATGATCATGAGAACGATATCATCGCTCGTGCGTATGTACGGACTACCATCTCCACGACGCGATGAGATTCATTCTCCATGTTAACCATTCATGAATGATTATAAATTATATATAATAAGTAATAATGAAATATATTACATAATAATAATACTGCATTTATGTGTATATATATGTATGTCATCTACTTAGTTCCATTCAACTCAATAAGGAAACGAAAACAGCGTTCATGCGTACGTACAGCCTACCGTCTCAATGAACGGTGTATTTCTTTCCATTTACTGATTTATTTTATATATGTATATTATGAATATATATTATATATAAATCATGTTTTATATTCTGGAATTAAGTAATCATGATCTACGTAATCACATGAATAATTACATGTCAAAACACGGACAACAAATGAAACAATTTTACCAAAAACGCTCTTTAACATGGAATTTACAAAAGAACGGGTAATATAAAGTCATAAGTGAACTATATATGATATCATAACAATGAGTATGATTCTTTAATAAGTCAATGAAATTATTTAAATAATTATAAAGGAGGTTCAGACACTTACGAAGCAAATCAGACGTAAGGTAAGGGAAATATCACAATCTCATTTTTATCCGAGATTGTTTATACTTTGGAATTTACTGGGGTGCATTTTATCATCCACATCAATGTTTCCTCAATATGTAATATTTAAATAATTATCCAATAGTTTATATCCAATTTTACCCTTTGATGATTTTCTAGTAAAAGATATGAATGAAATCTTTTTTTCGTTTTTCGTACGAGGTACTTTTTGACTTTTCTGACAAAAGTACGAGAAGAATGTTTTCTTTTAACTTATACGACATGAATGGATTTTTAAAACATTATTTCCAAGAAGCATCCTTTAAAAGTTTTCAATTTTATTTTTAATCAACTTTTTTTAGTTTAAAATTGTATGACATGTTAAGAAATTAAAATGTTTTTGAAGTAGAAAGGATATTTTCCTCAAGAATGGAGTTCAAGTGTTTTATCAAAATTATTTTCCATCTAAGATGATAAAGTATTATGTTTCTATCACTATTATTACATTGATTTGATGATGTTCTGATGGAATTATTTTTATGAATTCCATTATCTTATATGAATTGTTTTATGATGTCATGATGTTTAATATACCCATTCTTATTACATGGGTTATGCTATGATGTATGGTTTATGATTTTGTGGCACACATAAGAATGGAATCATTATGAGATGGGTGGGACCTATATCTTCGTCCAATGCATTGGGTAAAGATTTTATATCTCATGTGATAGACATGGCTGAAATGGCAGGTTAAATCGGTTCAGTGAAACAGGACTGAAACGAGGAGTGAACTCGGTTCAGAAAGGGACTTTGTCCTCTAAGATAGTCTTGGAAATGAGTCTTGACTAATAAGAAATGATTCTCTATGATTATGTGTGTATGCCACAAAGTTTCATGTTTTACGTTATGATTATTGGGATTACATTTCACTACTATGATTTATCCCATGTTATGATATTATGATCTCTTTTGCAGGTTAAGATTTCCAAAATGTTATGTTCTTATGAATATGATGTGATTGATATTTCCTTTGTTTACCCTTACTGAGCATTTCAGATCAACCTTTTATGTTTTCTTTTCCTTAGTATATAAAGAATGGATTTAGGTATAAAAAAAGGATGATATTTATGTGAGATGTTGAAGATCTTTCACCATGATTAGAAGATTATATTCCTAGTTTCCAAAGACAGTAAATTATTACGGTCCTTGTGTGTGTGTTTTTGTTATGTACTAAGTATTCCGCAAAAGTAATGTAATTCGGGTCTCTACAGTTTGTATCAGAGGGTGGTTTAGTCAACCTTTAGAGACTAGGATGCGAAAACGTTAGTGAGATCCCTAGAGATATTTCTAAGGTATGTCTAGGGATGTCCCTAAGGATAAGTATATATATAGGATATAGTCCTAGAACTACGGTAACGATCTTAGAATTTAACCTAAGATGTTAGCTATTAAGGGCGCTTTCCCTTTACTATGTTATTTTCCCTAGCATGATTTTTGTCTCTCACACTATTCTTTTTGGGTTTTAGAAAATGGCTGGAAATAAGATGATTCACAATAATGGAGGATATGATGGACAATGGAATGATATTCTTCATGAGCAACCAAATGAAATGGGATTGGGAAGTCCAAACATCATTATTATACCGAATCAGAAATCTCATAATATGATCAATAAAGTAAAATTTGGTAAGTTTCCTTACTCGGCTTATAAGAGAAAGATAGAGTTTCATGATGATCATAGAGGAAAGAATGTTCAATTTCCCCTATTTAAATCATGTGGGAAGAGGCATCAAGGAGAATGTTTCAAAGGAACTGGAAGATGCTTTGGGTGTCGAAAAGAAGGACACAAAGCTAGTAAGTGGAATGGAAAAGGTTCAGTTAACACCATGGATGAGGATAATGGTATTGCTACGACATCAACAATGGTTAAATGTTTTAAATGTGGAAGGTACGGGCATTATGCAAACTAACGCCCTAAGGGAAAGTCTCATGAAGAGAATTAGTACGGACGTATGAGTAGTATTTATGTTGATGATGATGAAGAGACTACAAATGATATGTAAGATGAAAGAATTATCGAAGCTCGGTCAATGGTTTAAGAAGGTTGTGGAATGTTGACATGTTTATCAGGTGTAATGTTGTATAAGTAATCTCATGGTACTATGGAATAAAGAGATATCTACGGATTGTTACACTGTTGTCTTTCCTTGAGTTTTGAAAGTGTATGATTAATGGTACCAGTATCCATTAAATTTTTTTCAGATATTTTTGGAATATAGATGATATGTGCATAATGAAGGGATAAGGAGAAAATGAAATGTTTGACAGTATTCATGAGATCATGATTGATATAAGTACTAAGTGATATCATGGTTTGAGTATAAAGAATTTTGAGGATTTTGGTTTGTGGAAAGTGTTAACTTTTAACTGCATTCATGTCTTCACTAAGGTTCAATGTGTATTCATTCTTCAAGAGAATGCATGATTAAGGTATTCACATGTTTGTAATTTTACCAAAAAGATATATCTTATGATATATGGGGGATAAATGATGGCATTCACGTGATTGTTATGTGACATTTCAAGTAATCATTTTCTTTATACTATGATCTTGGACCGAAGTATTTTAGAAAAGCCTAAAGATTGGAATGGATTATGTTGAACATAAGTTAGGATAGAACTTTTTTAAATATTATTGATGGGATGTTATAATAATATACCTTTATAAAAAGGACAACCTGCAGGACTGGCGACAACCCATCGCGTCAGACAAGGCTGTGGGAATTGAACCCACAACCAAAGTGCGACTGGCCTTTATCACCTACCACTGGCCTACAAAAAGTCCCTTTTTAGTAGAAACTAGTTTTATTATATTATTATATATGAAGTATAAGTTCATTTTAGGAACCATATATGATTAATCTCACTATAGATGGACTTATGTATTTTTGATAACTTTTATAACCTTTTGTTTGAGATAGATGGAATGACCCATCATTCTATCACATAATCTGCTAACACATCATGAATAACAAATTAAACTTAATTTCATTAAGGTATGAAGTGTAAATTGTTCAATTAACAAAGAACAGTGATATTGTATGAAAATCAAGTAAGTATTTCTTTTAATTCATCAACTTTAGAGAAATGATCTTGAAAACCAAAAATGTTTTCCTAGTGCTCTTATATCTGATGATTCAGATGGTACCTTATATCGTCACAAATTTATGGCTTTGTGATTGCTGGCTTTTCCATAGCCATGTTCTCTACAACTCTCTATCAGAACATGATGGTTAGATTTCTCTTCCATATCCATATTTTCACCTATGTTGAAACCCAGTGATTAGTTTATTTGGGTAACCGTTACATTTCATACTTTTGTTTTTAAATATTGGTTTTGATATTCCTTTTTACAATGTGGGTTTCTATTAAAGAAACTTTCGAATAGTAAACCATTTATAATCCCGATGAATTTCTAGGGTGAAATTCACTTTAAGGGGGGTAGAATGTAACACCCTGAGATTTTATGAAAAATATTATTTTTAATTTCATTAATGTATTGTGTTGTACACAACACCAAAAGGAGCTTGAACAACACGCATCCTTCAATTTCCTTTCATTACACCCAATCGCGATCTTCCTCGATAGCGTGTGTAGTACGCAATACCGAGTTTCACTAAACGAGATATTATTATAATATTATAATGAACTAGCCATTATGAATAGTAATAACCAATTTTTGAAATTTTGTAAATTTTATTTTTCAAAATGGACTTAATTTTTGGATTCTGAATATTGAAATTAGCTTTGGGTGAAATTTTGGTACTTTTCGGATAACTTTCATATTATGATGAATAGTGAAAATTACTAAATTTTAATTAAAAACAACTTTTTTAATCGAAAAAATTAATAGTGATAAATTATTAATTTTAGTGGTTTTAATGTATATTTATAATATATTTTTACAATTTAATACAATGTTGGTCATTGGATGTAATTTTACATTTAAACCAGACATAAACAAGTGTCAATCTTTTGATAGTTATTATCTCTTAAGAACACGCAATTTGTTTTGACGATGGGAATTAAATTTAAATTAATTAATGCAACTGATATGTTTTGAATTTGGTAAAATGGACATCATTTTTGAGTTCATAATATCAAATATAGCTTAGGCCTAATTTTTGGTATTTTTCTGGAAACATTCATTTTTTGATGAATAGTGAAACCACTAAGTGGTAGTTAAAAAAATTGAATTTTTCATAAAAGTTAATTTTGCCACTTCTATGAATGAAATTTCAACAATCCGAGAGACACAGTTGATGTCAGTAAGTAAAATGTGGTTCAATGAGATGAAAATAGTTTTTGGTGAATAGTAACTTTTTACTTTTTTTACCACGGTTAAAAGTAAATAGGGTAATTAAGGGTATAAATGATATTATTATTACCCTAAAACATTTCCTAATTCTATTTTAATAAGAGTAATTCGACCTAAAACAACCTTAGGAATAAAATATGACCATTTAGGCCCACATGGAATAGATTATGACATTTATTATTATTTAATTCAAAGAAGAGTTAAAAGAGTTAAAATCAAAGTTTATATAATAAAACATTTTTAATATAAGGTTATACACAAGATAAATTAGATTGTAAATATTCATTAGAAAGATAATAAGATTTCATACATAATGATATTTTATTTATAATTTTTTGATGTTAAATAAATTAATTTATTTATGACACAATGCTGATGCAGTAATTACCATAATAGTGAAAAATTAGAATAATTTATATTATAAATACGCAAATAAATATAATTTCAGACATTTTATGAATTAAACTAATTTTATAGGTTAATATGGCATGTTAGTATTGATTTAATTAACTTTGGTCGAAGTAATCATTCTTTTATGAGTTTCAATAAAATCAACTATTGAATAGTGTCAAAATTGAAATGAAATAATTGTTAAAACAAATATTATATTATTGATTGTTATTTTATTCCTAAAAATATAATGTTCCGCCAAGATACTTATATCATGATAGGTGTATCATTACTAGTCCACTTGGGGGTCTATTTCATGTATATGGTAAGTTTATTAACTATATAATATAAAAATACAAAGTGACATGGTAAATGTCAATCTAATTAATTAAGAGTTAAAACTAAAATATATGGTTAGTATAATGACCTGAACATGTCTAAATTCTATTTTATAAGAGGATTTAGACCCATCCCCACCATAGATTCAAAATAAATCAATTTTGAGCTATTTAAAACCGAATTTGTCTTTATAATAAAAAACTATTTTTTGTTATTCCAAAGGTGCCCCTCTCCTCCCTTATAAAAGGGCACCTCCTCCCCCTCTTCCCCACACCACATTGAGCCTTAAAGCTCGGACAAACCCTTCCCATTTCACTTCCACACTTCCCTAGAAACATCCTAGAGGTCCTATTATTCTTCAAAGACCAATTTTAGTGCCCTAAGAAGAGGACTCAAAGAGCCGCTTCAAAGAAGAGGTAATGTCCGTTACCGATTCTTTCAACTTTTTTCTTCTTCCACTTCTTCTTCTTAGGTTGTTTCATTATGAAGTAATAACATCAGTATCAATAATATACTGATATGTTATTATAAGTATGAAACAACCATATTTCACCATCTATACATCCTATGGAAGACAAAATCACCGCGCGTGCGTACGTACGGAATACCGTCTCCACGCCGTGGTGTAATCTATTTTCCACCACCACCTTACTTGGATGGGTATAATGGTATAAATAATAACTATATATGATTATTTTAAATTTATATTTATTCTGAAATAGTATACATACACTCCAAAACAGTCCCACGATCATGAGAACGATATCATCGCTCGTGCGTACCTACGGACTACCGTCTCCACGACGCGATGAGATTCATTTTCCACGTTAACCATTCATGATTGATTATAAAGTATATATAATAAGTAATCATGAAATATATTACATAATAATAATACTGGATTTATGTGTACATATATGTATGTTATCTACTTAATTCCATTCATCTCAATAAGGAAACGAAAACAGCATTCATGCGTACGTACGACCTACCATCTCCATGAACGGTGTATTTCTTTCAATTTACTGATTTATTTTATATATGTAAATTCTGAATATATATTATATATAAATCATGTTTTATATTCTGGAATTAAGTAATCATGATCTAAGTAATCATATGAATAATTACAAGTCAAAACAGGGACGACAAATGAAACAATTTTACCAAAAACGCTCTTTAACATGGAATTTACAAAAGAACGAGTAATATAAAGTCATAAGTGAACCATTTATGATATCATAACAATGAGTATGATTCTTTAATAAGTCAATTACATTATTTAAATCATTATACAGGAGGTTCGGACACTTACGAAGCAAATCAGACCAAAGGTAAGGGAAATATCACAATCCCATTTTTATCCGAGATTGTTTATACTTTGGAATTTACAGGGGTGCATTTTATCATCGACATCCATGTTTCCTCAATATGTAATATTTACAACACTATACAATAGTTTATATCCAATTTTACCCTTCTATGAGTTTCTAGTAAAAGATATGAAAGGAATCATTTGTCGTTTTTCGTACGAGGTACTTTTTGACTTTTCCGAAAAAAGTACGAGAAGAATGTTTTTTTTAACTTATACGACATGAATGGATTTTTAAAACATTATTTCCAAGAAGCGTACTATAAAAGTTTTCAGGTTTATTTTTAGTAAAATTATTTTAGTTTAAAATTGTATGATATGTTAACAAAGGAAAATGTTTTTAAAGTAGAAAGGATATTTTCCTCAAGAATGGAGTTCAAGTGTTTTATGAAAATTATTTTACATCTAAGATAATAAAGGATTCTATTTATATCCCTATTATTAAATTGATTTTATTATGTTGTGGTGGAATTATTTTTATGAATTCCCTTATATTATATGAATTTTTTTATGATGTCACGATTTTTAATATGCCCATTTTTATTACATGGGTTATGCTATGATGTATGGTTTTTGATTTTGTGGCACACATAAGAATGGTATCATTATGAGATGGGTGGGACCCATATCTCCCTCCAATGCATTGGGTAAAGATTTTATATCTCATGATATAGACATGGCTGGAACGGCAGGTTAAACCGGTTCAGTGAAATAGGACTGAAACGAGGAGTGAACTCGGTTCAGAAAGGGACTTTGTCCACTAAGATAGTGTTGGCAATGCGTATTGACTAATAAGAAATGATTATCTATTATTATGTTTGTATGACACAACGTTTAATGCTTTAAGTTATTATTATTGGGATTACATTTCACCACTATGATTTATCCCATGTTTTGATATTATGATCTCTTTTGCAGGTTAAGATTTCCAAAATGTTATTTTCTTATAAATATGATGTGATTGATATTTCTTTTGTTTACCCTTAATGAGAATTTGAGATCACCCTTTTATTTTTTCTTTTCCCCAGGATATAAAGAAAGGTTTTAGGTATAAAAAAAGGAAGATCTTTATGGGAGATGTTGAAGATCTTTCACCATGATTAGAAGATTATATTCCGAGTTTTCAAAGACACTAAACTATTACGGTCCTTGTGTGTGTGTTTTTGTTATGTACTATGTATTCTGCAAAAGTAATGTAATTCAGGTCTCTACAGTGTTAATGAATAGTATTAACAAAATTCTAAATATATACGGTTTGTAAGAATTTTAAATCATTTTATAGGTTACCAATTATTTACAAATGAATATAAATTCAAATGGAATAAAAATGAAATGCTTTTATGCTCACAAAGATTATTTATTTAGATATAATAAATTAATTAAAATTTGTGAATTATATTAATTAAATATATATTTTATATATTAAATAACATATTTTTGAGATTAATTAAGTAGATTTTATATGAATTAAATAAAAATAAATCATATTTTATGCTTAAAAGTTGTATTTTTCTATAAAGTCACTTTTATCCACTTCTAATGGTTAACCTATTTAAATTAAAATATATAGAACATATCTCAATTATATATCTAAAAATAAAATTAATTTTATAAATAATAACATAAAAATTATAATTGGGTGAATTTTTTGTATTTTTTGGAGTAATCTCATTTTTTGAAGAATAGTGAAAAATAGAAAATATTAATTCAAAAAATATTTTTCATTTAATTTATTTATAATGATAATTTTAAATAATTTCACAATTACATATATATCATTTGAATAATATTTAATACAATTTAGTTCATTGGAATCTATTTCGCATTGAAATTTAATATTAAAACATATCAATCTTTTGATCATTTTAACATTAAAAATCTTCTTCATTCTCTCAGCTATGGGATTAAATTTAAATTAATTTCATACACTTATATTATTAGATTTTGGGAAAATTTTTTCCATATTAAGAATATAAATAATTTATAATTTCTAATAAGGTCATTTTTTTTCTAAAAAATATTAGTGATAATGATTAAAATTAATTACAGAGATTAAGAGAAATGTTAGCTTAATAATGGAATAAATGTCAAAGTTAAGGGCCAAAAGTACCTATAAACTTTTCCAAAATTCATTTTATGTTCGTAAATAGACAATATACACCATTATATCATATTTGAAAAATTATTGGTGCCACTTAACATTGGAAACACTTTGGTGTAATTCACTTTTCAAAAAATTAAATGAATGTCGCTCATCCTCTGATATAAAAAGGAACCAACCCTCCCATTTATTCACATAAATAATTCCAAATTGGCCCAAAAACTCAGTAAAAATATATCCTCGACATCCCAAACCTTATCTTAGAGGCCCCACATTTGTACTAAATCAAACTTATGAATCCCTTTGGTGAAATCCAAAAGTAGTTATTTGAATAAGAGGTAACATCCTTCCTCAAGCTCTGTGGTTTTATTTTCCTTCACCACTTGTAAACTATTATTTTTTTCAGGATTATATATTAAAATATGTATCATAAATAAAATAATAAATTTCATATTTTATGTTTTTATCCTACACTTACACACACATCTATCTAACTAGTAATGAAATTTCCATTTATGTGTACGATGAACTACCACAACATGAAACATTATCGTTCATTTTTATTTTACCACTTCTCATGGTTGGTAATTATAAGGTAAAGACTATTTATAAAATATATATATGATATTTATTTTTTAATGTATTCTTATAGGGTTTATATATAACATATACCCTTATGCATTCCATTCTAAGGGAATAATATATCATTATTTGTGGAATCACGGACAACTGCCTCCTCAAAGAGATATAATTATTTCATACTATACATGGTACATATATATATTTTTTTAAAAACCTATGTAAAATATATTATATATATGCTTCTAGAATTATAATATACACATATATCTTCAAATTTTTAGTCTATTAAATTATGGAAAGTAAATGAAATTAGCATTCAGGAGTAAGAACGAGCTACCGTCTCTATGAACGATGGATTTCATTTCCTATATCAAAAAATTATAGATCATTTAAAATAAATATATAATTAAAATATTTTATATTTAAATAATTTTTTATATTCTTGATATGATAAAACTATAATTTGAAAACAAGTAACAAGACAAAACATACTTTAGAAACTAGGCAATTAACACAGAAAATTGTGAAATTAATAACATATTAATAATAAACGAGTATGAAAATATTATAATAACCTAATATATGATATATAAAATAAAAATAAGGGTATGTAATAATCTATTGACATTTTTGAAACAATAATACATGATATTAATGGATGCTCACCTTAAATGAAATGTATGGTTTGGGATGTCATCTAACTTTTTTGCATCTGTGAGATAAATCTCATTTTTACCCCTTAATTATATTGGGTGGTGTATCTACATCCCATTATAATATGAGGTATATTGAATTATTTTATCTTCCTATATTTTTCTTTTAAATTTTAATTACTTTTTCTAGTGGGATTTGAATTAAAATATACATGTTAGTAATGAATTTTGTAACCTGATTCATTTTTATTGGGTTATATTACTTCCTCATTACTGTTAATATTATAAAATCATGTGTGTAATAAATTATTAATATTTATTTTTTAATTTAATATTTTTTATTCTTATTTAATTTTAACACACATAATATTGTCCTTGATTGATTATCACATCAAATTTATTGTCTTTTTAAGTGTTTAATTCATAATGTAATTTTATTTGGGGTTGTTCACACTTGAATTTACATTAGATGAAATTATTGCATAATTATTGCATAATTATTTAATAAGTTATTTATATTTATTATCCTATTTTTATTCATGACCCATTTTAAGTATTAGTAATATTTTTCTACTCTTGGTTACTCAAAATTGTTTTGAAAATATTTTCAAGAGAACCTGACATCATTTCTATCATTAGAAAGAGAAACTATTAATTTTTTTTAAATAGGATTCCAATTTTCTTTTAATATTCCTTATATGATTTATGGGAGAAATATTTATTATTTTTCACTTTTGTAATCGTTTTCAAAAAATTATTCTTGTTTTCATTCCGAAGAACACACTTTTCTATCCATTTACTAGGTAAAGGGAAGGTTCTTTTTAATTTGTTTTTCATGAACAGATTAACCCACCATCGTACCATCGAAGCACACATTGCATGTTTAAAAGGATAAAATATATATAAAATGTCTTTTTCAATGTTATTTTCAACAAATTTTATTTTCAAAATGTTTCTCAATATAAGAAGGATATTTTAATCAAGTATATTTTTAAAAGGACCTTTAATATAATTTCCATTCATCAAGGAAAACAAAACATTAATTTTTAAACCACTTGTGAAATGTTTTATCGACACTATTATTATTCTTACATTGGATGTTTTATGATTTCTTCGACAACATATAGTATTTAAATTTACTAAATTGAATCCTTTTAGTCCACTTTGAATATTTAATTTTATATTATCAATAAGAATTGAATTTAAACTAATTGTATATATCATTTATGATGGGTTTTTTTATTTCCCGATCCATTTATAATTTATAAATAAGATGTTTAAATTAATGGTTTTTTATTTATGGTTGAAATATTAATAAATATGAATCTTTAAATCAACGTGTTTATTTGATAAAGCAGTTTGTTTATCAATTAGTCGATATATGTTGAATGATTTAGATATGAACTATACAGTTTGGGTACCTAGTTAATGAAAGATTTTAGTTAAGAATACCTATTAATATAATCCATTATGGTTATGGACTATTTAATATAAGCACTGTGATGCATTTGTAGTCTGAAGAGATAAATTTATTTTAAAAAAACCTTTAATATTGTTTCCATGGAGAATAGAATGTTTTTACTAATAGAAATATTCTGTTTTGAGAATAAATCTTTACTCTAAAGGATTCTTGTGCCTTGTAAAAATAACATCCAAAACTTAATCATTTCCATTATTGAGAATGGATTTATTATTATTATCTAAGAGATTATTTTTTTGGAGAATCTATGGACGAATTTAATTCTTAGTTTATTAATTAAATGATTTTTTTTCAGTTTCTTAACATATGATATTGATTATTTCTTATAATGTTACTTGAATGGAATGTATTGTTCGTTACTTAATGTTGCATGTTGATTTATTCTCATAAACTCATAATTTATTCTTCTTTACTTATCCCTCGGTGATTAATTTATTTCACTCGTACTTTATTTTCATTCCTTAACAAACTAATAAATATACTAATATAGATATGATAGATTGATCTAGATTGAATAATGTAACTATAGAAGAAATGAAAAAATTTATGTTGTAATTACTATACTTATTTTCAATACATGACTCATTTAGGTATCTGGTTTACCCACACTACTAAACTCTATTGTCCTTCTAGATTTTATTTCATATAGTCAGCAAATTTAATGTTTTCAAAAGTTTGGATATAGGAATTCTGGGGTCAGGTTGGAATAGATGTTATTAGAGTAAGTTTACTATCAACCTTGGGAACTAGATTTTCTAATGTATAGAATTGAGAACATATCCCTAATGTTTAATTTGAGGATATGTATAGAATAACATCCTAAAAATTTTGTAAGGTATATATTTTGTGTATAAGGACCCCACCTAAAAACATTACATAATCTTAAATTAAAGGATTAATTCACATTAAGGATCTTTCCAGGTTTAATGATTTATAGAATTAGGCCATAACTATTACATTACATCTCAAAATATTACAAAGTAGATACTTCTACTCAGTTTCCATTTTTTCATAAAATAAAAACTCTTAAAAAAAATCATGTCTAGTTCCATGTTTTAGACAACATGACTTTTCCTTGATCGCATCCATGAACATATTCATATTTATGTCCTGTGAAAAAAATTCAAAACTCGGGATGCGAATAAAAAGCTTAGTAAGGAATACACAAAGTAGGAAACCTAATATTTTTTAAAAACAACAAGTAAAATAAGAATACTTTATCATAAGTAATAGTTTTCATAATTATGATGTTGTAAATACTCTTCAATAAATAAAAGGTCATTTGATACCAATTTGTAACAAATATATTACCATTAAATCCATATAAATAACACATAACATATAAAGTTACCATGGAACATAAACGTATTTAATAGAATAACAATATGGTCGACTTCCACACATATCACTAAATGGAATAGCCATACAAGAGAATTCCATACCCAATGCATGGGAAGTTATAACATAACCACCCGTCCTGGTTTATCACAGCCCTATCCTTCATTTGGTTTATCACATAACCAACCATCAAATTTCCAAGTATCATTTTAAAATCAGAACACATACAACAAATATAAAGGAAAGAAAAAATTTATACATTTCAATCACAATATATCACTTAAATATATTGACATAACAAATCAAATATCAAAACCATTTTCAATAAAAAATACATAAAAGAGTGTATGGTATTTATTATAATTTTAATAACATTACTGCATGCTAAGGAATCCCAAGATTAAATAATAAGCACGGCAGGGGAAAAGGTTGCTATCAAGACGTATGTTAAAAAGAAACTTTTTTTTTCATATATTAAAAATCCTTAAAGAAAAATATTACCTTTTAACGAAATGAAAATTCAAAATGGTTTTATACACCATATAAAATAATTTCCTGTGTAAATCAAATACTTACCTAAATAAGAAAGATAAGATCAACCCAAAGAATGGGAATTGGGTTAAGAAGTTCCCTTACCTTGTGTCTGACCTTACCCGTTCGTTCTTTAATATCATGAATAATAAACTAAAGTTAATTTATACTTGATTAAGAATATATTTCATGTTTATTATTACTTTTATATCACTTATTAACATTTTATAAACATTATGTAATCATTTATGTTAATAACAATCATTTTTTCGATATTTGGTACTTGAGTCAAAAATAGACATTTTATAATTATAAGTTTTTTATGTGGTCAAAAGTTCCTTATAAACAGAATCATATTAATGATTTAGATATCATATATATCATATATTTATAGTATATACATTTATTTATATTAGTATATAACATTTTGGAGGTATGAAATGAAATGCACCGTTCATGGAGACGGTAAGCGGTACGCACACATGAATGCTACTTTCATTTCTATTTTATGGTATGGTGGAATGAAAAAATAATGATACATATTTATATTATAATTCTATTATAATATCATATATAATACCATTAACCCCATCCTTTATACATCCCACATATGGATTTAATGAATCATATCACTTTGAGGGGGTGGTAGTTCGCACTTCCTCAAATGAAATTTTCACGTTTACCCACTATGGAAACCATAATGGTATGCTATAAAAGAAAAATAAAAAAGCCTAAATAAATGATAAAAATAACATATATCATATATAAATAATTTTCCATCATAATGGCCACCATTACAGGCTGTAGGAGATAATTGAACAATCATCGTTTTGTGATGCAGTGGTTTGCCATCCAAAGAAACCATATGTTCTTTACCCATTAGATGGAGGTCTGTGTAGGTGTAGCTCGAATAATTCTTATAAAAACATCCTAGTCTATTTAGTTTACTGGTATTGTTAAAAAATAAAGGAATATAAATAGGTTAGGGGGTTGTAGAAGTGAAATAAAACAAACGAACTTAAGAGAAGATGTTATCTTTAAATCAGGTAACTCCCTTTTGATTGTACCAAGAGCTTTTCTTGAATTGGCTTCTGCCTAAGTTAAGGCTTCTAGGATGAAGATAGGGATCTTGGGAGATTATTGATGTAGAGGCTAAATGAAACAAAGGGCTTGGAATGTGTGATAAATGGGAAAGAAGTTTGGGATTTTTATAAGGGAGAGGAGGGGCGCTTTTTGAAAGTTTGAAAATATTTTTTTATTATATAATGATTTTCAGTTTCTAGAGGTTCAAAAATCATTAAATCCGATGATAAAAAGTCCCATGTTCTAAATAAAATAATCCAATAAGAATTGGTCAACTTTGTGATAGTTTTTTAAATTTACCTATTTATTTATTTAAATCCTCCATTAATGATGTAAACACTGCATCATCATTTTGTCATAAATAATTTTATTTATTTGATGTATAAAAATTATAAAAAAATTACCATGATGTATGAAATATTTTTATCTTTATAATTAATCTCTATATAAAACTATATCTATTACATATCAACACATTACAATTGTTTTAGTAAAACAAATCATGTTTATGAAATATTTATTTTTACTTCAAATAAAATGTTATTAAAGTCATTATCTAAACCAAGTGGCTACATGTGGTCCCAAAATTTACCCATGGATTTTCAAGGTTTTCCATGACTCATCCAATAAGGTTAAGACATGTTTCAAGGTAATTTTATATTATTATAAAATTATTCTTACCCAAAATTACCCTAATTATCTTTAATTGATTTTAATAAAAGTCAAAAAATACTATTCACCTAAAATTATTTTCATCCTATTGAACTAAATTTTACTTAATAATGAAAACCATATATGTAGGATTTTTGAAACTCAATTCACAGAAGTGGTAAAATTTCATTCAAATGAAAAAGTCAGTTTCTTAACTACTACTTAGTGGTTTCACTATTCATCAAACATTGAATGTATTCAAAAACATTCCCAAACATTACCATAAGCTAAATTTGATATTAGGAATTCAAAAATTATGTTTATTTTAATAAATTAAAAACATAAATGTTCCAATAATTAATTTTACAATTAATTCCCATTTTCAAAACAAAAAGCATGTTTTTATGAAATAATAACTATCAAAACATTGACACATGTTTATGTACAATTTAAAATTGAAATTAGTTCAAATGACCAAGATTGGATTAAATGGTAAAAATAAAATATATTTATACTTTAAAATAAATTAATAATAAAATTTAACCATACTAATAAATTAGTTTAAAAGGAGGTTTTGAATTAAAACACCGCATTGTTTAACTATTCAAAAAAAAACATTATTAGAAAAATTCGAAAATTTTATCCAACGTAAATTTTGTTGTCTCAACTCTAAAAATGAAATTTATTTTGTCAAATAGAACATATATTAGTGATAAAAACTATATTTAAAAATGGATCTCTTTCAAAAGGCGGAAAATTGACATTTAAAAAAATATTAGAGTATTTATGCCTAATATCAGATTATTTTTTTAAGACTTTATATTTTAATGGATACACGTAAAATCATTTAGAAAATGTGTATAATCATATTTTAGTCAATTCTATCCCCTCCCGCAAATTCAAAAGCTAAGCATTAATAACCATTTAAAATAATAATATTATATTGTTAGTGTGCGATGTATGATTTCAAAGAAACCCATTGTTGCGTATCAGGTATTCCATCGAACATATCAACCCCTTTATGGAAAAATTAATATTTTATTCACAAAATATTAAAAAATATGAACATTGTTTTATTCTTTTTTACGTGGGATGTTACTTCCTCCCACCCTTTTGGAAATTACATCCTCATAATTTTATTCACTTATCAAATAAATTTTTCTATTTATCCCTTATAGCCGTTTCAAATTTCGACATTGCCTCTTAAACCATATGGTTTCTTGAAAAAACCTTCACCTGATTAGTTACCTTATTCCGCAATACATGATCTCTATAGTCAAGAATCTAGATTGGTTGTTCCTCATAAGAGAGATTCTATTCAACTGAACTACCTATGGGCTCAAAACATGAAATGGACCTAGCATTTACTTTCTCAACATTGAATCATGAAAAACATTGTGTAACTGGGACAAACATAGCGGCAAATACACTCAGTATGGAACTAATCCATCTTTCTCCAGGATTTCATAAGGTCCTATGAACCTCGAACTCAACTTTTCCTTCTTACCAAAACACATCACACTTTTCCGTGGATAAACATTGAGAAAAACATGATCACCTACCTAAAAATAAAGATCCTTCCTTCAGATATCCGCATAAATTTTCATTCTGCTATGAGCTGTCCTCATGTGCTTCAAAATAAACTAAGCTTTTTCAACCATCTCATCTACCAATTCTGGTCCCATCAATTTCTTTTCACCTACATCGTCCCAAAAAGTTGGTGGTCAAAAATGATTTCCATATATTGCCTCAAATGGAGCCATCTGTATATTTAAATGAAAACTATTATTATAAGAAAAATCATCCAAAGAATGATGTTGGTCACAACTTCCATGATAATCCATCGAGAAAGCACGTAACTTATCCCTGAAGTTCTGAATTGTTTGTTTTGACATCCCATCAGATTGATGATGAAAAGAGGTACTAGATTTTAATTTAGTACCCAAAAACTTCTAAATTCCTTTCTAAATGTTATAAGTATACCTCGGATCATGATCAGATGCAATGGAGAGGGGAACTCCATGCAACCTGACTATATCATAAACATACAAATGAGAAAGATGATATAGAGACAAACTATCTATAACAGGATGGAAATGAGCATAATTAGTCAACCAGTTAATAGTAACCCGAATTATATTATTACCTCAAGATGTCCTTGGTAATCCCACAACAAAGTTTGTGGATATACTTTCCCAATTCCACTTTGGAACCAGTAAAGACTGAAGCATCCCTTTCAACAACTTCTGCATTTCATTAACATGTTGAAAAGTTAAACAATTCATAATAAATTTAACAATATCTCTTTTCTTTCCACCCCACTTGTAATAATCCCGAAGATCTTGGTATAACTTAGTACTTCCAGGGTGAACTGAATACAGGGTACTATGAGCTTCACATAACTACACATTCTTCAATTTTGAATATCAAGGCATCCATCTTCTTTTCCCAAAACTCAAAACACAATCATTATCAATGTCAAAATTAAGCAAATTACCATTCTAAACCAACTCTACTTTTTCTACAACTCACTGCCTTCCTTCTGCGCTTGCATAATTCTGTCTGATAGACATGATCTCACTAACACCGGAAACAAAACAGAAGAACTTCTTGCACCAAATAATTCTATGTGAAATTTAATAAAATCGAAAAACTAAGGATCTCATTCCAAATGAGGCATTGTTAATGAAGCATTACTTTTTCGACTCAAAGCATCAGCCACTTTATTTGCTTTTCCAAGATGGTAAATGATCATGAAATAATAATACTTTATTAATTCTATCCATCTTCTCAATCCAATGTTTAATTCATTCTAAGTGAATATATACATTAATTTTTTTTGGCCAGTATATTTTTCTCATTTTACTATATACAGATGATGACTCAAAATTTTTAAGGTAAAAACAACTACATCTAATTCCAAATATTGTGCTGGGTAATTTAACTCATGAGGTTTCAACTAACGTGAAGCATAAGCAATTACCTAATCATTCTGCACAAGGACACAACCATGTTATTTCAATTAAGAATCACTATTGATATCAAATTCTGTATATCTGTGAGTTAATTCCAAAACTAAGGCATTCACCAATCTTCATATCAATTCCTAAAAACAATCATCACATTATTTTTTCCAAATGAACTTAGCACCTTTTTGAGATAATTTTTTCATTGGACTAGATAACCTTGAAACATTCTAAAACATCCTCTGTTAGTATCATGCCAAAACAATACAACTACAGATCTAAGTTATATATGTGGGTCTTGGAAATTATTCAACAACTTCCGTTTTAGCAGGATCCAAAGTTATTCCATTTTTGGATACAATGTTACCAAGGAATGAAATATTTTTATAACTAAAAATCTCACTTGCTGAATTTTACCTAATGTTTCTTTTCTTTTAAGGTTTTCAAGATAACCCTTAAATGACATTCAGGTTCCTATTTACTTTTGAAAAAAAATCATTAATAATAACAACCACCATATTTCACATTAGTCAACTGATCCATTACTAGAAAGAAAATATTTAATTCTGATTCTAACCATCTCAGGATGTAGATTAGGAAGGTCATTTCCTTCTGTATGCCTTCCCAGCACAACTACCCTATTTACTCTTCAAAAATGAATTTTAAACATAGAAATATCTTAGACAAAGCTACACAGTAATATGTAAATGCTATATCATTTCAATCTTACCATAAATTAAATTATATATTTTTATTTAATAATACCATAACTCTTGAAGTTATCTAAACTAGACTCTGATACCAACAATAATGAACCAGCCTTAAAACATTACATAATATTTAATTAAATGAATAATTCACATTGAGGATCTTCTCAGGTTTAGTGTTTTAGAGAATAAGTCCAAAACTATTAAATTACATATCAACAGTTTACAAATAAACACTTCTACTCAGTTTCCATTTTTTTATAAAATGAAAACCCTAAAAAAAAGAGTCACGTATAGTTCCATGTTTTAGACAACATGAATTTTCCTTAATCTCACCCATTACCCTATTAATCATTACGTCATGTGAAAAAAAATTCAAAACTTGGGATGAGCATACAATGATCAGCATGGGATACACAAAGAATGAAAACTGTTATTTGTTCAAAACAACAACTAAACTAGGAATACATTATCATAAGTAATATTATTCACCTTTATGAAGTGGTAGATTCTCTTCAATGAATAAAAGATCATTGATTACTCTTTTTTAAAAAAATATTACCATAAAACCCATATAAATAACACATAACATATAATTTTAACTTGGGACTTAAACATACTTAAATGAAACAACCATATGGTAGACTTCCACACATATCACAAAATGAAATAGCCAAATGTCTGACATCCATACCCAATGAATTGGAGTTTTTAATGTAACCACCAATATTGGTTTATCATGGAACCACCTATCATTTGGTTTATCATGTAACCACCAGTCAGATGTCCAATTACCATTATAAAATCACAACACATACAATAAATATTAATGAAAGACAACATTTCTACATTTCAATCACAATATATCACTTAAATATGTTGAAATAATAAATCTACTATCAAAACCATTTTCAATTCCAAAATACGTCAAATAGTGTATGGTATTTATTTTCATTTTAAAAACATTACATCTTGCTATGTAATCCAATGATTAAATAATACATGTGGTGGCTGAAAAGGTCGTTGTCCCTGCCTATGTTAAAAAGAATTTTTTTTAATTTTTAGTAAAACACCGCGTAGAAATATATTTCCTTTGAAAGAAATGGAATGTCAGAAGGGTTTTATAAGACATATAAAATAATGTCATGTATAAATAGAAGAAATCCATAAATAAGAAAGATAAGATCAACACAAAGAATGGGAATTGGGTTAAGAAGTTCCCTTACCTCATGTCTGACTTGACCCTTTTCTTCATTAATCTCTTAAATAATAAACTAAAGTTAATTTTTACATTCTTAATAACCTATTTCAGGTTTATTATTTCTTTTATATCAATTATTTCCATGTTATAAACATTATGTAATCATTTATGTTAATGACTTTTTTTTGTCGATATTTGGTACTTGAGTCAATAATGGACTTCCTATAATCACAAGTTGTTAACGTGGTCAAAAGATAAATATATCCAGAATTATATTAATGATTTAGATATCATATATATAATATATACCCAATATATACATGTATTTATATTAGTACATATCATTTGGAGGTATGAAATGAAATGCACCTTTCATGTAGACGGCAAGCCGTACATACAAATGAATGTTACTTTCATTTCTATTTCGTATATTGATTGGATGAAACCATAACGATACATATTTATATTATAATTACAGTATAATATCATATATAATTTCATATATAATATCATTAAATCCATCCTATATTAGCCCCACATATGGAATTGATGGGTCATATCACTTTGAGGGGGCGGTAGTCCGCAATTCCTCAAATGAAATTATCGCGTTTAACCATTATAGAAACAATAAAGGTATGATTTAAAAGGAAAATTCAGAAGAATAATGAAAACATAAATATAAAATATATCATATATAAATAATTTTCAATCATAAATTCCACTATTAGAGGTGGTAGTAGATAATTTAACAATCATTGTTTCGTTAGGCAGTAGTTCACCGTCCACCGAAACCGTATGTTCTTTACCAATTAGATTAAGGTGTGTGAAAGTGTAGCTCAAATACATACCATAATAACATCCTAGTATATGGAGGATACTATTTTTATTATTAATGAAAGAAATAGAAAGTGTTTTGGGGGTAGGAGAAGTTAAATGAAACAAAAAACTTAAGAGAAGATGTTACCTTTAAATCGGGTAACTCCCTTTGGTTTGAAAAAAATGGTTTCATAAAGTTCTTCTACATAAGGTAAGGATTCTAAGATGATGAGAGGAATCTTAGGAGATTATTGGAGTAGTGTATGGACGAGAAAATTGTCTTTAGAAGTGTGATAAATGTGTAGGATGTCTGGGATTTTTATAAGGGAGAGGAGGGGCACTTTTGGATAGTTTGAAAATATTATTTTATAATATACTCATTTTCAATTTCTAAAGGTCCAAAAATCATTAATGTAGAAGATAAGGTGTCCCATGCTCTAAATAAAAACATCCAATAAGAATTGGACTAGTTTTGGATATTGTATTAGTTTTTATCTTCTTATTTATTTAAATCATCCATCAATGACGTAAACACTTCATCCTCATTGTGTCAAAAATAATTTTATTTATATGATGTCTAAAAATTATAAAACAACTAACATGATTTAGGAAATATTATTATATTTATAATGAAAATTTATAGTCAAATATATCAATTATATAACCCCACATTATTTTTTTAGTAATGTAATACATGTTTATGACATATCTATTTCTACTTTAAATAAAAAGCAATTAAAGTGATTATCTTACCCAAGTGGCTAAATTAGGTCCCAAAATTGACCCATGTATTGTCTTGGTCGGCCATGGCTTGTCCAATAAGGGTAGGAAATGTTTCATGTTAATTTTATATTGTTATAACATTATTCTTACCCTAAATTACCCTTTTTACTATAATTGCGGTTAATAAATGGAAAAAAGTACGATTCACCAAAAATTATTTTTCTCCCATTGAACAAAATTTTACTTAATAATGACAACAACGTATGTCAAAATTTTTAAATTCAATTAAAAAAAGTGGCAAAATTTCATTTAAATGAAAAAGTCAGGTTGTTAACTACTACATAGTGGTTTCAGTGTTTATCAAAAAGTGAATGTTTTCAAAAAATTCAATCAATTAACCATTAGATAAATATGATATTATGAATTCAAAATAGATGTCTATTTTACCATATTCAAAACATTGAAGTGGCATTAATTAATTTCTATTTTCCAAAAAAAAAGCGTGTTTTTAAGAAATAATAACTATCAAAATATAGTCACTTGTTTATGTCCTATTTCAAAATGAAATTACCTCCAAGGACCAATATTGGATTAAATGGTAAAAATAAAATCTATCAATACATTAAAACTAATTAAAAAGGTAATATATCCATAAAAATAAATAATATTAAAAGGTGCTTTTGAATTAAGATACCTAATTTTTTCACTATTTTGAAAAAAATTAACATTATCAGAAAAATACCAAAATTTCATCCGAATTAAATTCTTTTGTCTCGATTATAAAGAAAAATTTTATTTTGTCAAATGGAAAATATTAGACTGGAAAAAACTAGAATTAAAAAAGGGTTCTCCATCAAAAGGCAATAAATTGATATTTTAAATAGTATTAGAGTATTCATGCAAAAAATCAGATTCTTTTATACTTTTAAGCATAAAACCTTTATTAAATAAATGTAAAAACATTTGGCAAACATGTATAATCATATATTAGTTAATTATTTCTATTCTCTCCAATAAAGTGGATAGGTGTTAACTATAATTTAAAATAATAATATTATATTGTTAGTGTGAAAATTAAGATTTCAAAGAAACCCGTTGTTACGTATAGGGTATGCCATCGAACATAACAACCCCTTCAAGGTAAAATTAATATTTAATTCAACAAATATTAAAAAAAATGAAAAACGTCTTCTTCTTTATTTACCCGGGATGTCATAATGTGGAAATTCATTATAATACAACAAAATCAAGATAATACCAGTGGACTTGGTTTTGGAATTGATGTACCTTGGCTTGGAAAATTCAACAAGGTGTATCATCCCTCACTATTGCGTAACATAGTACATGACAGTGAGACTTAATGATAAATTGGTTTGAATATCATGTGGGATATTCTTAGGATAATTAAATTTTTTACAAATAGTTATGAAGTATTTGAATATGAGAAGAAAATGAGTAACCTAGGTTAAATATAAGGTGTTTTATATTTATGAATATTGTTACTAACACTATGATTTTTGGTTTTAGTCAATGGTTGGAGGCCAAAGGATTCATGTTAATATTTAACATGAAACAGAAGGTGGTGATATTGAGAAACAAAATGAGATGTTTATTGGACTGAAAGATATCATGGTTATTAGTAATCATTTTTTTGAAAATATGCTTAACAACATATACCTTAACAGACTTTTGAACTCACAAAATAAGGGAAGTATGATGTTTTCTTAGAGCACATGTGGATGAGACCATGGAATAATGAAGGATAAATTTCCACCATGAAAGAAATGTGAACAGAGTTACACAAGAATGTTTCTCAATGGAACAGAGAAATGCTTTATGGGTTTGAAAGAGGGACATAATGAAGGAAATTTCCCTAAAAAATGAAGAGTATGATGGAAGTAAAGGAATATCATCCTAGAGATCCATTTATGTTATTTTTCCGTAAATGTAGGGAACATGGGAATTACCCATTCTAATGAATTCTTGAAAATTATAGACCATTTACAAGAGAAGTACCTATTGTTGAAATAAATGTATGAAGTATTTATGTATTGATCTTGTAGTGAATACCCTAGTAAAAAGTTTATTTAATGACTACATATCCAGGATGCCCATCATATTGATTAATATGGTTTTTTAAAAGTAAAACCTATATATTGTGTGAGAATACATCAAATCTAGAATGGCCATTACACTTGATCCCATGAACGATGAATGAAAAGGTTTTAATTTTACCACAGCCCTACATGATGTCATAGTTAATATGTCACTTCTTTTAGATAAGTAATTTTATGAATACATAATAATGATAAAACATTAGTATAAGGCCCTAGCCTTAAACCTTACTTAATCTTGATTTATTACAAGATTACACATTGAGGATCTTTTCAGGTTTAGAGTTTTAGAGAATTAGATCATAAAAATTGCATGACATTCCACATTTAAACAAAGTGGTTACATAAATATAGTATTCATTTTTTTCCCATCAACAGAAACATATTAAAAATAAAACATGGATTCTTTCTTGACACTTCCTTGTCACTATCATCATATCATGTACCTTTCCCTTGACCTATGAAAAACATTTCAAGAAACATGGGATGAGCCTAAAAATCTCAGTAAGGGTTATAAAAAATATGGAAAGGAAAAATGAGTTCATATATACATAAGAATGAAATCATACTTTACCCATAAAACATAGGCACTTTAACATACCTCATCAAATCATGAATAAATTATAGAAATCATAAGACATAAAAGGTAACTTGAGGCATTCATAAAATTCTTACATAGGGAGTAACCCTCTTGGTTACGTTTGGAATACCCGCCACAGTATATTCCCTAAATCTCTTCGAAGAAACATTAATGTTTCACTCCTTCGCGTTACCCAGTGCATTGGAGAGCTATATCGGGCTCACCCTGTAGCAACCCAGGTAAATAAAGAATATGACATATTCATATTTATCAATGTTTGTGAATAAAGTATTAATATTACTTTAAAGGGTTGCTATGCTCGATGGCGTACACAACACGCAACAACGAGTTTCTTGGGAATCTTACGTTGCACTCTAATAATAAAATAATATTATTTTAAATGGTAGTTAACATGTAGTCGTTGTAATGGCGGGAATGGATAGAAATAACTAAAATATGATTATATATGTTTTTAAATGTTTTTAAATTTATCCAATAAAGGATAGAGGCTTAAAATACAGAAAGAATTCAATTTTAGGCGTATATGCCCTAGTTTTCACTAAAGGTTCACTTATCACCTTTTGATGTTGAACCATCATTAAATATAGTTTTTTTCACTCTTAAACATTATTTTGGACCAAACAAAACTCTTATTAAGAATCGGGACATCAAAATTTACTTTGTGTAAATTTTTGGTATCTTTCCGATAAAGTTCATTTTTTTAATGAATAGTGTAAAATGTTGTATTTTAATTCAAAACCTATTTTTAATCTAATTTATTTATATGATTAGATTATCTTTTGAATTGGTTTTAAAGTGAAATTAGAATATATTTTTACCATTAAATCAAATAGTGGTCATTGGAATTAATTTCACTTTGAAATCAGACTTAAACTAGTGTCAATCTTTTGATACTTATTGTTTCATAAAAACACGCTATTTGCTCTGACAGCGGGAATTAATTATTAAATTAATTAATGTGACTTATATATTTTGAATTTTGTAAAATAGACTTCATTTTTTAATTCATAATATCAAATATATCTTAGGGTGAATTTTTGGGATTTTTCTGAAAAACTTCAATTTTTGATGAATAGTGAAACCACTAAGTGGTACTTATAAAAACTGATTTTTCCGTTTAAATGAAATTTTGACATCTTTGTGTTTTGAATTTCGAAAATCCGACATACATGGTTGTCATTAAGAAGTAAAATGTGGTTCAATGGGATAAAAATAATTTTTTGGTGAATAGTAACTTATTAAGTTTTTAATCGTGATTAAAGGTAATTAGTGTAGTTTAAGGTAAAAATAATGTTTTAATAATATGAAATGAACTTGACACATGTCCTAACCTCATTGGATGTGTCATGGCCGACCAAGACAAGCCATGGGTCAACTTGGGGACCCCATTGATCCACTTTGGTTGGGAAATGACAGAAATAACTTTTTATTTAATGTAAAAGTAAAAATGACACAAACATGATATGTTTTACTAAAACAATTTTTAAGTGGGGTTATACAAGTCATATTTTTTATTATAAATAGTCATTGGAAAGATAAAAATACTTCATACATAATAGTAGTTTTCTTATAATTTTTAGACATTAAATAAATTAAATTATTTATGACATAATAATGATGCAGTGATGACATCATTATTTTACGATTTAAATAAAATGGAAAGATAATGTAAATTCTATGAACTAAACATGTCCAAAACTTATTGTATAGATGGATTTAGAACCCTTATCACCTTATCCACGAATTATATCAATGTGGGACCTTTTAAAACCGAAACACATTTTCAAATAAAGTAATATTTCATACTTTCCAAAAGTGCCCCTCCTCTCCTCTTATAAAAGGCCCCCACCTCTACCTCATTTCACACACTCCTAAAGCCTTTGTCTCGGCAAAACCCAGCCCATTTACTTTCTCCACATCCCTCTCCTAATCCTAGAGGATTACCATTGGGCATAATCCTTTCAAAGGGAGCCTTTAGGCTCAAATCATAAGGAGTTACACTTTTAAAGGTAATTCATTCTCTCATGTTCATTTGTTTTATTTTGCTACTCCAACCCCCTAAACTCTTTTTATTTTTTCTTTTCTGACAACACCATTATCTTCAATATACTATTATGTTGTTATAATATTTATTCGAGATACACTCTCACACAACTACATCAAATGGTTAAAGAACATACGGTTTCCGTGGATGGCGAAATTCTGCCTCCCGAAACGATGATTGTTCAATACTCATTTAACACCTTCATAGGTGGCCATTATGATGTCACTATTTTTATATATGATATATAATATGTTTATGTTTTCCTTAAGCTTCTGTTTTTTTTCATTTTGGGAATACCTTTATGGTTTCCATTATGGGTAAACGCGATATCTTCAATTAAGGAAGTGTGGACTACCGCCCCCTCAAAGTGATTTCATTCATTAAATACCATACATGGGATGTATAAATGATGGAACTATGATATTATATATGATATTATACTGTAAGTATAATATACCTTTATATCATTATTATTCCATTCTAGAAAATATGAAATAGGAATGAAAGTAGCGTTTATGCGTACGTACGGCTTACCGTCTCCATGAACCGTGCATTTCATTTCTTACCTCTAAATGATTATGTAATGTTTTAAATGCATGCATGTACTGGATATATATGACATATATGATATCTACATCATGAATACAATTCTGGATATAATAAAAATTTGGCCACACGAACAACATGTAATTGTAAGAAGTCCACTTTCTTTTTAAGAACCAAATATCGGAAAAACAAATATTATTAACTTAAATGATTACATAATGTTTATGACATGGTAATAAGTGATATAAAAGGAATAATGAACTTGAAAAAGTTTCTTAAGGAAGTATAAATTAACTCAAGTTTATTATTCAGGAGATTAAAGAATGATCGAGTCAAGTCAGACCCGAGGTAAGGGATCCTACTCCTCTCTTTCTTTTTAAGTACACACTTTTATGTCATTCATTTTAAAGCTCATATTTCTTGTTATTGGGATGATCCTTTATATTAAACTTACTGTAATTTTTATGTTCATGTGATGAGAGACCCTATTCTCTCTCATCAATCCATTTTGGAAGTTTTGAGTGGCACCGTTAGGCTGCCGAACTTTCGTAAGAGATCTAACCTCTCTCTTTCTTTTTAAGTACTCTCCTTTATGTCACATATTTTAAGCTCCACTTTGTAATGTTGGGGGATGTTATTTTATATTAATCTTTCTGTAAATTTTATTGTAATGTGATTAGATACCCTATTTGATCTCATTTATCCATATTCGGATGTTTTATGTGGCGCTGTTAGGCTGCCGAGTTTTCGTAAGGGATTTTTCATCTCACTTTTATTCCCGTGAGATTTATGCTACATTTGCCACAAATTCCATTGAGTGGTGTATGTACTGCCCATTATTCTACTCTTTGTGTAATATACTTTCGTTTATGAGTATTTACATCAATGATCTATTGTCCTTCATTCATGGGGTGTATGTTTTGAAAGATACCCAAGTCGGTAAGGGAACCTTTCACCCTCCTATTTTTTAAAAGACTTCTTTTATTGGGTATTTTAATTTACATATTTTTATGTTGGGATATGTTCTCATATATCCTTATTGATTTAAATTTTATTTCCATGTGATGAGATACACTTCTTATCTCTCATCAACTCATTTTGATGTGATGCCGTTAGGCTGTCAAGTGAACATTTTAACCCAATTTCGATTTCTTTGGGTTCAACATGTAGTCATTGAATATGTCATCCATTTAATATGTTTTAATGACCTTTTATTGTTTTACACTTAATATCCACTTATATTGGGTGTTTTTATATTTGTCACACATATTTTTGAGATTGATTTGTCCTTAATTTAAGGATACCTTCTTTATAAGGGATTTCATCACATTTTACATCTCTATTGAGACTTCATTGTTGTCATGCACCAATTCACTCTTATATGGTGTATATACTGTCCTTTGGAATATTATATCATGAATCCATTTATTCTCATGATATTATAATGTTCTGATTAAATGTTATTCCTCAATTATTGTATTCAAGTGTCTCTAATTTTTGTAAAAACCCTTTAACCAAAATATCACTTTAAATGTTTTAATGATTTGTTCTTATTAATATCCATGTTTTCAAAATGGTTTTAAGGATTTATTTATATGGATATTAATGGTTTAAAATTTTAAAATCATTAAGGTGGTATGGGACACTTTGATTCAAAAATCTCTTTATTAAATGTTTTAAATGGTTTTGGAAATGGTTTCTTTTTGAAAGGATTCATTATTTCAATATACTAAAATGTTATATTGTGATGTTATGTTTCCTTTATGAATGTTTTATGTGATACGTTTATGTTATGGTTCTTGGGCATTGTTATGAAAACGGGTGGTTCCATGATAAACTAAGGGCGGGTGAGCCCGATATAGCTCTCCAATGCATTGGGTAACGCGAATGAGTGAAACGTTAAGGTTTCTCCGAAGAGATTTAGGGAATATACTGTGATGGGTATTCCAAACGTAACCAAGAGGGTTACTCCCTACGTAAGAATGTTATGAATGCCTCAAGTTACCTTTATGTATTATGATTTCTATGATTTATTCATGTTTTGATGAGGTAAGTTAAAGTGCCTTTGTTTTATGTGTAAAGTATGATTTCATTCTTATGTATATATGAACTCATGTTTCCTTTCCATATTTTTTTATAACTCTTACTAAGGTTTTTATGCTCATCCCAAGTTTTTGAAATGTTTTTTTATAGGTCAAGGGAAAGGTACATGATGTGATGATAGTGTCAAGGATGTGTCAAGAAAGAATCCATGTTTTATTTTAAATATGTTTCCGTTGATGGGAAGAATGAATACTGTCTTTTATGTAACCACTTTGTTTAAATGTGGAATGTAATGCAAGTTTTATGTCCTGATTCTCTAAAACTCTAAACCTGAAAAGGTCCTCAACGTTTAATCTTGTGATAATTCAAGATTATGTAAGGTGTAAGGCTGGGGCCTTATAGTTGGTATCAAAGGCTGTTTTAGATAACTATAGAGGTTAGGGTATTCTTTAAGCATAAATGACATTACCATAATGGATAGGATTTCAGAAAGAGTCCTAGTTTTAGATAAAGTAAATGAGTAAGTATATCTTAGTGTGTATCTTTCTCATTAGTACATGATGGTTATGTTGATATACTCACACTGACCTTTTTGGTTTTAGTAAATGGCTGGATCTAGCAGGCACCAAAGTGACAATGGGTTTGAAGGAAACTGTGGTGGTTCTCTGATTACGAGACTGGATGAAATGGAGGATTCAATGAGGAAACTCATGGTTGTCCTAAACCAAATATGAAGGAGTCATGATCAACCACTTGATCCTTTGTATGTTCTATAATGAATCATGTACGAGATGACCAATTGATGTGGATGTTCAGGAAATAATTATAAAGGTAACCATTAGAGTTTATATGATCCTTACTTTCGAGGTAATTATGGGTTATTATATGATATGCTGGAAAATGAAAGGCATGAGATAAACTTGAGGTTAAAATATGTAATGATCATTTTTTATGATTTTATCCATTTTTCGGGAATGATTTGAGAATTATATAGTTTTGTAAAAAGGACAACACGCAGACCGTGTGACTACCCGTCGCGTCGGACAAAGATGCGGGAATCGAACCCACAACCAAAGTGAGACTGGTATTAATCGCCTACAACTGGACTACGTGAAGTCCCTGGTTTGTTTGACTGATTCTTGTTAGTTAAATGATTTTATGAATTAAGAGTAAGTTGATTTTGGGTTATTTATGAAAATTATTAACCTATCATGGAGGATATGTGATTAGGTTAATTACATTTCCATACGAGACTTTAGGAGAAACTAATGTTGTTTGGAGATAAATGTTACAATTTATCTTGGAAGACTATGTGACTAAATCCTTCAAATATTTGGGTTTCAATCTTAGATTGGTTTACTTTGAATAATTTTATGGATAAATTGTTTATCGGATGGTCCTCGTTGAACTTTGGGTTTTGTTGGACAAATTTTGGAGATTAAGCATAGATTTTCTTTTTAAAGGGTTATCCTTTTCTGGATTATCTGATCTTGTACTAACCTTTTTGGTTTTGGTTTTGGTTAAAGCCTAAAGATATGGGATGTATATAGTTCTCTTTTGTGGATTAGGTGATTCTCTAGAAGTTGATTATAGTACTCTTAATGTGAACAAGTCTTCCTAAAGACTCGTCTTTTGGAGAAAATATGAGTTTGTGTAAAAGTTGAAAGTCAACATGATAAGTGATTATGTTTTCTTATGAATAAATTCCCCAATAAAAAGTAACTTAAAACAAAAATGTTGTCTATTAACTTTTCCTACTGGGGTATCGAATACCGTTTAACCCATCACAAGTTTGTGATTTTCTTGTGGTTAACTTTCTCCTAAACATGTTTTCTATCACTCTCCATCAGAACATGACCCTTTTTTTTTCCTCCATGTCCATGTCTTTCTACATAAGGGTTAACTCGGGTGACCTCTGTGCTTATCTTTCTTTATTTTAATGTGATTGTTTTACCGACTCTTGTTCTGATGTGGGACTTTCAAGGATATTTCCAAGCTCCATTTGAAAAATTGCGAGGAAGCTATTCCCAAAAGGGGGGAAGGATGTAACACCCCAGGTAAATAAAGAATATGACATTTTCATATTTATCCATGTTTGTGAATAAAGTATTAATATTACTTTAAAGGGTTTCTATGCTCGATGGCGTACCCAACACGCAACAACGAGTTTCTTGGGAATCTTACGTTGCACTCTAATAATAAAATAATATTATTTTAAATGGTAGTTAACATGTAGCTGTTGTAATGGCGAAAATGGACAGAAATAACTAAAATATGATTATATATGTTTTTAAATGTTTTTACATTTATCCAATAAAGGATAGAGGCTTAAAATACAGAAAGAATTCAATTTTAGGCTTATATGCCCTAGTTTTCACTAAAGGTTCACTTATCACCTTTTGATGTTGAACAATCATTAAATATAGTTTTGTTCACTCTTAAACATTATTTTGGACCAAATAAAACTCTTATTAATAATCGGGACATCAAAATTTACTTTGTGTAAATTTTTGGTATCTTTCCGATAAAGTTCATTTTTTAATGAATAGTGTAAAATGTTGTATTTTAATTCAAAACCACTTTTTAATATAATTTATTTATATGATTAGATTATCTTTTTATTTGGTTTTAAAGTTAAGTTAGAATATATTTTTACCATTAAATCCAATAGTGGTCGTTGGAATTAATTTCACTTTGAAATCAGACATAAACTAGTGTCAATCTTTTGATACTTATTGTTTCATAAAAACACGCTATTTGCTCTGACAGCGGGAATTAATTATTAAATTAATTAATGTGACTTATATATTTTTAATTTTTTAAAATAGACTTCATTTTTGAATTCGTAATATCAAATATAGCTTAGGGTGAATTTTTGGGATTTTTCTGAAAAACTTCAATTTTTGATGAATAGTGAAACCACTAAGTGGTACTTATAAAAACTGATTTTTCCGTTTAAATGAAATTTTGACATCTTTGTGTTTTGAATTTCGAAAATCCGACATACATGGTTGTCATTAAGAAGTAAAATGTGGTTCAATGGGATAAAAATAATTTTTTTGGTGAATAGTAACTTATTAAGTTTTTAATCGTGATTAGAGGTAATTAGTGTAGTTTAAGGTAAAAATAATGTTTTAATAATATGAAATGAACTTGACACATGTCCTAACCTCATTGGATGTGTTATGGCCGACCAGGAAAAGCCATGGGTCAACTTGGGGACCCCATGGATCCACTTTGGTTGGAAAATTACATAAATAACTTTTTATTTAATGTAAAAGTAAAAATGACACAAACATGATCTGTTTTACTAAAAGAATTTTTGAGGGGGGTTATACAAGTCATATTTTTGATTATAAATAGTAATTGGAAAGCTAAAAGGATTTCCTACATCATAGTATTTTTGTTATAATTTTTAGACATTAAATAAATTAAATTATTTATGAGATAATAATGATGCAGTGATGACATCATTATTTGACGATTTAAATAAAATGGAAAGATAATGTAAAATATAGGAACTAAACATGTCCAAAACTTATTTTATGGGTGGATTTAGAACCCTTATCACCTTATCCGCGAATTATATCAATGTGGGACCTTTTAAAACCGAAACACATTTTCAAATAAAGTAATATTTCTTACTTTCCAAAAGTGACCCTCCTCTCCTCTTATAAAAGGCCCCCACCTCTACCTCATTTCACACACTCCTCCAGCCTTTGGCTCGGCCAACCCCATCCCATTTACTCTCTCCACATCCCTCTACTCATCCTAGAGGATTCCCTTTGGGAAGAATCCTTTCAAAGGAAGCCTTTAGGCTCAAATCAAAAGGAGTTAAACTTTTAATGGTAATTCATTCTCTCATGTTCATTTGTTTTATTTTTCTACTCCAACCCCCTAAAATATTTTTATTTACTTCTTTTGTAACAAAAACAGTATATTAAATATACTAGTATGTTTTTATAAGATTTATTCGAGCTACACTCTCACACAACTACATCAAATGGTTAAAGAACATACGGTTTCCGTGGATGGCGAAATTCTGCCTCCCGGTACGATGATTGTTCAATACTCATTTAACACCTCAAATGTGGCCATTATGATGTCACTATTTTTATATATGATATATAATATGTTTATGTTTTCCTTAAGCTTCTGTTTTTTTCCATTTTGGGAATACCTTTATGGGTAAACACGATATCTTCATTTAAGGAAGTGTGGACTACCGCCCCCTCAAAGTGATTTGATTCGTTAAATACCATATGTGGGACGTATAAATGATGGAACTATGATATTATATATGATATTATACTGGAATTATAATATACCTTTATATCATTATAATTCCATTCTATAAAATACGAAATAGAAATGAAAGTAGCGTTTATGCGTACGTACGGCTTACCGTCTCCATGAACGGTGCATTTCATTTCTTACCTCTAAATGATTATGTAATGTTATAAATGCATGCATGTACTTGATATATATGAAATACATGATATCTACATCATTAATACAATTCTGGATATAATAAACATTTGTCCACACAAACAACATGTAATTGTAAGAAGTCCACTTTCGACTTAAGAACCAAATATTGGCAAAACAAATATTATTAACTTAAATGATTACATAATGTTTATGACATGGTAATAAGTGATATAAAAGGAATAATGAACTTGAAAAAGGTTCTTAAGGAAGTATAAATTAACTCAAGTTTATTATTCAGGAGATTAAAGAATGATCGAGTCAAGTCAGACCCGAGGTAAGGGATCCTACTCCTCTCTTTCTTTTTAAGTACACACTTTTATGTCATTCCTTTTAAAGCTCATATTTCTTGTTATTGGGATGATCCTTTATATTAAACTTACTGTAATTTTTATGTTCATGTGATGAGAGACCCTATTCTCTCTCATCAATCCATTTTGGAAGTTTTGAGTGGCACCGTTAGGCTGCCGAACTTTCGTAAGAGATCTAACCTCTCTCTTTCTTTTTAAGTACTCTCCTTTATGTCACATATTTTAAGCTCCACTTTGTAATGTTGGGGGATGTTATTTTATATTAATCTTGCTGTAAATTTTATTGTAATGTGATTAGATACCCTATTTGATCTCATTTATCCATATTCGGATGTTTTATGTGGCGCTGTTAGGCTGCCGAGTTTTCGTAAGGGATTTTTCATCTCACTTTTATTCCCGTGAGATTTATGCTACATTTGCCACAAATTCCATTGAGTGGTGTATGTACTGCCCATTATTCTACTCTTTGTGTAATATACTTTCGTTTATGAGTATTTACATCAATGATCTATTGTCCTTCATTCATGGGGTGTATGTTTTGAAAGATACCCAAGTCGGTAAGGGAACCTTTCACCCTCCTATTTTTTAAAAGACTTCTTTTATTGGGTATTTTAATTTACATATTTTTATGTTGGGATATGTTCTCATATATCCTTATTGATTTAAATTTTATTTCCATGTGATGAGATACACTTCTTATCTCTCATCAACTCATTTTGATGTGATGCCGTTAGGCTGTCAAGTGAACATTTTAACCCAATTTCGATTTCTTTGGGTTCAACATGTAGTCATTGAATATGTCATCCATTTAATATGTTTTAATGACCTTTTATTGTTTTACACTTAATATCCACTTATATTGGGTGTTTTTATATTTGTCACACATATTTTTGAGATTGATTTGTCCTTAATTTAAGGATACCTTCTTTATAAGGGATTTCATCACATTTTACATCTCTATTGAGACTTCATTGTTGTTATGAACCAATTCACTCTTATATGGTGTATATACTGTCCTTTGGAATATTATATCATGAATCCATTTATTCTCATGATATTATAATGTTCTGATTAAATGTTATTCCTCAATTATTGTATTCAAGTGTCTCTAATTTTTGTAAAAACCCTTTAACCAAAATATCACTTTAAATGTTTTAATGATTTGTTCTTATTAATATCCATGTTTTCAAAATGGTTTTAAGGATTTATTTATATGGATATTAATGGTATAAAATTTTAAAATCTTTAATGTGGTATGGGTCACTTTGATTCAAAAATATATTTATTAAATGTTTTAAATGGTTTTGGAAATGGTTTCTTTTTGAAAGGATTCGTTATTTCAATATACTAAAATGTTATATTGTGATGTTATGTTTCCTTTATGAATGTTTTATGTGATAAGTTTATGTTATGGTTCTTGGGAATTGTTATGAAAAAGGGTGGTTCCGTGATAAACTTAGGGCGGGTGAGCCCGATATAGCCCTCCAATGCATTGGGTAACGCGAAGGAGTGGAACGTTAAGGTTTCTCCGAAGAGATTTAGGGAATATACTGTGATGGGTATTCCAAACGTAACCAAGAGGGTTACTCCCTACGTAAGAATTTTATGAATGCCTCAAGTTACCTTTATGTCTTATGATTTCTATGATTTATTCATGGTTTGATGAGGTAAGTTAAAGTTCCTTTGTTTAATGGGTAAAGTATGATTTCATTCTTATGTATATATGGACTCATGTTTCCTTTCAATATTTTTTTATAACCCTTACTGAGCTTTTTATGCTCATCACAAGTTTTTGAAATGTTTTTTTATAGGTCAAGGGAAAGGTACATGATGCGATGATAGTGTCAAGGATGTGTCAAGAAAGAATCCATGTTTTATTTTAAATATGTTTCCGTTGATGGGAAGAATGAATACTGTCTTTTATGTAACCACTTTGTTTAAATGTGGAATGTAATGAAAGTTTTATGTCCTAATTCTCTAAAACTCTAAACCTGAAAAGGTCCTCAACATTTAATCTTGTGATAATTCAAGATTATGTAAGGTTTAAGGCTGGGGCCTTATACACCCGCCCTTAGTTTATCACGGAACCACCCGTCTTCATAATAATTCCCATGAACCATAACATAATCGTACCATATAATACATGCATAAAGAAAACATAACATTTCCACATTTCAATCACAAGATATCAAAAAAACACATTGATATAAAAAACCTTATGAAAACCATTTTTAATACCAAAATAAAAGAAAAGTAAAACATGGTATTTATTTTTCTTTTAAAAAGAAGGTATGGCTTGTAGAGGAAGATGAAACTCAAATAATGGTCACGGCGACAGAGAAGTCGTAGTCGCCGCATACATAAAAACATTCCTTTTTTCGTTTAGTAAATGCTTCATATAAAAATGATTCCTTTTGAATAAATGTAAAAGTCAAAGAGGTTTATACACCGTATAAAATAAGGTTGTGTATAAAACAAAATATGCCTCAATGAAAAGGGATTGAGACGAAGTCCCATACAATGACGGTATCCTTAGTTTAAGGATAAATCAATTACATAATTACGTGTGAAAAACGAATACACCAAATATAAGTGGATATTAAGTGTAACACAATTAGAGGTTATTCACACTTATTCATAGAACGAAATATTCATGGAGTACTAGTTTATCTCAAAAAATCAAATTTGGGTTAAGAAGTTCCCTTGCAAAAATTTGACAGCCTAACGACATCACTACAAAATTCAGAAAATGAGTTGATGAGAGATAAAAAGGGTATCTCATCACATGGACATAAAATTTAAATCAATAATTATATTGAGGAACATATCCCAACATAATAGTATGTTAATTAAAAGACACAACAAAATAAGTTTTTTAAAAAGTGGAGGGTGAAAGGTTCCCTTACCGACATGGGTATCTTTCGAAACATACACCCCGTAAAAGAGGGACAATACAACATTGATATAAATAATCATAAATTAAACTATATTACACAATGAGTAAAATAATGGGCAGTACATACACCACTCAAATGAAATTGTGGCAAATGTAGCATAAATCTCACGGGAATAAAAGTGAGATGAAAAATCCCTAATGAAAACTCGGCAGCCTAACAACGCCACATAAATCTTCCAAAATGGATTGTTATGATCAAATAGGGTCTCTCATCATATTAACATAAAGTTTATAGAAAGACGAATTTAAAAGAACATCCACCAATATAACAAATAAGAGCTTAAAAAAAGTGACATAAAGGAGAGTACTTAAAAAGAAAGAGAGAGGTTAGATCTCTTACGAAAATTCGGCAGCCTAACGGCGCCACTCAAAACTTCCAAAATGGATTGATGAGAAATAATATGGTCTCTAATAATATGAACATAAAAATTACAGTAGTAGTAATATAAAGAACATCCTGATCACATGAAATATGACCTTAAAAGGAATGACATAAAAGAGTGTACTTAAAAAGAAAGAGAGGGGTAGGGTCCCTTACCTCAAGTCCAACTTGTCTTGTTCATTTCTTTATATTCCTAAATAATAAACTTTGGTCAATTTATAATTTCTTAAGTACCTCCTATAAAGACTATTATTCAGTTCCTATCACATATTTTAATTTCATAATTATTGGTTAATAATATGAGTTCATATCAGACGTTTTTGTCGATGTTTGGCACATAAGTCAAAAATTGTACTTGTTGGAAAATAATTTCACATGAAGTTATAGGTACATGATATCCAGAATAGTATTGATGTTATAAATATAATTTATATCCAGTATATATTCATTTTATACTATTCCATAGCATTTGGATATAAAAACTAAAAGCACCGTTCATGGAGACGGTAGGTCGTACGTACGCATGAACGCTACTTTCATTTTTTGTCATATTAATGGAATTAAAACAAAACGAGATATAGATATATATATATATGTTGTAATTACAGAATTATATCCATAATTTATATGTAATATATTACATATATATCCATTATATATATGTACTTATAATAGTACATAACATTTTGAGATAAGAAATGAAATGTACCGTTCATGGAGAAGGTAAGTCGTGCGTATGCATGAACGCTACTTGCATTTCTATTTCATATTTAATGGAATTAAAACATAATGATACATAATAGTATTTTAATTCTAGTATGGTATAATATATATTATCATTAAATATATCCTTTATACGTACCACATATGGTATTAACGAATCAAATCACTTTGAGGGTGCGGCAGTCCGCACTTCCTTAAATGAAGATATCACGTTTACCCATAATGGAAACCATAAAGGTATGCAATAAATGAAAAATATAGAAGCTTAAGTAAAACATAAACATATTATATATCATATATAAATATAGTGTCATCTTAATGGCCACCTTTGTAGGTGTTAGAAGAATGTTGAACAATCATCGTTTCGTGAGGCAGAAATTCGCCATCCACAGAAACAGTGTGTTCTTTAACCATTAGATGTAGGTGTGTGTAATTGTAGCTCGAATCCTTAACATAAAAACATTATAGTATATTTATGATACTGTTTTTGTTACAAAATAAAGGAATAAAAAGAGTTTAGGGGATTGGAGAAGCAAAATAAAACAAAAGGACACAAGTGAAGACATTACATTAAAATCAGGTAACTCCCTTTGGTTTGAGCTCAAAGGATTACTTGGGAAGACTTATACCCAAAGTGAGGCTTCAAGGAATTTTAGAGGGATGTGGAGAGATAAAATGGGAAGGGTCTGGATGATGCAGAGGCTTTGGAAGTGTGAGTAAGGAGGTAGAGGTGGGGGTCTTTTATTAGAGGAGAGGAGGGGCACTCTTGGAAAGTAATGAAAAGTTACTTTAATTTAGAATGACTTTGGGATTTTAATGGTCCCACATTGATGTGTTTCGAGAATAAGGTGATGAGGGTTTGAAATATACCAATAAAATAGGTTTTGGACATGTGTAGGTCTTAGAGTTTACATTATCTTTCCATTTTATTTAAATCCTTAAATAATGAGGTCATCGCTGCATCATCATGATGACATGAATAATTTAATTTATTTAATGTCTAAAAATTATATAAAAACTATTATTATGTATGAAATATTTTTAGCTTTACAATGATCATTTATAGTCAAACATCTGACTTGTATAACCCCATGTAAAAATTGTTTTAGTAAAACATCTCGTGTTTGTGTGATTTTTACTTTAACATTAAATAAAAAGGTATTTATGTCATTTTCCAACCAAAGAGGCTCCATGGGGTCCCCATGTTGACCCATGGATTTTCATGGTTGGCCATTACACATCCAATGAGGGTAGGACATGTGTCTAGGCCATTTAATTTTGTTAAAACATTATTAGTACCTAAAACTACACTAATTACCTCTAATCGCGATTAAAAACTTAATAAGTTACTATTCACCAAAAAATTATTCTAATCCCATTAAACCACATTTTACTTCTTAATGACAACCATGTATGTCAGATTTTGGAAATTCAAAAAACAAAGATGGAAAATTTTCATTTAAACGGAAAATCAGTATTTATAAGTATCACTTAGTGGTTTCACTATTCATCAAAAATTAATGTTTTTCAGAAAATTACCAAATGTTCACCCTAAGCTATATTTGATATTCCGAATTCAAAAATTATGTCTATTTTACAAAATTCAAAATATATAAGTTGCATTAATTAATTTAATAATTAATTCCCGCTGTCAAAACAAATAGTGTGTTTTTATGAAACAAAATGTATCAAAAGATTGACACTAGTTTAAGTCCTATTTCATAGTGAAATTAATTCCAACCACCAATATTGGATTAAATGGTAAAAATATATTCTAATTTCAGTTTAAAACCAAATAAAAAGATAATATAGTCATATAAATAAATTAGATTAAAAAGAGGTTTTGAATTAAAATACAAAATTTTTCACTATTCATTAAAAATTGAACTTTTTCGGAAAAATACAAAAAATTTACACAAAGTAAATTTTGATGTCCCGATTCTAAAGAAGAATTTTATTTTGTCAAATATGACACATAAAATTGTCAAAAAGTGGATTTAAAAGAGGTTCTCCATCAAAAGGCGTTTAATCGACCTTTTAAAGCATATTAGAATGTTTACGCTTGAAATTGGATTAATTCGCATTTTTAATTCTCTAAAATTTATTGTAAAAAGAAAACATATTTGAAAAACATATATAATAATTTTGTAGTTAGTTCTGTTCATTCCCGCCATTACAATGGCTAGGCGTTAACTACTATTTAAAATAATATTATTTTATTATTAGAGTGCAATGTAAGATTCCCAAGAAACTCGTTGTTGCGTGTTGGGTCCGCCATCAAGCATAGTGTCCCCTTTAAAGTCATATTAATATTTTATTCACAAATATGGATAAATGTGAAAATGTCATATTCTTTATTTACCTGGGGTGTTACATCCTTCCCCCCTTTTGGGAATTGCATCCTCACAATTTTAAAATAGGGCTCGGAAACATCCTTGAATGTCCCACATCGGAACAAGAGTCAGTAAAATAATCACTTTAAAATAAAGAATGAGAAGTACAGAGGTCACACGAGTTAACCCATACTAGGATTCCATGTATGAAAACATGGACATGGAGGAGAAAACATAGGGCCATGTTCTAATGGAGAGTGATAGAAAACAAGTTTAGAAGAAGGTTAACCACAAGAAAATCACAAACTTGTGATGGGTTAAACGGTATTCGATTCCCCAGTAAGAAATGTTAATAGACAACATTTTTGTTTTTTTTATTGTGGAATTTATTGATAAGGAAACATAATTACTTATCATGTTGACTTTCAACTTTTATTAGATTTCTTACGCAAACTCTTATTTTCTCCAAAACACGAGTATTTAGGAAGACTTTTTCACTATAATCAACTTCTAGAGAATCACCTAATCCACAAAAGAGAACTATATATTTCCCATGGCTTTAGACTTTAACCAAAACCAAAACCAAAATGGTTAGTACAAGATCAGATAATCCAGAAAAGGATAACCCTTTATAAAAAGAAAATATATTCTTAATCTCCAAAATTTGTCCAATAAAACACCCAAAGTTCAACGAGGACCATTTGATAAACAATTTGTCCATAAAATTAGTCAAATGAACCAAACTAATATTGAAACCCAAATATTTGAAGGATTTAGTCGCATAGTCTTCTAAGGTACAAATTAACACTTTTCTCCAAATAACATCAGTTACTCTTAAAGTATCGTATTGAAAAGTAATTAACCTAATCACATATCCTCCATGATAGGTTAATAAATTTCCATAGATAACCCAAAATAAGCTTACTATTAATTCATAAAATCATCTAACTAAAAAGATTCAGTCAAACTAACCAGGGACTTTGCGTAGTCCAGTGGTAGGAGATAAATACCAGTCACACTTTGGTTGTGGGTTCGATACCTGTAGCTTTGTCCGACGTGACGAGTTGTCACATGGTCTGCGTGTTTTCCTTTTTCCAAAACTATATAATTCTCAAAACATTTCCCAAAATGAGATGAAATCTTTAAAAATAATCATAACATATTTTAACCTCAAGTTTATCTCATGCCTTTCATTTTCCATCATAAAAAATAATAACCCAGAATTTCCTCAAAAGTAAGGATCCTATAAACCCTAATGGTTACCTTTATAATTATTACCTGAACTTCCACACCGATTGGTCATCTCGTACATGATGCATTACAGAAAATAGAAAGGTTCAAGTGGATGATCATGACTCCTTGATAGTTGGTTTAGAACAACCACGAGTTTCCTCATTGAATACCCAATTTCATCCAGTCTCTTAATCAGAGAACCACCACAGTTTCCCTCAAACTTATTGTCAATTTGGTGCCTGCTCGATCTATCCATCCACTAAAAATAGAAATTTCAGTGTGAGTATATCAGAAAAACCATCATGCACTAATGAGGAAGATAACCACTAAGATATACTTACATATTCACTTTATCTAAAACTAGGACTCTTTCTGAAATCCTAACCATTATGGTAATGTCACTTATGCTTAGAGGATACCCTAACCTATGAAGATATCTAAACCGACCTTTGATACCAACTATAAGGCCCTAACCTTAAACCTTACATAATCTTGAGTTATTACATGATTACACATTGAGGATCTTTTCAGGTTTACAGTTTTAGAGAATTAAATCATAAAACTTGCATTACATTCCACATTTAAAAAAAGTGGTTACATAAATATAGTATTCATTTTTACCATCAACGGAAACATATTTAAAATAAAACATGGATTATTTATTGACACTTTCTTGACACTATCATCATATCATGTAACTTTCCCTTGACCTGTAAAAAACATTTCAAAAAACATGGGATGAGCATAAAAAGCTCAGTAAGGGTTGTAAACAATATGGAAAGGAAACATGAGTTCATATATACATAAGAATGAAATCATACTTTACCCATAAAACATAGTCACTTTAACATACCTCATCAAATCATGAATAAATCATAGAAATCATAAGACATAAAAGGTAACTTGAGGCATTCATAACATTTTTACGTAGGGAGTAGCCCTCTTGGTTACGTTTGGAATACCCACCACAGTATATTCCCTAAATCTCTTCGAAGAATCCTTAATGTTTCACTCCTTCGCGTTACCCAATGCATTGGAGAGCTATATCGGGCTCACCCGTCCTTAGTTTATCACTGAACCACCCGTCTTCAAAACAATGCCCAGGAACCATAACAAAATCGTACCACATAATACATGCATAAAGGAAACAAAACATTTCCACATTTCAATCACAAGATATCAATAAAACACATTAATATAAATCAACTTATGAAAACCATTTTCAATACCAAAATAAAAGAAAATTAAAACATGGTATTTATTTTTCTTTTAAAAAGAAGGTATGGCTTGTAGAGGAAGCCGAAACTCAAATAATGGTCACGGCGATGGAGAAGTCATTGTTGCTGCATACATAAAAACATTCCCTTTTTTCATTTACTAAACGCTTCATATAAAAAATATTCCTTTTGAATAAACTTAAAAGTCAAAGGGGTTTATACACTGTATAAAATAAGGTAGTGTATAAAACAAAATATGCCTCAATGAAAGGAGATTGAGACGAAGTCCCATACAAAGACGGTATCCTTGGTTTAAGGATAAATCTATTACATAATTATGTGTGACAAATGAATAAACCAAATATAAGTGGATATTAAGTGTAAAAAATCAGAGGTTATTCAAACGTATTAATAGAATGACATATTCAAGGAGTACATGTTTATCCCAAAGAATCAAATTTGGGTTAAGAAGTTCCCTTGCAAAAATTTGGCAGCCTAACAGTGTCACTACAAAATTCAGAAAATGAGTTGATGAGAGAAAAAAAGGGTATCTCTTCACATGGACATAAAAGTTAAATCAATAAGGATATAGAAGAACATATCCCAAAATAATATTATGTGAATTAAAAGACATTACAAAAGAAGTCTTTTAAAAAGAGGAGGGTGAAAGATTCCCTTACCGACATGGGTATCTTTCGAAACATACACCCCATGAAAGAGGGACAATACAAAATTGATGTAAATACTCATAAATGAAATTATATTACACAATGAGTAAAATAATGGGTAGTACATACACCACTCAATTTAAAATTGTGGCAAATGTAGCATAAATCTCATGGGAATAAAAGTGAGATGAAAAATCCCTTACGAAAACTCGGCATCCTAACGGTGCCACTTAAAACTTCAAAAATTGATTGGTGAGATCAAATAGGGACCCTCATAATATTAAAATAATTTTTACAGAAAGAGGAATATAAAATAACATCCCCCAACATAACAAAGAGGAGCTTAAACGAAGTGACATAAATGAGAGTACTTAAAAAGAAAGAGAGAGGTTAGATCTCTTAAGAAAATTCCGCAGCCTAACGACGCCACTCAAAACATCCAAAATGGATTGAAGAGAGAGAATAGGGTCTCTCATCATATGAACATAAAAATTACAGTAGTATTAATATAAAATAACATCCCGATCACAAGAAATATGAGCTTAAAATGAATGACATAAAAGAGTGTACTTAAAAAGAAAGAGAGCGGTAGGGTCCTTTACCTCAAGTCCAACTTGTCTTGTTCATTTCTTTATATTCCTAAATAATAAAATTTTTTCTATTTATAATTTATTAATGACCTCCTATAAAGATTATTATTCAGTTCCTATCACATATTTTAATGTTATAATAATTGGTTAATAATATGAGTTCATATCAGACGTTTTTGTCGATGTTTGGTACATGAGTCAACAATTGAACTTGTTGGAAAATAATTTTCCATGTAGTTATAGGTACATCATATCCAGAATAGTATTGATGATTTAAATATCATATATATCTAGTATATATTCATTTTATACTATTCAATAGCATTTGGAGATAAAAATTAAAAGCACCGTTCATGGAGACGGTAGGTCGTACGTACGCATGAACACTACTTTCATTTTTTGTCATATTAATGGAATTAAAACAAAATGAGAGATATATATATGTTATAATTCCAGAATTATATCCATCATTTACATGTAATATATTACATATATATCCATTATATATATTTATTGAAAATAGAACATTACATTTTGAGATAAGAAATGAAATGTACCGTTCATGGAGACGGTAAGTCGTGCGTACGCATGAACGCTACTTCCATTTCTATTTCATATTTAATGGAATTAAAACATAATGATACATAATAGTATTTTAATTCAAGTATGTTATCATATATAATATCATTAAATATATCCTTTATACGTACCACATATGGTATTAACGAATCAAATCACTTTGAGGGGGTGGTAGTCCGCACTTCCTTAAATGAAGATATCGCGTTTACCCATAATAGAAACCATAAAGGTATGCCATAAATGAAAAATACAGAAGCTTAAGTAAAACATAAACATATTATATATCATATATAAATATAGTGTCATCTTAATGGCCACCTTTTAAGGTGTTTGAAGAATGTTGAACTATCATCGTTTCGCGAGGCAGAAATTCGCCATCCACAGAAATAGTATGTTCTTTAACCATTAGATGTAGGTGTGTTTATGTGTAGCTCTAATACATAACATAAAAGCAACCTAGTATATTTATGATACTGTTTTTGTTACAAAATAAAGGAATAAAAAGAGTTTAGGGGGTTGGAGAAGAAAAATAAAACAAAAGGACAAAAGTGAAGACATTACCTTAAAATCGGGTAACTCCCTTTGGTTTGAGCTCAAAGGCTTCCTTGGGAAGCCTTCTGCCCAAAGTGAGGCTTCATGGAGTTATAGAGGGATGTGGAGAGATACAATGGGTAGGGGTTGGCATAGCAAAAGGCTTTGGAAGTGTGGGTAAGGAGGTAGAGATGGGGGCCTTTTATAAGAGGAGAGAAGGGCACTCTTGGAAAGCAAAGAAATGTTACTTTATTTTAGAATGAGGTTCGGATTTTAATGGTCCCACATTGATGTTTTTCGAGTATAAGGTGATAAGGGTTCTCAATCCACCCATCCAATAGGTTTTGGACATGTTTAGGTCTTAGATTCCACATCATATTTCCATTTTATTTAAATCGTTAAATAATGAGGTCATCGCGGCATCATCATGATGTCATGAATAATTTAATTTATTTAATGTATAAAAATTTTAAAAAACCACTATGATGTAGGAAATATTTTTTGATTTACAATGACTATTTATAGTCAAAAATCTGACTTGTATAACCCCATGTAAAAATTGTTTTAGTAAAACATCTCACGTTTGTGTGATTTTTACTTTAACATTAAATAAAAAGGTATTTATGTCATTTTGCAACCAATGTGGCTCTATGGGGTCCCCAAGATTACACATGGATTTTATTGGTCGGACAAGACACATCCAATGAGGTTAGGACATGTGTCTAGGTCATTTCATTTTATTAAAACATTATTATTATCTTAAACTACACTAATTACCTCTAATCGCGATTAAAAACTTAATAAGTTACTATTCACCAAAAAATTATTCTAATCCCATTGAACCACATTTTAAATCTTAATGGAAACCATGTATTTCAGATTTTTTAAATTAAAAACACAAAGATGGAAAAATTTCATTTAAACGGAAAATCAGTATTTATAAGTACCACATAGTGGTTTCACTATTCATCAAAAATTGATATTTTTCAGAAAATTACCAAAAGTCCACCCTAAGATATATTTGATATTGTGAATTCAAAAATGATGTATATTTTACAAAATTAAAAACATATAAGTTGCATTAATTAATTTAATAATTAATTTCCATTGTCAAAAAAAATAGCGTGTTTTTATGAAACAAAATATATCAAAAGATTGACACTAGTTTAAGTATGATTTCAACGTGAAATTAATTACAACAACCACTATTGGATTAAATGATAAAAATATATTCTTATTTCACTTTAAAACCAATTAAAAAGATAATCTAATTATATAAAAAAATTAGATTAAAAAGGGGTTTTGAATTAAAATACAACATTTTCACTATTCATTAAAAATTGATTTTTTTGGAAAAATACCAAACAATTTACACAAAGTAAATTTTGATGTCCCGATTATAAAGATGAATTTTATTTTTTCAAATATAACACATAAAATTGTCAAAATGTGGATTTAAATAAGGTTCGCCATCAAAAGGCGATTAATCGACCTTTTAAAGCATATTAGAATGTTTACGCTTGAAATTGGATTCATTCGCATTTTTAATCCTCTAACATTTAATGTAAAATGTAAAAATATTTGACAAACATATATAATAATTTTGTAGTTAGTTCTATTCATTCCCACCATTACAACGGCTAGGCATTAACTACTATTTAAAATAATATTATTTTATTATTAGAGTGCAATGTAAGATTCCAAAGAAACTCGTTGTTGCATGTTGGGTACGCCATCGAGCATAGAGTCCCCTTTAAAGTAATATTAATATTTTATTAAAAAATATAGATAAATGTGAAAATGTCATATTATTTATTTATCTTGGGTGTTACAATTAGAGTTACATTTATGTTTGGATATTAATGTATTAACCATATTAGTTTAGGAAAATAGGTAGAGTGAAATATAATGACTTGTTTTATAGGTATTATGATATGTTAAATGAATATTTTATTTATTTAAAAATGTGGGTTCGTTATAGGTTATCCATTTCATGTAGTAAGGGATAAATTATAATTTAATAAAGCATAACCAAATAATGGAACTGTTTATATGAAATTGAAATTTATAAATAATTTCAATTTTTCTTGTATTATGATGTAGTAAAATAATTACTCAACATTTGAAAAATGTTGAAAAAAATATTTTTATAATACCTTCATTTTTGTTAATACTATGGGTTTCTAAAGCATCAAAGAATTATGGATTTGAGACCCATAAATATCCATATATAATTGAATTTTTTTATTGATAACCTAATTCACTCAATAAAAATATTTACCCATTTCCTCTATAATTGTATCTCCAATTTTGAATAATTTTCTACTAATTAGATAACTATATAAATGTTAGTGTGTGTGACCTTTGTATTTTTGGCTATCTATTTTCTTGAGGATGATTTATGAACCCTTCTCACGATGTGTTATTTAATAAAATTAAATATAAAAAAATATATTTCCAATATTGTGAAAAAAATTCATGAAAACAATTTATTTAAGGTGAGGAGAATGTGATGTCCTAAAATTATAAGGTAATAACATTGTGTTCAATAGCATATATGAAACATAACACCAAGTCCCAAAGGGTATATAATATTTTGTGACATTAAAATAAACTCACGATTTAAAATAAAACCAATCTATAATTTTTATTTTAATGCACACGATAATGATTTTGAGTACATCACACATAAAAACTAGTTTCAGAGGCAGATTGCACATCACACAAGACTTGGTTTTACTTAACAACAACATATTAATAAGACATTATTTTTAATTATAATAAGTTATAACCAAAACATTAAATTATAATTTATAAATATTATTAAATATCTTAAAAAAATATATGGTTTATAATAATATAAAATTATTTTATAGGTTTCCAATTAATTGGAAATGAACTTAAAAACCAATTGAATATAAAGGAAACATTTTAATGTTCACAATGATATTTTATAATAATTAAAATTATTTAATTATATTAATAAAATATATATGTTATATATTCAATAAAATATTTTTTTATATTAATCAAATAGATTTTATAGGCATAAGATAAGAACTAATCCCGCTTTACACTTAAAAATCGTATTTTCTACTAAGGTGCTGTTACCGACTTTTAATGACGACAATATATTAAATCGAATTTTAAGAACTACTATAAATTTTATTTTACAAAATTTAATTTATTTTTGAAATATGAATTTAAAAATAATCTTACGGTGACTTTTTGGTATTTTTCTGAAAAGTTTCATTTTTTGATGAGTAAGGAATAATATGGATATTTAATTCAAAAATGAATTTTAAAGTAATTTATTTACTAGAGAAAATTATTTTTGAAATTATTGATAAAGTAAAATTAAATCAATTATACAAAATTTAATCAAATTAATGTCATTGGAATCGATTTCAAGTTGAAATTAAATACAAACACATCTCTAATTTTTTAATATATTTACATCATAAACTCGCTTTGTCGTCCCGTCTACAGGATTAAATTTAAATTAATTTCTTCCAAATCACTGATTATAATTTCAAAAAATAAATTCCACATGTGGAAGGTGAATAATTGGTAACTTTTAAGTGGTTAAACTATTCGTTCAAATTTTTTTTTCAATATAACTAAATATAATTACTATAATTAAGAGAAAAGCTAGAATAATAATGGACTAAAACATAAACAAAAGGGACCAAATGACCATTAAACTTGTCCAAAATCAATTATATGTTCATATTTATACCCTATAATCAATTTTATTTTAGGGATACCATTATTGGTTCCACTTGAAAATATATATCCTCAAATTCCCTAGAGTAATCCTTGAATCATCACCTAGGAAATAATGCAAACTGTGGAATCCATTTGGGGAAACCAAAAGGAGTTCCCCAAATAAGAGGTAACGTCCTTCCTTAAGATATATTTTTTATTTTCCTTCTCCATCACCTAAAATATTCTTATTTTATGGGTAAGAAACTTATTTCTTATGTGTTTGGAGAACTAACACATTTCAAAACAATATATTTCTTTTTGAATTTACCACCTCTAATTGTATAGAGTTATGATGGACATGCTGTTTATATATGATATATATTTTATTTATTATGTATTTATGAATATTTAATAATTATATAAAACATACCTTTATGATTTAAAAAAATTTAGAATATGATAACATCTTTGTGGAAGTATGGATGATCACATCCTCAATGTTATGTGATTCAATGAGACTATACATGGGATTAATGGTGGTTGGTTTTAATAAACATATGTGACATATATGACATATATATGATAATATAATCATAACATACATATATACAATTTACATTTATTTTCTTAATAAAAAAATGAAATGAACGTAGCGTTAATGTGTACATACAACCTACCGTATCCATGAATGGTGCATTTTATTTACTATCTATAAATATTATAGATTATAATAAATACATATATACTGAATATAGATGATATTTAAATAACATTTTACATTCTAGATATAATCAAACCATTATTATTAGAACATGTAACATGTCAAAACATAGTTGAGAAACTGTGAAATTGACAAATGAAATAGAGAAAATAATGAAATATTACTAACAAAGGAGAAATAAGATATTATTAGAAGATAATATATGATATCATAAATCCTAAAATGGTTATTTCAAAATTTAGTAACATGTTTAAAATTTTTATACAAGATCTTAAAGGTCATTCACCACTTAATTATTTTGTGTGGTGTATCTACTAATAATTGTGATATATGATATCATAAATAACATTATATTAATGTTATTTTGAGTCTCAATTTCAATTAATTCTTCTATAGGAATTTAAATGAAATCTTACCAAGTGGTAAATAATTTCGTAACCCAATTGATTTTAATTATGTTATATTACTTCCTTATTTTTTTTCATATTCACATATTATGTTTTTGTTTTTTTACTAAATATTGTTTTATTTACAATTATATTATGTGGATTTAATTTTTACACACATAATATATACATTGATTTATTCTAAAATGAACATTATGGTTTTTTCAAGGGTTTAATCCAAGATCTAACTTAATCAAGACTGTTCACACATGAAATTTCATTAATAAAATCTATTAAATCATTTTTTAATAAGCCCTTTAATTTTCATCTCCTATAGAAACTCAAGAACCTCTTTAATTATTAATAAATTTTTTGAACTCTTTTGTAATCAAAATGTATTATAATTTTTTGAAGGAAACCATATATTATTTCTCTCTTTATTTAGAGAAAGTGTTTTCTCTTATAATCCATATATTATAAATAGTTTTTTATTTTTCTTCCTTTTCAAAATAATTTATTAATTTAATATTTTAAACATTGTTTTATAAATATTTTTAAATGAGTATTCGTGTCACATTCTGAACAAGTCATATTTATATACAATTAACATGTAGAATGAAATTTTTTTATTCGTATCGAATGCAAGGATTTACCATACTTGATTACATTTTTTATTCCTTTGAATATTTATATGTTTAAAAACATAATTTTTTCCACAAGTTATTTTAGAAGAAGATTATCTATAAATATTTTTTTCAAATATAATGTATATTTTCATCAAGATTGTTTAAAAATAAATTTTTATTTTATTTCCATTCATCCATAAAAACAAAATATTTTTAAACAACTTAAGATATTTTATATTGATACCAACATTATTAATATTACGGATGTTTTATGATTTCATTGAACAAGGAGAGTATTGACATTTACTAGGTTGATTACTTTTAGTACCCTTGAAATATTCAATATCTTATGCACATTGGATATTGAATTTCCCCTACTTATGCTTATTATTTTTCATGTAAATGTTTATTTCCTAAACCATATAAAATTTTTACAAACACTTTTTACCTTGATAGATATTTAATTTAATGCTGATATATTGATAAAACTTTATGCTTAACGTAATAAATTTATTTGATAAGTCTCTTTTTTTATTGATTATTTTATATGTGTGGAATATTTTCGGCATGCACTATATATTTTTAGTACCAATTAATAAAACCCATATGGGTTGGGGAATAGTTAATGAAATCCTTATGGGGTGGGTACCATTTAATGTAAGGCCCATGACATATCAGTAGTCTCAAGAGAAGAAATTAGTTTCAACAAAGCCCTTGAGATTGTTTCCAAGGAGAATAAATCTGTTTCTACCCATTTATTTAAACTATCTTAAGAATAGATCTTGATGGTAAAGGTATCTTTTTTCAATGAAACATGACATCCAATAATTAAGAACTTATATTATTGAGAATTGTTTTATTATTAAAATTATGGAGATTAATTCATCACCAAATATATGTATTCATTTCATTCTAATTTTATCGATTAAAGGAAATGTGTTACTTTTTTTAAAATTACATATTGATTACACATTATCTAGTTATTTTAATGTAATATGTTTTAATTAATTATCATTATATGTTGTTTTATTATCATGAATTCATTATTTATTCCCATTTACTGAACACTTACTGAGCATTTTACCTCACTATTAATTTGGTTCCATTCCATGGGAATATAAGAAGTATAAAATTAAAGATATGAAATGATATGGTATATGGAAAAAAATTATTATCTATGAATGAAAAGAAATTATTTTTTAATTAGTATATTTATTTGTAATACAAGACTCATATATGTATCTGGTTTATGAAGACTACTAAAATTTTCATTAATGTGAGATTTGATTTCATATAATCATGGAAATGTTATGGTATCATAAAACCGGATCTAAGATTAATGGGTTTGGGTAACTATATATAATATTTAAGTTCCTAAAATTAAAATCTATTTTTATTCTTTCTTCACACCTGTATAAAATGAGATCAACAACCATGTGTATGTACTGACTACCTCCTCAACTGAATGACGTGATCTATTTTTCAAAACCTCAAAAATGTGTAGTTTGTGACTTTATTTTATGAATATATATTTTATATATAAGTAATATGTAATATTAACAATTTATTTTATTTAAAAAATTTAATGACATTTATAATGCAATACATCAATATCACTATATTACCTCACACCAGTTTATCACCGCTTTTATCTTTAAAAACCTAAACTAAAACTATGATATAAGTGAATTTAAATTTTATTGTTATTAGTAAATTATAACATTAATTACAATTATTTGTAATTAAATGGTATTAAGTGGAGGAAAAAGAATTATGTTTATCACTTTTATAACCCCAACTCAAAACATACCAAACTATCAACACCTAGAACCGAAAATATTTTATATCATTCTAATACATGAAAATAATTGTTATAAATAATGATTATAAATGGAAATATAAACTAATAAGGATCTAAAATTTGATATTAGTATGTTTATCTTAATGATAAAGGGGTTTAACTCACTTTTATTGAAATTTATTGTAATGGTGTGGGACTTGTTAACACATACTCATTTCTGATAAAATGTTATAATGAACAATGTTTTCCATGACATTATATTTTGGTTGATATTTTAATTTTGTTTCATGAAATATTTTTTTTGATATAATTATTTTTCCATTAACGTAAAATAATTTAGTATTTTTTAAAAAACAATGTATTCTTATTTAAAAAGAAAACTAAAAATTACTTTTTCAATGAGTTATAGAATTATTTTCAAGAATATCTATCCAGGATTTGGTTTTTATTATATTTAAATTATATATCTCTAGTATAGTTTTGTTTCCTATTACACCATACATTATCATTTATTATTTTATAATTAGGATGATATAACTATCCATACCAATCATTTTTATTTTGGATGTTGTTTTATAATGCTGGGATGTTTTATGAAACCCATTTCTTCCAATGGGTTCTTTATAAAATGTAATTGTTTCCAATTGGTTGTTTTATAATCCCATTTTTTTCCTTGGGTTATTTAAGGTAGGATGTTGGGTAAATTTAGGTGGAACACTTGTGTAGGGATAAGGTGTTTTTATACAGTACTGTGGAGATAACATGTTTTCACAAATTTCCATGTGTGGACATAATGAATGTGTTCACATAGGTTTGGGAATAATATATTTTAGAAAAATCTATCTTATACTGTTTTGTTTATGAATAATTTTTTTTTTGTTTTTTATACTGTTATTCCAAAAATATGAGTATATTTTCATTTTCATGGTATCCCAAGTAATCTAGATTATTCATTATCCCTAATGTTTTCCTTAAATTTAAATCATTATCACATTTTATATAATTATTGATAAGTATTTTAAGTCATTTCATCAATATTTATATTCCATAATTATTTAGTTATGATAATATATTTCACTATCAAGTGTTACCACTTTCATCTATGATCATTCAATATTTTGTTAAGATAAATATATATTCATCTGGTTATAGTCATTTTAATGATGTAATAAATTATGATATGATATTTCTTTGATTAACATCTATGATACACCCATTCATATAGTTCCATTCCAAATGATATGGTTTTGATTATATCATGTGATATATATTGAAACGTTTCTTACAGATCTTTATTATTGGGAAATATTTGGATGTGTCCCAACAAAATACATTTATGTAGCTCATATTCAGGACACTATTCCATTAGGAACATGGGTTATAAAAATGTTTGTGAGATGAATTATATAATTAATTATATTAATTTATTTGGTAAATTATATTCTCTTTTAATAATTTAACATGTTAATTGAAACTTTTTAACAATATTGTATGATTTTATTTGGAAATGAAATCCTACCTCTGATAGTTCCATCAGCTCTAGGAAACATGACTCAAAAAGATTAAATTGAAACATTTTCTGTTAACGCATCTTTGAAACTAGTGCAGAAATATAAAAAATATGAAACATTATATCCCCCATCATGAGTTAAATGTTAAAATTTAATCCTTCACCAGGAATGAAGAAAAATGAATAGTCACCTGTTGTATGAAGTGTGATATAATAATGGTTATTTATTCAAAAATTATAATACCTAATGAAAATATATTAGAACTGAAGAAAAAACTATTATAATGATTTGATAAACAAAAATTATTTATAAGGAAAGAATATAGATCCATTATGATTACAATTATAACCATGTAATGTTAGGGAATACAATATAGGTATAATTTACATTAAATTAAATCCATTACAAAATTGAATACTCGGGAAAATTAATGCTTTGCAGGCTACTAGTGAATGTAGCATAAATTTCAATAAACATTCTAAAACAAAATGTGGAATGGAAGTAATCCATAACTAATTTTACATGGGTATTTTATGATTTTTGACTAGGAAATTGTTCAATCAAGTACATACTTTCTTCATGGAACAGATGAACCAGTTGATTAAGTTAGTAGCTTTTTATAAAATGGCGTAACCAAATTCATCAAAAATGATATATAACAAGAAAAAGATATAAAAAATACAGTGTAATATGGGTGGAAGTAATAAATAATAGTAAATTATACCTTTCATGATTCCCAATCCAATCCTTAATCTCATTAATTTTATACCCTATATAGTGGGAGGATGGGTACAACCGAACCAAACAACTATAAATAATGTATATACTTTTTGATTTATGAGAAATCATTAATTAATAGGTTGGATATTATTATTTTAATTCTATAATTTTTAATTTATAGATAGAAAATTAATTAAAGATGTGGTTAATCACTATCTTTCTCTTTCCATAGAAGATATAAAAATTTGTAGCAGGGATGAATCCCTAATTCCACAATCAGGCTTCAAAGCCTCATAGGCCCCCCCAGAGATGGTTATAAGTATGTTGAATATTCTATGTTCTAATGCCTTAACTGTTTAAATATTTATATTTCTATCATCTCATATTTCAATTTTATTAAAAGTATTTCTATTTCAATGTGAATGAAAAAATCATGAAACTAAAATGTATTTTATAGTATAATAATTAGAAACCACATTTTTAAACTAAATTTATCCAGGGTTGATGAATATGTAATGGATTCATTGATTATTATGTAGTTATTATTTTTCATTAACTTTAATTAACAAAAATACACACTCATAGAACATTAAAATTTATTTCTCATTAATATTATTCTTATATAAATTATACTTATTTATTTATAATGGTATGCCATAAAATTCATTCCAATTTCCATTTATATAAACTTATGTATTAATAAATTATATATATGAAATATGGATGACCTATCATTGTTATAACTATATATTTTATGAAAGTATAATTTAATTTTTTTCTTCATAATTATATATATATATATTCCCATATAGGTTAATGAAGGATTCAGGTGCTTTGGAAGTGTATCTTGTGCATGACCAACTGAAATATTTATCAGAACCATGGAATAATCTGATGAATTCACAATTAATACATAATTAGTAATGAAATTAATTTAAGGATTAATTGAAGTGAATTTCATAACCAAAATAGGAGCATCATCAATGATAATTTATAATAAATCTATAAGAATATATAAAATTTTCCGAACATATAATTATTTCTTCAGCATTAATTCAGTGGTGTATATATCATTATAATACAATTTATTTATACGAAACAATTGTATAATATACATAGGATATCAACACATTCACCACAATCTCCAAATTTAATCATAGAATCATCTAGTTATAAAGTATAGACCCCAAAAATGGCCATTAGTCATGGTTAATCTCAGTACAATTCAAATAAAGGATGATGGATTGTTGGTGTTCTATAAATGGTATTTTAATGGATGATGATATATTAATCTATAGAACTTTTTAATTATCTCTAATTTTATATTGAGCTTGTCTATCCTTATTGGAAAACTAATCTCTCATAATAATAAGATAGAACTAGATATATATTAATGAATGTTTATGTTTCGAAATTTTCATATAATCCCCCATACCAAATATTTAATTCCTTATTAAACCCATAAAATAATAATAATAATATCATTACTCAATTGATAAATTCATCGACTAAGAATAATTAAGTTGTAGTTATATTGTTTCTAATCAGACTGTTGAATTATCTCCACTTATCTTTCAAGATAATTACCAAACCTTGAACAAAAACGTTTTATCTAATAAATAAATGTCACTATATTATTCATAAATTAATATAATAAAAATTATTAGTTTTAAATCTAAATTATATATATTATCAATATTTTAGCCATATATTATTTCAAATAACTAATTATTAAATATTGGTAATGAACCAAATAAGAATAATTAGTAGACAATAAATATGGAAAATGTTTTATTCAAATAGGTTATATTTATCATTGAGTTTAATAGAGACTTCAGATAAAGGCTGTATACAAACCTATTAGATATTTTATTATTGGAAATAAGAAGATACACCTAATGTCCCAGGATAAAATCAAAAAATATGTGAAGTCCCCCCTGGAGAGAGAAGTTATAGACTAAATGACATACCACCTCACATGTATGCTTAATTTTTTATATTGTTCCTTTATCAGGATTGTAATATCAAGAGACTTTAAAAAAATTTAATTTCTAAATAAATTTAATATTATGTTTCATTATTTTATTTTATATAATAACATGTTAAGTTTACGATCAATATAATAATGAGATGGATTTCATTACAAGCAAGGCCCAGTTTCGTCGAACAACAACATATTAAAAAAATATTTTTAACTAATATAACATAAAGAGTGGTTTTTAAATTAGATATTATAAATATTTTTATCAAAATATTTAATTTTATATATTCCATAGAATTATAACATTCATATTATGCATTTTATAGACATGATATTTGATAAAATTCAATTTTTTAGATAAACATTTTTTGGAAAAACATTTATTTTCCTTATTTTAAAAAAACACATTTTAAATCAAATATTTGAAAATTTTAACACATTATATTTGAAAAAAATAATCTTTTTTATTTTAAAGCATAATATAAATTTTTACCTTGGTTCTATTTTTTTTGTTTTTCTATTAAGTATCATGTTTTGATGATTAGTAACATAATACTAAATTTTTATTGAAAAAAACATTTTTTCTCGAAAAACATTATACTGTAAAATTATAAATTTTATTTGTTTTAAAGTATAAATATATTATATGTTAATAATTTAATATAATTTAAGTTATTGGAATTATATTTTTATTAAAATTAGATATACACAAGTGTCAATCTTTTGATGGTTTTTACATTTCAAAAACAATGATTCCTCATTCCATCAATGAGATTAGTTTCAATTCAATTAATTGATAATTTTTGTTTATAATTTTGAAAAATGGATTCCCTATTTGATATTTTTGGGTCCAAATTATGTAACCATGTCATATTATTTTAAGAGTATAAATAATAAATTGGGTAATTTGATTATTATGGCAGTTAAGGGTAAATCATGTTGCTAAAGGTAAATTATTTTGATAAAGTTACCCTAATACCTTTCAACATTGTATTGGATAGATAAGTTCTACACTTATCATATAATGTTAGAAATAGTATCATTTAATGTATAATTTTCCATGCATATGATGTGAAGATGATTAAAATTAATAAATGTGAGAAAATGTCTCGCTCTCATTTATTATAATAAAATAACTTTATTATGGATATCTCATTGAGGTAAATTTGATCATAAATAGTATTTGAAAATATAATATAATTAACAACATCATAGTAATTTATTTATCATTTTCTGTGACTAAATAATTACGATTAATAATGACAAAATAATGAAGAAGAAAATATTTTATTAATATAAATATAAAATATATGATATTAAACTTACTAAAATAAATATTATTTTATTTTATTAATGATATTCATAAATTTAATTGATAAAATAGTAATGTTATTGACATTATGTAAGTATTTTTTAAAATATTTAATTTTTCTTTCAATTTTTTTAAAATGAATATATTGAATATTATCAAAATTGACAAAAATGATACAGTAAAATAAATTTCAGTTTTTTATAAAATTATAAAATTCATTAAATTATAAAATTCTTCAAATGAATATTATAATGTTAAATATTTCATAAATGACCAAATTAGGGTCATTTCCCATATTATAATTACTATTTTAATCATATTGGAAACAAATACATGTTGTCATGGTAAAAGTTAAATTATTTAACTAAGTGTTAAATCCAAAAGAAAAAGTTACTTTTTGATATAATCATGTATAAAAGAAATTGTTTTATTGTATTTAGAAACATAATTATATTATCTTTTTGATATCAAACTTTTGAGATTCTTATAATCGAAAATTATTTTGTAATAAATTAATAGTTTTAGAGTTACCTAAAGTGTCCCTCCCCTCTCTCATAAAATGTTCAACCATACTTCTCTTGTATTCACACCACTAATGACCTTTTTCTCTTCCAAAAACATGCCAATAATCCAAAAAAATATCCTAAATCCAACCTAGATTCTACACTTTAGGTATGAATCCAACCAAAAAAGTCCATTTATGCAAATCCAAAGGATTTACCCAATGATATGTAAAATTTTTTATCAACTCTTTCAATATTATTTTTTAATTAAATTCCCACTTCATATGTTGTTTCCATACTAAATAAATAAATTCAGTGTCATATATGTTATGATATTTTATTTTTATTATAGTAAAACCATATTCCCTCCTTTATCTATCGTAGGAATAACAATATCACCATCCATGTGTGTGTACAACTTATCGTCTTCATGTCGTGCTCTAATTTTTTAATGATTAATACCTTATTTGGATGGGTATAATGTTGAGTATAATGGATATAAATAATTAATATGACATTATTATTATTCATTATAATTAATATACCATCCAATTGCATTCTATTTAACCAGTAATTTAATGATATCGTTGCTTGCGCGTACATATTTCCTACCGTCTCCACATCATGATTAGATCCATTCTCCACCTTAACCAATCAAGAATGATTATAAAAATATATATAATGAAAAATTATTAAATATATGACATGATAATGATACTATAATATATATATATATATATATATGTCATTTTCATTTTTGCATTAAATATGATAAGAAAATAGAAATAGCGTTCATTGGCATATACGACCTACCATCTCCACGAATGATGTATTCCATTACATATTATATATATATATATATTGAATATATATGACAGATAAACCATGTTTTATATTTTATAATTTATAAAATATTTGTATAACTAATCAGATCAAGAATAAGAAGTCCAAACACATATGAAAAATAAAGTTATTATTACCTTGAATGTAGTTTTAACAAGAAATCGTTAAATGAGTGGGTAATTTATTGTCTCAATTGTATCATATATGATATCATAAATAATATTTTGATTCTGGTAAAATTTAATAATATTTTTAAAACCACCATACTAGAGTATCAGACGTGTTTAAAAGGAAATTGACCAAAAGTAAGGGTTAATTTCAAAATGTCATTATCATTCAGGATTGAATTAATTGTAATCATGAAAATTTATTAAATTCATTAACTAGATCTATGATTTTGGGGATAGGAATTATATTTGGCATCAAAATACGTCTATCAATAACCTTGGATACTATATTTAGAAATCATGGATTATGGAGCATTACCATGAGATAGAAATGAGAATAAGTATAAAAGAACATCCTAGATTTTTTGTAAAATATATATTTTTTTAATATGAGAAATACATACATGTATGTATACAAAATTGGTATGTGATTTTTTCATTGATATACCTTGGAGTAAAATATCTGACAAGCTATTTCAGGATAGAGTCAGTGTGACCTGGTACACAACAATAAGCCTTATTGTGCACCTAGTTTGACACTCCATAAGGATATTGATAGGATAATTCATTTTATATTTTCAAATGTTATGATGGATTTAAAAGTAAATATTTCCCCAAAGAATCCATGTTTATTATTTAGAGATTATTTATAGCTAAAATTTCAATTTATGTTATTTTATTCACTAGTTCTATGATTATACATTATGTTTCATAATATTTTAATCTAATCTGGGTTATTTCATTGTTTAGAAATGGTGACCAGTAGAAGAAATGGAAATCATATCAATTCAAGCAATCCGTGTATCGATTTACCTCATATTCAAGATAATTATTTTTGAGAAGTAGCGGCAACAGGTGCTGAACAACATATAAACATACGCAGAAAACTGACACATGTTATGAAGACCATCATTACCCATATAGAGCGGCCTAATAAACTACATGGAAGAACAATATTAAGCCTCCTTATCAAACACCAAACTCCAAAATGGAACAATAATAAATTTTCCTTTATATGTAAACAGTGTATATGTTCTTTAAATAATATATTTCTTTTTTTGGGAAGAAACGAAAGGGATGAGGTTTACAAGGCAGTTTATCTTCTCTCAAGATATGCAGATCAATGGTGATCTTTTATACAAAACACCAAAGAGGATAAATAATTGAAATTATTGAATGGAAGGATTTAAATGAACTTTTCTTTGAAAATATTTCCCTTGTGAAAATAGATAGAATATGGGGAGGCAATTCTTGAATCTAAGACAAAAGAAGGATGGGAATGTTGCTAAATATGAATCCAACTTCACAAGATTATCGAGGCATGTTGTAGACTACATTCATATCCTGATGAGTAATATTGACCATTTTTTTATGGATCAAATTCATTTCTACCAAAGGCATTGGTTTCCCAAAATTCCTCATCACATGAAGATATAGTCTCATGTGCTATTAATATAGAGAAATAATTTTTTATGTTTTATTAATACAATGGAAAGAAATATAAGAAGAGAAGAGTTGGGAAAGATATGGTTAAAGGGAAAAAAGTAACGTAAGATTTTACTATATGTGATAATTGTGGGAAGAAACATTTTTGTACCTGCATGAAAGGAATGTGAGTTTGTTACTTGTGTGGATAAAAAGGTCATCGGGCTCATGATTATAGGGGAAGGAAAGAATATATAAATGGGAAATGATACTATTATTAATATATGGTAAATTTGAAAAAGATTGTTGATATTGTGGATGAAATGTATATTAAAAGAATAAAATTGATCGCGGTCATTATTATGCTATTACTATAGTCGATGATGAATAACTGTTATATTTTTGTTTTTAGATTCAAGAATTATGTTATGATCTGAATTATGGAAATAAATAAGGATTGAACGAAATTAATTTTTATTTATTTATTTGGAATTATAAATATTTTTACTATGTTTTTATGGTGATCATATATTAAATCTATGAAAATAAGAGCCCCATTATGTTATTTGAGGGATTTTGATGATATGATTAATTTTAGAAAGACAGAGACCCTATTGGATAGTTAATTTGGAATGAAGTATTTTACATGAGTCTCAAGGTTGAAATGAATTGTATATTATTGTTTAACATTGAAACATTTATTTAGGATACATTTAGAATGATATAATGTTATAATTTTAGGAAAAGAACAAATTTTAGGTGGGGTGACAACCCTTCACATCTAGAAAGGCTTCAAGTCTTGAACCTGGAGCTGAAGGGAGATAATGGTGCATCACCTACCACTGGCTTACATGATTTCTTTTTTAGTATAACATATTTTTATTTATTTAATCCGTATGAAATATGACTTATATGGTTATTTTGTGACCCTATATGATTTTGATAAAATGGATATATTCGAATTTTGTTATTTTTTAAAGATAATGACGAGTTAGTGGAAGAAGTTTATTAAAAGAGAAAAGTGTAATTGTAATATTACTATTTTTCCTTATGCTCTTCATATATGAAGTAAATTAATTGATCAAATCTTGAGAATGGATATTGAAACAAAAAGCCCATCCAATTACCTTTTTCAATTAACAAAATGGTTCCTCATATCATCATATATTTAGAGCTTTGTGACTGGTAACTTTCTCTTATTCATGTTCTACATCACTCTACATTAGAACATGATGGTTATTTTGTTTCATGTCCATTTTTTCCAAAATGGAACCCTTGTATGGGTTACCTCTAGTGACCTTCATACTTCCCTTTTCTTATTTTAATATAGGGGGCTCATTAACCAATTTTCCGACGTAGGATTTAAACAATGTGTTTTGAAATGTCAAACCCAAAATTTATGATCCCGAGTTTAAATTGTGAAAACATAATTGTTTGATGGATGGGAGAATGTAACTCTCCAAGACATTAAAATAATATAATTTCAATGTAAATTTAATTTATTTCTTTCTTTTTATCTTTGTAAAACTATTTTAAGCATACACTACACAAAATAATTCCTTGAATTTCGTGACACACAAGACCTAGTTTTATTGAACAACCGTTCGTTAATAAAGTTTTTTATTTAATATAATATATAACCAATCCGTAAAATTAAATTTTAAGATTAGTATTAAAAAAAATTAAATTTTCTATATTTCATTTACTTTGTACATTCATCTTATATTTTATCAAGACATGATAGATGAAAAAAATCAATTTCTCAGATAAAAGGTGTATTTTAAAAAAAATATAGGTTTGTAACCATTTAATGGAAAATAGATTTTCATAACAATATTTTAATATTTTATATATTTAATTTGAAAAAATAAATATTGTATTTTAAATATGAATAATAAAATTTACTTTGGATCATTTTTTTGTATTTTCATCATAAGTTTCATCTTTTGATGAATAGTAGAAACTAGAAACATTTAATTAAAAACAAATATTTTAATCAAAATATTTGATAATGATAAGTTATAAATTTGTTTTGTTTTAAAGTATAAATATATTATATTTTTATCAAATAACATTATTCATAAAATTTATATTATTTTCAAATTAAAATTGGATACAGACACATGTCAATCTTTTAATGGTTTTCACTTAAAGAACTTGTCTTCTCGATCCATAAAAATGATTAATTTTACTTTAATTAATGAAATATTTTTATTTATAATATTGAAAAATTGATTCCATTTTTGTAATCATTTTATCCTTGTAATTTAAATAGTCTTCTTTTGATTTTTGGCATTATGAATAGTACCTTTTGGATTTTTTTTACCACTATTAAGGGTAAATCGTGAAATTTATGTTAAAACTAATATTATAAAATTACGCTAATATAAGTAAAAAAACCTATTTTATGGATAATGCAACCATTATTATCAATGTATAGTAATTAAATCATTTAATGGATATTTTTCCATGAATATGAAATAAATATTATTAAAATCAATGAATGTGACAAAATGTCACCCTCCCATTTTGTATAAGTATAATAATTTTATTATATTGATAAAAAGGAGATATCTTTTATAATGAAAATTAAATTAGATATAAAACAATTATCTATAACATAGTAATTTATTTATTATTTTTAGAGATGAAATAATTTCCATCAAGGGTGATATAATAGTGAAGTATAAATTATTTTATTAATAGAAATGTCATATAAATGATAATAAAAATATAAAAATAAAATTTATTTTACTTAATTAAGGACCTAAAAGAATTTAATATATAAAATAGACATCATAGTGGCATTATATAAATATATTTTTGAAGATATCATTTTGTTTTGAGTTTTTTGAAAATAAAAATATTGAATAGTATCAAAATTTACAAAAATGAAACATTAAAATAAATAATATTGTATTAAATGTTATAAAATTCATAAAAATATATAATTCATAAAAATAACCTGTATAATGTTAAATATTTTAATTATAATACTATTGTTATTTTTTTAACATTTTATACTATATATATTAATCCAATATCAAAAAATACAAGTTGTCATAATACAAGTTAAATTATTTAACTCTGGGTTATTCCCAAAATATAAGGTTAATTTTGTAAACTAAAATAGTATAAAATATATGGGTTGAGAGAATGTCTACCCATGCTCATCTTACACTTAGAATAACTCACTTTGGGTATATTTTAAATCAAAAATAATTTTATACTAAATTAACAGTTTTGTAGTTACCTAATGTGACGCTCCCATGTCTTAATAAATGAAACCCATATTTATTTATTTTTAACAACAATAAATACCTTTGTATTAGACACAATATTCAAATTTCTCCTCCCTACATCTTTCAATTAATCCTAGAGGCCACAATTTTGGAATAAAGCTAACAAAGGATTCTTTTTCTGAAAATCAAAATGAGATACGTGAAGAACCGGTTAATGTTTCATCAAAACTATCCACATTATTTTATTTTTATACTTCCTCTTACTATGTTATTTCCATAATATAGTAATAAATATAGTAAAATAAATAATCTTATATTTCATTATGAATATGATACAACCATATTACCCCTTTTATGCATCATACAAATAACAATATCGACATGCATTCATAGGGACAACATACAATCTCCACACCATAGTCTAAGTTGTTATTCAACAATGCCTTATTTGGATTGATTTATTTTTTATTATAATGGATATAAATAATGAATATGACATTTGTATAATTTATATACCATCCAATTCCATAACATATAACCATTAAGGTAATGATACCTTTGCTTGTACGTACGAACGACCTGCCATCTGGAAGACGTGATGAGGATCATTATTCACATTAACCAATCAAGAATGATTATCAAAATATATACAATGAAAATTTATGAAATATATGACTTAATAATTCTACTGTAATAATATATATACATTTATATGTTATCTACTTTTGACTATTCAATATGATAAGAAAATGGAAACAGCATTCATGCATACGTACCACCAACCGTCCCAAAGAACGATGTATTCCATTCCATTTAGTATATATATATATTTATATTTATATACTAATGATATATGATATATAAATCATGTTTTATATTATAGAAGAATTTAAAGGGTTATCTAAATAATTATATCAAGATTATCAAGTCATAACATATATACTAAATAACTCGATTATAACCCGAAACGTTTTTTTAACATGGAATTGTTAACGGAATTGTAATATAAATTCATAAATAAATCATATATTATATCAAAAATATTACTATAATTTTGGAAAAAGTTAATAATATTTTTAAAACCACATCACATGAGTTTTGGAAATGAATGGAAGGATTCCGTCCCAAGGTAAGGGTTAATTTTCCAATCTCCTTATTATTATGGAACTGATTCCTTGTAATCATGCCAATGTATTAAAAAATAAAATAGATCGGGGATTATATGGATGGGGGATTATAATGATATCCATAATCAAGAAGATTTCATAATAGTCTTATTGTCCAATGAAATCAAGTTATCATTCATTGACTTTTTGACAGTTAACTTTCACATATAATTATATGGGAATAGATTATTCTATGGTATTTCATTACTATAAAAGGGACTGATATTTCACCTTCATTTAAGTGATAAAAGGGATCAATTATTTCTTGTGTTATCCTTTAATGAAATTCCACTTGTTATTAACCCAATATATCTAACTTCTCTGTATGAATATGTATCCATGATTTTTATATGTAAATCAAAATACATTACTGTTGATATTCATGGATAATAATCTTCAATATTTAGTATCAATCCATAGGTCCATATATAGAAACGTTTGATGAATCTTATTAAAATTAATATATAATTTTATGTTATAGTTATAATAATTTATTAATCAAGAAATCACAATTGGAACAACTGATAATAGAGTTCCATGATGCCATATGATTCTAGACTAATGAAATCCAAGATCTTATTTGTTATATAAAATTATTTCTTCCAGAAAAAACACATATTTTCAATAATACAATCATGGTATATATATGTTCTATTGATTATGGGGAATTTAATGAACATTTTGTGTGAGTAATAATATTAGGAAATAATAATATGCTTTTTAATTTAGCAGATCAATTGTGATTTGATAGGAAACAACACTAACAATTAAGACAATTATTATATGCAATCATTATCTCAAAAGGTGTTCATTTTTTGGAACCAACTAAAATAGACTCTAATATCCAATATCTACAACTATTAATAACCATTAGTCCTATATCTATTTCATTATACTCAAGCCTCGATAGACATATATCCTAAATAATGGGTTCTTACACGTTTTACTCCATGGATAATTGTTCCATAACAACTTTACCTAATCAATAAAAATCCCTCATGAGAGAAAAATGAGATGTATATGAGTTTCTCTTTGGCTTGATATGGTCGTTTTGGGAAGATGTAATATTGTAGTGTTATTATTGTAAATATTGATATGGTATTGATATATAAGTGATACACAAATATCATAGATAATGATTCATATCCAAAACACTTCTTTAGATTCATCTGATGTAAAAATATAATTATATTCCATAGTAGAATTTCTAAAATAGTCAACATTGAACACATCTTGGCAACAAATCCTTAGTTAATACAAAAGAAACATCCTAGAATTATGTTTTTTATTATAATCTATCCAAAATATATAATTTGTATTACCGGTGATTATAATAACATTATAAACTCCATATAATAAGGAAATATGATTATTTTACCTCAAATTATTTAGTTTTCCCTTAAAATATTATAATTTTGTTCACCATGATTGACAGATATCAACCAACCAAGATCAATGTATATGAAACATTAATTATTGAACATAATATATCATATATGGTATGTAATGTATAAATGATTATATGATCTTCCTCATTCCATCCCATTAATTGTTTTTTAGGAAGCATCTTTTTTGGATGATGTGAACTATATGAAACTAGAAAAAATATCTCCATGGATTATTCCATGCTTAACATTTTTATTATCTGGTAGTAGATTTTAATTTTACTTATCCTAATCATCCTATTTAGCAATCCTGCATGAATATGATACCATGAATATTAGATTATTCACATATTTACTTTATATAGAAGAACATTATTAACCATTCCATAACCACATGTATGGATATTATCTCATGTCCAGTTAATAATATATCATTAATATATAATACATTGAGAATGATCATACACCCAAAAAAACACATGTAAATTTATTTCACATACACTAACATAATGGTTTCAATATCATCTTTAACTTAATTGTATAGAATGTTCCATGTCATAGATGTCTGTATTATTATATAAATGGATCTCTATGAATTTGATACTAGTTATGAATTTCCATGATATATAAACCCTTCTATATTTTTAATATGACATCATCTTAAAGGATTCCATTTTGTAATATATATTGGACATCCATCTTAAAATTGTCATAGAAATGGAAATATATTATAGAAACAGTATTTATAATGGTTTTAATGAATGTATTTGTAGAAAATATTTCATAAATGTCAATTGCTTGATAATGTTTAAACCCTTTATACAAAAAATCATTTATAGTTTTGTAATTAAACTTCCAATTCTGGTTTTCAGTTAAATACTTAATAACAAAAAATGGGATATACATTAACTGGTGGATTAATTAGAATCCATATCTGGTTAAAATATATGGAATCAATATGTTATTTGATAAATACATTCTATAATTCACCTGTTTATATATCTACTCACTCAAATTTAGAGAGTGGTTCATTATTGTTAATCTATATTGAGTCACCATAATCGATTAATATAAAACCATCATTCTGGTTCGCAGACCTCTCTTCTGATATGACATAGTTCTAGTGTTTCAGGAACACCTTTTTTCCAATTTGTCTTCTGAAATATGTTCTTGAAACAACTCCAGTGTATCTTGATATTACTCTTCCGAAAAGACATTTTTCCCCACAAATGTTTTCCATGATCTTTTCCCTCCCAATGAATATATCCCACATAAAATATATAACTATTTTATCTAATGGATCATATAGGTATTATACCGTTTTTCCATGGGGTAACAAGTGATGATAAACTTCATAACCTAGGATTTTAAGAATTTTATTAATGTCAATATAACAATAAAGTCAAGCCCTCAGGACTTATTATATTTCAAAACAATTTTATGTCGAATCTATAGCTGAATGGTAATATCATTTCTTTCATTTTTCGATACACAATTTAGTATGTTCACTTGAATCTCTAATGGTTACCACCAAAAAAATAATGAATGTATTTTATGATTCAACATTAACCATGCCATATCTTTTAAGGAACAATTTACCTTTCAACTACTCCATTCATTTTTGAAATATATGTAGCAGTAAGTGATGATAAAATACCATAGTACCTAGTAAATTAGATAAAATCTTTATTAAGATATACACCACCATGATTCGATCAAAGATTCCTTTTCCTATTACTAGGATAATTCATAATAAAATTTATAAACTCTATGAAATTCTAAATTGATTGAAAATTACACTGGACAATATAGATATATATGTACCTACTCAATTCATTAGAAACATTTACAATCTATGACAATAAAAATCTCAATTCTTTTATAAATGTTACAGACACATTATTTTATTCGAATTCTGGAATATTTGTAAGCATTTTCCCTTAAATACTAAACGGTAGTTTTATAATCATCCTTTTAAATAATATTAAAATAATTTAAGAGGTTTAATATTAAAAGTGTTGTGTAAAAAATTATAGATCTTCCCTAACTACTTCTCAATTATGAAACCAATATGATTAGTCCAAAAGTAGATTTGAAATGATTTGTGTGATTTATATTATTTATCAATTGCTAATATTTTATTTTCAACATATAAAACATACAGACTTTTTTTCATATGTTCCACACCAAAAAATATATTATCTTCATAAAATTATTAAATATTATTTTTAAAATGAAAAATAATTCTATCTAGTGTAAAAAGGAGACAAAGATGATGTTAATAAGAACATTAAGATGATAAAAATATTTCAATAAAAATTAATTCATTTTGGCCACATTAGCTAGTAGTTTCTAATATCTAGATTTTCCAGGCTCTCTTTTTTTGCATCCCATAGATATCATTCCCATCTGAGAGCCTTTAAAAGTCCTTTTTGTTCTTCTATTGGGATATAAATATGAGAACCAAAAAAAATATTAAATATAAAACATTTTTATATGTAAATATTATATTCAATAATGAATATAGATGACGATTCCCCGTTTATAAGTTAATGAGTGTAATCGGAATTTAAAAAACACCATTATTTTTAAAATAATATGTTTTGCACTATCATACACAACAAAAAACACCATGTCTAAATGTACTCTAATGTACTATTAATATTTTATAATTTAATGTAAAAATTAATACATATAAATTGAATTATAGGGTTTTAATAATATTACCCAAATTCTATAATAAATAAATAATACTAATCAAGAAAAATGTATTTATTAATACATATAAAATAATTACTCAATCTGTAGAAATGTTAATTTATGATTTTGAAAAATGATTTCTTTAAAAAATAATATCTATTAATTTCTGGAACATCTAAATATATAATTTTATGAAAAATATCATATTAGGTAAATTTTATCAAATTTATCATACAATGGAATTTTCGTATTTTTTGGGGAATTTGTTTAATTTAATAATGAAAAATAATATTTTTTTTGAATATTGTATTTTTTGGATAACGTATTTTAGTAGTTCCATTGTGTTTTAAAATTATTTTAATGTACTAATACATTTATAAAACTATAAATAATAGCACTGTGTTCATTTAAAATAGAATTTTATAAAAAAAACATTTTTATACATAAAAAATAAATGTTTCTAAAAAACTATATTTCTAAGTTATGATATTAAATGGAAATAAATTAACCTAAACACTATTTATGGTTTATTGTGAATAAATTCATATATTATATATTCAATATAATATTTTAAAATTTATAAAATACAATTACATTGCGTAAGATTATAAAAAATACTAATTTATGCATAAAAAATATTGATTTTTTTGATAAAGTGGTTTTTATTTTGTTTTCCATAATTATTAAGAAATTAATTTCATTAAATTATAAGTATTTTAATTGATAATGTTTATGTAATATTTTTAATAACAGGTTTATTTTTTTGAAAAGTTATTATTATTATTTTTGGGCTGTCTGAATTGTAACGTGGTAAAATTTATCACCTCAAAAAATGGTAAATCATGTTAACCGAGGTTGAAATTATGTAATATGGTCCTAATTTTTAATCATTATTATTATCAGAGGAATTAAATTCTAAATTAATCACATAAGTCTTGAAATTTTATTAACATAATATTTTACATTAAAACACCTATATAATATTTAAATCAAAGAACATAACAAATTTTCACTCTCTTATTTTTAAATGTCTCTTATTTTTTCACATAGTGATTAAATGAAGTGTAAAGGGAATATGGCTCACAATTTTGTGTGTATAGAAATTATATTTATTGTTTTAATTAATTTCTAGTTTTTATATATTATATAATAACTATGAATTCTAATGACAGAATAATAAATTACTTATTCAATTAATTGGAAACCGTTGAAGATTTGTAATAGTATTGAATGTGATATAATTTCAATGAATTAATGTGTGGAAAATATTTTATATGTATATATTAAAATTTATTTATTGTTTATTGGAGAATGTTACCAATTTTTATTGATTTATTTAATAACAAATTAAATAAACTATATCAAAATTAATATTAATGATAATTTATAATAAATAATATTTTACTAAATGATTAAAAATTAATAAGAATCTCATATATAAATATTAGTTTATATTTTATAATAATAAAAAATGATACATTTATTGATTTATTTTAATTTCATATTAAAATAATTAACCATTACAATGTAGATAAGGTCTGTATTATGGTAATCTTTAAAATAGTTAATTAGGGGTTAAGACAAAATAACATGGGTGAAAACACAACTAAAAATTCCTCAAATTTTATGGTATGATTTTATTTTGAAAAATACTCTTCCCATAATATAATTATGAAAATTTGGAACAATTTTGTTAAAAAAATAAATTATTCTTATTTAATACTTTATGAAATTTAATGATTTCACCTCCGCTCTATTATAAATGGACACCATTATCTCAATTCTTCATAACACATTGAACAAAAAATCTTGACCATCTATGGAGCATTCCTATCCTGACAATAATTATCCATTTTACAAATGTGATGGTATACTTATAAGTCACACTGTATTATCCTTAGAAATAAATTTAATGGGATTCGACCAATGAAGAGGAAATAACCTGTATAAATCGCTTTATGATTGTTTATTCTTATAATTAATATTAATTTTTTGTAACCAAAATAAGATAATAAAACAAATATAATAAATTTATTTATATTTTGGTACGATTTGTTTATAACCATATTAAATATTGTTTCCATCCTTCATAAATATAAACCAATACTTCTACATAAAACTGATTTACTGTCTCCACATAACATTGTAGTTAATTTTTCTTCACCATATTCCCAGGAAGGTTATAATGATTTTACTGTTAAATATATGATATTTATGAAAAAATAATTTTTCCAAAGTTATAATATCACATATACCTTCTTAACTTCATATCCTTTGGAATAAGACAACATCACTCATGCATACATGTGGATTACCACCTCTTCAAAGATATATTCTCGTTTTTTCATTTTCATTTTCTTATCTATTATAATGAATAATTATTTATGAATATATATTATATATAAGTTATATTAAAAATTTTATTGTGGTGTGTTTTCCCTTCTTTTTACCCACTAGTCAAAAAGATAAAATAACCTTCATGCGTATGTATGACCAACTCTCTCCATGAACAATGTAATTCATTTTAAAATATCAATTTTTATGGATTACTTTGAATAAATATAAAATTAATATATATAATATTAATATCTTTATTAACATTATTGAGATTATTAATCCATGAAAAATGGAAATGTACTATGTCTACCAAACCAAAACATACAAGAAAATTTAAGGAGTTATTATATGAAATAATGATTGTAACAAATAATTAATACATAAATAGTATATAAAATATTATAACAAAATACAATATGGTATGATAAATATGAATATTATTAAAGAATATATTTATAATAAATCAATATTTTTATTGGGTAGTTTCAGAGATTTTTGAAGTAAATCCAACCTAAGGTAAGAGATTATGTGAAAATCATATAATTATATAAGATTTATATGTTTGTGTTTTCATTGGAATAATTGTTTTATTATTCAATGTTAAAACTAATCTCTATTATTCACCTATGTTAATTCATGATATTTTCAAATAATATTAAAATTTTCACTATTTGGTTCTGATCATTATTGAGGAAATATTATTTAGAAAATATAACTTTATTTCCCTCTTCATTTGAAAATCAATTTTCATACATATCCATGTTTCCAAGTTTTTTCAATAAATCTTGGAATTTTTTTCAAATTATTTATTAAATACATATTTTTTTATATTTTTTTATAAAATTGTTTTAAAGTATTCCCATTATCCTTTTTTATATGAGTTACTTTTTGCCCTTTTACAACATTGGGAATGCAGTGTTTTCTAACTTATACTTCATGAATGAAATTATCCACCATCATAATCACACATTTCAATGCATAATTATTAAAATATCTCCATGTCTATTACAAAATTAAGTGTTTTTAAAACATTAATGAATTTTTTTTATTTTTTTTAATGTGAAAAGAGTAATTTTCATTAAAAATGTTTTTAATGAATATTTTATTATTTTTTCATCACTAATAATAACAATTATTTTACTTATGATTAAATAGGGGTATTTAATAATGGTATCTTCCATATTATTTATGTGGAAGGTTTATAATTAGTTTTATTTGGGTTTTAAATTTTTTAATATAATTTTTATTACATTGAGGATGGTTTATGGTTTTGTTTATTGATTGGGGAAATTATTAATATTTTATAGGATAATTTTTTAATATGATTTTTTATATTTATTTTGTAAAAATCATTTAATATTTGGAATTAATTTGGCACATGGATGGATGGGAGGTCCCACTTTATCCCTTTTATGCATCAGTTGGTCTCATTATACAAATGATCTTTTTTATGGCACATGCCTTAACTATTTATGTAATATTTATTTTCAAAATGAATTAATGGTATGTTTTTATGTCTATAATTATTAATACCTGATTATTATATTTTTTATAGATTCACTTGTTATTATTTTACTATTTATGATATCCATGGATGAGCTTCAAGATTTTGTGATAATTTATGTGGAATGTTTTGATAATCATTTATTAATTCTATGCTATTCTTTCTGCCCATGTTATTGATAAAATAGAATTTAATTTCATATATTTACCTTTCCAAATTAGTTATTACTTTTTTATCACTATCAGTATATTTTTTATGTATACACTTAATCAGCATCTGAGCTCACCAATTTTTTATTTTTTCATTGATCATGAATCTAGGAGGTTTTATATAACTAATATGTAGGGACATAATAAAAATAATAATGGGGTTAATAAATAAAATTCATTCTTTTGTTCTCAATTGTAATGTGAATTTTAGTTTTGAATCTATTTAAACAAGATGAATAAACCATTTATTCATTCATGATGTGATTATTTATATCTAGTTCCAATGTTATAGTGAATCAACTGAATTTGGGGTACTATATTCAAGATATTTGATATTGGTATTATAGTATGTTTAGTAAAATCCATGGGAACTAGATTAAAGAAAACATATATTTGTGACAATAAACTTATAATGGACTTTTAGAATATTGGGAATGAAACAAAGATTCCAATTATGAGATTAAATATTCATAAAATTTTCAATTTATGTTATTCACTTCACATGTTTTGGTATTATGCTTTATGTTTCATAATAATATGATGTAATATATTGTAAAAAATTTATTTTAAATGGTTCCAAGTATAAAGATGTAAAACAATATCAATACACATAATCCATGAATAGATATCTCTCTCTGTAAAGATAATTAAGTTAGAGCTTGAGCTGTAGAAGGAGATAAAAAAATTATATATATATTGGATTATCTATCTCACGTTATGAAACATTACCATGCCTATATAGAGAAGCCTATTAATCCAAAATGATGTATAAAAATTCTAGAACGATTAATGTATCAACATATTATATCACTTAATTAGGATTCAAGTCCATTTTTGGATGATCCAAGTATAAGTTCATCTGTGAAGATATTTTCTCTTTTGAACTAATGAAAGGTAATGGATATCATTGGAGTTTAACATCTCTTAGTGTATAAATACCAATATTGATAATTTATTCCAAACACTATATATGATGGTGAAGTATAGAGCAAGGAGTGGAACCATTTTAAGGAATGTTTTAGGGAAACATATGTGACTCATGAATAATTTGTTGAGATGGGGTGGAAATTCATGTGTTTGGGAAAAAAGAATGATGAAAAAGTTTCCTTGTTTGATTCCATATTTACAATCTATGCATGGAATGATTCATAGAATATATATAATCTAAAAAGAATTATTATTCATTTATTTGATAGGTTAAAACCTATCCTTAAATGAGAACTATTATCCACAAAATTATCACCACATAAAGATATATTATAATCTATTGACCAAATATATAAATAAATATCCCAGTCAAATTTCTTAAAATTAATGTATATGAAGAAAATGATTTATGTTCAAAAAAATGAATTACTGGATGGAGGGAATGAAGGATTTTCACCATGTGATAATTATTTATTGAAACACTACAATACATTATTATGTAGAATATGAGCTTTATTTATATGTGGAGAGTATTAAAGAGTAATAAAGAGACCTCTATTTATTAGTGTTTCAACTATAAGAATATGGTTTACTTGGATAATTAATCAACCAATAGTTATGGGATTATACTTGAGAACTATATATTGGATCATAGTCAATTCTACGCTATTACAGTAGCTGAATATATAATATTTGTAGTGCTTATGTATTGGGATATGAGTATAATTTTGTATAATTATTTCATAAAATATATTCATGTTATAATAATCATTATGTTATTAAATAGCACAGTAAAGAAATATTTTAAAAGTAGCACCCTCCAGTTTCAAGTAAGTAACCCTTCATTTATGAATTTCTTGTATATAAAGTGTTTGGGTGAAGTTTGGGAGAGTTTAGATACAATTTGTAATATTTTATGGATTTTATATTGGTTCATGTTATTAGAATGTTTTCTGGAAACCATGAATCTCCTATATGAAATCATACAATGTGAGGAATAGGCTAAGGGCTAGGTGCACAGGTAGACACATAGTTTTTTGAAACATTATGAATGCCATGGAGAAGCAATGAAAATATGGAAAATGTCCTTTTTCATGGTTGGAACATGATTTTTCTAACCTTGTGGGACAACCGTGTGAGGAAACCCTTGAGGTAGTGGTTGGTTCATTGTTAGTGCATGACTTTTCCTACCAGTGTGAAAAAGTATGCACGATTTAAGAAAAAGATACTAAATTGTGGATCTAGGTTGGGATTATGTTTCAACCAATATTGTTTCCAAAAAATGTCCCTAACATTATACTTCTCCCTCCAAAAGGATGTGTAAATATTCCCCATTGAATTTGGAGTGCTTTTGAGGTTTTTCTTGGGGCTTTGAAGCATAATTGGAATGATACATCATCCTTGTTGGTAGTTTTTCAATGTCATTATTAGATATACTTTAATACCTCTATAGGTTTATTATATCTAGTCCACATCAGATAGTTCCAAGATTTTTAATAATAATCGTGGTTAGATTTTTATTTTTTTAAGATATGGGAAGATAATAAAGGAACGTTTTTTAGAGATGTAGCCTGGTTTTGTGGACATTTTCATGTTATTCTCCCATTTCAATATAATTCCGAATGTTGGTGGATTTACTCGTGAATAATCTTATTATAACATGAAGAATTTGTTTCAAATTTTCTTAAATTTCAATATATAGAATGTTAAATTTGTGTTCAAACTTGGTAGAAACCCTCTTTATTGATGGTCGGAGTATTTTTCAATTTTTTTGCCAAATTCTGGATGTTTGGAAATTTTTTGTGAAATGTGATTAGTTTTATTTATTTTTAAATAAGGAATCTAAACCATTGTTTTTAAAATCTTGTTAAATGTTTTAATTGATATTGTTTCAATAATAGTATGGTTTTATTAAATGTATTGAAATGGTTTGTTTTAGAGGTTTTCAATAAAATATTATTTTTATTTAAATGGTTTGAATAGTAGGGTTTGAAATGGTATTGGAAAATAGGGGTTGTGTGAGATCGTGATTTTTATATGAACCTGATTAAGGGGATACTACCACTAGGTTTCAAAGGGATGTGACCCTGGATAAGGGGAATGTATCATTGCAGTACAATGATGTTGGTCAATTTGTGACAAGTTAGTGTATGTATGAGAAACCACTCAGGAGTATGGAGCTATTATAGAAGCATGAATGTGAGGGAGTGTGGTGAATCTTGGACTGAATATGAAAAAATGACTTTTAAATGGATTGATGTATTGTTTGGTATATTAAACTTGGAAACTATTTTAGTAGGGAAAATATTTTTCTGTTAAAATTCTTGGATTTGATATAAAATGTTTTCATTTATTTTATATAAATTTTCAATATAAATGTGATAACTTGTTCTATCATAGTGGTGTGACTAGGGATGTTAATTGGTAGAAGATGAATAAGATTCATTACTCACCATTGATTTTTAACTTTCAGTATTTTGGATATATCATTTATTGGGACATATAAAAATGTAATGTATCACACTTGTTTATTGTTGCACTGTGATACTTGGGCAGTTGGTGGAGTTAGAGCTTCGATCATCTTGGTGTCTTTTTGTTTTGTAGGGGTTGAATTTTGCTGATTACTTCAATGTTATTTTTCTTCCACTGTGGTACTTTTTTGTAATTTTTTTATATGAATTTTATAATTATGATTTGTTTTATTGTTTTATCATTAATAATGATTTGGTCAAATATAATGACATATTTGGTTGGGTTGTTTTTTTTTCAAAAATAGAAAATCATCTCCCATTCGTAAAAAATCTGTTAGTTTTTATTATCAGCCTTTGAAATATTGGGGTGACACTTAAGTGTATATAATGTCCCTCTGCCTTCTCATGAAAATGGGGATGGACGGGATGTTACAAGTCGAATTATCTTGTTTGTTCATTTAATAAAAAGTGGCCATTAGTTATTTAATTCTTTTAGTTGAAATTTATTCTATTTTATTCCTCATGTTGGGATGGTAGAAATAAGTGGATTTTTCAGGACATGTAATTTTGATAAAAATATTTAGATCACCTTTTTTTATAAACTAAATGTTATAGTGGATTCGGTTACATAATTATTTTAGAGACACTTATAGTAGTGTTATCTCATTATCACGGGATTATCTAATGGGATAATCATGAAATAAATTATATAAATATCTTCCCACTAAAATGTAATATTTCATTTTGAGTAATGATATATGATACTGTGAAAAACTATATATTTTGTTTAATTTGTTGAGGTTGTATTGAAATGTGGAATTTAGAAAATGAATGAAATGGTCATTCTGATGTATAATTTTCAAAAGAATGGTGTAAGTTTTAAAAAATTTCGAATGTGGACAATGTCGAAAATTTGAAAATTAATGTTGTGATAGCTATGATGTGGTAGATTTTAAAATTATAAAGAAATTAGTTTCTAGATAGAGAGACTTATGGATTTTTTTGTGTTTGTAGAAAATGGAACCTGTCCAGTTTCATAAAAATCAATTGGAGGAAGATGCTATGAATGTGGTTTCACCTGATCCATAGGTAAACCAAAAGATACAGTACGATCCAACATTTTTAGGAAGTGGATATTGGGTACATGAGTGTTGAACCAATGAAATCATATAATTCATTATTATTCCATAAGTATAATCCAACAATCATTAGGGGTGATTAAAAACTATAGAAGGATGATATGTGGCTAAATATGATGAATTGAATATTCAATTTCCTTGGAACACCAGCAGAACTGAAAGTCAAACTGGCGATTTATTTTGAGGTATCCTACACACCAATGGTGGGATTTAGAAGTGCAGGCTAAATTTGACTAGCGCCTTTCATGGGGAGGATTTTAAAAAACGTTTCAACAATCCATTCTATCCTAATATATTTGGTGTCTCAAGAAAAAAGAAAATATTCTGTTTGAAGTATGAGTCTCTCATAGTGATATATTATATTACTAAATTTTTGAATTTATTATTCTTTTCACCTGAAAAAGCAGCTAGTGAATCCATGATGGCACAAATATATGAATCATGGATGAGGAAGGACATTTTCTCAATGATTGTTATGCTCTGTATTATATGTTATATAGAAATGGTCAATAGAGTGATGATTGAAAAAAGGTATATCTCCAGTGATATATGTGGAGGGAGTATGCAGATAAATTAGGTAAAAGGTGGCAACTATAATGCGAGTATAATGTAGACGGGGGAATCCTATCTATGAGGTATGACAATGACTCAAAATTTTACAACTAAATTGACTAATCTTCCTCCAATACCTAAGAGAAATGATATATGTCTCTAATAACGTTTGATGGACCACATGTAGTGAGAGTATACAACACCTACTTGAGTATTCCAAAATTTTAATCATATGGGTCATGTTTAGTGATATTGTCTTAGTAATATGAGATTGGGTGTTTGAGAAACATCTCATGTGTCCCAAACTTCGTATTATTTGACATGATGAGAGAACCTAAATAATCCATTTCAACAGAATAGATCTAGAAATGGTGATTCTAGGAATACCATGACTCTTTAGCAGGGGAAATGTAAAAAAAGGAAACATTTTACATAGTACCACATAAAAAAATTATGTTCAGATGAGTAAGTTATTTATGATGGTAATTATTGAAAATATATAGTGATAGGTTTTATTATTTTGAATTATGACCTTATAAAATATTTATTTGATATAGGTTATTCACATTCAATTATTTAATCTCTTACTTTTTTTATGATTATATGTCGATATAATTCCTTCTGTGTAAAAACTATAAAATCATATTTGTCAAAGATAATTTCAAGACATTGGGTGTAATGAATTTTCTATAACTGTTGAAGAAGATGATCTTATATGGATCTTATCTATTCCTGAGATATATGTATATGATATAATCACAGGTATGTATTGGTTTTCAAAGTTTAAGGATCATATCAATTATTATACATGACAGGTTAGTTTTAAAATGGATGATAGTGTCGAGCATCTCACTAGAGGGTAATGGAATGTAAAGGCTGGTGACATGGGCATGTTGCCTCTAGAAGTAGTTAAAATATCATACAAGTACGTATTGTTGACTATCTTATCTATGGAAGAGATCTAGAATAGATTTTTTCCAGTGATTGTTGATCTTTTTCTAAATGTTGTACTTGAATATTTCTCTGGTTTTCCACCCACACTGGAGGTGGAGATTATGATTAATCTCCTCTATTTCCCATATTTACTATTTGATGGAACCAATAAGATTAAGGGAACTAATGGTGCAGTTGGAAGAGGTGGTAATTAAAGTGTTTATTCATCCTACCATGTCAGCTTTGGAAACACTAGCCTTGTTTTCTAAAAATCATTATGGTACTCTTCAATGATGTGTGGATTGTTTTAATCTTAATATAGTTTTTAGAAAGAATCGATATCCAATTCCATTCATTGATGATATTTTATTTAAATCAGCGGGAGCTCACTGGTTCTCTAAGATTAAATTTTAATAAGTTTATCACCAACTGTTGGTGTGGAAGAAAGATATTAAGAATGTATCTTTTAGATGTAGATATAATAATTATTAATATATGGGAATTCATTTGAGACTAAATAATTAACCATTGGTATTTATGGAATTGATGAATCAGATATTTCATAGATATATGTATTCTTTTGTGGTGGTTATTTTGTTAAAATATTTATGTGTTGAAATGCAAGGGCTGGGAATGTGTAACAAGTAGTGATATGGTGGGGATTCATGTGGACTCATCATCTATATGAAAAATAACAAAGATTGATTTTTGGATTAAATATGTACATTTACTTATCCATGTAATCTTTAAAAAAGTTTGATATTGATATAGAGAAGGTAAATATTTTTTTATCCTGAAAACCACCAAAAAAATGTATTCATGATATGTAATTTACATGTTCAAGATGGTTATTACTAACACATTTTTCATGATTATTCAAGAATAGTCTCATCAATTGAATCTTTTAAAAGGAATAATTTTCCATTCCAATAGGATTAAGATGACCAAAATTCTTTTCAAGAGGTAAATGTTCACCTAATGTCATTACCCAAATAGATATTTCATGAATCAAGATATGGGTACATGGTGTATTCTGATGCTTCTAGATATTGGTTGGGATGTGTTATCATGAAGGGATATCATGTTGTTTCTTATGTCTCAAGGAAGAAACATTTATATTAGAATAACTACCCAACACATGATTTTGTGTTGGCTTCCATAGTCTATGATTTGAATAATTAGAATCATTACATCAGTGGATATAACTTTATAGTGTTTATAAATAATAAAATAATGAAACATATTTTTTTAAAAAAATGATTTTAATCCAATACAAATAAATTCCTATAGAGTATATCAAAATTTTGATTTAACATTATGTATACAATGGGTAAGGGTAATATAGTGGAATATGCATTATGAATATATTCTTATGATCAGTTGGAAAAAGACGCTTCAGACTACTGGCAGTTAATGTAGGTTATAGCCTATAATAACATGAAATGTGATGAACGATGTGATTTTTTAGTTTTTCTTAGAGTTTCTCTTATTACTAATTTGGTACTAATGGTTAAAAAGATAATTATGTACATTTGAAAATGTTTTTCTATGAGTAGAAAATCAGTGGTGGGAAGAACATTGAGTGATGGATTCTGAATGAGAGTTCAGTTTTGTGGTTATCAAATACAATTGTTTTACCTATGGATTGTTAGGATGAACTTATTCATTCTTATGACCATTTCAGATGGGATTTTCATCATGGAATACAGAATATGTATAAGGATTTAAATGCATAGTTTCAATGGGTCACTATGAAATTAATTTTTGTTGACTTTGTTGTGAGATGATAAATTTTTCAGTTTGGTTAATGTAGATAATTAGAGACCAATAGGTAATTTAAAATCTTCACCAATTCCTATTTGGAAATGGGAAGGGACAAAAATAGATTTTAGTATATGTTTCTCGAAAACGATTCAGAAACATGATGTCATATGGGTGATAATTGATCAACTCAAAATCTATGCCAATTTCATCCCTATTCCTGAATCTCATAAGGTGGTGGACTTGTCAAAAATCTATATCCGATAAGTGGTAAAGATGAAAGGGGCCCCACTTTTGATATTGTGAGACATAGATTCAATGTTTACTTCTTGATTCTGTAAATCCTTAAGTAAAACCATTGGGACATAGTAGACCATGAGTAATTTGTATCGTCCCTAGATGGTTGTCCAATCCCAAAGGATGATAAAAATGTTGTAAGACATGTTGTCGCATTTTTTAATAGATTTTTTTGTATTATGTGAACGAAACATACTCTTAGTGGTGTTGTCATATAAAATAAATATCAATCCTCAATACATATAGATACTTTGGAATAATTATATGGGTTTCCTTGTCATTTTCTGCGTTTTTTGGTGGAAACAGGAAAGGCTTCACTAGTTGGCCAAATGCCAATCAATGTGACAAACGATAAGTCCTATTTGATCCTAAAAGAGATAGTAATGTATTAGATTCATTAGAAATTGTCTGTAGATAATTTTTGATGACCCTTGTCATTCTAAGTGAGTCATCATGTGTTCTTGAGAATCTCTCCATGAATTGGACATTATTTTTTTGGAAATTATGGAAATTAATATCCTATACATATAGGCCTATTTGGTATACATGAATAGTGTGGTGAGGTAAAATTTGTCTTTAATTTTCCCCTATTGTTCTGTATGGTGCATAATGTGTTTCATGTATCTCTGTTGAAAAAGAACCAGCCTGATTATAATAATGTGATTTGATGGGATCATGTTTACCTACATCCATATTCTTTGTTGGTTCAAATATTAGTAAGTATTGTGGATATTAAATATAAAGTACTTCATGGAAGGATCATTGTTATAATGTGGAATTTTTTTGAAAAAATGGTCAGATTTAGGAAGAGACATGGGATTGGGAAAAAGCAGTGCTTGAGTAATGACCTGAACTATTTTTAGAAAATAGTGGTTATCTAATTTTCAGTGAAGGATAGGTAGTGGTTGGGAGGCTTTATCACCATTATTTTAATTATGATACCATTAATGTTTTAATTTTAATTATATAATGTGTTTTTTGTGATTTTTTGTAGGTTTTAGAAACCATTTTCATTGTTTTGGGGGATTTGTTTTATCAGTGTCGGGTTTTAGCATGGTTAGTGGAAACTAAACAAACCCTAGAGAAAACCATGCCCATTGAGAAAAATTATAATGGAACGGAATATAGTAAATTTAATTGTTTTTTTAAATGTGATATCCAATCAAGAAATATCACCCTTGAGGAAGTGGGTGGTGCAGGAATTGCACATAGTTTTTCCAAATTGTGCGATGAACAATGCAGTGTTTAAAAATAGGAATGTAAAATAGGGATGTTGGTTAGGATAATTTTATTACCTCTTATTTGTTCTCCATGTTGACCCTAAATCAATATTTCTCCCACTAAAAGGTTGTGGTACCCTTCCTTGTGAAATTTTTATTGATCCATATGACTTTGTTGGTGTGATGATGCTCAATTTCTGCGATAAGTCATAGTTTATTGTAGTTATTCCTGGTTTTTATAAGATATTATTTCCACACTCTATTAGTTTATTAGATCTAGTCTTTTGTGGATGTATTTATGGTTATTAATTCCATGAATGTCTGTAATTTTATGTTTTCATAATAGGGGAAGTGATCTAAGATGGGGTTTATGAGATTAAACCAGGTTTTTGGGCATTTCCTTTTTTCGCCGGGTTTTCACCATAATTTTGGAGGAAGGATTATTCCCTCTATAATAATTTTCATATAACATGACATATTTGTTTCCTACTGGTTAAATTCCTTGAAATTGATTGTGTAGTTTGTGTGAAAATAAGTTAATAAACCCTCTTTAGTGATAGTTTGATTAGTATCCATATGTTTTTGGGAAATTGTGAAATTTTGGAAAGTGGTTAGGGAAAGTTCCTTCTTTTATTTATTTTAAAATGTTTATTTTGAAATATTGTTTTAATGTATTTTTGGTAATTTTTGTTTGATATCATTTCAATAAGAGGACTTTTAAATTGAAATTTATTGGATTGGTTTGTTTTAGGGGTTTTCAATACAGAATTTTTTTATTTAAATAGTTCAAATAGATTGGATTGAAATTATTTTGGAATAAATGGGTTGTGTGAGTTCATACTTTCAATGTGAACCTAAATAAAAGGAATGTATAATTGGGGTAGAAATGCATATTATGTTGGAGAAGGGGTATGTGTCATTGTTGAATAATGAGAATTGCTACGATGTGATGACCTAATGTATAGATGAGAAACTTCTCATGAGTATGAATATATCATAGAAACATGCATGTGTGTATGAATGGTGAATCATCAAATGGTTATTTCAAAAAGTAATGTGAAATGTATCAAAGTTTTATTTTCTTGAATTTTCAAGGATTTTTTTATTATGGAAAACTATTTTTTTTGTTATACTGCTATGAATGGATTAAAAACGTATTTGACTTTTTTATATAAATTAGTTACATAGATGTTCTAACATGTTATATCCTAGTGGAGTGATTAGGGAAGTAATTTGGTAAAATCATAATGAGTTTCCTTTTTCACCAATATTTTGGTAATTTGGTGCTTTTGTAGATAAAATTTATTGGGACTTAAGAAAAGGTAATTTACATCACTTATTTAGTGGTGCATCTTGATATAACGGTTGTTTATGGAGTTAGAGAATGGAATATCTTATAGTATTGGATTTTTGTTTGGTTTTGTCTTCTTATGTTTACTTTGATGTTCGTTTTCTTTCATTTTGGTACATTGGTGTAGTTTATTTTCAATATCAATGGTAGTATTATTAATAGTTTTACATTATTATCATGGAAAATGTAGATGAATTTTTTTGACATGTTTAGAGGGTTTTTTCAGAATGATAAAACCATTCCCCACTTGTATTGAATCCTATAGAATATTTTTACATCCTTTGGTTTCTTGAGAGTTTTTATTAATCCTAATTGTTTTCCTACTAACTTATCATACTAATGAGGATAGGTGGGATGTTACATTATGGATTTTAAATAATGGTACCAATAACCATGAAATATTTTTTACTATAAATGTAAATGTTTTATAAAATATATGAACATGTGGATGGTAACCCATATTGTGTTCTTGATGTGTAGTTAATTGGAACTGATGATGCAAATGGGATAATATTGATCGCTCTAAAAATTGTTACTGATTTAATTAAAATGAAATTCATGATGGAGTTTAATTAGTTTTTTGGAGCTATGAAATTGTCTAGAAATATTTTGGAGGATTGTTAAAGATATGTATATATAGTATAATTTATTTTGAATAATGAATATGATTATTTGAGTTAAAAATATTATTTATAATATTTTATAACCTGTTTAATTAATTTATTTTTGAAATCATTTAATTGATAAAAGAAAATGCTTATGGATATTATGATTCATTAAATGTGATTAAAAAAATAAGAAATTCATCTAAAGTATCCATTTTTTTATTATAGGAGATGATGTGGATATTGATCAAAGAACAACCAATGAATGTGATTATTCCTATTAAAAGGAAATAAAATAATTAATTTTATTGAGTGATTTTGCTTGATTTTAAAATAATCTCTCAACACTAGGAGTGGGACTTTGAGATAATAATGGAATCAATTTACTTTTCCTTCCCACTAATAAGTATACTTTTAACTCATCGGAAATTAAGATTTTATAGTGGATAAAATTCGCATTATCATGTTATATATCTCTCATTATTAGTCCATGGGTGTTATTTGTATCCTCCAAATACATATATTTATATCCCTATGATGTTATTATATTTTTAAAAATAGTTATATGGTGACATTCTTACTCCCCATTCCCTCTTTTTGAGAGGATGTTATATTTACCAATTTTTTGAGTGGATTTTACTAAATAGAATTTACAAATGTAAATCCCATGATTAAAAATTTAATGTTACAAATTCGGGGATGAAATTATTGATATTTTTAGAATTTATCACCTCAATATTTTTATAATATCACTTTTTTTGAAAGAATACACAACATCCAAACCTGAGCCCCATGAAACAGCAATATATTGGTAAATTATTAAAAGTTAATGTAGGAATTAGGAAATAGTAATTGAATTCAAATGTATGAATAATATTATCTGAAATATGAAATATATATAAAGGGCTTACTAAATATTTTTTTTGATTCATTCTTTTTAAATAAGTACATGATTTTGTAGTAAGGTTATTATGTAATTTAGAAATATGGTTTCGTCAAAAATTATTTTCTATAATTTTTTTTAAAATATAAATAATTTATTTTAAAAATATAATTTTATTTTTGAATTTATAATATCAAAATTATCCTACTAAGAATGTCTTGAATTTTTCTAAAAAGGATGATGTTTTAGTGAATAGTGAAAATTCCGATTTTTATTTAGAATTATATTTTTCATTCATTCAATTAAAAAGTTCCATTTTTGAAAATGATTTAAAATTAAAATTATTTATCTTATATTAATAATAATATAATTTTGTTTATTGAAATAAATTTTATGTCTCAATTTATTATAAACATATTTTTATACATAAAATTTATTTTTTTGAAAATACACTTGCATGGAAAATGATTTCACCAAAAAGAATAAAATTATACACTATGCGACAATTACTATGAAAACAATTATATATTATATATTCAATAAAACTTTTCAACATCAGCATAATATTTTTACAATACATGATATAGTAATAAGTCCAATTTGAAGTTTAAAAACATCATTATTTTAAAAGTCGGTTTCTTGATGTTTTGATAAATTATTTTAATGTTAATTTAATCCAATTATATTTATTAAATTTGATATAATGGGATACTTAATTGGAATTTAGAGGTTAATATTTTATGAATTGGTGTCTTATAATTTTAGGAATTATAAATTATAACTCTTTTATAATTTATCCCCATAGTTTAGGTAAATTAGGTTAATATCAGTTAAAAGAAAGTGATAGGGTCATATTTATTCAAAATAATTCTTATTTGAGGATGTAAATTCAACCAGTATCACCATGTCCTCTAACATGATTTATTTAAATGGATTATTTTCATGGAATATTTCATATGTAATATATAAATTAAAAAAATTGACAAAATGTCACTCTCTTAGTTTTATGTATCCATTATGTTTCATATACTGAAGAAATAATGTGAATAATTAATCATATTATTAATATTTTTCTTAATGAAATTATATTAATAATTATTTTACAATTTTAGTGACTATAATTACCTTAAATGTTTGTTCATCACTAATACAATATCAATTCAATTAATTGAGAAATAAAATGAATGATATTAAAAATACTAAAAGAGATATAATTTGAATGAGTTATGGTGTCCCAAAAATTTCAATGTATATATTACAATATAGTGTGGTTTTAAAGGATTATATTCTAATTATACATTAATAATGATGTATTTAAATTATATTAAAATGAATAATGTTGAAAATTATATTAATGATATTATATTATAAATAACATTTTATTAAATGGATTAAAAAAAGATTGAAGAATCATCCTAATGATTGGGATTTGGTTTTTATCATCATATATTTTCAATTTATTGGTCATTTGACGTTTTATATTGATATCATTAACCAATAATGCATGGAAAAAATTAATAATGAGATAATTGTTAGAAGGGATAAAATTGGGTAAAAAGTAAAAGGTATGTGTGAAAACACAACAAAAACAACTCAATAATTTATTAGATGATATTATTTGTAATAATACACATAATATATTAAAATTATATATATTTAAAACTTTTTTTGGAAGGAATTTATTTTATATTAATGTAATAATTTAATAAATTCGAAGACTCCCTCTCCTCTCTATAATGAAGGAACCCCCTTCTCTAAATTCGGTAAACCTCATAAATCCATAAAGCATAAAGAAAAAATATCCATTGCAATTATATAATTATTTATCTATTTTCTAGAGTTTCTAGTCTCCACAATTGACCTACACCTGGAATCTTAAGATGATATAGAATGTAAATATTCCAAAAAAATAATCATCTTCACAGACTCCTTCAAGATTATATCGACATACAATTCCAATTATATTATCATACGCCTATTATGAATATAAAAATAGTATAATAAATATATTCATATGTTATTGTGATTATTATATAACCATATTATATCTGCTTTTGATCCCACAAATATAGTAAACATCACTCATGTGTACATATGACAAACCATCTCCACATAGTGATGTTGATCGTCTATCATCTCCATTTTCTATATATTGTTATAAAAATAAAAAAATTAATCTATATTATATATATTTTATAATTAAGTCCTTTGGAATTATAATATAATATATTCTTTCATTCCTTCTAATCTTTTGGAAAATAATAATGTTTCTCATGCATATGGGTAGACTACAACCTCCACGAGGTGATGCAATCCCCTTATCATTTACATTTGATTTCAAATGTAATAATTATATTTTAAAAAAATACAGATGATATAATTTTTAAGAAAATAATTATATAACATCTATTTATTATTTTCATTTATTTTTTTCCATCCATCGAATGAGAAAACAAAATTTAATGTAGAAGCGGTGTCTTTATGAACGTTGTAATACATTATCATATCCCAATCATTTATTTATAACTATAAATACATATATGATAAAATTATATCAATGATTTAATAATTTTTAGGTTTCTATATATGAATTAACCTTGATATAAATGATTGTTTCAAATCTACAATACAAAAACATACAAGAAAATCAATGAAGTTACTATGTGGAATAGTGGCTTTATCAAATAATTATCTATAAATAAGTTATCAAATTAAATCAATAAATTATATATTGTATTATATATACAATTATTTTAATTTAATATATATATAATAATATAATATTTTTTATATAGGAGTTTCAAACATGTTTGAAGGAATTCAGACCTGAGGTAATGGTTTTCCTCAAAATCTATTTATGATTCGGTATTATTTTTGTTTATCATTTCAACATGAGAGATATTTTTTGATATATTAAATCCAATATAATTTATTCCCCACTTTATATTCAGGAATGTTCTATATATTTGTACAATATTTCCAGTCATTGGTACTGAAAATGATTATGAATATGTGTTGATAAAATACTGATTTTAATTCTCTTTTCATTTAAAAATATCTTTTCATCCAAATCCATGTTTTTAAAAAATAGTTTCAGGAATTTATTTATCATCTTAATTTTATTATTTAATACATTTTCACCCATGTTTTAATTTTACAACACATTTCCAAATGAATATTTTCTTCATTTTCTGAAATATGAAATTTTATATATTTTTCAATAGTGTGAAGGGTATATATATTAATATAGAATGAATGTATAAAATAACCCATTTTACTAACCACTAATTTCATTGATTCATAGTTTCAAATATTAAAATGTCATTTTGAATGAAAATTATTTTCTTAATATTCTAGAAATATTTAATTTTAAAAATAATTTTCGATGTGAAAAGTTTATTATTACTAAGGAATGTTCTTAATAAAAATTTTATGGTAATTCTATTTATCAAATACTAAAATAATTATTCTAATTACACCCCAAAAGATATATATTTTGATGATATCATACTTATTATTTTTAATGATGATTTAATTTTAGTTTGAATGAGGGTGTACAATATTGATAGAACTATCTATAGTACTGATTTTTTTTAAAAGGTGGCGACATGAACTGGTTTCCCACCACATGCCTCAAATCAATTTATTAATATGAAAAAAGAGTTTACAAAACAAGCTCGAGGTGTAACATACTTACACCAGCAAGGAATTACACCAGTAGGGAATTAAAGATTACAAATCATAGCAAAAAATAGACACCAGCAGGGTTCCTTCATTGAGAGAAAGATGAGCCTCCATGACAAGGGCAGCATCAAATGTCTCTCAGCCACACCAAATGGGATGTCTTGCACACCACATAAGAACTCGGAAAAGGGATCTTCAAAAAATAAGAACTTCTGGTGAAAATCATCTACTACACTAACGTTGGCTCCACAAAAGTTCTCAGCATACTTCAGAAAAGGTGAGAAAATTGGTGTCAGGTTTTGAGAAATGTATAGCACAAAATCCTTGATTGTGAGATCAAAAGGGAGCATCTGAAACTGAACTTTTCCCCCATCCATGAAAACATTATGTTAAAAGACTTCTCCTCCGTTATTCCAAGAAGACACATCAACACTTGAAATAGATGTATCAACATCCAATTCGTAGTGAGAAATCCTGAAGGATGGAAATGAGAATTTCAGTATTATGCTTCAATTTTGAATCACATGAAGATGCTCACCCTGCTAAAGATTCCCTGCTTAAATCTGTCTTTGTTCTCTTCATTTTTTACAATGTTGTTTGATCCATATCCACAACATGATCTGGGGGGAGTTATCAATTATGGCCAGCTTTGCATGATCAATGCCCAGAACTATCAAGTCTTTCGTGTAACTGCCATTTGAGAAGATACATGATTCGCGGTAGACTCGACGAGATATAAGCTTCCTGTATGGGTCCAATTTATCAAGAAGCTTCACAGCATATATGCTTTGACTGGATTTGAAGACAAAAAAACATAACATCTCTGCATCCCTCTTCAAAAAAGTGTGGAGGAATGGCCTCCGCTTCACATATACCGTGTTCTCCTTCATGTTGAAACAAACATATCCAAATATCACCAATTCAGAAATGAAAATCAGATCTGATTAAGAGACCACAACCAAAAACCCAAACAGGATGAAAGTACTGAGCCCAAAAACAGCCCTAAAACTTGTACTGTCCAAGAAACTGGACCAGCCCATATGAACTCCAAAAGAAGCAGAAACATCCTTAAGAAAATTACAATAAGACAGACTTTAAGCAGAAATTGAACAATGACAAACAACAACCGGGAAGATAGGTGAACTAGGAGCATGTGCCAAGACAAGAAGAAAGCACTCAGAAGAAAAATTTAAGAAATAAATCATTCAGTATCCACCAGAGTCATCAAAATAGAAATTCAATCAAAGATCGAACCAGATCAAGAACTTATTGCCTTGGAATACTCATGAAATCAAATTTTGGATCCTTATTGAATTCCTCAGCAACTTTGATAAACATCCTCTTTCTGATATCAATGTAATCCTGAGCAGTTATATCACAATTTTTATACTTACTAAATGTATTTTTCTCATTTTCCCCGAACTAGGAGTCAAGCTCTTTTGGAAAATCCAGATCATTATCATACTGTTTGGAATCCCTATATACTGGGTCATTTTCATCAACTTCAATTGAAGAAGTTTCTGCATTAGAACAATTAGAGTTTTGTGAATATTCAGGCAGGGGCTCTATAGGAATTGGCTATGGAGGAACTTCAAAGGCAGAACTTTTGGCCGCAAATGCTCTTGTGATGATGGTTCTTTCATAACTGACATTGTCTCTATGTTGCCTAGTTCTCCTGGGGAATGGAGTGATGAAACCATCTGAGTCCACAATAACTTTTTTACCTTTTTGATCATTTAGATGAAAAGAATCCCCTACTTTAGGAATCTTATCAACAACAACCTGGAGAGACTCCTCTATATGCCCATCTTTGTTAATCACATGACCCTTAGATTTTTCATCTTCCTTCATGGTTGGTTGGGTGGAATCACTCTTTTCATTATATCCACTTACAATATTATAATTTGACCATAGACTATGGGGTACTACTATATGATTCATTACACAATTCTAGTTCCATTACATTCTATAGGAAAACCACATTGGATTCTTCTCTTTTTCCTACCACTAGATCTTTTTCTTCATGGAAAGACATTTTCCTAGATCCTAGACATATATTGAGTCTTTAAAAACATTATTATATTCTTCCTATTATTATTCACTATATAAGCCAGATAATTTTCACACCGCATTCCATTATCATAATTTATAAAAAGTGTAAGTTGTTTTGAAAGATTCTTTTCACTATTTAACATATAATAATACCAAATGGATATATATAATGATATTTTCATTGAAAATAGAATGATATATATGTACAACTCATTAGGGATATGAAATATAAGAATGTATATGAATTATACAAGGCTAATCATCATGAAAACATGAGATCCAGATTTTACTGATTTATATTCTAACTATACATGGATGGTATCATGAAGACTCGGATGTACATTTCATTATCAACATGTTTCTTGTAGAGAGATACATCTTTATTACTAGCCTCTGCTCAAGAGACATAGGAAGTGTGGTTTACGATATATATAATATTCATTAATGACATAGTATTACACATATTAATTTATACCATTCTTGTAATTTTGTTCTTCAGGTAATATGATCTTTCTATATTATATATTTTAGTCATATAGCCTATGTTAGGTAGATTTATATTTATAAAAAATAGAAAGGTAGATAACCTATAATTTATTGATTAAAATATTAGATTAACTGAGTTAGGTTTTATTGAATATTATTTATTCCATAACTATTTTCTCAATACCCAATCGATCATTCCATTAGTGTACAAATATCACATGACATGGATAATCTAAAATTAAGGAACCATATTAACTTTCTAAAAGAACGTAATTTTTATTAAAAAGTTATTTAAACTAATTTTGGTAGGAAGAACCTTCTAAATGCCATAACTCATAGTCACTTATTTGTTTTAGTGGACTTACCAATCGTGAAGTCAACATTTATAATTTTCTTAACCATTTCATAATAGTTATCCCATTTCATGATTGGTTATAAAACTATTCATTTGAACCAAGTTATTTTGACGTAAAATATCATTAAAAAATTTACTTGATTATTCATATCACCCGGACAATGACCAATGATGAATATAGAACTATTGTGTTGTATATAACATATGTAATGGAAGGAAATATAGACATATTATTTTGGATGAGTTATTTTAATTAATATTCATAAAAACAATTACTTATCTTATTACATTTACTAATAATATGAAAAATATTTTACATAAGTGAATAACCATGACTAATAAGATGTATGCACAATCCTATTTTATGTTATCCTATGTTTCATGTATATTAATTAATTTATTAATTGATCCTCTGGAATATAAAAATATAAATAATGAACCATGAAACTAATAAAATTATGTATAAGTCTCATGGTAAAGAGATTCTATAATTGCTTTCTTATCTTGGGGATGATAAAATAACCCTAAACTATAGGGAAAAAGTCCTGAAACATAGCTATACTAATGTTGCAACAATAAACCTTTGCTCCTATGTATAACCATTATTGGTGTCACCTTATCTTAATGACTCAAACGATAATTCTCACAAGATATTTCCATATATAAATATTTTTTTACTCACACACAGTTTAATGGGAGTAGTGGATTAGATATGGGTTTTCTATAAAAAAAACTTAGGAACACACAACCTTATATAAAAAGGATGAAGATATTTCTCATAAAAAATCATTTTAATTTTATAATAAAAAATTCAAAGAAAACAATTCACATAATCATTCTTGTCTAAGATCATAATTAACTACACCGATTTCAATGAATTATATTTTGGAATTTAGATATTATTAAATCATTTATTTCATTAATTCGGATAACACATCATGAGTTAATAATAATAATCCAAGTGATATTAATCAATAAAATATTTCATGAATTGCATTCATTCAATTTTTTCAAATAATCAAATTAAATTTATTTAAAATTAACTATGTTCATAAGTTAAAATGGAGGTCAGTATATTCACTCATCCTATTTAGATATAAAGATCAAGGTGATAGTGAATTCCCTCAGAATATAATAAAATTATGTGATATGTAATTACCTATCATGTATGATAAAAACAACTACACATAGAACACACTTTAATAATACAGAAAGTAATTCACTTAATTTAGTTGGAGAACACTATAATAATATATTATACACTACTTTTTTACATTGGTATTTTTAATAAAAATTAACTTAATATAAAATCAAGAATCCTTTTACATAGCATGTGTTGTAAAAAACACGATAGACAAGAATTTAGTGAATATGTTTCATTATATAATTAATTCCTCTCTCTGAAATATATTAATCATGTAGTTTAATGTGGAGTAAGAGATACGTATTATTTTACATGGTTTATGGTATCTAATTCCCAAGTCTGCGGGATATACCTATGTACTGGGTGTGATTTTATACTATGAAAATAAGAGAGGTAATGAGGTGAAATTTTTCAGATATTATTTGTACCAACACAGTTTCATTTTTTATTAGCCACTATATCATTATATAGGTACATGAAACACTAGTACCACCACATTATCTACCATGAGATTTTAGGGACTATTAATATTAAACATGATTTACTATGAATGTAGTTATATAAATTACACGCCTTCTATTCCACATAATAACGATCCATCTTTATCAAATTTGATCTTGTATCTTCAAAATGATCTGATATGAATGTGAGATACAGACCATAGACACATATTCAAGTCATTTTAATTTAAAAATTTTATTTTTTATGATAGTGATAATAAAGAATGGGATGAAAAAATGATATTCAATTTTAAATATTCAATAGATCTAATTTAAATGAAATTTCAAAAGAATTTAATTTAATAAAAAAATTTAAATATAATTTATTCTACTACAGTTCTTCATAGATATATCTTGAAGTATATAGGTGCTTTGGAAGTTCGTTTTTAGAATGGCCGACACAAATTATTTTTTCAATTGAGATGTAAATAATGAAAATATCATGAACACAATAATTAATTAATCGGTCAAATAAAATAAACAATGAAACAAGAAGAGGTGGAAAAAATAATTTATTTGTGACTAATCTAATAAAATATCATGAATTACTTAAACAAGTAATTAATTATTCTCTGATGATCTAGTTTATTTTATATCATTATACTATCATTGGGTTAGAGTATCAAAGTGATGAATCCCTCTAGTGGTCATCCACATGTTAACCACTACCTATGATCAATATTATAAAAAAACAGGGTTATAGAATGATTTATCCTTGAGTAATAAGTCACGGATGGATGATCATATCATAGTTCCAAATGAGTTGGAACAACTCCTCGACTTCCATCAACATATAGAGCGGGTAGGGAGAGAGATAACACTAAATATCACGAATAGTATATTGGGTTTAGTTAGATTATATATATGTATTATGCTCAACTAATATCCAAATGAATGTTATATAACTAGATATATATGATATAAAATTTTCGGTGTCCTATTTTCATATAATTCACTTACCAATTCCATAATTCATAGTCAATACAATGTATTAATAAGTATATAATAATTAGTCACATCACTGATGTATTACTTAGGAAAAATATATATTTTTATAACATTTCCAATCATTCTAGTGAACGTTGTGACCCTATCCTCATTGAAAATAACCAAACCCAACATAAAAACTATTTATCAAATAAATAAATATCACAACATTAACAGTCTATAAAAATACTAAATATTATATTTTTCAGTGATATAAATTAAATATTTTTATTATTTATCTACCACATCACAGTAAATATGTTGTTATTAAAACCTATATATAACAATTTCTGAGTTATTATTGAACCAAAATGAATGAATACTTTTTATGTGAATTTGAAAATTCCATAATATTTATAAAACATATTTTTCATACATATAGTTTAGAACATCCAGTCCTTTATCTCAGTAGAAATTTGATTAGATTCACATTGTTCATGTTTAGATTTAACAACACACCAATGAAATAATATGGAAAATGTTAATATAGTAACACAATATGTTTTATATCAAACAAAATCTCATCTTCACGATATCTCTAGTCATGTATTTTATACAATATCTTGATCACCCTATGAGTTTGATGTCTCATTCATTCACATTAATGAAATTATTATTAATATAGATATCGTGACTATATGTTTATCTAGCATATAACATTTCAATTAATGTCTCCAACACAATTACATTTTTCAAGTTCTATAGGGATAAATACATTCTATCATAGTACACTAATTTATTATTACAAGTGAAATGCCTAATATATCTTAGATAACCTCAAAAATAAGTCTTCATTGTTTTAATCAATACATCATAGTGTTAAACTTTTTATATTCATTAATTATAGACATAAAAGATATAGGTCGATACACACATACATGAATAAGAACATCCAATGACACATAGAAATTATAATTTCATATAGGTGGGTCTATTTCAAATAATATGCCGATCTAGAATTTACCATGGTGAACAAAATGAGGTGATTCCTCAATGTCCTATGTTTCTACACACCAGATATCCTGTTTAATGTATCCAATAAAATTATATCATCCACCAAAAAAAATATATTGTTAATTATACTATTTTAGAACATTTATGTCCTCATAAAAGTTGGGAACATCAATAAAATTTCAGTATGAATGATATTCATAGGAAATTATATAATAAAATGTCTTGAAGATAAAAAATCACGACATGAAAAGAAACCTAATTAATATTCAAGAAAATTAGTAGATTTAATCATCATGTATATTGGAGTTGGTTCTAGGGAACCAATAATGAGATTAAATTCTCAAATTATATATGTGTTCACGTACTTTTCATAGGATATTTATGTTTTTCAAAACCCTTTATCAGTTATGTAAAATATATACATTATGTGTATGATAAAATACTGATAGGAATGAAGAATATTTATTTTCATGGAATCAATTTATCAAAAGTAGTTATATTATTGTTTTTCGGTTTTTTGGTTTGTATATTGTAATTTTTTCTCTAGTTGGTTTTTTTAGGTGAGATGTGGGAATATTTCATGTAAATTTTTCTGAATTATTTCAATGGATCTTCATAGGAATAAATTTGGTATATAATTATAACTATAATAAATTTTTTTAATAGGAGATATTTTGAACAATAATGAATGACAGAAGATCAGATTATATAATCTATGGAATAGAAAAGTTTAAGATTATTCTTTACACAGTATCAATTGGAATCTTACCTATAGATTATATTATGCAATGGATACTGAACTCATAAAAACGTTGGGATCATTATTTATATAGTGTAATTAATAGATTTAGTTTATGCATTTTATTTCAGGATCCAATATTTATTTACAATAGAACTATATGTTTTACCCTGATATAAGTGATGAATACATTAAAAAAATTACATACGTTTTACTATATATTTATAATTGTACCATTATATATCCACATTGGTTAATTTATTAAATTTTAAATAAAAATATAATTTTTTTCATTATATTTTACTCGTCTATTAATTAAAATGATATGATAATTTTATAATTTTTTTCCATACAAGAATATATATATATATATATATATTCATGTTAATGTGAATGTAAATAGTCATGATGATAACCTATATGAATTTATGTCAACATGTAATATAAAAACCCTTTGTGCACATACATATTGGCATTGATTGATATTTTAGACATAGAAAATAAAAACTCCATTTTTATTTGATTTCATCTAGTGGTTTTTTCTGAGATACATCAAATATGTCACACATGATTGGGTTTAAGACATATGATAATTATTATATCATTGTTTTAATATTAATTTTCTTAACCCTATAAATTTTATTAATGTTATGTAATTTATTTAAATTATTAAATACATGTCGAAATTTATAATGTTATATATTAGTTTTACAAATTATATCATTTTTTTCATTGATTTTTTTTGCGAAAATAGATAAATTATTCATATTGTGTTTTGTATTTTTCAATTAAAACTTATTTTAAACTATGTTTATCTTTATTGTTCTATATATTTATAGGATATTAGATCAAGTATGATTTCTAACTATCTTAACTAATATATAACATTTAATGTATTCTAAAACAAATTTATAATGGTTCTTAATCAATGTGGATAAAATCTTCATTTTCTTAATTAGAAGAAATTATTCTTCAATGAAAATAATGGAATTATGACCAGTCACTTGATATCCCTAGAGAGTGTACATTTATATCAATAAAACATAAATTATTTTGTTTACTTAAAGAAAACTTTTTTCAAAACTAAATATAACATGTATAGACTTTTGAATTTATATTATATAATTTTTATTAATAATTTCTTTAATTATCAACATCTAATATACCTCATTTCATGGATGTTCCATTATATTTTATTTAATCATACATTTAATCCGGCTGTGATTGAAAATTATTTTTTTATTCTTACTATATTTCCAAAGGATATAATAAAAACTATGAGTGGGGGTAGAGTTGAATCAGTTGTTCAATTTTTATGTGTTTTAATATATTTTTTAAAAATATAACCCATTTTTACCTATTAATATTTATTTCCTTATCAACATTTGTTAAATACTTATGCATTAAAAGGTAGGAAAGCATTTAAATCACCCATGGTTTAGATGGGTAGACCTTAGTGTTAGAACCAAAATCATTTCTAGAACCACTCCCATCGGTCTATATAAGTCCACTATTATAAATGAGTGAATACAACATGTGTCAAATCCAAATAGACACCTTCAATCTCCCGATAAGAATGATTATAATGACTCATGTCAGTTACCAATGCACTCTTACAAAAAGGTTGAAGCCAAAAAAAGAAGCAAGGCAATGTTATTTTTTCCAAAAACACATTGTCTGGATCCTATGTTTGATTTGGTTGGATCTCATTCTGATAATCCGATGAAGTCAATAAATTCTCCCTTACTCAATATGCACTTCCAAAATTATCGTAATAAACTCAGTCTGGTCATCCACAGTTCTATTGAATCTATACTATGAATGCATTCTCAAACTATAAAAGTAGAAATCTGCTCAAATACTCAAAACAAGAATCCTTTGTCCTATTAACTCAATATGATTCACATGTCCTGTAAATACCACATTCTAGTGTATTCTCTTCTTTTGAGATATCAGTCCAAAAAATAACATTCACTTGGATTCATCAGCACTCCATTGTTTCATCTTACATTACTTATACAATTAATGAATGATTTAAGAAACTATAATAAATAGGTTCATAAAAACAAGATTGGGAAACATCAAAGATTTCTCCATTTTCAAAGATCTCTAAATTAAAAAAATATGTCTCATTTTAAATTCTACATTGAGTTATTAAATCAACCTCAAATTTCACTGAGATTTATGTGAAATTCCTTTCAAATATATCCTCTATCAATCGTCATTAAACTTAAAGAATAAACGTTTTGAGTCTTATTCTTAATCAACATTATTGGAATTTCTAAAATTTATTTAGCCCGACATAACGTCATCAGCTTCAAAATGATTTACCTTCCTCAACATCAATGTAATGAATCTTCTTTTGGATAATACTATATTCTTTTATTTATCATCTATTTAAGATACACCTTTATTTTTTAGCTCATTATGATATTCTCTTCTTTTTATGATCATAATAATGTCCCTCTATTTCTTAGATAATTTTTATCTACCTTTATTTCATAGCTCATTTTGAAATGGATTTCTTTCTAAGCTCATTAATCTATGTCCTCATTCCTCTTATCATTATGATGAACTGAATTTACTTCTAAGATTCAGTATCATGAAATCCTTATAACTATGGAATTCCCATTATGATGGACTTCCCATAATGATAGAATTACAATTTTTATGGAAAATCCACTATAAAACATTGAAATTATTTAAACATAATCATCTTTACACATTCTAACTTCTAAAAACATCTAATTTTTTTGGTTATTAATTCAAGCAACCATTAAAATTATTCTATTTATCCAAAATCATTAGTCATGATACTTTTCAGGATTTGTTTTAAATTATTTACAAGCATTACATAGTTTTATTTTGATTATAATGGCTGATAACTTTATAACTCTCAAGTTATATTTCCTCAAAAAAACTCTTCAACACCAATAAATCTTTGTCATATAAAAACATCTGATTTTCATAAATACAGAGTGTTTGATGGATCATGAACTTCATAACGATGGACCAGAGACCGATGGTGTGTTTGATCAATAACAATATTTTCTAACAAGATTTTCATATGCTATTTCTCAGTTTCATACATTGAATGTCATTCCTCTCAGTTTGATACTATGAATCTAGAGAACAAAAATCTTAAAAGAAAACGTTTCTCCCCCCTTATGTTTGGGTTTTAACATTTAGAAATTTTTAACATTTTTATAGAACTCATTATAACGGACTGGGTCAAATTTTTAAATGACAAAACAATTCTAATACTAAAAGATAATATGTTATAAAACACATAAACATCTCTAAAATAATATATCACAATGGTTCTTGAATATCCCCTTTTGGATTTTTTGAGAACCTTTGTAAACAACTTTTTCAACTCTAATAATTTTTCCAGAACTCCACTTTTGTAAAAAAGATTTTTTTAAATTTTACCAAAATAGAGACTTTCTAGAAAAGGTTATGTCTGCCACTAAACTACTAGATAAATTAATGTTTTGAAGAAATTATATCCCTTTTTTACAAGAAAATTATACGGACATGTAAAGATAAACATTCCTTATTTTTATCTTCTCCTCTTTATCATTTCTTTTTCTCTCCCAGCTTTTATGATAACCACAACATCACATTCATAAATAAAAAATAATTAAAAACATCTTAAAAATAAATTTTGTTTGCTAATTTCTATCCCCATTTTCAAACATATTCCAAATCATGGTCGGGGTACTTTTTTATGAGTAAGTCATAAAAGGAGTATAAACATGTAGTTTCTCTCTCAATTGAAAAATTATTTCATTCGATATGGGTTTTGTAATAATATAAGATATTTGATAATATTTTCATATATATTCCTATACATCATCTCATGAATAATCTTTCTCTATAACAATGTAAAATTTATATCAATTTTTATTGATCATTAATGTTGGAAGAATGTTTTAGAAAGATTAATTTCACATTGAATATCACAAAGTATATTTAATGGTTAAAAACTTTTTTATTTAACACATTTCTTCAAAAAATACATCCACATCATTGGACTATATTCCTGAGGACCTACAACATATTTATATCTAGATATACACAAATTTACTGAACTTGGTTTCTTACTATGCTGTCTTACATAACATTTAACACAGAAAAATGATCCTCCTGCGGTTGATTTTCTATAATTGCAATCTCGATCCTAATTGGCATCCGTATAACCATTAAACTTCATCTCAAAATTTATTGTGAATTAAAACCCATGTGAATTTGTTCCTTTAACATATATAAGAATCTAATTTTTTTCAAACATATGAAATCTTTCAAATTACTTTGATACCTGGAACACAAATCTGCAACCTAATAGATATCAAGCATTGAGGATGTATGGTCAATCAGGTTTCCTATCAGCTTATGAATGTATTTTTCATTCAAATTTATTTTGGATTCATCTTTACTCAACATTTTGGTCACCGAAATAGGAGTGAAAAATTCATTGTATTTTGATATCCTAAACAACTTTAACAATTCTTTGGCATACTTTTCATGAGAGGGGAAAATTTATTTTTCTTTTTTTTGAAATTGATAGCCAAGCAACATTTTTAATTATCATAATGTTGATATTTAAAAATTATTCTTAATTTCCTTATAATTGTTTTACAATCTTATTTTATATCAAAAGTCAATGTTATTTCATCAACAAAAAACAATTACAATTATTGTTACAAACTTGGATGTTTTCACATATAAGTTTCTATCAATCTTTCATTTGGAAATATTAATCAATCTCAAATGATTGTGATTTTTTTAATACCATGATCATGGATCTTATTTCATAACATACTAATATTTCATTAGTTTAAAAAAAATCATCATTATCAAGTAGAAACCAAAACATTTGTTCAATGTAAACTTCTTCCTAAATATCAACATTAATGAAGTAAAAATTTATATACATATGATAAAATTTTTTATTCTAATATTTGATCATTGAAAAAAAATTATTATAGTTTATAATCATGAATCCACGGAGAATGTTTCTTCAGAATCCACACCATCTACCTATACATGGTGTTGAAAAACAAGAATGGATTTGTTTCATGAAATTTCTCCACGGTGATTCAAGTTTTTTTTGTAAAAACACTTCATTTTGATAGCGTTTTTAAGCCAATGTAACAAGTTCCCATGATTCATTCACCTCAATTTGACACAACCATTCATTAATAGCATCCACTCATTCATTATGTTCAATAGCCTCTAAAACTGATTTCGGTTCAACTTTTGAGATAAGTGATGTATGATTTTTTAATTTTAAATTTCTTTTTCTCTGAACTGAATGCTTCCTATTAATAATAATGTTTTTTACCAAACATGTTTTTAGAAATTGCGAAATTTCAAGGTTTATTTCTAGCCGAAATATAACGACCCTAACCTCTCTGGTCCATTCCATTGGTAAAATCTAATGTTTGAGGTGTTTGGGGTAAGGTAAGGAGACATATCCCTAAGACATTTCCAAATTTCAAATTTGGTGAACAGTCCCAAGGGAAGATTTGTGAACTGTTCCAATGGTTATCTCTTTTCCAAATTTTGAGTTCAGGAACAGTGTTTCTAGAACGGTGAGGTTATAACATTGATATCTTTCCATTTTAGAATTTTGAGTTCAGAAACATTATTTCTAGAACAGTGATGTTCCAAAGGTGACCTTTTACGATACCCATGTTTTGATTTCATGAACTTGTTTCCAGAATGGTGAGGTTCCATTTAACCTCTTTCCTTTTTCCAAATTTTGAGTTTATGGATAGTGTTTCTAGAGCGGTGAGGTTCCAATGGTGACCTCTTTCTATTTTCGAATTTAGAGTTCATTAATAGTGTTTCCAGAACGGTGAGGTTCCAATGGTAACCACTTTCCTTTTAAAAATTTTGAGATCATGAACAGTGATTCCTGAATGCTGACGTTCCAATGGTGACCTCTTTCCTTTTCCAAATTTTGAGTATATGAATAGTGTTTCTAGATCGTTGAGGTTCCAATGGTGACCTTTTTACTTTTCCAAATTTTGTTTTCATGAACAGTGTTTTCGGAATGGTGTGGTTCCAATGTTGACCTCTTTCCTTTGGAAAATTTTATGTTCATGAATAGTGTTCCTAGATTAGTGAGGTTCCAACAATGACATAATTCCTTTTCTAAATTTCTTCTTCATTAATAGTGTCTTTAACTTCCAACAGATTCACCCCATTGATGTTTCCTTTGACGTAAAATGAATTTAATGTCTTTTTTAAGGACTCTAAGGCCGATTAAAAGGCCCTAACTCCTATATTAATTTCCCTTAGGCTCGTGATTCATTTACTTGGTCAAACGAAGTGGTTTAATGTGATTTGATTTTAATGGAAATCCAGTGTATCTTAAACCACTTCTCCATTGAGTCATCTAAAGTGACATTATGTATTCCTCCCAAGTTCTTCCTCTTTGTTCTCATCTGTGAGACACTCGAACCCTTCATTCCATCCCAAAGGAGTTCCACAATCAAACATTCCTCCTTGGATTTGTTCCACTCTGTTTTGATACAACCTAGTAGCAACGATCAATATTTAATATAAGGTATAATCTATCATCATTCGTTTGGTTTCATATCCATCTGTTTCTCCTTTTTATTTTATGGAATATTACCTATATGTTCCTAATATTATTTTCTGGGGTGTTTGATGAAGTGGTCATGTCACTGCATCCTTGGGTGGATATAGGAGGAGATCTTAACCCATTGTGTTTCTTGCACTCATATAAATAATGTCAAAAACTGTTTGAGGTAGGGGATCCATTGCATACCTTTTCTTTTTTGTGATACAATAGACTTATAAAGTCTTATCCCACTGGATCAAAATGCAATAGGCATAATAAATATTTGAACCGGATTAATAAAATTATATCGATCATATGTTATTGCCCCTTGTTGTCCTAGAAAGTGTGATATCTATGATTTCTTGTTTAGATTTTAATTTAGGATGGAAGTTGGTAAATAATGTATAGTAGGAATTATTGATAACCATTTGGATAAAGATAGGGATGCATGTGAATGAATCTGATTATGGTTTTTGTAATTTGATGTTAATCAAATTGAAGCAGTAATCATGTGTAACCAATTTGGGATAACATACTATTTAGGTTTCCTAAATTTGGAACCTACAAATAATAAATAGGTTAATTCAAGGTGGATTAATGAACTAGTTGTTTGATAAAAGAATATCCATTAAAGGGTTCTGTGTTACCCTCATGCTTGTTTAAGGGCCAAGAGCCCAATTTATATGATGTTTGTTTTCCTTATACTTGTGTTCTAATGTGAGCATGGATGGATATTGTGATATGTGGGGGCAAGGAGGCCTACTGGTTGGGCAACATTTGTACCCTAGAGTGGCGAGATGCATCAGTTTATGCATGTGGGTGTCGGGGAGGATGCTATGGATGATGAAACGGGTTGGATGTGAATGTTTGGATGATTGGTGATTCTTCTTGGTTGTTTATCTGCTTTACTTTACCCAATGCTCAAGGTAGCTGGTTTTCTTACCCTCTTTCAGAAAATGGGTAAATATTTTCAAGGAATTCCACATGCTTTCCATGTTTAGATTCACAAGGGTGGATGGGTCTATGCCCTTTCTATAGGTCGAAAAGACACGATGGGTAGTCTATCTACTCAACTAGTTGACCCTCTTGTTTTTAGTATCTTAGATTGTCTTTCAAGAATTACCATGAATATGGGAATGTAATAATGTTGTTAACAAAATATTGAATAAATGATGTTAACCCAATTGGTTGGAGCTTTCTGGGATGCAATGATGAGGATACAATTTAAAGCTATAATGGTCTTTGGGTGAGATGTTAATGAAATATAACATGGAATTTTTAATGGTCAATTATTGTTAAATAATTAATTATCATGAGGTGAAACTAAAATAATTTAATGAAGTAAATTAATAATTATTTTTAAATGGTTATATTCTTAAAGGATTCTTAGTCTTAGAAGTGGCAGCCGGGAGTCTGAGAGATGTTAGCTATAGTTGATACTAAGACTAGGTTATGCCCATACTGTGGTTGTGAGCTATAATATATTATATACATTTTTTGTTTCTTTAAAGTACTTCAACCCTTCAGTTTGGGCTATTGACACCCCGGGAATTCTAAGCCCTGGGGGAATTGTTTTCCCCAACATTCTGGTTGGAGGATGGATGGATGACCACACCCTTGTCCCCAATCTCTTCACATGGTAGCAACTTTGGCTGGTATTCATAGTGGTTAGTTTCCCCATATATGTGTGTAGAGGGCTATACTGGATTATGGTTATTCACACACATATATTCTGGATATAGTTTCTTATGTACTACTATAGGTGTAATGTGTATATGCTATGATGGCTTGAGAATTCTTACTCAGTGTATGGGATATAATGGATTGAAGTATAATGCTCGATGTATGATACATGTTATGAGTGCTGTGGTGGCTCTCTAAAACTACCCGGTTATGTTAATTATGTCGATGCGGTGGTTTTGTTACATGAGGTGCATATTTTGGGGCTTCACCCAGGTGTCTTCGAGTATGTATTTTGGAGGGAGATTCTTAGGACGTGTGACATTGGGGAAATGTGGCAAACCAGTGGGGATGTTGTAGCGGGGTACCCTATATATTCATTATTATATTATATATTCTTTTATTCATTACTTGGTGGGAGTATCCATGGTGAGGCTGGGAAATTAGTATAGCTGTTTAGCTAAGAATTTAGTTTCACTTGTTGTTAACTGTGCCTTTGCATGATTTATCTACTTTTGAACGAGAGGTTCTGGGGAGTATCCCATTGAGTATATTGTTAAAATCACCCTTTCTATATATAAATTGTGTTTCAGGTCACATGGAGCAGGTTGCAGATCAGTATGTTTTCTACTAGAATGGGGTTCCATGAACTGTTAGGGCTTCGTTTTTTCTATTTTTTTACATTCTTTTTGGTAATTGCAGTTTTCCCCTTTCAGTTGTAGTAGTTTTTCATGAAACTAAATATTTGTTATTGGGGTATCATTTATATTGTTTTCCGAGCTTGAGTTGGTTGGTGTCTATCATATTTCTCTCTTTCGCATGTGTTCTATTAGAGGTAAATTCCTCCCATCAATGTTTTTAATATACCCTTGTGCTATTTACCAACATGGGGCCTACTAAAGTGGGGACTCAGGGGTCATTATCTCCCTACTCACATTGGCGGCCTAGGAGGGGTACACATTGTGGGGAGGAGGTAGAGGCAGAGTGGTATCAGAAGATTGGTTGAGATATAGGATGGAGTTTGGAGTTAGGAATAAGTGAGGTTGCATGGAATGGTAGGGAAATGATGTCATTCATGATTAGAAAGTGATGTAAACACTAAAGACTGGATGAGGCATATGCATTTATGGACCCCTATGATCTTATGCGTGGACCATTATGTTTACAATGCCTACAAAACAAGGTGATGCTATTTTTATGGTAGAGACCTAGAACAGGATCATTCATCATTAATATTTGTGCATGTGTTTGAATGGGTTGACCTTGAGATAGGTTAACCTAAAATGAAAAACACAATTAATTAATGATGAGTCTTCTAAATTATAGGATTAGGAGCTCTAAATGTTTGTTATGTCATAGGTATGGTTCTGGGTTGATGTCCTCAATAGGATCACATAGAAGATGTCAAGCGGGCTGTGCCAACTAATCTCCACCAGGTATAAGTTTACATAGACAAAACTTGGAGGAGGACACACTGATTTAGTGCCAGAGTCTGAAGAAGTACAAGGGATCTATTTCATATATAGTCATAGAAGAATGGTTGAAGTAACTCATGATAGGGTTTTGTTTTATCCATTATCAGAAGGAGAACTGGATGTCCTTGGTTGTGATGATGTTGCGTGAAGAAGCGAGGAAGTGGTGGTTCTTGTTCCATGGGGATCGTGAGGAGTTAGCGATATCATGGGAGGAGATCCAAGACAAGTTTAGAGTTGAGTCTCATTCTTCAACTGCGAAGCAATCCAGTCACCAAGTCCTTCTTACTCTTCAATAGGGGCACACCAGTGTGTAAGAATTTGGAATCTGTTTAAGGATCCTTTTACGATATGCTTCGGAACTATTTCCAGAAAAGGAGGCTAGGGCGAGGAATTTTGGGGATGACATGCATCCAGAGATCCATCACAAGGTCACCCCATTTATGCTGAAGACATTACTTTAGGCGATGAAGATGATAGAGGTAATTGATAAGACATTGGACAGAACCAGATCATCATGAGTGGGGAGTCATCATGATTCCTCATGAAGTGGAGTTGTGGTCTGGGTTTCCAAGTTTTCAGGGTAGAAGAGTTTTTGTTCGGCCGGGGTTGGTCCTTGGCGTCAGGATCACATTTGTCTAGGGGTAAAATCTCTCAGGTCTATGCCAATGGATTAGGAATTTTATATTCTTATTGTTGTGGAGGTCATCAGCATTGAGAGTGGTCGACCATTCATAGAATTCATCTTGCACCAGGTGTTTCACTCCAGGTTCCTCCATTGAGACAGTTGCAGTTAAGGCCACTACTGGAGGTTGCACCAGATTTAGATCAGCTGAGGGTAGATGGGGAAGGAAGAGGATGACCCCATGACACTCCCCATCCTCAGAGAGAATAGCACGACTGCGGTAGTGATCATCATCTGGGTCAGAGAGTTTGTGGTTAGCTTAATTCTTTAGTGTTGTGAGCACAAGGTGAGCCAGAAATCGTTCGAGGTAGCCATTTCATGTATTATAACTTAGTTTATGAATTTTTAGATTCATCAGAAACACACTACTTAATATCAAATACCTGTTTCCATGCTTTGTGAATTGAGGTTGACAGGCTTCCAGTACCCTTGGCGTTGACTACACCAGTTGGAGATCGAGTTGTCTTGTTCAATGTTTGTAGAGACTATGAGCTAGTGTTGGTGAAGCACCACTCTTGAGGATATTACGTATGTTTATGAATAAAAAAATATGATTTCATCCTCATTATGGATTGGCTGTATTCAGTGTAGGCTATTGTGGACTGCTTCAAGAGGTAGGTTGTGTTCATCGATGCAGATGAAGAGCCAAAAGTGTTCGTTGGCGAGCAAGATCCTCAGATGAGTCAGAGGCATGTTTCATATTTATCATCTATGATGGATGATATAATTCTGAGTTCTTCAGCGGTTCAGAAGTTGGAGTTTCATAGGGTTGTAAAATAGTACCCTGATGTCTTTCTCGAAGAAGTTGTAGCCTTACCCCCTCGATGAGAGATTGAGTTTCAGATCATGCTAAAATTAAGAAGCGTCTCCTATCTCTATGTATCCATATAAGATGTCCCATTATGAGTTATGAGATCTATGTATACATATTGATGGTCTGTTACAATACAGTTTTTTTGCCGAGTTTTTCACTGTGGGGTGCACCGACTTTGTTCGTTAAGAAGAATGATGATTGTTTGCGGTTTTGTGTCGATTATAATCGCTTAAACAAAGTGACAGTGAAGAATCATGATCCTATTCCACTGATTAATGATTTATTCGATCAACTGAAGGGTGAATGTTGGTTATTAACGATCTATTTGCGGTCATGATATCATTAGATGCATCTGAAGGATGAGGATATCTCAATGACTTCTTTCTGTTGTCGTCATGGTAATTATGAGTTCATTGTAATGCTGTTTGGTTTGACGAATTCTCTAGCTGTTTTAATTGGATTAATGAATGCTATATTCCATGTGTTCCTAGAATGGTTTGTGCTTGTTTTCGTCAATGACATCCTTTGTACTCCATGTCTTAGGAGGAGCATGTAAAGAATCTACACACCATTTTAGGAGTTCTTCATTGGAAATAGTCATAGTGTGACTTTTGGGCTTGAGAATTCTGTTTCATTGGGCATGTTGTGTCCCAATAGGTAGTATCTATGGATCCATCAATTGTTAGATCAGTTGGGTCTTGGGAAGCCCCCAACATAGTGTTAGAGGAGTGAAGTTTCCTTGGTCCCTCAGCCTACTACAGGTGGTTCGTAGCCTATTTCTCTCAAGTTACGACTCCTATAATAGATTTGAACATGAATGATCAAGCGTTAATTTGGGCTGATCAGTTTTGGGATGCTTTCGAGTATCTAAAAGAGAAGTTAGTAAGTGTTCTATTTCTCTGTATTCCCATAGAGGGAGTTCATATTGATGTTTTCTGTGATGCATCATATCTAGGGTTAGTATGTGTTTTGATGTAGCAATGATCAATTTTATCTTATGGGTCTTGGAAGTTTTTTCACCATGAATATAACTATTAAACTGATGATCTTGAGTTGGAGGTTGTGATGTTTTCTCTGAAGTTGTAGAGACATTATCTCATTTGCAAGCGCTTTGTGGTTATCACCGATCATAAGAGTTTGCAGTATGTTTTCTCCCATAATTACTTGAACTTAAAAAAACATCAGTGGATGCAGTTCATACAGGAACATGAATTTTGAAATATCATATACACCAGGAAAGGGGAATTTTTTAGCTAATTCACTAAGTTGGAATTCATGTAGTGATGCAATATATAAATCTAGTGACTCCTGGAGAGTAATAGAATAACATTCAGCTTTATATCATGATATACAAGAAGTTGGGTGGAATAGTTTGTATTTTTCATTTGACAGTGTAGTAATATCCTATGCAGTAGGTAGAAGAGTCCCATTTTTGCGATCTTGAAGTAATGGTCTGGAGAGACCGAGTTGTTTGTGGTGAGGCCCCTGATGGTTGGTCTGAGGATGAACACCACATAGTGTTGTATCATGGACGGATATTTGTTCCTTTGATGATGTACAAGATGGTTCTTAGAGAGATACATAGTTCTCCTTTAATGGTACATCTTGGAATGAACAAAGATGTACCAGGCCTTGAGGATCCAGTTTTGGTGTCCCGGGCTAAAGCGTGCAGTTGCGGAGTTAGTGTCTTGAAGTTTGGTCTTCCAGAAGGTGAAGGCTGAACTCTGTGTTTACGGTGGTCTGCTCCAACTGTTAGATGTTCCTATGTAGAAGATGGGGGACATCTCAATGGACATTGTTACTGGTTTATCCTGATCACAGGTAGTACATGATGCTATATGGGTTGTAGTGTATAGTTTAACAAATTTTTACCACTTTATTAGATGCAAGGATTCAAGATCAGTGGATGTTTCGTTGAGGCATTATCTAGAGGAGGTGGTGAGACTTCATGGAGTCCCAAGGATGATCATTTATGATCGAGATCTTAGTTTTTACTCCAGGGTGTGGAGAGGTCTCTAATATGATTTTCAGTCATATTTATGCCTTAACTCTTCTATTCATTCACAACCAGATGGTTAGATAGAGCCATTAATCCATACTATTGAAGACATGATACACTCTTGTGTCCTAGATTTTGTTGGTTCATGGACGAGGAACCTACCCTTGGTGGAGTTATCATACAACAATATATTTCACTCCACCATCGGTATGGAACCATTTGAAGACCTGTATAGTCGATCTTTCCATTCTCCATTGTGCTGGACTGGGGTTGGAGAGTCTCTAATTCATTGACCAGAACTAGTGCAGAATACTACAGAGATGGTTCAGGTGATTCGTGAGAGGATGAAGACAACGTACTATCATCAAAAATCATATACCGATCAAATGAGGAGACCCTTAGAGTTTGATGTTGGGGATCACGTGTTTCTGTAGGTGACACCCCATAGTGGGCAACAATGGTTTGGTTATGGGAGAAAGTTTTCTCCCTAGTTTGTTGGGAAATTCGTGGTGTTATCTCATGTTAGAGTTGTGGCGTATTGAGAAGCACTTCCACCCACAGATGAGCCAAATACATGATGGTTTTCATGAATCACTTCTCTGTCGTTATCTTCACAATTAATCTCACGTCATCAATTGGGGTGAGGTCATTGCTGATGATCATGTGACCTTTGAGGAGTGACCTATGGAGATCCAATACGGAAAATAGAAGGTGTTTTATGGTCATTCTATCACATTGGTTTGTGTCTTGTGGTGATGCAATGTCATGGAGGATAGTACCTGGGAATAGGAGTCACAGATACGTTCTAAGTACCCAGAGTTGTTTGATGATTAACTTTTTTCATACAATGATGTCATTTTTTTATAGATTGTTAATGTTTATGAGGTGGATTTCTTTGGTTTCTTCTTGTGGATTGATCATTTATGAGAGGTATCACGATGGGTGGTTGTTCAGATATCTTTAATGTTCCCCTTTACATTGGTTTTGAATTTTAAAGGCTGAGAATGTTTTCAGTGGTATCTGATATAATGGATCAAAACAATCTAGTCTATTCCTTTGCTGAAATCACGGGATTGATGTGTTTTTGGATGTTAAGGTTATATATCTCCAAGACATTTCCAAATTTCAAATTCGGTGAATAGTACAAAAGATAGCCTTTTGAACCGTTCCAATGGTCACCTCTTTCTTTTTCAAAATATTGACTTCATGAATAGTGTTTCATGAATGGGTAGGTTCCAATCGTGACATCTTTCCAATGCCAAGTTTTGAGTTCATGAACAGTGTTTCCAAAATGGTGAGGTTTCAATGGTGACCTTTTTCTTTTGCCAAATTATGAATTCATGATTAGTGTTTCCAGAATGGTGAGGTTCCAATGGTGACCATTTTTATTTTCCAAATTTTGAGTTCATGAACAATTTATCCAGAATGGTGATGTTCTAACAGTGAGCAGCTTCCTTGGCCAAATTTTTATTTGAGGAACAATGTTTTACGAATTGTGTGGTTCCAACGGTAACCTATTTCTTCAGCAAAATGTTGAGTTCATGAACTGTGTTTCTAGAATGGTAAGGTTTTGAAGGTAACATCTTTCCTTTCACTAATTTTAATTTCTTGAATAGTGTTTCAAGAATGGTGACGACCCATCGGGTACCTCTTTCCTATTCCAAATTTTGAGTTCATGAACAATATTTCTTGAATGGTGAGGTTCCAATGGATTCCTCTTTATATTTACAAATTTTTAGTTCAAGAATAGTGTTTCCAAAATGGTGAGGTTCTAATGGTGACCACTTTCCATTGAAAGATTTTGGAGTTCATGAATAGTGTTTCTAGAATGATGAGGTTCCAATGGTGACAACATTCCTTTTCCAAATTTTGAGTTTATGAATAGTGTTTCCCAAAGGATGAGGTTTCAATGGTGACCTCTTTCCTTTGCCAAATTTTGAGTTCATGTAATGTGTTTCCAGAACAGTGAGGTTCCAACAATGACCTCTTTCCTTTTCCAAATTTTTAGTTCATGAACAATGTTTCCATAATGGTGTGGTTCTAATGGTTACCTCTTTCCTTTTCCAAATCATTAGTTCATGAACATGTTTCTATAATGGTGGGGTTCCAACAATGTCCCCTTTCCATTTCCAAATTCTGAGTTCTTGAACAGTGTTTCTAGAACTGTGAGGTTCCAATGGTGACCTCATTCTATTTCCAAATTTTGACTTCATAAACAGTGTTTCCTAAATGGTGAGGTTCCACCGGTGACCCCGTTTCTTTACCAAATTTCTTGTTAATGAATATTGTTTCTAGCTTCCTACAGTTTCCCCCCTTTGACATTTACTTTGATGGAAAATTCATCTAAATCCTTGTTTTAAGGACACAAATGCTGATTCAAAAGCTAATACTCCTATTCTAATTAACATAAGGCTCGGGATGATTTTACATGCTCAAACCGCGTGGCTTAATGCGATCCACATTTAATAAAAAATATAGCCTAACTTAAACCACTCCTCCATTAAATATTCTAAAGGTATGATATATCTTCTTCCTTAGTTCTTCCTCATTGTTCTCGGCTATGAGATTACTGAACATTCCTTTCCATCAGGTTGGAGTTTCACATTCAAAATTTCTACCATGGATTGGTTCCACTATGTTTTGATGCAACCAATCAGTATCGATCAATCTTTGATATAAGGTATTATCTATTATCATTTTTTTGGTTCTTCTCCATCTATATCTCAATTCCCTTTTATTGAATTTTATCTCCATTTTCCTAATGGGATTTTATTTGGTGTTGGACGATGTGGTGGTGTCTCTCCATCCCCAGGTTGACGTAGTTGTCACATGAGAGTAGATTGTTACCTGTTGTGTGTCTCATTCTTGTATAAAGAACGTCAAGAACTTTTTAAGTTTGGGGATTTTTTTCCTTTTTTCTTTTACATGAAACTGTAGATTTAGCATGCTTTATCCCAATTCATCACAATAGAAATAACAAAAAAAATTTTTGAACCTCATAAATAAATTGATATTGATCGTATGCTATTTACTCTGGTTTTTCTAGATAGTGTGATATCTATAATCGATTGTTTAGGTTTTTGTTCTAAATGGATATATGTAATGAATGTAAATCCATAATGAATTGATAATAATTTTGATAAAGATAAATTGGCATGTGAATGGATCTGATTGTTTTTGTTGTAATGTGACACTAACCAAATTGATGCAGTAATCAACTATAATATATTTGTGATAGCTTATTATTTAGGTATAATTAAGTTATAACCTATGAATAATAAATCGTTTAATTCAAGTAGGGGTAAATAATTGGTTGTTTGATAAAAGAAAATACCTTTAAGGGTTTTGATTTACCCTATTAATTGTTTAAGGTCGAAGATCCCAATTTATAAGTTGTTTGTTTTACTACTTCTTCTATTCTGATGTGATCCTAGATGGGTGTTGTGATATGTGGGGGGGGGGGTAGGGAGGCCTACTGGTTGTGGCAACTGTTGACTCCTAGAGTGGTGAGATGCATCGTTTTTTCTTGTTTGGGTGTCGGGGAGGACACCAGGGATGATAAAACGGGTTCGATGTGAATGATTGGATGCTTTCTAATTCATATTAGTTGATTATCTAGTTTAAATTCTTCACTACTAAAGGAAGTTAGTTTGCTTACCCTCCTTCTACAAAGGGGAGAATACATGCAGGTTATGGAATCTTCCTTATATGGTTTGCCTCTTGAGATAGGATGGGTCTATGCTCTTTCTATTGGCGGAAAAGACACGAAGGGTAGTTCATCTACTCATTGTTTTGATCCCCCTTGTGTTTAGTAGCTTAGAATGTTTTTATAGAATGTCTAAGAATATGGGAATGTAATAATTTTTTTAATAAATGATTGAATAAATGATGTTAACCCATGGGGTTTGAGCATGTTGGAATGGAATACTGAGGTTATAATAAAAAGGGACAATAGACTTTGGGAGTGATGATAATGAAATATAATGTGGAAAAGTTAATGGTTAATTAATGTTTAAATAATTAATTAATGTAAATTATAATTGATAAAAATGGAATGATGTAATTTAATAATGCTTTTTTAATGGTTATGTGATTATAGGATACCTAGTCTTAGAAGTGGCAGTTGGGAGTCTGAGTGAAGATTACTTCAGTTTGAGTCTATGGATAAGTTATGACCTTAGGGTTGTTGAGAGCTATAATAAATTCAGTACTTTTTGTGTTTATATAATGTAATCCACTCCTTTAGTCTGGGAAACTGAAAACCCAGGGATTCTGAACCTTGGGGGTGTTTTTCGAAACATTTTGGTGGGAGGATGGATGGATGACTACCCCCTTTTGACCCTCTCTCTTCTCTTATATGTTACTTGTGCTGGTAGGTACAATGGTAATTTTTCCCCATTTATGTGTGTAGAGGGATGTATTGTCTTGTTGTTATTCACACACATATATTCTGGAAATAGATTCTTATAGACTACTATAGGTGTAACGTGTATATACTCTGATTGATTGAGGATCCTTACTCGGTGTATGGGATATAATGGCTTGAGGTATAATGCTCGACGTATGATACATGTTATCCAAGCTATGGTGGCTCCCAAAAACTACCTAGTTCCTTTGATTATTTGGATGTGGTGGTTTTGTTGCATGAGGTGCATGTTGTGGTGCTTTTCCTAGGTCTCTGCAAGAATGCCTTTTGGAGAGATATGCTAAGGACGTGCAATGTAGGGGAAAAGTGGAAAACTAGTGGGGAAGTAGTAGGGGGTACCCTTGATATTATTTATTATATTATATACTATTGAATATGTTATATGGTGAGATTATACATGGAGAGGATAGGAACTATTATACCTATTTAGGGGATGAGTTAGTTTCACATGTTGTTTACTGTGCTTTATCATGATTTCTTTCCTTTTGCATGAGTGGCTTTGGGGAGGATCCATCTAATTATAATGTTATACTCACCCTACATATATAAACTGTTTTTCATGTCACTTGGAATGGTTGGAGATCAGGCTGGTTTCTACTATCTTGGGGTTGTAGGAGCTATTAGGTATTTGTGGTTCTATTTTTTTACATTATTTTTGGTACTTGTTGTTTTCCCCTTTCAATTGTAGTAGATTCGCATGAAATTACATATGTGTACTTGGGATTTCATTTATATTGCTGTCTGATTTGGAGTTGGTTGGTTTCTTTCTTATCTCTCTCTTTCACATGTGTTATTTTAGAGGTTAATACCTCCCATCTACGTGTTCACCATTATTGTAAATCACCCGTTTAACTTCTTCCTTATTCCCAACATTTTTTATAAGAATTTTTATTTTCAATTCATATCACATAAAATGTGTCCACCAACATTTGAAAAAGATTATTCTTACATTTTTCAATACTTCTATATTGCAAATAAACCATAAAAGTTCATTTTTCATCATTCTCATCAATCATTCTGAAATTCAGATTTTTTATTTTAATAAAAAATGGACTTATAAAAACATTCAAGAACTTCAATGAATGTTTTTTGTTTTACCACATAAAATAACAAATCATGATGGATTCCGATCATAGTAAACATCTTTTATAAATATTTAGGGCCGTAATAAAAAAAATTTTCTATTAAAACATTGATTGTTTTTATTATGATAACACACATAAACCCATTTACAAGAAAATTATATTCTCTCCTTATGCTAATCCATTTTGTTGTTGTTTATATGGAGCAATATACTATTTTTTAATACAATGTTTTCATAGATAATATTTGAAATTATTTCTAGTGTATTCAGTACCATTATCTATTCCCAACATCTTCATATAAACCCCCATATCTTTCTCAGAATCTTTTCCAAAAAACATAATCATTTTCATATGATCTCACTTTTGTTTCATAAACAAGTGGTTTTTATTCGAGTGAAACAATCAATAAATGGGTTAAATTATATATCTTATATTATTTTTTCATGTCTCATATTCCCATATTAATAATAATGAATAATTTCAAGAGGTTTAGTAGACTGAATCTCAAATCTCTTATGGATTTTATTAGTCATTTTCTTTCCTTCCAAGTAATACAATCAACTTCTTCTATTATTTAAAATTATAAAAAGTGTCTGATAAGATCAACTTTAGTAATGTTGTTCATGTTTTTCATTCCATGATGTCCAAGGATTTGGTTCCATATTTTATTTTCATCATCACCACTTTTTTAGGAGGAGTTTTTAAATTCTTATATATGGAAAATATTCCTGCTAGTTAATTCTGTAATTGTTATATCATTTATATCTTTAATATGATTGATAACACAAAAATATTTTGTGAATATTACATATTTTACATCATAAAAAGATGACTTATAATAGGAAATTTATCTTTTCTCCCATAAAAAAATAAAATATCCTTAGATTTTAATTATCATTTTTCAATCTCAGTAGTTTTGATTTCACTTTTTCTTAAGGAACTATCATTACCGAAGTAAAAAACATCCCCATTATGAATTTAGACATTGTTAAATATTTTTATAACATCTATCATATGTGAATAAAAAAATACTATAATGTATCCAATTTTTGTTCCTATTATTTTATTTTTAATCAATCTCAAATAATGCCCCTTCTTTATCATTCTTCTTTCCAACTTCCTCTTATTTTCCCCCATAAGAATAGTTTTCTTGAAGGGGTGTCAAACACTTTTTTGGCAAGATTACTATCATAACCATATCTTCCAAAAATGGTTTTGAAATAATAAATTTATTTTTTGTTGGAAGGTTTCTCATATCTTGAGATTTATTCTTTCTAACTTCATATGGATTAAAAAAATTATTTATTTTTCTTTCACCAATACTTATTCCGAGAAGTGATAATTAATGCTAATAATTATAAGACCATTGGACATAGATTTCAAAAAACCATAAATATCAATGAAATATTTATTTTATATTGATGTATGATATTTCATTGTAGCAGAATATTTTAGTTTGATTACTCATTCCTACTTCAATGTACTCCAGTCCTGGACTATCTTCTCTAGGGGGAGTGTTTTCACCTTTTTTAAATGTGATATGTTTATCAGATCCTTTTTAAATTGAATGTTTCCCAAATATTTTTTATAGAACTAGAAATGGTATAAAAAGTGAAATAAAAATTAATTTAGGTGGGTGAGGATTTGACCTAATTCTTGATTTTGTTCTTCTATGAAACTTTAAAAGTCTCATGTTTTATTTCAAAGGCATTGTTGAAGTTTCCATTCATAATTATCATGTTATTTTTGGAATCAATAAGTTTTTATGGATGTTTTTTAAATTTATATTCCATTATTTCAATCTTATCATTATGATATTAAACCATCAATCCCAATTCATAAATTCTCATCTTGTTACATAAAATTTTCTAAATGTATGTTTTCCACCGTATTGATGACATCGTTTATTTATTCATAATTTATTTAAATTGTTTCTTTATCATTTTCATTTATTTCTTTCGAGATTACATTTACCCAAGATTTTAAGGATTTTATTTTTGGAGATAATACTCAATATATGATTTTCCATCAACCTCTTCATCACTCTTTGAGTAGTTTTCAACTATGTAATCATTTGAAATAAAAGTTATGAATTTTTTTCAACATTAATATTTTGAATAATTGTTTTCTGTTGAGTTTGATTCATCATTCTTACACTAAAGAATTCTATTTTTCCTAGTAAACACCATTTTTTATTTTTTTATGAGTTTTCTTCTTTATAAGTTTTGTTCCCCTTCTCTATCGAGGATTTTTATTATACCTATATATATTCACAAAATTTCTTCTTTGTAAAATTCATATAAAATTGTGAAATTCCACCAAAATAAAAAATAATCATAGATGATGTTTACAACTATACGTTCTTTTTAAATTCAGTAGTTCATGGATATAATAGATATGATTTTATCATTCAACATATCATCTTCATTAAATTTATAGTAACAATGATCGAAATATTCTATAAAATGAATTATAAACATTATCATATTTTCAAAATCAATTTCATTATTGATCTTCTTTTTAGAAAATAGACATTATTTTATTTAATGGGAAATGATAAATTTATGAAATTTGTAAATAGATAAATCAATCATATCTTAGAAAGAAAATATTTTAGAATCAAACGTGTTTGAGAATTTTCGAATATGTTTCTTCATAATTATAGAATATTACAATACAATTATGAATCCTCTAATGTATAAAACAATTTCATTTACTCTAAAGAATTATTCATCAATAGTTTCATCATATCTCATTCTAATTCATTCTGACTTACTACACCCAATATGTATCTTTGCTTCCATAATTTTAGTATTCCCATAGAAAATAATTTCCATCTTGTAGCACATACTTTTTGAAGTATTGTGACTCAAAAAAATTGGATAAAAATTAAAAAATAAGGAAATATGTGTTGAATTTAAATCCTTTACATCAATTTATATTGTTATCTTATTAGAAAACATCATACGATCAACATTTTCAAATGGTGGAAAATGATAGTATTTGAATAAGTAACTTCCATTCCACAAGATAGGACAGAAGGAATCAAAATATTTTTCAATCTATAGTAATTTTTACTGCCAAATTAATCAAAATATCTATTGTTTATAGGATTGATAATATCCATGATAAGGATTTAATAAGGGATCCTTTTAATTTTATAACAATGGATAGTTCAGAGAATTGAATAATAAATGAAGGGTGGGTGGTAGAAGATAGTATAAATCAGTTTTCACTTTTTATAAGTTTCAATACATTTTAATAATTAACCCCTATAATCTATTATGATTTATTTACATATCAACTTTTTATAAAAAAATAGTCAATGAAAATGAAAGAAATAAAATAACGGACAAAAATTTTATAAGGTTCGACCACATTGTGGGAACCTACATCCCTTCCATAACCACACCTAGGTTATATGGAAATCTACTTTTTTATTAGGTAAATATAGCTCTTTCCAAATATCTTTAGACACCTTCTATCTACCAATGCAGACGATTATACTGACGCGCATCATTTGAAAATATTTTCTTACAAAACAATTGATTCCAAATTAAATAATTAAACTTTGTTTAATATTATCCACAGAAGCTATGTTTGGATAATCAGTCTGAATTCACTTGATTCGATTATATTAATACTATGAGGTCAATATGATTAAACCTTACTCAATATGAACTTCTGAAACTATTCTCAAATAGTCAATCTCATATTCATTATTCCAACTGACTCAATATGATAGACACAATATGAAAAACATTTTCTCAATCAATAAAATTGAAACTCTTCTCAAATGATCAATATGATCATCCATATTCGATTCACTCAATATGATTTCAATATCTGGTAAAAAATAGTCAAGTGTCTAATCCTATTTTTAAATCTTATTCGAGGAAATACATTAATTTGAATTATATAGTACTCTACCTTTTTTGCTTACATGAAAGTGAAAAATAATAAATTATCATTGAAACTAGTTTTATGATACATATAAAAAATAGTGGGAAAAGGGAAAAAATTTCCAACATCCTCATATTTGAAAGTATTGAAAATATCTCTCAGGTCAAATTCATCTTTTTATTATTCAATCCACCTCAAAGTTTTTGGATTTGTTGGCCTAAAACCAACTACTTTGAATATTTTTCAATAATAAATACATTTTCACATCGTGATTGTTCTTTTGTGTGAAAATTCATGTGATAATGTCCAAAGGATAACTGTTTCATTAAAGGTTCATTGAAGATCCCTACTATGATGAGAACCCAAAAGTGCCATAATATTGTTCTTGACAATATGTTCTATGGCCAAATGATGTTATTTTAGGGACACAAATAATATAAGACATTAGTGGTGAGGACTCATAAAACATTGATGCACCTTATCATTCTGTGCACGCATGGTATTATCCAGGAGGATATTATAGAAATGAGACACACTAGTAGGAAATCCACATTTCATAGTGTCATTGGATGTTCTTATCTATTGATGTGTTTACTGGTCCTTGGAAATTAATATTATTATTAATGGTTATTGCAACTCATGCACTTGTACGCATTTAATAGAACTGTGATGGCACTCTATTTGTAGTGAGGTAGGATAACTTGGGTGCATCATTAGGGATACTGTATTAATTGATAATGCGAGAAGGGATTTTTCCCTTTTTTTCCATAACAGGAGTAGATATCTCAGTCCCTTTAATGGAATTTATATAGCGTAAGTAATTTAATATCCATGGTGAGTAATGGGAAAGTTCAATTATAGGATGCCAACGAATGAATAATCAAGCATATTTTTTGATGGCAATAAAATGAAACCATCTTGATATGAGATATCGTGAAAAAAAGGATTACATTACATGGAAAGAATTTGTAGGAGGTGACACGCTATTGCGACATTAACTTCTTACTTTATTGGTTCCTTGTCATGTTGCTAGATGATAACCTTGGGCATTGGGCAGACTCCACCTAATTCCCCTGAGAAAGAGGCCTAGAGGGTCACACACTAAGTGTGTCCAAGTATCTCAGTTAAATATTAATTTAACAAGTTTAGTAATGATGATTCCCAGTTATGGTTTAATAATTATTCAAAGATTCATGATTGCATTTATTTCCACACTAGTTATTCGATAGAATATATTTTTGGCAAAATAATATATTTATTATAGAATAATGAAGTGATATTTATTTGAGAAATAAATAGTCATTATTCAAGGTCTAATAAATTTCGTGGAGGAAATAAAGAAATATAGAATATAAAATTACAAACCATGTATATTAATATACACACAATATATTTTTTCTGGGAATTTATGAGAAATAATATTATTTATTTAATTAAATAACATTAGATGTAATTCGTTGGGTGCATTTCAAGTAATAATAAAAGACAACTATTATTATTAGACATGGAGTATTACTACGAATTAAATGAAATGAATACATTCATTCAAGGAAATTAATTCATTTTCTAATTCTCTGTAATTATAAATCCCAATTATATATTTCTCATTAGCTTAGCCATTTTTTCATGGTTGTGCACAATGGATTTGGAAAATCTCTCAATACAAGAGAGAATTCCTTTTCCACCTAGAACGCTCTCAAGCTACGATTGAGAGATCCACCTCCACTGGATCAAGGCGATCAAAGAAGTATATCGCCAGGGAAGGCTCTTCCACGTTAGCACCTAGAGATCCCCTCGGCGATGTCCTGAGATATGTGGAGCATGTGTGGATCATCGCTATAGGAATCCTACACTTTTATTCAATGACACAATGATAGATCACATAAAATCATGACCAGAAACATCAACGAAGAGATAATTCCTTCAAGTTAAATCTTGTCAATTAGTTAAATGAATTATAACCAACTAATGATGATCTTATCTATGGTTCTAGGAATCCTCTCTTTATTTTTTATTCTTTATTTTATTCCAAAGATCCATCGTTTTATTATCGTGATGGATCTCAGATTGATCATCGTTAATGCTAAAATTAATGTTCGGTATACACACCAATGTGCTTCGGCTGTGCTTGAACCAATAAGTGGATCATATGGTCATATTTTTCTTATAATTATTTTTTTCTTCATTGGAGATTTATGAATTTAATAATTTAGTTGTTTTAAATAATGTTAATCATTCATTAAATCTGAATCTCAAGATCTTTTCCTCCTCTATCGTTTCACGTTAACCTTATAGAAAGTAATTTTTCTTTTAATTTTGATTAAAATAAAATAGAGGATATAATCAAGAGGATCCAAAAGTTCTTAGACATACAACACCGAAATACATGGCATGTATTCGGAAGTACAAGACTTGTAGTCTAGGTTCAATGCATTAGATTGGTCCCCCAAATTAGGCCATGTAAATGGATACTATCTAAGTCTTTAAGATTCCATGTGTTGACGAGGAACATGTGGCACATGGTTTCCGGAGTACATGTTGTGTGTCCCATGGAACACAACGTGTAGTCCCATCGGGTTGGGGTTGGACTGTGTGCCACGTACATGGCTTGCCTGGCCGGAAACTGTGTAATGTGGATAATACATGGCATGTGCCCCATTGAACACACCATGTACTCCAATGATTTCCGAAGTACATTTAAACGTTATGTCCCCGTGCAATCACTTCGTATGGATGGTGGAAAAAAGTACACGTCGTGTTGTCAGAACTACATGCTGTGTACACATCCAAATTATGAAGATTTATTAAATTTTTTTATCATATTATAAAAACCCATAAGACGTGTACCATAGTGCATGCATAGAGTTGAGGCACGACACGTGACATGTGTTTTATATTTATGTATTTCAATTAACATCTACGTAATGTTCATTTATACTCATTGGGTTGTCATGAATGTGGATTCACCAGGTTCCCATCAACGTACATGTTTTGTACAAAGATAATTATAAAAGAATTTATTTGACTAAAATTATGATAGATGAAAATTTTAAAGAAATTAAAAAAATGGATTACGATAAAGGATTGATTAATTAAAGATAATAAATTAATTCAATTGTGATTTATCTTACACAATAATGATTAAATAATTGAATGCTAGTCTTATTTATTGTTAAAAATAGTTGCATGTGTTAATGATCATGATTTGGACCAAGACCTTTGTATGTGAATGGTTTATTTTAATTTTTTTATGTAAATTAAATTTGTCAGATTTCGAGCATTCTACTCATTAATATGTTGGGTCTGTTCACCCAAGGATTATTTTATTTAAGACCCCCATTTCTAACCCTTTCCAACTTGTGAGAGAAATTCATATGTAATGGACGGAGCTCCCATGTTACTGGAGGCAACTGAGGTGAGGATCCAAGGTGAAACCAATACAAGGAGATAAAAATGAGGACATGTTGAAAGCTGTAAACACAAAACCTAAAGGATCAATGTGTTTCTACACTAGGACTTGGATTAGTTGTTCAATCTCCAGATAAATTAACCAACAGAAAAAGATCATTATCATACCATTTATTTTATTTCTTTCAGTTGCATGGTTTATTTTTGTGTGTGTTTGTTGTCACTATAACACAATTAATTAATTAAACAATCAAGCAAGATGGAACTAAAATAAGATGGTTTTATTCATAAATATTATCTTAGACATGGTTAATCACTTTTTTATATCTGAATTAGTATTAAAAAGCATGCAATCAGAGATAAAAATTGGCAATTTACGTACATGGATAAAATCCCACAAAGAAATATTAGGTTGGTGTAGCCATCCATAATCTTAGTAGAATCGAACCACAGTTCAATGTTCTTGACCAACCCTATTTTGGATTATTTCAATTATTTAGGAATTCTAATTCAATATTTTGGGTTGACATGACTTGTTTTGCATAAAGGGTTGATTTCCACAGTAGGACATGGTGTGACCAAGATTCAATGTTTGAGGAAATACAAAATAAAAGTATTTCAGGAATCGAGAGTCCACTCAACAAATCAAGGAGTTGGGAGTTAGTGTAGTCAGAATTTTGAATGCCTACCTAAAACCCTACAAGTTACTTGACCAACCCTAGTTGGGGTAATGTTAAGGGAAATATTGATTATTTCCTGGAAAATATTTAGGCAACAGAATATTCTGAAGTCAATGGTGAGGGCTATTGGATTTTTGTTAAAATAGTGAGTGACTATTAAGTATTAATTGAAATATTTGCCTCAATTTTACAATAATAAAATAATAAAACATTTCTCATATTAATTTTTAGAAAATTCAAGAAAAAAGACATCAAACGTATTATTGTGAACCATACACTAGAAGGAGATTCTTCTCACCGAAACCAATTTCCATGAGTGGCTGAGGTGTTTACGCGTCATACTTCACCACGAGAGGAAATTGTATGTGCTGGAAGTGACTTTTCCTGTTGCACCTAGGAGAGATATCAGTGATGAGGAACTATCTCTCAACATGAAACATAGGGATGATTCAATAGTTGTCCAGTGTTTCATGCTATCAACCTTTTCTAATGAGCTTTTGAAGCAAAATGAAAACATAGATGTCTATAGCTTGAGATCTCAAATTAAGGATCTCTATCTAGAGAAGGTGAGATAGGAGAGATATGAGATCTCTAACACTTATTTTACAACTATTCTTGGAGAGTCTATGCCTTCTAGGACTCATCTAGTCAAGCTTATTAGTTACATTGATTTCTTGGAGATATTAGGAATTAAGTTCCCAGATGAGTTGCGTACTGATCTCATCCTATCATCACATTCTAAGAACTTATCTAGATTAATATTCTATTATAATATTAGAAAAAATGAGAAAATCCTATCAGAACATTTTATCGAAATTCTCTAGGTAGATAAATACATGGGGTGTGACAAACATGCGGTCCTTATGGTGAATAATAAAAGGAAGGACAAGGAAAAAGGACCAAAGAATTATAAATAGTATGAAGCCCCCGAGAAATGTCCCTCAAAGAAGTGGTAGATCTAGAGGCAGGGAAAAGAATGGGGGGTGGTATGTTTTCATGTGTAAATCAAGGCCTCTAGATGAGTAACTGCACCCAGAAGTGTGGGAATGCTAAAGGTGTGTTCGTTATCAAGTTTTATCTTTCCATTTTTCACATTGGGTATTGGATACAACTTGTGTGGATCCAATATGTATTTAAATGCATAAAACAAGTAGATTTAGAAAGATTACTATAGGAGATGTGGATCTTAGATCTTCCAATGGTGCATAACTTACTACATTGGACATTAGCGATTACCATCACTCATTTCCAACCAGGATGATTTTGGTTTTACATAACTATTATTATATAACTAGTTTTCCAAAAAATATAATTTTTGTATCTTTTTTAGATATGGATGAATTTATTTTAATGTTTGGAAATAAGAGTTTATTCTTTTATAGGAACAAACTATGTTACGGTATAGTGCATTTAAATAATGTTCTGAATGTATTAAATTTCCAAAACCAAGTGTTGAAAATCGATGACGAAACAAACTCACACGACTCATACATCACCTAGATGTGGAATCACCGTCTTGGACAATTAAATGAGAAGTGCTTGAATAAGCTATGCCAAGATGGATATTTAGACTCTTCTGATCTACAACCACTTGATAGATGTCACACTTGTTGACAAGGTAAAATAAACAAGCAGCATTTCAGTGGATAGTGTGAAAGGGCCATAGAGATTCTAGGATTTGTGCACGAGGATGTGTGTCGACCATTTCCAGTAGAAGCTATATGTTGATATTCTTATATCATTACATTTATTAATGATTTGAGCAGATTTGGCGATGTCTACATAATGATGTATAAGTCAGTGTCCTTAGAGAAATATAAGGAATTCATCAATGATGTAGAGAATCATCCTGGTATGAATATAAATATGCGTTCATCAGATTGAGGTGGAGAATTTCTGAACAAAGTGTTCATCGATCTTCAACATGAGTCTGTGATTCTATCCCAGCTCACACCTCCTTATACACTACAATGGAATGGTTTTATTGAAAGGTGGAACCACACCATATTGGACATGGTGAGGTCGATGATGAGTCATGCAGATCTTCCATTATCCTCTTGGGGATATTCATTACAAACTGTAGCAAACACATTAAACTTAGTACCAAATAAGGTGGAAAATGGAATACCCTCCGAGTTATGGAATGTAAAAAAACCCATTTTGTCGCACACATGTGTATGGGGATGTGAGGCACTTGTTAAGGCCTTATCAAGAAACAAAATAGAATACCAGGGCACGCGGTGTACATTTTTAGGATATCCCAAGGAAACGAAATATATTACTTATATAAATTTTCAAAGAAGAAAGTTTATTTTGCTAGAAAATCCATGTTTCTTGAGAAAGAGGATATCCTCAAAAAGGATGGATGGAGCAAGATTGAGTTCGAAAAATTTGATGCTCAAGATACACTAGAGTTGGTAATGAAAAAAGTTCCACAAGTCCCTATGGAAGAGGTTACAGAAACAAAAGTACTACGTAGGACCTCAAGAGATGTAAGGGAACTAGAGAGATTTTGTTTCTTAGTCACATAGGATGATGAATCATTATTGTTGTACAGTGATGATCCTTTCTCCTAAAAGGAATCAGTAGAAAGATCAGAATCCATAAGATGGCTAGAAGCTATGAATTATGGGATGGATTCCATGTATCAAAACCAAGTCTAGGTTCTGGTCGATGAGCCAGTTGATGTAAACCATGTAGGATGCAAATGGGTATTCTAGAGAGAACTAGACATGGAATATCTAGTTAGCACCTACAAAGAAATTCTAGAGGATTATTGATTCATACTGCATCATAGAATTGACTATAATAAAACCTTATCACCAGTTTCCATGTTTAAATCCATAAGAAAAATACATTCCATAACAGCTTACCATGACTACGAGATTTGGAAAATGGATGTGAAAACAACATTCCTTATTGAGAACCTTCAAGAAGTTATATATATGACACAATCACAAGTGTTTGCGATACTATGAAAAGGTAAATGGGTTTTTAAATTGCATAAATACATTTATGGATTAAATAAAGCATCCAAGTCATGGATCATTCGATTTTATGAAACCATAATGGAATTTCATTTCATTAAGAATGAATGTGATCCATGTGAATATAAGTGGTTTAATGGGAATGTGATTTGATTCCTAGTAGTATATGTTGACAACATATTTCTTATTGGAAACAATGTACCAGTCATACAATAAGATAAGGACTAGAAAATAAAGTGTTACCCCATGAAGGACTTGGGTGAAGTAACCTAAATTCTATGGATCAAGATCATTTGTGATAGAACCAATAGGCTTCTTGGACTAAGTCAGGGTGCATACATTGACCAGATACTAAGGGATTTAGTATGGATAATCCAAGAGGTAATTGGTTCCAGGGTCATGTGGCCTATATCATTATAAGAAAATATGTCCCAAGACACAAAAATGGAAACATAGAAAGAGTAAGATCCCATTCGCTTTGGCTATAGGATTCATAATGTATTCCATGTCATGTACCAAGCATGGCATGGCCTATGAACTAAGCATGGTAGGCAGATATCAAGCAGATCTTGGAAAATAACATTGGGATACTGTTAAGACTATCCTTAAGTATATGAGAACCACTAAGGATATGTTCCTGGTGCATGGAGGAGATGAAGATATTTTCATTAAAGGGTATGTTGATGTTCTTTTTCAAATAGATCCGAATGATCTAAAGTCACAATCTGGATATGTTTTCTATCTCAATAGAGGAGTTGTGAGTTGGAAGAGTTAGAAGGAGTCAGTTTTCGCCGATTATACAGTGGAGTCCAAATATATAGCTTCTTGTGATGTAGCCAAGGAAGTCGTATAGATTCAAATCTTTTTCTAGGAGCTTGATTTGGTTCCTAGTAGTAAATATCCTATCACGTGGTTTTGAAATAAAATTTCAGTGGTGGCTCTTTCAAAAGAACCAAGGTCACATTGACGGACAAAGAACATACTCTAAATGTATTTCCTCATGAGGGATTTCTATCCAAGGGGTGATGTTGTAGTGAGAATATTGTCCAAAGAAGATAACGTGAAATACCCCATGACTAAAGGCTTATCTTAGCAAAAGCAAGAATTTCATGTGAGAGTTAGAAGGTTAACAGTTGTTAGTTGTTGGCTCTAGTCCAAGTGGGAGTCTATTGGTGTTGGTGGCCTAGAACCAACTACTTTGTAATTTATTCCATAATAAATACCTTATCACATATTGATTATTCCTCTATGTGACAATTCATGTGACAATGTCCTAAGGACAACTATTGCATTAAAGTGTCCTAGCGGAACCCTACTATGATGAGAACTCTGGTGTTCTATAACACTATTCATTAATATATTTTCTATGGCTAGATGATGTTTTTTGATGGAAACAAATAATACTGGCCATTTGGGGTGAGGGCTCCTAAAACATTGAGGCAACGTTTCATGGTGTGCCCCCTTGGAAATATACAAGAGGATATTGTGAGAATTATACCCACCAGTAGGAAATCCAATTTTCGTAGTGTCATTTTATGTTCCTATCTACCGATGTGTATATTTCCCCTTAGACTTGAAGATTATTATTAATGGGTATTATAACTCACACACATAGATGTATTGACGAAAACCTTTATGACACACTGTTACTAGTGAGGTTGGATACGTTGAGTACATCATGAGTGACACTGCATTAAAAGATAATGTGGGAAAGGATTTCTCCCATCTGTTCCACAATGGGATTAGATATCTTATCCCCTTTGATGGAATTGGTATAGCCTACAGAAATCCCTGGTCCTGGTGAGGAATATGAAAGTTCAATTCCAGGATGTCAAGGATAGAATAATCGAGAACATGGGTTGATGGCAATAGTGTGCAACCCACTTGATATTATATATCGTAAAAAAGACATTTCATTACATGGTAATTGTTCTTAGGAGGTGACACATCGTTGAGGTATTATCTTCTTTACTATGGCTACCTTGGCGTGCGGCTAAATGCTATCCTATGACATTATGCAGGCTCCACCTAATTCCACCGAGAAAGAGGCATAGAGGGTCACACACTAAGTGTGTCCAAGTATCTCAATTAAATACTAATTTAATAAGATGAATAATGATTATTCCTGACTATAGTTTAATAATTATTCAAGGATACCTTCTAGCATTTATTTCAACACTAGTTATTTGACAGAATATATTTTGGGCAAAATAATATATTTATTACCGAGTAATGCATTGATTTTTTTTTGAGAAATAAATAGTATTTATTCAAGGTCTAATAAATGTGGTGGAGTAAATAAAGAAAAATAGGAAATAAATGTACACGCCGTTTATATTAATATATATGCACCATGTATTTTTCTAGGAATTTATGATAAATAATATTATTTATTTATCTAAATAATATTTGGTGTAATTCGTTTGGTGTAGGTCAAGCAATAAAAATAGTCAATTGTTATTAGTAGACCTTGGGTATTAATAAGAATTAAATGAAATTAAAATATGATTTCAGGTAATTAATTAATTATATTATTATATGCAATTAAAAATCCCAATTATATATATCTCATTATCCAATCCATTTTTTTGTGGTTGTGAAAAATGGATTTGGAAAAGCTCTCAAGCCAAGAGAGAATTCATTTTCCACCATTAATGCTCTCAAGATATGAGAGAGAGATCCACCTCCACCATATCAAGGCGATTGGTGGCTGTTATCATAAGAAAAGGCTCTTCCGCGGTAGCACATGGATTTTCCTTCAGCGACCTCCAGAGATATGTGGAACAAATGTGGATCACTAGTAGAGGAATTCTACCCCTAAATTCTATGCCACAATGATGGATCACATTGTATCATGTCTGGAAACATCAACAGATAGAGAATTCTTTCAGGGTAATTCTGGAAAATTAATTGAATTAATTATAACCAACATATGATCATCATGTCTATGGTTCTGAGACTCCCCTCTTTCTTTTTCATTCTTCATTCTATTTAAAAGATCGAATTTTTTATTATCGCGATGGATCTCATAATGATTGTTGGTAAGGGTAAAATTAATGTTGGGTACACCCACCAACGTGCTTCCCCAACACCCAGAACCTATATGATTTCTATAATTTTTTCATAAAATTTTATTTCATGTTTGACCACTTGAAGTCTTCATAATACTTATGGAATATTCTTTTTGAGTCCACTTTATAGTCATCCTTCTCATACATTCTAACATTTTTTATGTCTAATTTAGATTCCTCATTTCAATACAATGTATCTTTCTTACCTTCTATACATTGTATCTTCCAAATATTCAACAAAATGTGTCTTCCTAATGTTATTACAATCTACTTTTATTTCTCAGTTTATGATGAACTTCCATTCTTTTTTAGGTCATTATGATCTACTAATATTTCTCATATCAATGCTATCTAACTTTCCTTCATAGCTCATTATGACATATCTTTCTTTCAAAAATTATTACAATATTCCTTTATATCTTAGCTCATTTTTATTTTACTTTCATTCTCATCTCATTATGATTTGCCTTTTTCCTATGCTCATTTTTAGGAATTTAAATTTCATAAAAGATTCATTTTGATTGCATCCTCAAGATAATGGAATTTAAACTTTGATGTATTTATCATAATGATGAAACTTCAATTACATTGGAAATTCTACTCTACAACTCTGACATTATTCAAACAACATCAGCTATAGACATTATGACTTCTAAAAACATCAAATTTTAATAATTCTTAATCTGATGCAGTCATTAATATTACTCTATTTCTTCAAAATATTTTTTCTTGATAGTTTTAATGATTTGGGAGACCTTTATAACCAGTAAAGAGTCATTTAATTTTGATTAGAAGATTTGAGAAGTTTCTTACTACTGAAATCACTATCATTAACAATCCACTTCAGCATCATTATGAATTATTCAAATAGAAACGTTCCACTTACATAAAATCACCAAGTCTGATGGGTCATGGATTTCATATTGATGATCCCAAGACCTATTGGGAATTCGATCACCTACTTCCACATTCTGACCAACTTTTCTTCCAGTTCTGTCCGGTCTAACACTCTATATCTTGGGATTCTCAGTGCGATCCTGTAAATCTAGAAAACAACTTTCATAAAAACAAAACATTACTCCCTATTTATGTTTTGGATTTAACATTATAAAACATTAATCTTTCTTAAATAACTCAATACAATATACTAGGTCTGTTTCTTAAACAATAATGACAATATTATACAAAAAGGTTAGTTGTCAATAAATAAAAAACATAGTTAAAAAAATTATCACTATGGTTCTTCGCTAATAATAAAATTGTATCAATATTTATTAAAAATATTTAAGTAGATGTTTAATTCATGTTTTTATGTTTTGATAGAAACTGTTTTATAAATGGATGATAAAAAATTGTGACCAAAAGATTCAGAAAGAAAAGCATTTATAAAATGCAATGTGCTCTAAAAATTTACAGTTAATGTGACATATTTTTTTCCTTATCATTTAAATGTTTCAGTCCGTATTTTTTCTCTAATATTTAATGGTATATAAATATAAATATGGTGAAATAAATTATCCAAATATCGTATTATAACGCAACCCCCATCACCAGTTAGTCACCAAATTCTGATTTAAATGTCATGAGTAGTGGTCAGATAAAAACAATACGCAAGGATGTTTCTCTCTATAATTTTATAAAGAAGTGAAATAATATATGAACCAAAAGAGAAAATGACCACTAAATCAATGGAAAGACATTATGATACCATTTTTAGTAGATTTGGGTATAAAAACTACAATATTGTGAAAATTAATAGTATGATATGCTTGTAAAACTCCCATAATACCAGGTTTAAAAACATATAAAATATTAAATATAAGTGAAACTGAACTAGAAACACACATACACATAGGTTTATAAAAATAAAGAGGTCATATTGACCACATATACTGAATATATATATGAATCTCCCCATAAGACAATATTAACAACTTACTTTCCACATACTAGTCCATATACTAATTGATAAAAAATGAGAACCAATGTTTGAGGATTTGTGTATAAACATATCTCCCATTTTTATGGGTTTCAATTTCCCATGTCACACATAATAGATCACAAACATGTTATGAAGTGGTGTATATAGTGTTTTATTTTTAAAAATAATTAATATATTTTCAGCACATGCTTAATCCTATCAAAATCAATAGAGAATTCCATCAATTGTGGGAAAATGCTGTAATAATAACTTCGATAAAAAAGGTTATTAACATAAATAGAAATATATATAAATATATACAACTAAATTCCATCATGGTAAGGATTTTTAATATTAATACCAACCAATATGTTTCTCTAGATATGATATTATATCAAGGTCCAGACACTAAATGAGGTAATTCCTACACCAATATACGTCTCCTACATGAACATGTATTTTTCTAGACATATATGTTTGTGTTTTCATAATAAGTTTTTGGGAAACAATATTCAAATTCGTAAAGGTAATTATAGAATAATAAATCAAAATTTACATTGCATTCCCATGATTCATGTAGTGTATCATTTTAAATCAAAATGAGATAGTGATCAAATATTACCTACTCTACAATTCATTATAATTTTTACGCATTCAACCATCTCATCGATACTGTGTTTTTTATTCATCGTAATATTAATATATACAGAATATTCCAACTGAAATAAAATTATAATTTATAATATATATAAATATATTATATTTCATATATTCAAAAGAAATTTATCAATAATATTATCGTATTATTAGTGGATAATAGTAAAAATAATTATATAATTATCACCATTTTTCATAAAATATAATATCTAAATGTATATTCAAACAAACATGATGAAAAAGAAAATATAAATTGAAATCAGGAATAAAAAATTAAAACATGTAGAACATAGATAAGTGTGGAAAAATATTTCTCATTGCGTATTATATGATTTAATATAAACAGTTTGATATGTTCAACAATTGGATAATTTTGGGTTCACTCTTCCATAAACAATTAAATGAATATCCGTCTATGAATCTTTAAAGATGAAGGGTTAAACCTTTCAATTTTATTATAACACATAATCCTAACAACCACAAAAAGAAGATATATGTTTCCATGTTACAAATTAGATAATCCCTAACGAGATAAGAATCTATTCAGTGTAATTTCCACATGTAGAGGGATTATTTGTGAAGAAAAACATTGTACAAACATTAGGTTAACTTAAGTAGTTATTCTGTATCATTTATCTAATAAATATCCAATATATATGGTGTGTTTTAGGAACCATTTATTAGTAAAACATAGGTTCATATCCACTTCATTGAAATAATAAGAGAAGAGACAACATAATAGGATGACTAAGGATTTATATTGAAAATATCAAGACCACCCACTGAAGTAACCCATTAAAATGATGGAAGGGGATTCATATAGGGATAAAAGAGAATGTTATTAGTGTTTTATTTTTGTTCGAACAATATGTAACGTATTTTAATACTAATAGTGAATGGTTTTTGTGGAAAAACATATTTATGCAATAGTAAAAAATATCCCCCTTTTAGAGGAATTCCCTCACTGTATATTTTGTTAATGATATAAGGCCCCTGATTACCCAATTCGTAAAATTAACCACATGAGTGTCCTGGAGCCCCATTTAGTACTTGTAATATAATAATTAGTTACTCATTTCCTAATTCACCAAATCATTTTTGAATCTACAAAAAAATTGGAATGAAACTTCATATCATTACAATTTATGGGTATAGTAGATGAAATATCAACTTTTGTTACCTTGTTATATGTAAAATTAAGAATTAGTAAATAAAAATAGATATATAATATAAGACATTGAAATTATATTATTTTAGTACACTGATTACCAATTTCCATCATAGAGATCGAGATCCAATGTGGAGAACATCCATAATATAAAGAGATCCAATAAATAAAATTGACAAGACATTATAAATTTGAATATTAACTAATGGAAAAGAAATGTTCAATGGGTTTTATTCATTTTTATTATTTACTAGATTGAATAAGTTTTGAAATACATGGGTCACAATTCATAATAATAATCAATATAAAGGTTATAATGAAGCATGCGATTACTTTTTAGATAATCAAATTAATTATACCATGACTAAAATGGAATAAATTATTGAGTCACACAATTTTTAAATATTAATTAAATAATAAATAATATATATTGAATAGATACAATAACTACCTCTCAAACGAAATAAACCATTAAATGAATTAAAACATTAGAAACAGGATAATAATTAAAAAAAATCATATAAGAATGTTGTTTTATATATGGGAGTGTATTAAATATTGATAGTGTATATGAATTTAAAGTAAAACATATAGAGACCCGGCCTTTTCTTACATTACTATTACATAATTTTGAAGATAAAAAACAAAATATTATTAGACATGGAGGATCCATATGATTAGTGTATTTGGAAAACTAGGACCATACATAACAAATACAACATCAACCATAAACATTTATTTAATTTCTTCTTCGCTAGCTTCTTAGTGGCACTTGTCCTCTCCTTAGTACATGTATCCACCTGAGGATATACATCAAAAGGTGTGAGCTAGAAGCCTTGTAAGAGGGTATATAAGAGAAATATAACATGAGGTGAGCATAATCATGACGTAGCAAAAGATCATGAACATGAGAGGAGCATGAATAAAAGACTTCAAATGTGGGAATGCATAAAAATGAAACATCATGCCTTAGTGGTTAATTGCCACACATACTTGTGAAAAAATTTAGAATCATGTTCAAGAATCATTTCACATTTAATCATGAGGTTCATCACTTTACTCAATGCATTGGAGCGCTGTATAATTCCCGGCGCACCCGTCACATTTAAACATTCATATTGTGCTATATAATTCTGGGCGCACTCATCACATCATAACATTATCATTATCAAGATTGCCACATATATCACATATAAAACATGTACATAAATATCCAATGGAATGTAATGGGTTTCATCTCTTAATGACACATTTATAATCTTTGGGTTCCTAAAAGAATATGGAACAACATACTTGATACAAGAACTATCAACCTCGAATGAGAGGTAAAAGGTGAGATCTTAAAAGAAGAGTTATTTTGGAAAACGTTTTGATGGACATGTAAACCAGTGGAAAACATGTATATCCCATAAAAGTAAAGTAAATTATGAACAAATGATCTTTGAGTAGTAACCATATCAAAAATGGAGTGAAAGAGGGAGAACCCGATGGAAGAAAATTGGGTTCGAGATTTCCCCTTACTTTGTACTCGAATGCCTCCTTCTCTTTAATGTCCTGTATAATGACATTATAATAATTAATTAGAAATTCCAGATCCTTTTATACATTAATAGGGTTCATTCTGGTTTCATTATTTCATATTATGTTCCATTCGATGACTTATAGATTTTAAAAACATTGATCGGGGATGTTCGTTTTCATGGTTTTCTTGAGCGGTCCACTTGTATTCTTAAATTGATGTTTGGGTAGATCATGGGTAAAGAATTAGAATTGATATTACATGTTATTAATGATATTACAGAAGCATTAACTATTTTATAATGATTTATATTAGATCCATGTGAACGAATCATTAGATATGATTTTAATGATGGTTATTTGGGTTAATTTTGGCGGTTTTGGATCACAATGGACTTGTTTTAACATTTAACTTAGTAATATGGCCATAGTTTATTTCCAGAACATAAAATAGAACATAATACATATAAAATATTCTGGTTAAACCATAACATTGTTTCATGACCAGAATAAAGATAGAAATGGAAGAATAGAACATGTCGTTTTTGAAGGTGATAAATTATCACCACATGAACAACGTTCTCTTTAATAAAATAAAAGGAAGAGGGAATGGGTGTGGGGTGATATAATATACCATTAGAACCATAATATTATATTATATATATAATAATGGATTTACAAAACAATTTGGATGAAGATAGGTAGGGAGAGATCAAGAAAGGAACTTGAACTTGAAAGGAAATTAAAGGAGAAGAGGGAGGAGAATTACCTCTTGAATCCTTCCCTTGAGAACTTCCTTAAGGGCCTAAGCTTGGACTTTTGATGACACCAGACACTTTTGGACGTGGGGGAGGGGCTATGGGAGATTATTGGGCAGATCTTAGACAATGATAGAAGCTTGAGATGTGTGGTTTGGCAAGAGAACGGGGAGGGCTTATTTATACATGAGGAGGGAGGTGTTTTCGGCATAAAATATTAAATAAAATAATATATCAAGAGTTAGACTTGTAATAGTAGTTTTTTGACATCCTAAATCATATATAAATATAATATAATTAGTTTTAGGCTTTAACTCTTATTTATAATTAGAATTCATTAATTTATTAAAAGGAATGTGAAAGAATGAGAAAACGACACCTTAAGAAATCACCTTTTGACTTTAGGCTTTGGAAAGTACTTTTTAGGTTTGAGTATTGTATTTATTGTATTTCAAGGAACAATTTATGAAATTTAAAATAATTTGGCCCAAACAAATTCTCTAGAATGTGTATGTCATCATTACATCATTAATGATGCAATTTAGTGTACACCGATTATGCGAAAAACTGTATTTTTTACTATTCACCCGAAAATTGAAGTATTTCAGAATAAACCCAAAAATTTACCCCTACCATTTTTTGAAGTTTAGAATCCAAAAATGATGTCCATTTTTGAAAAATAATTTTATAAATATTATTAATTTAATATTTAATTGAAATCATAATTTACATAAGAAAAAAAAATTTAAAATTAAAACTGATTTTCCAGTTCTTTCAAAAATTACGTAGGGTCTTATAAAATTATCTAAAAACTATTAGACATTGATTCAATATAGTATGAATACATTTCAGGGAAATAAATATTCTTTTAAATTAATTAATTAATTTTAATTAATTATTTTGACTTTATAAAATACCAAAAACGTTTACTAAGGTCAAATTATCAATTTCTATGATGTCTAAATTTTATTTTATTATTCATAGGTAATGTTACTCTTATTTACTATTCATAAGGGTCATATTACTATTCATAAGGGTAGGATACTATTCATAAGGGTAGGTTACTATTCACCAAAAATTATTTTTGTTTCATTAGACTCCAAAAACTATCTTGAACACAATCGTGTATGTCAGATTATTAAAATTCCAAACATAGGGGTGACAAAATTATGTTTAAAGGTCACTTGTCACTTAGTAGTTCATTAATTTTTGTTTTTATAAATATAAGAAGGGAAATTTCCATTGACATACTTTGGGTTGTTACATTCTTCCCACCTTAAGAAATTTCGCCCCCGAAATTTCACTTTACACAAACACGTGAGGGTACTTCTCCTTCATTACATCACCTCATTCCCACCATTTTCTAAAATAGAAAAGGATAGAACAAAACATAAGTAAAAAAGTCATGAATAAATTATTCTTTTAGAAAAATATACCAAAAACATAACAAATGGTATCCCTAGGTAAATATCCTTGTGTGCATATTTTTACTTAACCTAATGTTGTAGGTTTTCTCTAGGGTTCACTAATCCTAATCCCCAAATTAACTAAACATCCCTCTGATACCAACTATAGCGACCTGGCCTTTTCTTATATTACTATTACATCATTTTAAAGATAAAAAACACAAATAGTATTACTCATGGAGGATCCAGAGGTTTAGTTTCTTGGGCCAACTAGGACCATACATAACAAATACAACATCAATCATAAACATTTATTTAATTTCTTCTTCGCTAGCTTCTTAGTGGCACTTGTCCTCTCCTTAGTACATGTATCCACATGAGGATATACATCAAAAGGGGTGAAATAGAAGCCCAGTAAGTGGGTAGATATGAACAATATAGCATGGGGTTAGCATAATCATGACATAGGAAAAAGATCATGAACATGAGAGGAGCATAAATAAAAGGATTCAAATGTGGCAATGCATAAAAATGAAACATCATGTCTTAGTGGTTAACTTCCACACATACATGTGAAAAAATCTAGAATCATGTTCAAACATAATTTCACATTTACTCATGAGGTTCATCACTTTACCCAATGCATTGGAGCGCTGTATAATTCTGGGTGCACCCGTAACATTTAAACATTCATATTGCGCTATATAATTCCGGGCGCACCCATCACATCATAACATTATCATTATCATGATTGCCACATAGAACACATATCAAACATGTACATAAATAACCCATGGAAAGGAATTGGTTTCATCACTTAATAAAAAATTCATAAGCTTTGGGTTCCCAAAAGAAGAGGGAACAACATACTTGATACAAGAACTATCAGCCTTGAATTAGAGATAAAAGGTGAGATCTTGAAAGTAGAGTTCTTTTGGCAAACATTTTGATGGAAATAAAAACCAGTGACAAACATGTATATCCCAGAAAAGTAAAGGAAATGATGAACAAATGATCTTTGAGGAGTGACCATATCAAAAATGGAGTGAAAGAGGGAGAACCCGAAGGAAGAAAATTGGGTTCGAGATTTCCCCTTACCTTGTACTCGAATGCCTCCTTCTGTTTAATGTCCTGTACAATGACATTATATTCATTAATTAGAAATTCCAGAACCTTTTATACATTAATAGGGTTCATTCTGGTTGCATTATTTCAAATTATGTTCCTTTGGAATACTTATAGAGTTTAAAAACATTGATCGGGGATGTTCATTTTCATGGTTTTCTTGAGCGGTCCACTTGTATTCTTAAATTGATGTTTCGGAAGATCATGGGTAAACATCCAGAATTGATATTACATGTTATTAATGATATTACAGAAGCTTGAATGTTATTATAATTATTTATATTAGATCCATGTGAACGAATCATTAGATAAGATTTTAATGATGGTTATTTGGGTTAATTTGGGCGGTTTTTGGATCACAACGAACTTGTTTTAACATTTAACTTAGTAATATGGACATCGGTTATTTCCATAACATAAAATAGAACATAATAAATATAAAATATTCTGGTTCAACAATAAAATGGTTTCATGACCAGATTGAAGGTAGAAATGGAAGAAGAGAACATGTCGTTTTTTGAAGGTGATAAATTATCACCACATAAACAACGTTCTCTTTAATAAAATAAAAGGAAGAGGGAAAGGGTGCGGGTGAAATAATATACCATTAGAATAATAATATTACAGTATATATATATTATTGGATTTAAAAAAAATTTGTATGAATATAGGTAGGGAGAGATCAAGAAAGGAACTTGAAATTGGAAGGAAATTAAAGGAGAAGAGGGAGGAGAATTACCTCTTGAATCCTTCACTTGAGAACCTCCTTAAGGGCCTAACCTTGGTCTTTTGATGCGACCAGAAGCTTTTGGATGTGGGGGAGGGATAGGGGAGATGATTGGGTAGAGCTTAGACAATTCTGGAAGCATGAGAGGTGTGGATTGGCAAGAGAAGGGGGAGAGCCTATTTATATATGAGGAGGGAGGTTTTTTTGGTATAAAATATTAAATAAAATAATATATCAAGAGTTAGACTTGTAATAGTAGTTTTTTGACATCCTAAATCATATATCAATATAATATAATTCGTTTTAGGCATTAACTCTTCTTAATAATTCGAATTAATTAATCTATTAAAAGGAAAGTGAAAGAAAGAGAAAAAGACACTTTAAGAAATCACCTTTTGACTTTAGGCTTTGGAAAGTTCTTTTTAGGTTTGAGAATTGGATTTATTGTACATCAAGGAAAAATTTATGAAATTTAAAATAATTTGGCCGAAACTAATGCTCTAGAATGTTTATGTCATCATTACATCATTAATGATGCAATTTAGTGTACACCGATTATGCGAAAAACAGTATATTTTACTATTCACCTGAAAATTGAAGTATTTCAGAATAAACCCAAACATTTACCCCTACCATTTTTCGACGTGTAGAATCCAAAAATGATTTCAATGTTTCAAAAATAATTTTCTAAATATTATTAATTTAATATTTAATTAAAATCATAATTTACCTAAAAAACAGTTTTTAAAATTAAAACTGATTTTGCAGTTCATTCAAAAATTACGTAGGGTCTTATAAAATTATATAAAAACTATTAGAAATTGATTCAATACATTATGAATAAATTTCAGGGAAATAAATATTATTATAAATTAATTAATTAATTATTTTGACTTTATAAAATACCCAAAACGTTTACTAAGGACAAAGTATCACTTTCAATGATGTCTAAATTTTATTTTATTATTCATAGGTAATGTTACTCTTATTTACTATTCATAAGGGTCATATTACTATTCATAAGGGTAGGTTACTATTCATAAGGGTAGGTTACTATTCACCAAAAATTATTTTTGTTTCATTAGACTCCAAAACTATCTTGAACACAACCGTGTATGTAAGATATTTAAAATTCCAAACATAGGGGTGACGAAATTATGTTTAAAGGACACTTATCACTTAGTAGTTCATTATTTTGTGTTTTTATAAATATAAAAAGGGAATTTTCCATTGACATACTTTGGGTTGTTACAAAACATATATTCATAACCCAACCATAGTGTAATTAGAACATTGTTGTCCCATAATATTTGGTGGATTTGATGATCAAATAGATTTTTACATGGTAAAATTGATTTGAATTCCACATAAACCAATGACATAAAAATATATTAATTGGGTACTGAGTCTTGATAACCAATTTCAAATTATAAAATCAATGAAATCATATAAATTTCATAAAATTGTGTTAAAACTAAACAATATTGAAATAACTTTGAAAAAATATATTTTTCAAAGGAAAACATTGAAACACATTGAATAAGAATTTCATGAAATATAGATAAAGGGAATACAAAAATGTGATTTTAAATTCGCAAATAAGGAAAATTTTGCATTATTTATCAATGAGGATAAACATAAAATGTACTATTAAATATACTTTAATTTATATGGATTGAGGAAGTGGAGTTGGTGATCCATGTTGATCATTTTTGGGATAGTAATCAGAGGAGTGTGATTTTACATTCTTATGATAATATATCTCATAAAAGACATAATAGTTGTTATATTCTTTAAAAACCCCATGCATAGAGGTAATGGTCATCCTGTGGATGATATGAAAGGTAATAGAGGCACTTCATATCCCTTTAATATGAATAACATGGTTTGTTTCACAAAAACGTAACCCTCAAATGAAAAAATGTGTCGATATATGAAATTTGAGAAAGGTTGTGATAATTTATTTTTTCTATTATTTGATAGTATATTTGTTTGAGGGGAAATAAACCCTGGGAATTAGATTATCTCTTTTAGTGTTTTCAGCAATCTATGGATGTTCTAACTAGAGATGCATACTCATGATATGTGGGTTTTTTTAACATTCTATTTACTTTGGAGTAACTAAAGATAATATAATGTTTCTATGGTTCGGTTTATCTTATTCTCTTTATACTATGTTTTCATGGGAGTAATTTTAGTTTCAACCCATTTAAAGTAACAAACTCTATTTCTCATGTTTTAGTAAACATATATGGATTAAATTGTCTCTTTTGGAATCAAAAAATAATATATGACATCTCTTCTTCAATTTTATCCTCTATAAAAATGTATAGGGAAACCAAACTCTATTATTATGTGTATTCTACTTGGGAGTTAGTTAATGTGGATTTGAATTCACTGCCTACTAAAAACATTGGTTTTTTCCACTCATTATAGATAATTAATTCATATGATATTCTATAATAAGTTAACTTAAATTTATTTAGTTTTTAATAATATTGTTAATTATAATAATAACTGTAGTAGGGAAATTTTATGTTCTATATGTTCCTTCGGTTGGTATGATAAGGATCACTGCAGGAAGATGAATAAAAGAGGGCCTGGTTCTAGTACTTATTCTGTATATTTTAGCTATCCTCATTTATATATTGGATGTATTGATGTCCTAGTAGATCAATAACTAAAAATTAATTCTCATGTTGAGGATGTTTGAGCTAGGGATGAGACAACACTTCCAAAACATTATACAGATGTGATAGAGTATTATTTAGGAGATGCACCTTCTTCTTGTGGGCGATTAGGATTCATGAACCCCTCCTTTAAAATATATATTAAAGTGTTGGATTATGAGAAAACTAGGATTAGGAAGTATCTAGTGTTCTCCATTTCAATTTCATTTCAAGGTGGATCCTATGTTGGAGGAGAAAGAAAACAATATTATGATACTGGTTGGCCTCATGTACAAAAAAACTAGTCTCTCTTGGGGATTTAGAGAATCAATATGTTTGGTAAAATCATTGATGGATTTCATCCCATGTAAGAAGGGAGAGTCTATAATAGGGTTTGGCATAATGAAGGTCATTATAAGGGAAATAAATGTTTTTATCCAACCTATTTTTAAGATTTTGGATAAGTCAATGACTCTATAATGAATCTATCTTTAGGGATATCTTTGGGGAACATTTCTCCAAGAGGGGAAAAACATACACAATGTGTATTTTTAATTTAATGACTCCTCATTTTTAGGTTCCCAATTAATGGAAGAACATAAAATAGTGTAAAAATATCATGATTATCTAGAAGTTGAAGGATATAGATGATTATTAAACGTATTTAAAGAGAACAATTAGAGACATTACTATTAATGGTATAAATAATGAGGTTCAAATATGTTCATATGGATAAATGAATATATTAGGACCGTAAAAGGATTAATCCCACATCAAGACCAACATAAGAACCAGATTGACATATTTGGTAGATGGGTGGATGCCTTAGGTCATATATTTCTATTCATTGGAAAATTATTCTGAATGAGATGAATAATTTAGTGATTTTAATCTATTAGAAGATTATCTTTGATGCTTTCCCTTTGTTTTTGGTGTTTTAATTAGGATTAATTTTTCATGTCTCACACTTCCACTTATTATTTTTTTAATAAATTTATCTATAAATATAGAGGCTTTACAATGACATTCCAACCAAAAAAATGGAAAATTCAATAAATTTAGACCTAGAATAAATGTTTTCTATAAATAACGGAAAATTTTGATTTATAATTATTATAAAATTCTTTATATTAATGGTCTGATTAAAACATCATTGCATTATGAGAAAAATTAAAATTCATATTACTAGGAAAATGAATTTCTATGTATCAAAATATTACTAAAATATTTTATTATTATTGTGAAAAATAACTTCATTCCATAATAAACAATGAATGAATATATGAAAATATTAACTCCAATGACCGGAGGTCCCCATATAAATTGTGAAGGAATAGGTATTAGATGAGAAGCATGTGATGGATTTCCACTCTTGTCGAATAAAAAGAGCTGAATTTGGATATAGAGGATACAAAATCGGTTTATGGAAATAGTGTATGAATACCCATATTAACCAACTATCTAAAAGTAAAAACATTGATTGACACATCATGTAAATTTCTAAAATATCCTAATCACCGGGTTCATGGTATTAATAAACTAGGTACCCAGTGGGAATCTATTACCATTAATGATGATCTCTATTTTTAGATAGTCCCAAAAAACATTATAGATATTCTACATAGTAGTAATCTAAAAAAAATATGGCATTTTACATAAAAAATAAATATTCTATGTAGAATAAAAGTCGTTTTTGATTTATGAATTTAGAGTTACATTTTCTATAAATATTACATTGATAATAAAATAAATTATGAAATGAGTAAAATTTCCCAATATATATTATTAAAGGAATTTGAAAATAAAAATAACAACTGATTTGTTTAATTTTATGAATCTAAAATATTTATAAAATACAACTTGTAATAATAATCTAAGAAAGTCGCCACACATAATAAAAAGGTTCACCATAATATTTAGGATTAATTGAAAACAATTATTTTTTAACGGTTAATAGATATGATTATTTGATAAAAATATTTTTATTTAATAAAAAATAAATTTTAACATCTATAATTAATGGTAATATTTTGTAATAACTGTGAGATTCAATTCCCTATGTTTATATTTTTTATTGAAATCCCACACATGAACCCACCAAATTAAAAATAATTAAATTTCAAAAGTAAGTAGACCAATCATTTATATAAATCCAAATCTATAAGAGTTTATTATAGATTAAAATTTTATACCCCTATGAATGGGGTGGGCAAGAAAAACATAAAGTCTAAAAATATATTCATTACTCAACAAACTATAGTGAAAAATATATGTGTATGGATTAATGACGTCAAGATATTGGGAAAACATAATGTCAAATAAAACATTAGGAGCTAATTAATCCGAATAATACCAATGTATCAATGATTTTCACCACAATGTTCTTCAAGAACTAGAGAGTTTCTTCAAAAAATAAGGATTAATTAATATAAATATCTTAAATCCAAAATAGTACATTTTATATTGATGGGAATATAGTGGTATTTTTATTGGTGAATAACTATATTAAAAAATTTATATTTTTTCCCAACTATATGTATAAATCCTAGAACCAATATTAGATCATTAGATTCATTTTAATTACTCAAAAAAATCACTATAACATAAAAAAATATTTTATATTATATTATAATGACATGTCTTGTAAGATATTGGATGAGTATTCTAATAAATAAACTTTTATAGAAAAGATGTGTTGTATTATTCAAGTGATATCATTATCCATTATATTTTGATACAAATTTTTAGAAAAAAAATTATGACCAATATATTAACCTAAGAGAAGAAAATACATTTCTTTAATGGTATAATTATTTTTGGCCTTGATTTGGAGTTAACATATATTGAATTACATTATAATCCCTCTCATTTATGTGGAATATAATATAACCTCAGCCATACCCCCCTTGAAATTTCATAGATCTATCTAATAAAAAAGGAATCTATTTCACACTCATGGAGAACCTTGATTTTGGGACTGCAATTCAATTATTTCCCCAATTTATTTTCCCAAAATCATTGATCTACAATTTTATGGAAGAATATTAGATAACTTCACATATTATCTTTTTGAATTTATTTTGCGTTCAATGATAAGGTGGATTCTCTAAAACCCTTAATATGTGTATTCTTCAGTGATACAACCCTAGAAGATTAATCGGTCCTCTAAAGTAGCATAATCCAATCGAGGTATTCATTGTTACATAAAATATATAACCTTTAGGTGAATTTATCAAGTTATTGATATTAATATAAGATCTTTCAAGCATATCATACTTATATACCACTACCTGCATAAATTGATATATTATTACGGGCTTTATCCACTATAATTTAAAATATAACAATATCAATGTGTTTAGTTATGAAGATAAATATCTACATATAACTGCAGTATTAGTGCAAAGCTAAATTGTATTTATCACTCTATTACCATACAATAAAACATTAATTTTTATCATTTAATAAATAAACGGACAATATAATTAGGAAAGGATAAAAAAATTAAAATATTTAAATATTTAAATTAATGATAAACATGAAAAATTTATTCCACCATAGTGAAATAAGAATCAATCCACTACTTTACAATGGAATATTAAACAAGCATAAACAAAATCATTTGGTAGACTTTCTCATAACATATTTAAATAAATCTATGTAAAATATATTATATTATAAATTATAATCCACATATTCTAAAATATAATTTGAATTAATAAAATAAATGTTTTTTTAAATTATAGAATATCATACTAGTACAAGTCACATTCGGGAAGAAAACATTTTAATACTAGAATTGGGTATGTTCTGAAAGATAATATCTTCCAATTTTATGTTGGAATACTATCACTCAAGTGAATAATTTTTTTCTAGTATTTAACTAATTATCAATGTAAAACATACTCAAAAATCTATTTAAATAAGATTAATATTGATTTAAACACGATTCATAGACTATTTCCAATAGTAATAAAATTAGAAAATACATTCAAGAACATTGTGGATCAAACTTCCATATCGCAGTGGGATCACTAAAATAGGGTTGAGTTTCTTATCTAAAATTAATTTTATTATTCTTTTTAAATTAGATTCACCACCAGTTTTGATGATTTATATTTTAATTTCAACACACATCCATCATACACTAACACAAGGAGATCGATTGTTTTAATTGCTTACCACTCTATGAGGGATGTCTACTCCTTGGCGTGTTATAGATTCCTAAAAGAATACACCGATCACGATAATAGTATTATAGGTTAAATTAATTCACTACTATAATTGTAAAAAAAATTATTTTTTCCAAATATTCTTTGGGGAATCAGATGTACACATGATTGATACACCTTTTAGAATAATAGTAAATGATTGTAAAAATTATTAAGTATTCCACCAATAAGGTTCTATCATGTGGTTTTATTCAATAATATCATCCTCCTCATTCATTACTATTCTAAAATTCGATGTGGCATAAGTTCTCATAAAAATATATATATAACAAATAATATGTTTCTCTTATTTTTGGGAGAGATACTATAAAATAATTGAATATATAAACATAATTTATCTCCGGCATCCATGAAGGTCATGAACAAATCACTTGAACCTATAATAATATTCGTGATGATATTTTATAGGATTCATTCTCTAATTAATTAAAAAATATTATTAGAAAATAATATATTCATCTTCTCTGATTAATGTTTTTTTATTGATACCTCATGAATACAAATTGCCACATTATTTCCCCAATGATTTTTGATATTTAAAATAAAATAAAGTGTTATAAATATTTCACATTCTATTTTCCTTAATACATGGCTAAATGACATTCTATATATTTTATATATCATGGTATCTCTTTCACTTGTAAAAAAAATACTTAAAATCCTTATAAAAAATGAAAATGACCGAAAAACTATTTATTTTCTCCATAACTACTTCATCGATCCAGACATAAGATTTTATTTTATATGGAGAAAATATCCAATTTCATCTTGATAAAATATGATATTTAATAATGTCTTAAACAATGAAAAGTTTTCATATTCATGGAGAATAAAACTAACCATTCATTACTGTATTAAAATATCACATAATAGCTTGATTAAAAATATTTAACAATTTTACTTATTTCTATGAAGTGAATATCATATAAAATTATATGATTTAGTTGTATTATTCAAAATAGTTAATTATATAAACTTGAGGTTATATCCGTATCATTTTAAAATTTATTTTAATTGATTGTGCTTACATATATGGATGTTTATAAGGATGATTAATACACATTTCTTAAAATGATTCTCACATTGAGCTGAAAGAACCCTTAATGTTATGAATTATTAACAAAACAAAATATGTTCACACAAATTTTGTTTAATGAATTCGTATAATATATGTCTTCCTTCCGTAGATAAAATTTGGTTTAAATAGGTTAAGATGATAATTATGTATAGTAAGATGATGTTTTCAAAGAGAAGGGATCTATGATTCCATAATCATGCAACAACCATTTTTTTATATCTCCATATATAACATTATTAATATAAAAACTCTAGTATATATATAATATTATGATAATTATTTATAGATAACCATTATTGGAAAAAACATCGATGACTAATTCCAACTAACATTCAAAAATCAATATATTTTCAATAAAGTTCAATATAATGAATCACTATACATAACTTGATTTTGAACATTATTTATGTGTATTTGAAATTGAAAACACAAGCATCATATCTAATTCAACCATCTCTAGTCATAGTAATTTATAGGAATAAATCAATTTATATGTACACCATCATACATAAAACATAATAAATTCTTATGATATTTTTAAAAAACTGCAAAAGGCCATTTTCTTCCCAATAATTACCAAGATAAAGGCATGGTTTAGAAATATCCATCTATGAATTTTAATTTCAAATAAGGAAACAAAATTATTTTTATAAAAATTTTTCTTAATCATTTATCATTAAAAAATATATTGTTGTCATAATTGAGTTTACTCATTTTAAGAAACTAAAGAATTGAATGAAACAAACATATATTTCCAAAATAACACATTTAAATACTTAACATATAGAAGCCCCATTCACCCGGTTCTGTATAATGGAATGATATCAATTGTGAATAAATCCGAGGTATGTGACTTAATTTTTTAGTTATTCATTATCAAATATCTAAAATGGTTTTACATTAAATAGAAAATTGTTTCACTATAAAAGTTTTCCTTAGCGTGATAGACCTTTCCAAGGAGCCAGTCATAAAAATAATTCCGGCATCAAATTCAACACATCCATTGAAATATTTCACACATAAAAATTGTGGAATTCATTTACATACACTTTTAATAACAATAACTGAATATATTCTCCCCCAATGGTAAGAAATATAAATTTTCTCTCCCCGTAAATTAATGTTTACCACTATTTATGTAATATATAGACAAAATCATAACTGAATATTTATGCTTTATTTCCTAGAACATTGAAAAAAATATCAAATGTTATGATTAGAAAGGGTAAAAAAATACAATACCATACAATTTATAGTGGTTAAATTGAACTCTTAAAATAAATGGTATATAAAAAATGAATCCTTTAAAATGGGATTCATAAATAAATCTGTAAATTAATTCTTTTTGGGAAGAACGGAAATTTTTAATTCATTACTCCAAAAAATATTCATGACATTGTGATACATTATATTAATTTTTCATGAATTATAAATTATATTCCATTTAGTATTGAAACCAATTTTATTACCTCGTGAAATAAGAATTATAAACACCCCTGGATATTTAAGATTCTAAAAATGTGTTCATATTGAAATTTAGTGAGATATTAATTATGGTATAATGAAATATGAATCATTGGTTGTCCTGTTAGTCACCAAATATTTATTTATAAGGATCCATGACACATAACCATTCCTTTGAATGAAAATCAAATGATATTTCAACCTACTATTAAAAATATATCAATGAAAACTGCATATTTATATCCAAACTTATTAAGAACCACCCAGAAACCCATTTTTTCCCAAATTTTCCATGTATATATAATTTATCTCATAATAATTTATTTAGAATCAAATGATACTTAATTAGTCCACTTATATACATTACACTAAGGGTAAGAGTAAACACCAAACATAGTCATAAATCTAAAAAAATAAAATAGTTTACTGATAACCTTCAAATACTAAATTAGATAACCAAATTATCAATGGTAATATTTTGAATTCATTATTAGAAATAATATTGGTGCCAGAAAATGTTTAAATACTTTTAAAAAATATTTTTATAGAGTTCACTAGAATTTTTATATTAAGGATAAATAATGTGTTATTTTTCCTCTAAATTTGAAAAATACGAAATTACATCATCTCTTAAAGAATAAAAATGTAAAATAATCCCACTAAAAACATTCAAGACTTATCTATAAAATATAATTATTTTTTAAAAATGGGGAATTACCTAAATAAAAAATAAATATAAGAGATATTTTATTATCATAATTAATTGTGAGGTTGTCGTACAGTCTTTAATTTTTGTAATTTGACATCGTAATGTTGGTGTATAATATTTAATAAAAAGATCTTTGGTCATGATTCTTCCTATAATAATACATAAATTACTTGAAAACACAATTATTATAATTTTTAGTTACTAATACACAACGTTTCTCAATATAAAGTGGTCGTTCTAACTCTCTAATAATGTTGACTTGACATTCATTTGAATAAAAATTTGTTACATTTTTTCTATTATTTTATAAAATATTCCAATAGTCTCAACAAATATAATTAATTAAATAATCTAATTAATAATTATAATATCATATAATTAAAATAATCTCCAAAGAAATCATGATTTCATTATCACCACATTTCATATTTCATTAGGTATGTTGAAGAATACCCATATTGTTCTATTGAAATTCATCTCATTAGGTTGATGTATCATAAATAATACATCATTCTACACTCTATTTTTAAATTCTATATCAAAAATTCAACCCACTCACTATTGATCAAATATTATTCAACAACTTCATCTTCAACATTAGATAAAAAAAGTTTCATCTGCTAACTAAAATTATCTTATTGTTTGTATTTATTTTCATTGATATCCAATGACGTTTTAGAAAATAATTATGTTCTATACCATGGGTGAGATGAATGATACTATTCATCATCATATGAAATTGAGAAATCCTCTTTTACAACCTTTTATTCTTTACAAAATGAATATTTTTAAAATAATTATTTTTTCAATTAAATAATATAACATCCAAAACACTCCCAAAACATTAATTATCATGTAAAACAATAATCATTTAGTGTTCCAGGGATTTCATGTTAGAAGAATCAATATTTATTCCAAATTATTTATTTTATTAGTGTTATCCTCATCTATTTGGAATATATCCTAGTAATATTCAATCAATTCCATGCTATTCAAACATACTAGGTATTTCAACAATTAACTTGATAACAACACTAATTCCAAATAGAATAAGATAACTAAAACATGCATTTTTGGTAATATATGTCAAATATGATCATATGAAAATTGGACATACCCAAATAAATTATATTAATATAAATCACTAAATAAATACATATACAAAAAATTAACTAGATGTATCTTTATCAATAAATACAAATTTACCCATATCCCATAGAAACAATTATTTTCATTCATCTACACCATTTATTTGGGTATTGTATAATGAACAGAGTTATTTTTTGGATCAATACTTCCCTATGAAAACATTAAAACTATTATTAGTTAACCAATTTCCATTTTTTGTGATTATATTATTAATTTGGAAACCTATTTTTTTGGATACACTTCTTCAATTTCATTTAAAAATTATTACAACCTCAGATATGTGTTTATGAAATATGATAAATGTAATTCCAGTCATAAAATAAATGAATGTAATTAATTACTCACCAATATTTTTTAACTTCATTTTCATGGGATCACAAAAAGATAAAGAATATTTATATTAATGTTTGAGTAGATTTAATATGTTACATCATCTATGGATTATTATCATATTTCCAATTATTTATTATCGAGAACATATATTGTATTTAACATTTTATAAATGAAATTTAAAAAACACTATACTTAAGAGTGATCTCATTCATGATATTTTGGCCAAGATAGACATGTTATTGATGCATTAAATAGTTAACTTTTTTCTTGTCATATTTCATAAATATTCAACATTAGAGACTTGAAATTTGTTACCTTTTCCATCGTATTTTATTTAAATTTCGTACATAGATAAGATTAATTAACAATAAATCATCCTATCTAAAAAAGACTACATTCCCTAAATTAATAATCCGATAAGCACACACCAAATCATTAATCTATTTATCAACTCAATGTGTGTTTTTGGATTATGTATTTCATTTCCCTATCACTACATCAAAAAGTAATTAATCTCATTAAAATAATATTATTTACAACAATAACTGAAAAATTGTTACCCATTTCAATATCATTTAGATTATTTAAATCAATAATCTTGTGATAGGAACACCAAATATCCAAAATCCATGGGCTTTGTAGTTTGTGTTCATTTAATGGAACATATACAAAAAAATATATCTATACACCATTAATTTATTTTTATATGGATATAGTGAAATAATTTAAAAATGTTATAGGATGGAAGATGGATAAAGAATTTTTATTCACAGTGAGTAGGCGAATCACAACGTTTATATACATATTCAAGTATTCATACCCATTTTATGAAATATATTTATAATTTTCAATATTTTTCTATTTCATCATCTATTATTGTTTATTACTATCCCTCATTCCATGAAAACATAATTGGATTGTAATTTTTTTGACTAGGGAGTAAACCAAAAATCATTCATATATTATAAAACTCTCACAAATAAGAAAATAATGCATATAATATATATTTTTCATTGAATATAGAACGTTTTCTTGAATATGGGACATATATTTCTTCCAACTTTGACTAAATACTATTTTCTTATTTTTTGGATCCAAAATCATTGTGAAAAAATATTCCTCATAATAATACACTTCCTCTTATTGTTTTTAGAGTTATTATATATAGTAGTTTTTTAGTTTCATGTTTTCAACCAAGATTATTTTTGAGTATCACAACATCTTTCAAGAAACATGAATATGATGTGTTGTTTGATTATATTTTTCAATTCATGTACATATTTTAATTGTAATTTCAACCTTTCAAGATCATTAACCTTAATCTTATTATATCAAAATAGTCATTTAAAAATTTAAATCATTGGAAGTAGAATTATAAATATGAGACCTGTAATTGTCCAATTATTCTTCTGTATTGAGTTTTTTAAATTTATTTGGGTCAAACATATTAAAATTATACTTCCTCTTTTCTTGTATCTTATTTTTATGATTTTTCTATTCATCATTAACCGTTATTCAATAATAAAGTAGTACGTTTATTCTACGAAAAATGATTCCAATATATTAAGGGAATAATTATAATTCATATACATTCTTATATATATCTCTACATTAATGATCATTAATTGGAATTTTATAATTATATCTATAGAATTAACACCATTTTAGTACATTCTTTTCCACATTCGCGAATGAAATATATTTTGTAATACTTTTATTTTTAAAAATATAAATGATTAGTTTAACATTATCATTTTAATTAGATGAAATTAATCAATGATCATCTTTATTGAATTAATAGTCCATATAAATTAAATTTATTCCAGTTAATTCTTATCACATATTACCCTAATCTTTTTAATAAGACTATTTTTAATCTCTTCTTAGAAATTAATATTGAATTGTTTTGTTATTCTTCACCATTATAATATCTAATTATTCATTATGGGTAGTATAATGGAATTTTATTAACTACACCACCCTATAAATAATTTTATAAGAGAATTACCATGTATCCACCATTCCCTCTTCTCATTTTTATGATATAGGTAGAATTACATCATTAAAGGATTTTACAATAAATTTTACTGAATAATAATTGTATGATTTTTCTTTAATAATTTTCTTCTTCTTCCAAATCTGTTGTTTTGAAGCGTTAATTTTTTAAAATATTATTTCCCTCTATTTATATTAAAAATAATTTGATTTCTCATCTCATAAGATATTAAAGTACTATATAAGACTATTAGAGGGATGAGAAATATATTTTAATAATTAAAACATGGTACCTTCATGTAAATATTCTAAAGTAAAATATTTATAATTATATATACATTAATAAATTCATCAAGAATTTGACCATATAATCTAATAATAATGATAATATTACTAATTATAAAAAAACTATACAATCTCATCCTACTATATTCAGATGTATTCCAAAAATAATATCTAAATTGGTAACATTTATCTGATATTTTTAGTATTCAACTAAAAAATATTTTAAATTTTATCCAAAAATAACATTTTAAATATTAATTCTATTTAGAAATAGAATTTCATTTTATGAATGAGTTGAAAAAATAAAATTTATAACATGAAGATCATTCTTTGTATTATGTTTCTGTGTAGATCTATGGAATCACCATTATCCATCATGGAAAATATTCAGTTATTGGTTTCGATTTATCATTACTCATTAAAAATGGTATGGAAACATTATATCCTTTGATAAATGTTATATATTCAAAACATTTTTGGGAATACCCTTATTATTCAGGAAATTAAAGTTATCCATTATTTATAATAGAGATAATTGACAACTAATTCTTCCTTTGAGGTAAAACAATATCCAAAAAAGGGAATTAAAAAATGATTGGATCTTCCTATAATACATCTTGTAGATTCACCTGTAGTGTAACTTTTATATAACTATGAATGGGTGTTTTAGGCATCAAATTTTTTTTATATTTAATTTCAATAATCATATCCCCTTGTTAAAGTTAGTGATAATATTCTATCTAAAACCATTTTACACACACCAAAAAAATTAGAACCATTATTTATAAGGTTCACCACTCAATGTGATATTTTTATTCCATTATTTTTAGGTATACCTAAAATATAGGACTCACCAATAGAATGATTTTATTGGTAAACCTAGGAATAGATCTTTATAAGAACTCATGTTTCTACATATCGAAAATATTAGTTAGTGGATCAAGTAATCAATTTATATCGAATGGCTTGAAGGCCTTCTTTTCATTTGATTGTGGATAATCCTCATTTTAAAGGATTAAGGGGAACCCTTATAGGACCCATAAGCCATTGGCACAAGGCCCATACACGATGCAATACATTGCCTTAAAGACCCAAGACCTATCATACGTTAAATAATCCCTCCCAATCATCTGTATCTTGTGGGTGCCTAGATCCCCACATCAAAAGGATGATTGGATAGCTTTACCCAGTTCAGAGCTACATGGTGCCTAGTCTCGAGGGAAGTTATCATTCCCTCTCATTATTCCAATCCAATTATCTCTACACCTTTGGTACTATTTTTTTCTATAAATAAAATTCTAGATTGTCTCCTCTCTAGCCTTCCATTCATTATACTTTTCTGTGACCCAAAACCCTAGTGGCTTGAAGTCCATTGTTGTCTCGAAGACCCCACATCCCCAAGGTCCAGTGGCCTGAAGGCCTTTAGTGGCCCGAATGCCCTAAGACCCGTTGGCCAAAAATTGGGGCCCAAAAGCATAAATAAGAGGAATAGATCATGCTGGTTGTGTAATAAATAGTACCAGCTATAGTAAATTCTACATTTTTGTTATAGTAACCTGGAATGTCAACCTCATCCATATTTCTTCCTAGGTCTCTTGGATGCCAAGTAGGAGTCTCTACCACTCGGGTACATGCTCATTTGTAGTAATCAATTTCATTATAAACTTTTTAATGTTTGTAACTGCTAGTAACAACGTATATATATTCCACTAATATAATATTATTATTTTTCTGTGTTTTCTGATTATTTACCATTATCTGATATTGTAACACCCCAAGCTTCTACGGTATGTTTCCCTTTGAATAATGCGATAGCGTGTGTTGTACGCAACCTCGAGTTCTAACACACACCACAACTAATTAAACTAGCCGTTGTGAATAGTAATACCTAATTTTTGAAATTATATATATTTTATATTTGAAAATGGACTTCATTTTTGGACTCGGAATATCGAATTTAGCCTAAGCTGAAATTTTGGTACTTTTCGGATAACTTTCATATGTTGATGAATAGGGAAAATTACTAAATTTTAATTAAAAACAACTTTTTTAATCAAAATAATTAATAGTGATAAATTATTAATTTTAGTAGTTTTAAAGTATATTTAGAATATATTTTTACCATTTAATATAATGTTGTTCATTGGACATAATTTTACAATTAAACCGAACATAAACAAGTGTCAATCTTTTGATAGTTATTATCTCTTAAAAACACGCTTTTTGTTTTGACAGCGGGAATTAATTTTAAATTAATTTCTGCCACTTCTGTGTTTTGAATTTAGGAAAATGGATTCCATATTTGGAATCAGGATGTTCAAATTGTGTAAATAGGTAACTTTTATTTTTAGACATTTTGAATAATTACTGCGGTAAATATTTTATTTACCATGGTTAAGGGTAAATCCGGTAAATAAGGGTTAAAAAAAATAATATTATAATAATACTAAATTACCCTAAAAACGTGTCTTAACCCTATTGGTTGATATATGGTCGACCATGGACATCTTTGTGTCAATTTTGGGACCCCATGGATCCACTTGTAAGTGATAATGACACTTTATTTTAATTTAGTTAAAATGAATACAAAAATGACACAAGCATATATCTTTTAGAACAACAATTTTTACATAGGGTTATATATGTTGGATTTTAGATTATAAATATTCATTAGAAAGCTAAAACGATTTCCTACATAATGATATTTTATTTATAATTTTTAGACATTAAATAAGTTATTTTATTTATGACACAATGATGATGCAGTAATTACTATAATAGTGAAAAATTAAAATAATTGACATTATAAATACCCAAATAAATATAATATGAAACTTTTAATGAATTAAACTAATTTTTTAGGCTAATCGGATATATTAGGATTGATTTAATGGACTTTGTTTGAAGTAATCAATCTGTTATGAGTTTCACAAAAATCAACTATTGAATAGTGTCAAAATTGACATAAAAGAGTTCTTAAAACAAATATTATATTATTAATTGATATTAAATTCCTAAAAATCTAAGGTTCGGCCAAGAGACTTATATTATGATAGGTTAATCATTAATGGACCACTTGGGGGTCTCTTGGATGTATATAGTAAGTTTATTAACCATATTATATAAAAATACAAAGAGACATTGTAAAAGTGAAACTAATTAACTTAGAGTTAATACTTAGAATAAGGTTAATATAAGTACCCAAACCTGTCTAAATTCTATTGGTTGAGTGGTTTTCGACCTATCCCCACCTTAACCTTTTAATAATAAGCTTTGGAGCCATTAGAAACCGAATATGAATTTATTATAAATTAATATTTCTAGATTTTCCAAAGGTGCCCCTCACCCCTCTTATAAAAGGGCACTCCTCCTTCTCATTTCTTCACACCTTCAAAGCCTTTTGGTTCGGCCAAACTCTGACCAAATAATCTCCCAACATCCCTCACTACAACCTAGAGGCCTTAGTTTGATCAGAAAGCCAACCTAAGGAGCCCTTTTGATCAAATCAAAAGGAAGAACCCGAAGAAGAGGTAATGATTTCACCACCCTTTTCTAAGTTCATTTCTTCTTCCACTTCTTCTTCCTTTGTTCTTACCATTCTAAAATAATAACTCCAGTATCTCACATATACTGTGATGTTATTATAAGTATGGTACAACCATATTAAATATTCTATCCACCCTTTGAATAACATGTCACCATACGTGCGTACGTACGGCTTACCGTCTCCACGTCGTGGTGTAATTGTTATTCAATATAATATTATTTGGATGAGTATAATAATGATGTGTAACTCATGTAAATAATAAATATAACATGTTAATGATTCTGTATATATGATATACCATTCATTTATATATTATTTTAATATCAAAAGAATGATATTGTCGCTCGTGCGTACGTACGGACTACCGTCTCCACGAACGCGATGAGATTCATTCTCCATCGTATCCATTCAAGTATAATTATCATTTTATGATTTAAAAATGATGTTTAAGGACTTGATATCATTCTGTATATGAATAAGATACAACAAATATGGCTTATGTAACAAAACATATAAAAGAAAATGAGTAAGTTAACACCCGAAACGATGATAATTCTAAGATATTATTAATAAATCAATGTTAAAAGATCATATATGATATCATATTAATATATATGATTCTTGTATAATTTAATAACAATTATTTCACCATTATACAGGAGGTTAACCTACCCCAACCAAGGAAAAGTACAAGGTAAAGGTTATTTCACAATCTCTTCATTATCCGAGGTTGTTTATATGTAATAATCTACTGGGATCTCTTTATCATCCACATCCATGTTTCTTAAAAATGTATTTCAAAACATTTTTACTATTTACAGGAATATGGGTTAAAGTCATTTATACCCTTTTTTGACTTTTTATAAGAGGTTTATAAAGGAATCTTTCCGTCGTTTTCAAAACAAGGTCCTTTTTAACCTTTTCGACAGAATTGAGGTAAGAATGTTTTTTTTAACTTATACGGCGGGTGCGGTTATTTTACGCCGTTATAAAATCTTCAAAGCTTTCCTTACAAGCTTATAAGAATATTTTCAAAGAAAATGTTTTATTTTATATGGATCTTAAATGATTTCAAAATAAAAGGATATATTTCTTTAAAAAGAATTTTGATTTCATCTATGTCAACATCCTTTGATGGATTTTAAGATTATTTGAAGTTGATACAAAACTTCTATATTGTATTGAAGGTTTTATGATATGTTTGACTGTGGATGTGCTATTTTTATACCATTCATAGTTTATTGTGAAAGTATTGACATTTCGTATGCTAGTTTTAATAAGAATGTTTATGTTATGTTTAAACCTTTTCATATGGGAATGCATTGGACTTAATAAGTGACGGGTGGAGCCCGCTATAACTCCTCGATGCATCGGTAGGTCTCATGAGACAAACTAGTGTCTTGGAACAAGGCCTTGACAAAATATTATTTGTAGTCTTGGCACGAGGCCTTGGCTATGTGGTTATGATAGTCTGGCATTATGCATTCCAACATTATGAAAGTGGTTATTGATATTGCATGTGATTATTCGATTAGTACAATATCCATGTGAATAAGTAAATGGCATTATTTCATTTTACTTTTGCCATACTATGTTGAAGTTCAATTTTAAAAGGCTTTTGTTTTAGTTATACACTGCCTTAAATGTTTATGATTATTTTGAATGTTCCGCTATATTGTTATCCTTACTGGGCATTTGAGCTCACCCCTTTTCTATGTTTTATTTTTCCTAGGTAGTGAAGAATTAAATTATGAATGACTTGCAGGGATATTATGAGGGGTTAATAGTGTGGATATGAAGACTTTGTTGTTGTTGTAGTTTTTCACTTTGAAATGTAATGTAAAACTTTATGATTATATCTAGTGTTTCCAAGGCTACTAAACCAATCGGTCTTTCGAGATTTGATCTTTCTTGTGATCATGCCAATGTTACGAAGTAATGCACCGACTCTGGGCAGCTGGGGTCGGGGCGTTACAGTTGGTATTAGAGGAAGTTTAGTACAAACCTTGGAACCTAGATTTAGATAAACTCTGATTAGAGCACGTAGACCTAAGATGAACTTTGAGGATTAGTATAGAAGAACTTCCTAGAATTTTGGTATTGTAGAGACTTTGTGAGTTTTCCGAGCAATACATCCCTGTCTGGATACGAGCAGGTAGAGGCGGCTCTGGCACAGATGTACCTAGGGGTAAAACCCGAAAACACCGCTTTGAGCTAGACTCGAACGGGAACTGGTGCACGACAACGGGCCTTGCTGCACTCTTGGTTACGACACTCCCGGGGGATATGCTTAGGATAACTCTCACTTTCTTTACAAATCATTATGAAGGGTTTATGAGTATATACTTCCTCAAAGAAAACATATTTATGATTATGGATTATATCCATAGATAGTTCAATTTATGTTTAGTGTTTTATAAGTATGGGATTATGTATTTTTATGCATAAACTGATCTAGTTTATGCCATTTTTTTAGAAATGGCGCCTAGTGGAAGAAATGGAAACCGTATCAATGCACGCACTCCATGTAGGGATTTCCCTCCTGCTCAAGATAATTATAGTGGGGCTGGTGATGCAACTGGTGCTGATCAGCTAATCACCGTACTGGGACAACTTACTCAGGTTATGAATAATAAACTTACCCGTATGGAGCACCCTGATCCGCAGCGTGGAGGATCAATGTTAGATCGATTCATGAGACAACAACCACCAACGTTCAATGGGAGTACAAATCCCTTAGTAGCTGAGCAATGGATATTTTCCCTAGAGAAAATATTTCAGGCTTTGGGGAGCAGTGAAAGGGAAAAAGTTATCATGGCAGTTTACCGCCTCACTGAAGATGCTGATCAATGGTGGTCATTGATTCAAAACATGAAGGAAGATGATGAAGTATCAAACATGGAATGGATGGAGTTCAAAGATCTGTTTTTAGAAAAATACTTTCCTCGCGACCATCGAGCAGATATGGAAAGACAATTTCTGAGTCTGAGACAAAAGGAGGATGAGAATGTCACAAAGTATGAGGCTAACTTTACAAGTTTAGCGAGGTATGCTGGAGATTATATTCGCAACCCAAGAAGTAAGATTGATCGTTTCTTTGATGGGTTAAAACCATTTCTCCGTCGAGCATTAGTCTCACAATCCTTTTCGTCGTACGAAGACATTGTCTCATGTGCTATCAAGACCGAAAAAGAATTCTCTAAGTCTTATGACTTTAAAGCGAAGCAAGAGAAGAAGAGACCTTCTGATCAATCTGGGAATGGAAATAAGGGGAAGAAGGGAAATGTTGAATATCCATCTTGTGGTAAATGCGGGAAGAAACATCCTGGTACTTGCTTGAAGGGAATGGGAGTCTGTTACAAGTGTGGTGAAAAAGGCCACCAAGCTCATGATTGCAAGGGGAAGAAGGAAGCTACCAACGTTCAGTGCTACAATTGCAGGGAGATGGGGCATTATGCAAATGCATGTCCTAAGCGTCAGGAGAACATACCTCAGAAAAGGCCAAGGGATCAAGGCCAGGCTTATGCTATCACTACTGCTGAGGTAGAAACTCCGAAAGACGTGGTGGCAGGTAATTTAATGGTTTCCTCAAGTTTTGAAAATGCATTATTTGATTCTGGATCATCGCATTGTTTCATATCTTCCCAGTTTGCTAAGAAAATTAGATATTTCCAATTTGATTTAATAAGGGAGTTGTCAGTTAAAACTCCTAAGGGAAGTATCGTTGCAACAAAGTTTTGTGAATCAGTCCCCATTAGAGCACATAAATTTTCATTATCTGCTGATCTCATCGTCATACCTATGATTGAGTTTGATATAATCCTCGGTATGGACTGGCTTTCGGACTATGATGCGAAGATTTATTGTAAGAAGAAAGAGGTTACGATTCTTGATGATAATGATAAGGAACACCTTATTTTTAGAGCAGAATCGTCACCACCTAATTCTTATTTAGATCCACCCCCAGTAGTTCATCTTAATTCAATTATTGGGGAGGAAGAGAATGAAATAACTGTCGGTGAGGAAAGGAATGTTCAAATAGAGGATGTACCTGTTGTGAAAGAATTTGTAGATGTATTTCCGGAAGATTTACCTGGACATCCTCCAGAATGAGAAGTTGAGTTTTCCATTGATTTGATTCCTGGATCAAGGCCTATATCGAAGACCCCTTATAGAATGGCCACTGTAGAGTTAGTCGAACTAAAGAAACAACTAGAGGAATTGAGTGATAAGGGATGTATTCTCCCTAGTGTTTCTCCATGGGGAGCCCCTGTTCTTTTTGTTAAAAAGAAAGATGGATCTATGAGGTTATGTATCAACTACAGGGAGATCAATGCTATAACAATAAAGAACAAGTATCCCCTACCTCGTATTGATGATTTATTTGACCAACTGCATGGAGCTCAATACTTTTCAAAGATTGACCTTCGATTTGGATACCATCAGTTGTGTGTGAAGAAGGAAGACATTCCGAAAACAGCATTTCGAACCAGGTATGGGCATTACGAGTTTACTGTAATGCCGTTTGGATTGACTAATGCACCATCTGTATTCATGGATCTGATGAATAGAGTTTTCAAGGAGTATCTCGATGAATTTATGGTAGTATTTATTGATGATATATTGGTATACTCCAAAACCTATGAAGATCATGAAAATCACTTGCGCATTATCTTGAAGACTCTGAGGAGGCATGAATTATATGGAAAGTTTAGCAAGTGTGAATTCTGGCTTCAGGAGATTTCTTTTCTTGGCCATATTGTCTCTAAAGATGGAATCTCTGTTGATCCTTCTAAGACCAAGGCAATCCAAGAATGGCCAGCACCTACGAGTATAACTGAGGTACGTAGTTTTATTGGTTTGGCAGGTTATTATCGACGTTTCGTCCAGAATTTTGCCCGATTGGCTAACCCATTAACGAAGCTCACACGTAAAGGGGTTAAATTTGTTTGGACAAAAGAGTGTGAAGAATGTTTCGAAGAACTGAAGAGAAGATTAGTCAATGCTCCTATATTGACTCTACCATCGGGGAATGATGGGTTCGTTATTTATAGTGATGCATCAAAGAAAGGACTTGGTTGTGTCCTTATGCAGAATGATAGAGTTATTGCCTATGCATCACGACAGTTGAAAATTCATGAACAAAACAATCCTACTCATGATCTCGAGTTAGCAGCAGTGATCTTTGCTTTGAAAATATGGAGGCACTACCTCTATGGTGAAAAATGTGAGATTTATACTGATCACAAGAGTTTGAAGTATATTTTCTCACAAAAAGAACTCAACATGAGGCAAAGGAGATGGCTTGAATTACTCAAGGATTATGATTGTACGATACACTACCACCCAGGGAAGGCAAACAAGGTGGCAGATGCTTTGAGTAGAAAAGACCATGGAGTTTTGAACAATATGAGAATTGAAAGGGATCCAATTTTCATGGAGCTAGTGAAGATGGACATGGGAATAACCAGGGAAGGTGAAACATCAATGCTTTTTCAAATGGTTGCCAAACCATCTTTACTAGAAAGGATTAAGAGTTCTCAGACTGATGATGAAGAATTCCAAAAGAAGATTAAAGCTGTGAATGATGGGAGATTGAGAGACTTTGCGTATGAAGGTGGAATTTTGAAATTCGGGAAGAGACATTGTGTTCCCAATATACCTGATCTAAAAAGGGAATTGCTGGATGATGCTCATAGTTCCAATTTCTCTATACACCCTGGGAGCACCAAAATGTATAGAGATTTGAAGGAACATTTTTGGTGGGACAACATGAAGAGGGAGATTGCTGATTTTGTGTCAAGATGTATGGTTTGTCAACAAGTGAAAGCTGGAAGGCAACAGCCTGGAGGAGTCATGCAACCTCTTCCCATACCGGAGTGGAAATGGGACAATATTACAATGGACTTTGTCATGGGGCTACCAAAGACTCCTAGAAGGAACGATGCAATATGGGTTATTGTTGATCGTCTTACCAAGTCAGCACATTTTCTTGCTATAAGAGAAGATCTACCCCTAGAACGTCTAGCAAGACTATACATTAACGAAGTTGTGAGACTTCATGGAGTACCCCTATCGATTGTTTCTGATCGTGATCCCCGTTTTACTTCAAGATTTTCGAAAAGTCTTCAGAAATCCCTGGATACTGAACTTCATTTGAGCACTTCTTACCACCCTCAGACAGACGGACAATCAGAACGGACTATTCAGACCTTAGAAGACATGTTGAGATCTTGCTCACTTGATTTTCAGGGTATGTGGGATCAATATTTACCACTATTAGAATTTTCCTATAACAATAGCTTCCATTCGAGTATTCAGATGGCACCATATGAAGCGTTATACGGAAAGAGATGTCGTACACCAACCTGTTGGGATGACGTTGGTGAAAGAAAACTTGTAGGCCCAGAACTGGTGGAGGAAACGGTGGAAAAGGTGAAGGTAATCCAAAATCACATTAAAGCAGCTCAAAGTAGGCAGAAGAGCTATGCCGATAATCGAAGGAAGGATTTGGAATTTCAAGTCGGTGATCATGTTTTCCTGAAGGTATCTCCGTGGAAGGGAGTCATACGTTTTGGTAAGAAAGGTAAATTGAGTCCCAGGTACATCAGACCTTTCGAAATTCTAGAACGAATTGGGGTTGTAGCTTACCGATTGGCAATGCCGCCAAGTCTCTCCAAAGTTCACGATGTGTTCCACGTATCTCTGTTGAGGAAATACATGCCTGACCCAACGCATGTACTCACCTATGAAGATTTAGAACTGGAACCCGATCTGTCTTATTGCGAAGAGCCCATCAAGATTCTTGATACGAGAGAACAAGTGCTGAGAAACCGGACGACGCGTCTGGTAAAAGTTTTGTGGAGGAATCATAAGATGGAAGAGGCAATGTGGGAACCCGAGGAACTTATGATGAAGAACCACCCGAGTCTTTTTATGCAGTAATACCCTAGAAATTGCGAGGACGCAATTATTTGAATTAGGGGAGAATGTAACACCCCAAGCTTCTACGGTATGTTTCCCTTTGAATAATGCGATATCGTGTGTTGTACGCAACCTCGAGTTCTAACACACACCACAACTAATTAAACTAGCCGTTGTGAATAGTAATACCTAATTTTTGAAATTATATATATTTTATATTTGAAAATGGACTTTATTTTTGGACTCGGAATATCGAATTTAGCCTAAGGTGAAATTTTGGTACTTTTCGGATAACTTTCATATGTTGATGAATAGTGAAAATTACTAAATTTTAATTAAAAACAACTTTTTTAATCAAAATAATTAATAGTGATAAATTATGAATTTTAGTAGTTTTAAAGTATATTTAGAATATATTTTTACCATTTAATATAATGTTGGTCATTGGACATAATTTTACAATTAAACCGAACATAAACAAGTGTCAATCTTTTGATAGTTATTATCTCTTAAAAACACGCTTTTTGTTTTGACAGCGGGAATTAATTTTAAATTAATTTCTGCCACTTCTGTGTTTTGAATTTAGGAAAATGGATTCCATATTTGGAATCATGATGTTCAAATTGTGTAAATAGTTAACTTTTATTTTTAGACATTTTGAATAATTACTGCGGTAAATATTTTATTTACCATGGTTAAGGGTAAATCCGGTAAATAAGGGTTAAAAAAAATAATATTATAATAATACTAAATTACCCTAAAAACGTGTCTTAACCCTATTGGTTGATAGATGGTCGACCATGGACATCTTTGTGTCAATTTTGGGACCCCATGGATCCACTTGTAAGTGATAATGACACTTTATTTTAATTTAGTTAAAATGAATACAAAAATGACACAAGCATATATCTTTTAGAACAACAATTTTTACATAGGGTTATATATGTTGGCTTTTAGATTATAAATATTCATTAGAAAGCTAACAAGATTTCCTACATAATGATATTTTATTTATAATTTTTAGACAATAAATAATTTATTTTATTTATGACACAATGATGATGCAGTAATTACTATAATAGTGAAAAATTAAAATAATTGATATTATAAATACCCAAATAAATATAATATGAAACTTTTAATGAATTAAACTAATTTTCTAGGCTAATCCGATATATTAGGATTGATTTAATGGACTTTTTTCGAAGTAATCAATCTGTTATGAGTTTCACAAAAATCAACTATTGAATAGTGTCAAAATTGACATAAAAGAGTTCTTAAAACAAATATTATATTATTAATTGATATTAAATTCCTAAAAATCTAAGGTTCGGCCAAGAGACTTATATTATGATAGGTTAATCATTAATGGACCACTTGGGGGTCTCTTGGATGTATATAGTAAGTTTATTAACCATATTATATAAAAATACAAAGAGACATTGTAAAAGTGAAACTAATTAACTTAGAGTTAATACTTAAAGATAAGGTTAATATAAGTACCCAAACCTGTCTAAATTCTATTGGTTGAGTGGTTTTCGACCTATACCCACCTTAAACTTTGAATAATAAGCTTTGTAGCCATTAGAAACCGAATATGAATTTATTATAAATTAATATTTCTAGCTTTTCCAAAGGTGCCCCTCACCCCTCTTATAAAAGGGCACTCCTCCTTCTCATTTCTTCACACCTTCAAAGCCTTTTGGATCGGCCAAACTCTGCCCAAATAATCTCCCAACATCCCTCACTACAACCTAGAGGCCTTAGTTTGATCAGAAAGCCAACCTAAGGAGCCCTTTTGATCAAATCAAAAGGAAGAACCCGAAGAAGAGGTAATGATTTCACCACCCTTTTCTATGTTCATTTCTTCTTCCACTTCTTCTTCCTTTGTTATTACCATTCTAAAATAATAACTCCAGTATCTCACATATACTGTGATGTTATTATAAGTATGGTACAACCATATTCAGTATTCTATCCACCCTTTGAATAACATGTCACCATACGTGCGTACGTACGGCTTACCGTCTCCACGTCGTGGTGTAATTGTTATTCAATATAATATTATTTGGATGGGTATAATAATGATGTGTAACTCATGTAAATAATAAATATAACATGTTAATGATTCTGTATATATGATATACCATTCATTTATATATTATTTTAATATCAAAAGAATTATATTGTCGCTCGTGCGTACGTACGGACTACCGTCTCCACGAACGCGATGAGATTCATTCTCCATCGTATCCATTCAAGTATAATTATCATTTTATGATTTAAAAATGATGTTTAAGGACTTGATATCATTCTGGATATGAATAAGATACAACAAACATGGCTTATGTAACAAAACATATAAAAGAAAATGAGTAAGTTAACACCCGAAACGATGATAATTCTAAGATATTATTAATAAATCAATGTTAAAAGATCATATATGATATCATATTAATATATATGATCCTTGTATAATTTAATAACAATTATTTCACCATTATACAGGAGGTTAACCTACCCCAACCAAGGAAAAGTACAAGGTAAGGGTTATTTCACAATCTCTTCATTATCCGAGGTTGTTTATATGTAATAATCTACTGGGATCTCTTTATCATCCACATCCATGTTTCTTAAAAATGTATTTCAAAACATTTTTACTATTTACAAGAATATGGGTTAAAGTCATTTATACCCTTTTTTGACTTTTTATAAGAGGTTTATAAAGGAATCTTTCCGTCGTTTTCAAAACAAGGTCCTTTTTAACCTTTTCGACGGAATTGAGGTAAGAATGTTTTTTTTAACTTATACGGCGGGTGCGGTTATTTTACGCCGTTATAAAATCTTCAAAGCTTTCCTTACAAGCTTATAAGAATATTTTCAAAGAAAATGTTTTATTTTATATGGATCTTAAATGATTTCAAAATAAAAGGACATATTTCTTTAAAAAGAATTTTGATTTCATCTATGTCAACATCCTTTGATGGATTTTAAGATTATTTGAAGTTGATACAAAACTTATATATTGTATTGAAGGTTTTATGATATGTTTGACTGTGGATGTGCTATTTTTATACCATTCATAGTTTATTGTGAAAGTATTGACATTTCGTATGCTAGTTTTAATACGAATGTTTATGTTATGTTTAAACCTTTTCATATGGGAATGCATTGGACTTAATAAGTGACGGGTGGAGCCCGCTATAGCTCCTCGATGCATCGGTAGGTCTCATGAGACAAACTAGTGTCTTGGCACAAGGCCTTGACAAAATCTTATTTGTAGTCTTGGCACGAGGCCTTGGCTATGTGGTTATGATAGTCTGGCATTATGCATTCCAACATTATGAAAGTGGTTATTGATATTGCATGTGATTATTCGATTAGTAGAATATCCATGTGAATAAGTAAATGGCATTATTTCATTTTACTTTTGCCATACTATGTTGAAGTTCAATTTTAAAAGGCTTTTGTTTTAGTTATACACTGCCTTAAATGTTTATGATTATTTTGAATGTTCCGCTATATTGTTATCCTTACTGGGCATTTGAGCTCACCCCTTTTCTATGTTTTATTTTTCCCAGGTAGTGAAGAATTAAATTATGAATGACTTGCAGGGATATTATGAGGGGTTAATAGTGTGGATATGAAGACTTTGTTGTTGTAGTAGTTTTTCACTTTGAAATGTAATGTAAAACTTTATGATTATATCTAGTGTTTCCAAGGCTACTAAACCAATCGGTCTTTCGAGATTTTATCTTTCTTGTGATCATGCCAATGTTACGAAGTAATGCACCGACTCTGGGCAGCTGGGGTCGGGGCGTTACAGATATTATATTCAAATAATACCCCAATTCAATTTTTGTAGAAAATAGTGTATAAACCAATTTTGTCTACATATTCATACTGAATGAAATCCTTCAAAAAATATATCTACAATAAGATTTTAAATATCTATATTGTCTTGAAGATTTCTATTTGTTATTTTTAAATATTATATGGAATTATTTTTATAACAAGAACTAAGACAACATATGGTTTTGAGGCCCATTGTGCCTGAAATAAATGTTTGAAGTACACTAAATATATTAAATAGTTTTCATAATTAGTTTTCCTAAAATAGTGGAATGGATTCTAAAAGGGTTCTTGGAGTAGAAATATGAGATCACCATTAAATTTAGAAAAGCGAATTTACCATGGGTGAGTACTAGCATCGACCGGCGTGGGTTGGATACAAAAGATAGTTTTTATAGTTTTAAAGAATAAAGTATATTAACATTTTCTTTTATTTATCCATTATGTTAAAGAAATGCCTGCAAGACATTAAGTAGGAAGTTATGAAAAATTTATAGGGTTAACCTCATTACCTATAATTCTATGAAATTATAAGAGAAGATATACTTTGAGAAACCTCTCAACAAACGTTGATGGTAGATCGAGTATATCACGGATTGTTGACCAAAAGAGTGAGAGGATCTCATCTATGATGGAAACACAATCGATCTTATTCAATGAACAATTTTACCATGAGGTAGGGAATCTTGTTTCAATTAATTCTTTTCCAAGTTCTTGGATTTTATGATGAACACATATCAATCCATGAACATGTTGCCCTGGTGTTCGATCATTCCTCTGGGAGGGTCTTGATTGCATATATTGTTTGGGGATGATTATTTTCTTATTTTATTGTTTTGATTATTCTTATGGAATGGATTGAGGCTAGAAATTAACATCATTCAAGGTTAGTTCATTTTTCTCAATATTTCTTTCTAAACTATGTTGTTCGTGTTCATTGTGTTCTTCAAAGAATATGAATAGATGATCATTTCTCCTCTGTTTCTTGGCAGAAGGATCCGAAATTAGATATTCGACCACATGAAAACCTATCGGAGGTGCGACGTTGACAAAAAAAGATAAATCATGTAAAAGGATGTGTAGTCCAAATTATATAGTGTGTGACCCCAGTAAGTGGAAACTAGGGTTTAGTGAGGCTGAAAATTTTCACACAGTGTGTGACCCCTATCACATGGTGCGTGGGACCTTTCTCAGGGCATAATGTGTATCTCTAGGGGTGCATTGACATGGCTTGGAGTAACAATCATTCCAACAAGGTGTGCACACTAACACATGGCCAAAACCTGACCAGATACATGGGCCAGCCCATGTAATGGTACATTGGTAGGTGAACAAGGGTCAAAATCACATAATGGAACATGACCAAAGTACATGGGTGGACCCTGAATAGTAGGACACAACACAAAATCATTTCTCAGTACCGAGCATACCTGTTCTGCACAATATATTATGATGACATGAGTATTTGAACATGGGCAGTACCAAGGGTCAAGGGGCACCATGTGTGACCATAGTACATGCCATGTACCAATTACTACATGGCATGAATCCCTTGACCACTGGGTCTTATAAATTATTTGTTTGGGATAGTTCCCATTCTTTTTTCCTATTATGGTTAGTTCGTATTTTTCCTACTCATAGGATTATGGTCCCATCAGTAAGATTTTACTGTATATAGTCAAGAATTCCCTCAGATAGGCCAGAAGTAGGATCTTATGTCCATTCTTGTACCCTCATTACCTTATTGGTATTGGCATGACCAATCATACCGGACATCGATCCACTACATAGCATACAAATATGGATAACTTGTAGTATCACCCTATGGCCCTGGTAGTGATCCTCATTTATGTGCCGTGATCTTCCCCACACATGGAGTGTGTAATCCCTAAGTGAGTGTATCATATATCTCTTTATATGGATCTCTGTATCACTCTCATGATGGTTCCTAAGGAACACTACTTCTTAGGTGGATATTTTTATTGATATCAGACTAAGGATTGTGTTTCCCCTAATGGGCAGCATTGTGGAATCTTCAGACTAAATATCTAGTGCTGGTATGTTGTTGTTTTAGATTACATATAAAATACGGGTTGAGGTTTGAGTATATCTCGATATGTTCTTATATATTTAATGTAGACATATATTGTTTAGTTATGAACAAATATTTAATTTCTGTATTGATTTTTGGTTTTGAGTTGTCCTATTGAACATTATTATACTAACTGCTACATGGGATTTTCATGCAGGTTTGGTATCTTCTGAAGACGACTGTCCTTATGATAGATTCCAAGGAGAAGCAGGACCAGAAAGTGCATTGTGAGTTCAGACATTCCAAGGTGTTCCTATGGCCTTGATTAGAAGTACCAATACCTTTTTTATACGTTGGACTACATAATTTTCAAAATCTTTTTTGGCGGGCTTGTATTCTATCCTAGTTTACATTACGTAACTTTACATTCCTATTTTATTATATGGGTTGGGTTTTGTTTTATGCATTCATTTTGTTCGTTATCAGTTATTACTTTTTAGAATTTGTGGCATCAATAATTGTGCATGTATAATGTTAATTAGGTGATGCCTTTCAGGTTAGTGATATTCTTGCTCGGTGGTATTTACTACCCCCTGGCCTATTGGAGGTAGTTATGGGGAGTCGCGAAAAAGGACCTATTTGGATGGGACATGAAAGAGTGGTGTCAGAGGTGGTCGATTCTACCATAGGACCAGGACCATGTGAAATTGGTTTGTGGAAAATGTGTTAAGTGTTTCAATTTTAGATTTTGGGCCTGGGACTCCAGAGTTGGTAAGGGAACACAATGTATCCATACTCTAGGAATATGATAACCTGATTTTCAACTTGGTACAAGAGAAAAATGGCTTTTGGGAACATAATGGTACATGAATCATATAGGAATGGGTTGTGTTTCTATTTTATTATTGAGTCATATCTCCAGATATACTTACTCACTATGGTATGTATTTGTTTCTTACTAGATTCCACTGAGATCCATGTCTTCAATGATTCAGCAGGTCGATCATAAGGATGAACTCCTCAGTGATGAGGATCCAATACATAGATGGGTTTCCCATATGATGCCTCTTGGTAGTGCAACAGCTATACCACCACTATTTGAGAATCACGTGGTACCTGCAGTACCAGAAGATGAGGAGCATAAGCTAAGACTTATCCATGAATTTTAGAGATAGAGGCCCATTAGGTTATGTGACGGGCCCGACCCAAAGGCGGTTGAGGATTGACTTGAGGTAGTGACTAGAGTTTTTTGTCTAGTGAGGACACCAGCGGACCCAATGGTCATCCTTGAGAAGATCCTTCTTCAAGGTTCAATATAGAGAGGGGGGTGTTTGACCACAAATTATCACGATGAGGTGATTATTTCCTGGTTGGATTTCGAGAATCTATTCAGAGAGGAATGATCTCTAGTTATGCAAAGTGGAGTGCATATACATGAGATTCTTCTTCTCTGGGAGGGTAGGTTGGCGATGGATATCTATTCATCGAGGTTAAACAAACCCTCTGTGAACTTGATGGATATGGTAATGGACCAGTAATTCTAGGATTAGAACATCGAGGGGGTATACTTTGGAAAATATGATATAAAATTATACTAATATACATTCCAACTTATTCTGGAGTTCTTTAGAGAGCTTTGGTGGTTGAGTGATTATTAGTTGAGAAGATCCAGCCAGTGATAGTCAGCTGTTGGTAAATAGGTGTGGAGACCTTAGCTGTAGGGATCCAACATCAGACACATGGATATGTATGTAGATTCCATTACAGGGGGTCCCAGGGGAGGGGATTTGTGGTTTATAGCTCTCATGATAGATCTAGTTACCATAGGGAGAGGCAAGGCTACAAATGTGACAGCAAGGGACATCTTCCTAGAGATTTCCCAAACCATTCAGGTACTGAATGATGGACTTTTGATGGACCATCGAGGTAGAGGCATTTATCATTAATAGGAAAAAGTTTTTCCACATCGGTTTTTAGTTTTTATTAAATTAATTTCTGTAATGGAGACATTAAAAATTGATGTATCAATATCAGTTTTTATAAACTGACATGTAAATATAAATTATAAAAATGGATATAGGTATTTAAAAAATGACATCAAAACTCAGCCATTAGGGAACTTCACCCTCGGTTTTCAAATAAACCAATGTTGAAAGTTAGTCATCATTTGTCATTAGCATCTATTTTAATAAAAATAGATGCCAAATGTTATATTTTATATGGTTTTAAAACCGGTCATTGATAAATGCTAATGTGACTTTTATGTATAAAAAAAATATTTCATGTATATTTTGGGAAAAAGTAATGTTAAAACATTTAAATTCTTAATATTGGAATACAGTAGTTTTCCAATGCTTCAATTCAACTGGTCTTGGAGAAAAAATGTATGTAAAAATAAAAATTTAGGGTCATTGTAAGGTGTACATATTTAAAATTAAATAGATCCAAATTGATTCAATGAAATCATGATAATATTAACAAAAGTTGATACAAAAAATGACCAAAAATGATTAAACATAATGGTTCGACCTAATTTCAATTCATTTATTGTTTTCCTTGAATTGATATGTTTTTTATAATTATTTTACGTATTTTTAATGAAGTACTCACATTGTAATGAAGACTGTGACCGATAAAGAATTTTAGACTTCAGTAAATGAATCTCAAGTGGATGATTTATATTTTTATCTTAATCTGAAGAATTATTCTTTGTCATAATTAATATTATCAATATTTTTATAGTTAAGGGTAAAAATAAAATAAAATTAAATGATTATAATACTTACCCTGTACAAATCATCGATTGAAGAATTGCCGAAATTTTGATTGTATATAAGATGTAAAAATATTTGAAAGAATGATAATGATGATGTAATTATTCTAAATAGAAATATTTATAGTGATGATGCATTAAAATGTACATGGGATTATGAAAATAGAAATGTGTGTTTTTAGAAAATTGATATATCGATCTCGTATATTTGAAATCTAATTTTAAAATTAAGTAAATATATAACAGATGTTAAAAATATTATCATGTTGGGTTATTTACATTAGTAATTGAAATACCAGTGCCAAAATGTGACTCTTACTGTTGAGTAGCTTAAAGTTTTATGCCAAATTGTGAAATTAGCATTTATTATTAAAAAAACTGACATGAAAAATCATGCCTTATAATTTTCAGATAACAACATAAATAACTTTTGACCAGTAAGTTCATTTTAGATCCACGACCTATAAAATCAATTATTGAGAAATTAACCAAAAATGTTGTTTTTCATTTTAAATTATTTTTACCTGAATAAAAATGCCAAAAACGGACTTTTAATGACTTTTACTGTAACACCCTGAAATTTTATGAAAAATATTCTTTTTAATTTCATTAATGTCTTGTGTTGTACGCTACACCAAAAGGAGCTTGCACAACACGCATCCTTGACTTTCCCTGCATTACACGCAATCGCAACCTTCCTCGATAGCATGTGTAGTACGCAATAACGAGTTTAGCTAAACAACAATATGCTATCAAAATATTATTAAAACTAGCCGTTATGAATAGGAATAACCACTTTTTGAAATTTTGTAATTTTTATTTTTAAAAATGGACTTAATTTTGGGATTCAGAATATCAAAATTAGCTTAGTGTGAAATTTTGGTACTTTTCGGATAACTTTCATTTTCTGATGAATAGTGAAAATTACTAAATTTTAATTAAAAACAACTTTTTTAATCGAAATAATTAATAGTGAAAAATTATTAATTTGAGTGGTTTTAAAGTATATTTAGAATATATTTTTACAATTTAATACAATGTTGGTCATTGGATGTAATTTCACATTTAAACAAGTTATAAACAAGTGCCAATCTATTGATAGTTATTATCTCTTAAAAACACGCTATTTGTTTTGACGAAAGGAATTAATTTTTAAATTAGTTAATGTAGATGATATGTTTTGAATTTTATAAAATAGACATAATTTTTGAACTCATAATATCAAATATATCTTAGGTCTAATTTTTTGTATTTTTCTGGAAACTTTCATTTTTTGATGAATAGTGAAACCACTAAGTGGTAGTTAAAAAACTGAATTTTTCATAAAACTTAATTTTACCGCTTCTGTGAGTAGAATTTCAAAAATCCAAGAGACACGGTTGATTTTAGTAAGTAAAATTTGGTTCAATGAGATGAAAATTATTTTTGGTGAATAGTAACTTTTTGTTTTTTTTACCCCGGTTAAAAGTAAATAGGGTAATTAAGGGTAAAAATGATATTATTATTAACCTAACACATGTCCTAATTCTATTGGATAAGTTTAATTCGACCAAAAACAACCTTAGGAATAAAATATGACCATTTAGGCCCACTTGGATTAGATTAGGACATTTATTATTAATTTATTTAAAGAAGTGTTAAAATAGTTAAAATCAAAGTTTAATAACTAAATCATTTTTAATATATGGTTATACATAATATAAATTCGACTATAAATATTCCTTAGAAATATAAAAAGGTTTCCTACATAATAATATTTTATTTGTAAGTTTTAGACTTTAAATAAGTTAATTAATTTATGACACAAAGATGATACAGTAATTGTCTTATTAATGAAATATTGACATAATTGATGTTATAAATACCCAAATAAATAAAAGTTGAGACTTTTTATGAATTAAAATTTTTTTTAGGTTAATATGAAATGTTAGTATGAATTTAATCAACTTTTGAAGAACTAATATTTCTGTTATGATTTTCAAAAAAATCAATTACTAAATTGTGTCAAAATTGACATAAAATAGTTTTTAAAACAAATATTATATTATTAATTGTTATTTTATTCCTAAAAATCTAAGGTTCCGCCAAATGACATAGATAAGGTTATATATATTAATAATAAACAACTTGGGGATCGTTTGGATTCTTATAGTAAGTTTATCTACCTTATAGTATAAGAACACAAGAAGACATGTTAAAAGTAAATTTATTTAACTTAATGTTAAATCTAAATGATAAGGTTAAAATAGGTACCTAAACTTGACTAAATTTTATTGTATGAAAGTCTTTAGACCCATACCCACCTTAGCTTCTAACTAAATCAATTTGGAGCTATTTAAAACCGAATGTGGCTTTATAATAAAATAATATTTTTAGTTATTCCAAAGGTGCCCCTCTCCTCCCTTATAAAAGGGCACCTCCTCCCCCTCATTCTCACACCAATTTGAGCCTTCAATCTCGGACAACCCTGCCAAATTCTCTTCTCCACTTCCTTAGAAACATCCTAGAGGTTCTGGTATTCCTCAAAGACCAATTTTAGTGCCCAAAAAGAAGATCTCAAAGAAGCACTTCAAAGAAGAGGTAATGTCCGTTACCGATTCATTCATCTTTATTTCATCTTCCACTTCTTCTTCTTTAGTTTTTTCATTATGAAGTAATGACATCAGTATCACTAATATACTGATATGTTATTATAAGTATGAAACAACCCTATTTCACCATCTATCCATCCTACAGAAAAAGAAATCACTGCGTGTGCATACGTACGGAATACCGTCTCCACGCCGTGGTGTAATCTATTTTCCACCACCACCTTACATGGATGGGTATAATAGTGTACATAATAACTATATATGATTATTGTAAATTGATATTTATTATAAAATAGTATACATATACTCCAATACAATTCCATGATCATGAGAACGATATCATCGCTCGTGCGTACGTACGGACTACCGTCTCCACGACGCGATGAGATTCATTATCCACATTAACCATTCATAAATGATTATAAAGTATATATAATAAGTAATCATGAAATATATGACATAATAATGATACTGGATTTATGTGTATATATATGTATGTCATTTACTTAATTCCATTCAACTCAATAAGGAAACAAAAACAGCGTTCATGCGTATGTACGGCCTACCGTCTCCATGAACGATGTATTTCTTTCCATTTACTGATCTATTATATATATGTATATTATGAATATATATTATATATAAATCAAGTTTTATATTCTGTAATTAATTAATCATGGTCTAAGTAATCATATGAATAATTACAAGTCAAGACACGGACGACAAATGAAACGATTTTACCCAAAATGCTCTTTAACATGGAATTTACAAAAGAATGGGTAAAATAAAGTCATAAGTGAACCATATATGATATCACAACAATGAGTATGATTCTGTAGTAAGTCAATAACATTATTTAAATTATTATACAGGAGGTTTGAACACTTACAAATCATGTCAGACCTAAGGTAAGGGAAATATCACAATCTCATTTTTATCTGAGATTGTTTATACTTTAGTATTTACTAAGGTGTATTTTATCATCCACATCCATGTTTCCTCAATATGTAATATTATTCCCATCCACCTACAATTTTTTAAATCCAATTTTACCCTTAGGTTAGTTTTTAGTAAAAGATATGAAAAGAATCTTTTGTCATTTTTCGTACGAGGTAGTTTTTGACTTTTCCGACAAAATTAAGAGAAAAATGTTATTTTTAACTTATACGTCGTGAATGGATTTTTATGGTTTCATAATGCCTCATTTTAATAAATCTTCCTCTACAAGTTTTCAGGATTATTTTCAACAAACCCTTTTCATTTAAAATTACATGCCATTTTTTGAAAAGAAAGTGATTTTGAAGAAGAAAGGATATTTTCCAAAAGAATTCATTTCAAGTGTTTTATCAAAACCATTTTCCATCTAAGATGAAATTATTTCAAATGTGTATGTTTCAATTGTAATGTCTCTATGATTTTCATGCTTTCAATTTTCTTATGATTAAATATCCATTTATTTTATATGGATTATGTGATGATGATTTGATGTTTATGAAACCCATTTTATTATTTGGGTTATGATGAATGTTTTATGTCTATGTTGTGGAACCATTAAGAATGATTTCATTATGAGATGGGTGGGACCTATATCTCCCTCCAATGCATTGGGTAATGATTTTATATCTCATGAGATAGTCATGGATGGAACGGTAGTTTATACCGGTTCAGTGAAACAGGACTGAAACGAGGAGTGAACTCGGTTCAGAAAGGGACTTTGTCCACTAAGATAGTCTTGGAAATGAGTCTTGACTAATAAGAAATGATTCTATATGATTATGTGTGTATTCCACAATGTTTCATATTTTATGTTATGATTATTGGGATTAAATTTCACAACTATGGTTTATCCCATGTTATAAAATTATGATCTCTTTTGCAGGTTAAGATTTCCAAAAGATATGTTCTTATGAATATGACGTGACTGATATTTCTTTTGTTTACCCTTACTGAGCATTTGAGATCACCCTTTTATGTTTTCATTTCCCCAAGGCATTAAGAAAGGATTTTGGTTTAAAAAAAAAGAAGATCTTTATGGGAGATGTTGAAGATCTTTCACCACGATTAGAAGATTATATTCCGAGTTTCCAAAGACACTAAACTATTACGGTCCTTGTGTGTGCGTTTTTGTTATGTACTAAGTATTCCAAAAAAGTAATGTAATTTCAATGTATGTCAAGCTTCAGGTCTCTACAGTTGGTATCAGAGGAAAGGTTTAGTCAACCTTTGGAAACTAGGATGCGAGAATGTTAATGAGATCCCTGGAGATATTTCTAAGGTATGTCTAGGGATGTTCCTAAAGATAAGTATACGTATAGGATATAGTCCTAGAACTATGGTAACGATATTAGATTAAACCAAAGATGTTAGATATTGATGTTACTCCCCCTTTATTATGATTTTTGCCTCTCACACTATTCTTTTTTGGTTTTAGAAAATGGCTAGAAACAAGATGATTCACGATAAAGGAGGATATGATGGACAATGAAATGATATTCTTCATGAGAAACCAAATGAAATAGGATTTGGAAGTCCAAAAATCATTATTATGCCGAATTATCAATCTCATAATATGATCAATAAAGGGAAATTTGGTACGTTTCCTGAGTCGGCTAATAAGAGAAATATGGAGCTTCATGATGATCATAGAGGAAAGAAAGTTCAATTTCCCCTAAGAAAATCATGTGGGAAGAGGCATTAAGGAGAATGTTTCAAAGGAACTAGAAGATGCTTTGGGTGTGGAAAAGAAGGACATAAAGCCAGTTAGTGCAAAGGAAAAGGTTCAATTAACACCAGGGATGAGGATAATGGTATTGCTACGACATCAACAATGGTTAAATGTTTTAAATGTGGAATGTACAGGCATTATGCAAACCAATGCCCGATGGGAAAGTCTCATGAAGAGAATCAGTATGGTCGTATGGGTAGTATTTATGTTGATGATGATGAAGAGACTACAAATGATATGTGAGATGAAAGAATTGTTGAATCTCGGTCAATGGTTTAAGAATGTAGTGGAATGATTACGTGTTTATCATGTGTAATTTTGTATAAGTAATCTCATGGTACTATGGAATGAAGAGACATCTAAGGATTGTTACACTATTGTCTTTCCTTGAGTTTTGAAAGTGTATGATTAATGGTACCAGTATCCATGAAAGGTTATTCAGATATTTTTGGAATGTAGATGATATGTGCATAATGAAGGGATAAGGAGAAAATTAAATGTTTGATAGTATTCACGAGCTCATGACGGATATAAGGATAAGGTTATATCATGGTTTGATTATATAGAATTTTTGGATTTTGGTATGTGGAAAGAGTTAACTTTTGACAGCATTCATGTTTTCACTAAGGTTTAATGGGTATTCATTTTTCAAGAGAATACATCATTAAGGTATTCACATGATTGGAATGTGACCAACAAGATATATGGGGGATAAATGACGGTATTCACATGCTTGGTTGACGACATTTCAAGTTATCGTTTTCTTTATACTATGAGCTTGAACCGAAGTATATTAGATAAGCCTAAAAATTGGAATGGATTGTGTTAACCATAAGTTAGTATTGTTTAAGGATAAAAATTTTTTATATATTATTTATGTGATGTTATAGTAATGTAGTTTTAGAAAAAGGACAACCTGCAGGACGGGTGACAGCCCATCGTGTCGGACAAGGCTGTGGGAATCGAACCCACAACCAAAGTGCGACTGGCCTTTATCGCCTACCAATAGCCTACAAGAAGTCCCTGTTTAGTAGAAACCAGTTTTATTATATTAAGCAGTATGATATATGAAGTACAAGTCCATTTTAGGAAATATATATGATTAATCTCACTATAGATGGACTTATGTATTTTTTTGATAACTTTTCTATCCTTTTGTTTGAGACAGATGGAATGACCCATCATTCGATCACATGATCTGCTAACACATCACGAATGACAAATTCAACTTCATTTATTTAAGAGATGAAGTGGAAATTCTCCAAAGAACGAAAAACGGTGAGACTATACCAAAATCACGAATGTATTTCTTCTAATTCCAATTTCATCAACTTTAGGGAAATGATCTTGAAAACCAAAAATGTTGTCCTAGTGCTCTTATATCTGATGATTCAAATGGTAACTTAGATCCTCAAAAATTTATGGCTTTGTGATTTCTGGCTTTTCCATATCCATGTTCTCTACCACTATCCATCAGAACATGATTGTTAGATTTATCTTCCATATCCATATTTTCACCTATGTGGAAACCCAGTGATTAGTTTATTTGGGTAATCATTACATTTCATACTTTAGTTTTTAATGACATGTTTTGGTATTCCATTTTATGATGTGGGTTTATATTAAAGAAACTTTCGAGTAGTAAACCATTTATAACCCCAACGAATTTCGAGGGCGAAATTCATTTTAAGGGGGGTAGAATGTAACACCCTGAAATTTTATGAAAAATATTATTTTTAATTTCATTAATGTTTTGTGTTTTACGCTACACCAAAAGGAGCTTGGACAACACGCATCCTTGACTTGCCCTACATTACATGCAATCGCGACCTTCCTCGATAGCATGTGTAGTATGCAATAACGAGTTTCACTAAACAACAATATGCTATTAAAATATTATTAAAACTTGCCGTTATGAATAGTAATAACCACTTTTTGTAATTTTGTAAATTTTATTTTTCAAAATGGACTTCATTTTGGGATTCAGAATATCGAAATTAGCTTAGGGTGAAATTTTTGTACTTTTCGGATAACTTTCATTTTCTGATGAATAGTGAAAATTACTAAATTTTAATTAAAAACAACTTTTTTAATCGAAATAATTAATAGTGATAAATTATAAATTTGAGTGGTTTTAAATTATATTTAGAATATATTTTTACCATTTAATACAATGTTGGTCATTGGATGTAATTTCACATTTAAACCAGTTATAAACAAGTGCCAATCTTTTGATGGTTATTATCTCTTAAAAACATGCTATTTGTTTTGACGATGGGAATTAATTTTTAAATTAGGTAATGTAGCTGATATGTTTTGAATTTGATAAAATAGACATCATTTTTGAATTCATAATATCAAATATAGCTTAGGTCTAATTTTTGGTATTTTTCTGGAAACTTTCATTTTTTGATGAATAGTGAAACCACTATGTGGTAGTTAAAAAACTGAATTTTTCATAAAACATAATTTTACCGCTTCTGTGAGTAGAATTTCAAAAATCCAAGAGACAGGGTTGATGTCAGTAAGTAAAATGTGGTTTAATGAGATGAAAATAATTTTTGGTGAATTGTAACTTTTTACTTTTTTTACCACGGTTAAAAGTAAATAGGGTAATTAAGGGTAAAAATGATATTATTATTACCCTAACACATGTCCTAATTCTATTGGATAAGTTTAATTCGACCGAAAACAACCTTAGGAATAACATATGACCATTTAGGACTACTTGGATTAGATTAGGACATTTATTATTAATTTATTTAAAGAAGGGTTAAAATAGTTAAAATCAATGTTTAATAACTAAATCATTTTTAATATATGGTTATAAATAATATAAATTCTCCTATAAATATTAATTAGAGATATAAAAATATTTCCTACATAATGATATTTTATTTGTAATTTTTAGACTTTATATAAGTTAATTTATTTATGACACAAATATGTTTCAGTAATTGTCTTATTAATGAAATATTGACATAATTGATGTTATAAATACCCAAATAAATATAATTTGAGACGTTTTATGAATTACAAACATTTTCTAGGTTAATATGACATGTTAGTATTGATTTAAGAAACTTTTTGAGAACTAATAATTCTGTTATGAGTTTCAAAAAAATCAATTACTAAATAGTGTTAAAATTCACATTAAATAGTTTTTAAAACAATTATTATATTATTAATTGTTATTTTATTCCTAAAAATCTAAGGTTCTTCCAAATGACTTAGATACAGTTATATATATTAATAATAAACAACTTGGGGTTCGTTTGGCTTCCTATAGTATGTTTATCAACCTTATAGTATAAGAACAGAAGAAGACACGGTAAAAGTAAAATTATTTAACTTAATGTTAAATATAAATGATAAGTTAAAAATAGGAAGCTAAACTTGTATAAATTCTATTTGATGAGAAGATTTAGACCCATCCCCACCTTATATTTGAAGTAAATCAATTTGGAGCTATTGAAAACCGAATTTGACCTTATAATAAAATAATATTTTTAGTTATTCCAAAGGTGCCCCTCTCCTCCCATATAAAAGCGCACCTCCTCCCCCTCATTCTCAATCCAATTTGAGCCTTCCAGCTCGTCCAACACCTATCAAATTCTCTTATCCACTTCCTTAGAAACATCCTAGAGGTTCTGGTCTTCCTCAAAGACTAATTTTAGTTCCCTAAAAGGAGATCTCAAAGAAGCACTTCAAAGAAGAGGTAATGTCCATTACCGATTCTTTCATCTTTATTTCTTCTTCCACTTCTTCTTCTTTAATTGTTTCGTTATGAAGTAATATAATCAGTATCACTAATATACGGATATGTTATTATATGTATGAAACAACCCTATTTCACCATCTATCCATCCTACGGAAAAATAAATCACCGCGTGTCCGTACGTACGGATTACCATCTCCACGCCGTGGTGTAATCTATTTTCCACCACCATCATACTTGGATGAGTATAGTGGTGTATATAATAACTATATATGATTATTGTAAATTGATATTTATTCCTAAATAGTATACATATACTCCAATACAATTCCACGATCATGAGAATGATATCATCGCTCGTGCGTACGTACGGACTACCCTCTCCACGACGCGATGAGATTCATTCTCCACATTAACCATTCATGAATGATTATAAAGTATATATAATAAGTAATAATGAAATATATGACATAATAATGATACTGGATTTATGTTTATATATATGAATGTCATTTACTTAATTCCATTCAACTCAATAAGGAAACGAAAACGGCGTTCATGCGTACGTACGGCCTACCGTCTCCCTGAACGGTGTATTTCTTTCCATTTATTGATCTATTATATATATGTATATTATAAATATATATTATATATAAATCATGTTTTATATTCTGGAATTAAGTAATCATGATCTAAGTAATCATATAAATAATTACAAGTCAAAACACGGACGACAAATGAAACGATTTTACCCAAAACGCTCTTTAACATGGAATTTTCAAAAGAATGGGTAAAATAATGTCATAAGTGAACCATATATGATATCATAACAATGATTATGATTCTTTAGTAAGTCAATAACATTATTTAAATCATTATACAGGAGGTTTGGACACTTACAAAGCAAGTCGGACCTATGGTAAGAGAAATATCACAATCTCATTTTTATCCGAGATTGTTTATACTTTAGTATTTACTGAGCTGTATTTTATCATCCACATCCATGTTTCTTCAATATATAATATTATTTCCATCCACCTAATATTTTTTAAATCCAATTTTACCCTTCGGTGAGTTTTTAGTAAAAGACATGAAAGGAATCTTTTGTTGTTTTTCGTACGAGGTACTTTTTGACTTTTCCGACAAAAGTACGAGAAAAATGTTATTTTTAACTTATACGGATTGAATGGATTTTTATGGTTTCATAATGCCTCAATTTCATAAATATTACTCTACAATATTTCAGAATTATTTTCAACAAACCCTTTTCATTTAAAATTACATGCCATTTTTTGAAAAGAAAGTGATTTTGAAGAAGAAAGGATATTTTCCACAAGAATTCATTTCAAGTTTTTTATCAAAACCATTTTCCATATAAGATGAAATTATTTCAAATGTGTATGTTTCAAGTTTAATGTCTCTATGATTTACATTCTTTCAATTTTCTTATGATGAATTATCCATTTATTTTATATGGATTATGTGATGATGATATGATGTTTATGAAACCCATTTTATTATTTTGGTTATGATGAATGTTTTAAGTTTATGTTGTGGCACAAGTCAGAATGATTTCATTATGATATGGGTGGGACCTATATCTCCCTCCCATGCATTGGGTAAATATTTTATATCTCATGAGATAGACATGGCTGGAGCGGTAGGTTATACCGGTTCAGTGAAACAGGACTGAAACGAGGAGTGAACTCGGTTCAGAAAGGGACTTTGTCCACTAAGATAGTCTTGGAAATGAGTCTTGACTAATAAGAAATGATTCTATATGATTATGTGTGTATGCCACAACGTTTCATGTTTTATGTTATGATTATTGGGATTAAATTTCACTACTATGATTTATCCCATGTTATGAAATTATGATCTCTTTTACAGGTTAAGATTTCCAAAAGATATGTTCTCACGAATATGACGTGATTGATCTTTCTTTTGTTTACCCTTACTGAACATTTGAGCTCACCCTTTTATGTTTTCTTTTCCCCAGGACATAAAGAAAGGATTTAGGTTTAAAAAAGAAGAAGATATTTATGGGAGATGTTGAAGATCTTTCGCCATGATTAGAAGATTATATTCCGAGTTTCCAAAGACACTAAACTATTACGGTCCTTATTTGTGTGTTTTTGTTATTTACTAAGTATTCCGCAAAAGTAATGTAATGTCAATGTACGTCAAGCTTCGGGTCTCTACATTTACTATTGAATCCCATCAATAAAAATAAAGTCTTATAATGTTTAATTTCTAACATCCATAACATTGGATACATAAGTATGTTTTATCTCCCCGACCTGTCAAATGGAAAGATGAATAATTTCATAAAACAGTTTTTTATTTTTTACATTGTTGTCATGAAAAACCGACAACAAGAATGGATATTTAATGTTGGTTTCTAGAAATAAATTATGTTAAAAAAATGTATTATAATGTTCATCTTATGAGAACCATAACTTTTGATTTGTAACACTGTTTTGGCTCCATGACCTATAAAATAGAATATTGAGAAATTATATACAACTTTTCATTTATTTTTAATGACATTTATATGCAAAATGGATCTAAATTTCACATTAATTGTTTGTAATTCAAAAAATAGACATTAAAATCAATTATTATAATGTTAACATTCTGACGTCCATAACCATTGAACCGTAAGACTGTTTTATCCCCATGAAATGTCAAATTGAATATTGGGAAATTATCTACAACTTGAATTTAATATTTGATTTTATTTTTTTAAATAACCGACTCCATAAAGTGAATTTTAGCACCATTCTTGAAGATCCAATGATACGACGTCGATGTGAAAGAACATTTTTATTATAGTGGAGTGGACCAAGCTGTTCTTCCAAGTGGGGAATGTGGGATAGGAGAAATGATAGATCCAGGAGGTGGAATGTTCATTGACATACTACCACCACCATGCCAAGGAGGTCCACACCTAGATTATGGAGTGAGAATACATAGTCGGGGCAGCTACATGCGGTCAAGCCATACGACCCACAGACTCTAGGGATGATCTGAAGAATGATCTCTATTTTTCAATGATAGCATTAATAATTATAGATACATGTTTTAGTCATTATTTACCCTCGATTACCTTATACGAGAACATGGGATTCATATATAACAGTTAACTCGACCCATACTCTTGAAAAATCAATGTGGGGAGACTCGATGATCACAACCTTGTACTGATAGTGTGATATTACCCTTGGGGAGGAGAATTTTTATTGGATCCTCTTGGTGGTAGTGTCGAGGATTTATGACATAATTATTGGTAGGGATTGTCTATCTTCAGTCCATGCCTAGATTGAATAATTTAGTTTAAAGGTGTGGTTTTTACGCAACTATGGGATGAGGTTTTCTATTTTTAGAGAAAGATAAATATGAACAATACAATATGGTGTCATTCATAGGAGGGTACATCCAATCAATCATGTTTTTCTGAGACTTACCCTCAGATTATAAGATGTTAAAAGTTTTCAAATCCCACCAGTAGTGTAGGAGTTTGAGGAAACCTTTACCGAAGATGTTCTAGGGTTACCTCCCCATTGGTAGATCAAATTATACATCAATTTACATCCTAGGATGGTACTGATATCCTCACCATTAATTAGATGGATCCCTTAGAGCATTACAATTTGAGGGTACAACTGAAGGACATGAAGAGGAAGGGATTCGTGAGGCCCATTGTTTCACATATTGTGGCCCCAATATTGTTTTCCATAAAGGAAGACGAGAGATTGAGGTGTGTGTTTATTAATAGTTCTTCTAATAGGTGAAAATGAAGAATAAGGATCCATTACCATGGATCGATGACATGTTTGATCAGTTGAGAGGGTCACGATGGTTCTCGAAGGTTGACCATCAATCAGGATATCACCAGCTGTGAGTACATGATAATGATATACTGAAGAATGATTTTGGATACCAATACAACCATTATGAGTACATGGTGGTTCCCTTATGCATGAAGACCACCCCAGCACTATTCATGGGACTCATGAACTGGATCTCTTATCCATACATAGACCAGCTTGTGGTATTATTCATCGATGATATCCTTGTGTAATCAACATTAGTAGAGGAGCACACAAGACACCTATGGATGGTTTTGGATATACTTTGAGATCAATAAAATTATGTAAATATCTATATGTTTGAGTTCTATATTCTGGTGGTCCACATTTTAGGATATTTTTTTTATAGAAGATGGAGTGGAAGTGGACAAGGATAAGGTCGAGGATGTGTTTGATTAGATTCCACCTTGGTGCATGACAGAGGTACGAAGATTCCTCATGTGGTCTGGATATTCCTAGAGATTAATACCTGATTTTTAGTGGATATCAGAACTTATGAAATATTTTACCCTAAAGGGGAAACCTTTTTTATGGAAAAAATGTTCCAATAGGCATTTCGGTAGGGGATGCCGGGATTGATGAGTGATCCAATATTGGGATTTCCTGGTGAGGGGTTTGAGTTTGTTGAGTTCTATGATGCATCATCGACCATACTAGGATGTATTGTGATTTAAAGGCAATTAGTGATTTCTTATGTTTCACTCCAATTAAGAAAACATGAGCATAACTACACAACCCAAAATCTTGATTTAGCTACGGTGGACTTCACATAGAAGATGTGGCAGAAATCCCTGATGGCAAATCTATTTATCATATAATCCAATCATAATAGACACAAATATATATTCTATTAGATGGATCTGAACATGAGATAAAGGATACATATAAACTTCCTACATTATTATGTAAAATAAATTATTTATACTATTGATAAGGGGAACATGGTGTATGATGCTCTTAGTAGGAGATCTAGTTTGCAGTTACTGAATGAGGCGTCAGTACAGTTAGCCTTGTCACAGTTATCCCATATGGATGAATGAATTATACTATTTTGATTTCATTCAATGTTTAAAATTTATATTCCTACTAGCTCATGTATATGTGGAAAGAAGGGTTGAACCCACCGGGAAGGTAATTTGGCCATTAATATTCAAAAAAATTGGAAACTCCACTGCTGTAACCTACACTGTGAATTATATATTTTTTCACTTTTTTAAATATTTTTTTATTAATCAATGATGTGACAGAACATGAAAAATCTTATATCTAAACTATGTTGAAGATAAAAACTGTAGAAAACATTGAGACACAGAGATATATCACGCTAATAAGAAATCAATCTATTAAAATGCCCGGGGAATATTCTCCATTCCACTGGTAATTGAAACAATTCAATTCCCTAAAAAGTTATTGTATAGTACCACTTTAAAGAGTATGACTCACCCCCATCTCCAAGAGTTAAGTCACACAATCCAACCAATTTAAGAGTGATCCACTCTAAAATTAATCAACTATGAACTATTTGAAAATTATCTGCAAGACAAACTCACCGTAAGTCCTGAAGTCTTTTAAATCTATTATCTTTTAAAAAGAGTTTCCACAATCAATTTCACCAACTAAATGTGAAATATTGAGATTATGTTCTAGTGGAGCAAGTAGTTTGACGAACTCACTGTCGATCTCAGCGATCAATATTGAATCATTAAAATGATTAAGTGAAAAGAGATTTAAAAGATAACCAGTAGAACTCCAAATTATCCCTGAGATTTAGGATTTATCTAGAAAGAATGTTTAATTTCATAATATTAATTGAAAACATGCTAAAGTAGAGTGTACGTATTCAAACACAAGGGAATTCAGACTCCTTGAAAGATACTCTACTCTTATGCTCCTCCAGCTCCATGAAGTGGTTCCAGAGTCACCCTCTACACTACCTCCGTTTGGAACTGGATCCTTTTTGTGTTGAATGAATGTTAGTATATAATGAATGTCCTCCTATAAATTTCCTCATCATCCCATTTATCTACTACTTTCACTATTTAAGTAGCCACTATCTTATGCTGCTTGTCACAGAGCATCTTCCACCGACTTTGAAAGCCCTTCACAAATGCACCACACAACATGCTTTTTTTCGTGACTGGAAAGTTGCACTAACTATTCTCACATAAATAACTCTAAGTGAGCAAGTTAATAGAATCCTAACACATAGTTTCCACTTGAATGGACATGAAATGTTCGGATAGAAAGATAAATTAATACGAAAATAAGGAAGGATAGTTATTTTTTTAGTAATAATAAATAAACGTAATTAATAAAAATATTAATTGCTAAAAATTATAAAATATCACAGTTAAGATTATTAATTTATTATAAAATATTATAATAGGTTTAATTAATAATTATTTCATTTATTATTATAAATAAAATTATAAAATTAGTGTTAGTATTATTAGAAATTTGTTAATAAAACTTTTATAGAATTTTTAAATTAGATTATTAAATTTCTTTACTAATTCAATTAATAAATTTATTCTGTTATAATTGAAGTCATAAAATACATAATCTATTTAGTAATTATTTTTATAAATAAATTATTAATAATTATATTTTGATTTTATAATTCCTTATTAGTTTAGATTATATTTTATTATATAACTAACCTATTTATAAATATTATAATAATTAAAATTTATAATAATTATTTAATATTTAATTTTAGGTTTAATTTAATTTATTAAATATTATTTTATTTTAATATTATTATCTATTTTGTTTTGGTTTGTTTTGTTTGTTTTTTTAATTACCTTCACTCATCTCTCTTTTCAATGATGCAATAGAGGTAGGGCAAGAGGTTTTCACGATTTCTTCCAGAAGAAGGCTATGTCGACAAGGTCCTCTCTCCGGCTATGTGCAATGATAAATGGTGGGTCAGATCTCCTCTGAAACTCAAACAGTAGTTTATGGCGACGGCTTCAAATCTCCACAACACAACTCTTCAGTAAGTGGCACAACTCAATAGTGGCGTGCATCAGATTTTGTAGCGGCGGACTCACACCAGCGGCTTGAGCTCTTCTTCACAGATCAGTCTTCATCCCCTGCTCAACTTCTACTTTACCTCATATTGGGGAGAAAATTTCAGCATATTATTCATGATGAAACTAACCAAAAATGACCCACAGTTCCTCAGTACCAGCTCGGACGACCTCCTCTATAGTAGTAGTGCGATTCTTTAAAGTGGGTGGTTAGATTTGAGGGACTTGGTTGATTCTCAGTCCAGCAAACTATAAGTTGTAGGGCTCGTATTCAGGGACTCCATCCTCAGATAAGTAGTAGATGATGAACCTCTTTTTGGAATAGAAACCTCTAGATATGTGTTTAAAAATAAGTAAGTTGAATATTTTTTCTATCTGCACACCAAGCTAAGAATGAGCTACAAATTTCATTTAGATTTTTCTAATTATCTAATTCTAGTTTGGTTGAATCATGTGTATGATTTTGATAAATTAAGAATGGTCGATTGGTGGATGTGCAGTTCACTAGTTGATCCGAGTGGAGAAAAAGAAGAGATTTGTTGTTGTGGTGAAGAATAGGTAAGCGGCGTGAGTGGAGCAGTGATGAAGAGAAGTGGGGGTGTCACTGGTAGCTTGCAACGTGAAAGAAGAGGAAAACTGTGAGGTAGAGGGGAGGCACCGATCGAAGAGGATAATAGTGAGGATGTTACCATTTGAATGAAATAAATATGGTTAGTAGCAAAGGACACTATTAGTAAAAAACAAAGGGTTACCAGTGGTTAAAATATATAAGTTTACAAATAGAATTAAATAAAGAGATTACACGATAGAATAAAAAATAACGGGGTTCAATGTAACTTGTAGTTAAAAAACAAATAAAGATTGGTGGATTGGGGGTCGCCGTTAGTTTATAATAAGGTTACATAAAAAAATTAATGCTCACCATTACACAACAAAAATAAAAGGGTCACTAATAGGAAACGAATGGTGACCTTTTAAAAAACACGAATTGAACTTAATAACTAAAAATTATGTTATTTAAAGAAAAAATTGAAAATAAATAATAAAACAAATTATAAACACCATTAATTTAAAATAATATTCTTATTAAACATTATACATTAATATTATTAATTTACATCACTTAAATTCAGAAATATATGCTTTATAAACTGAGAAGATAAAAGACATAAATTTAAAATAATATATAAATTGATTACAAGGTAGAATCAAATAACAATGAAGAGAAGCAGTGACACAATAGGTTACTGTTGGGTCTTGTCTACCTCATTGGTAGACTAGAAACAAAATTTAATTAATGAGTAATAAGACAACATACATGAGAATAAATATTTAATGTTTTAAAACTCTTAATAAATTAATTAAACAACTATGTGAATACATTAAATTAAAAGAGAACTATTTATATAATTGAAACTAAAATGCATATCTTAATAAATTATCAGGATGATTAGACAAGTTATTTAACATTGTATACGTATTCCAATGAACTTAAATTAAAAGATAAAATATAAAAATAAATACTAAGTTAATTAAATAGAATGATGCTGATTAAATATTTTTTTTAAAAATGTTAATTTATTAAAAGCTCAAGCAGATTTAAATTAACCAAACTAAATAAGACATAATTAAATTAGAATTTTCATGTTAGATTGAAATTATTAATTTAAAGAATAAAAATACATAATTAATTATAAAAGTTGATAAATTAACAAAATTAATTATAAAAATACAAAAGTATAATTATTTAGTAGAAATTGATTAAAAAATTATTTAAATCATTAAAAATTTAATAAAAAGATGTGGAAAAACAATGAAATATTAGAGCCGCATGAAATTCCCCCACACATAAGCAGTGTTTGTCCTTAAACAATCCCATGATTTATTATCTTTGAAAAATAGTGGCGTTTTTATTATTTTTATCAAAATGTAACATGTCCAGCAATCTGAAACAGAAGACAGAAACATGTTTATAGCCTTAAGAAAATGTTTCAAATGATTGATTGCCTATAACCAATAATAAAAGAGTAATCTAGAAAGCTATGAATCATAAATCAATGAATATGTCATGCCTCATATGTGATACAACATAATGACTCACTTCAATGCATGCCCAGGCTCAAATTTTAGAAGTGACAAGAGGTAAAAAAATCAATGGAATTAAGGCATTACCCATGGATATTTGTACTTTGAAAGAATCCTATGTTCCAAAAATAACTTTTTTTTTTGAATCACCTTATGGATACAACTTAAATAACTCCCATAAAAACCAATTTACCCATTATTCATATAGTGTTCATCATTCCCCTCATCTCAATGATCTCGTTTTTGACCCTAGATACTTTATTTTATTTTTACAAAGTCATTTATCATTGTGCTATGCACTGTGAAATGCACTTTTTCAAGGTGAATAGATGGATTAAAGTTAACAGAAATCAACCCAGTATCTAAGGTCATAGAGACTCACCTTGGGATACAAGATACCTAGATTCTCCAATTCCCGATGATTTATCTAAAAAATAAATTATATTGCCTCATTAAGGTAATTAATTTAATAAATAAAAAAATAATTTACTTATGATCGAAATCAAATTTCCAATTTCAAGATTTATGATCATAATTCCATTTATAGATCAACCATGTCATTCTGAGGAATAATCCATAAACCAAAATTTCTCTTAAATCACTAAGATAGATCACACAGTAATCATCCATTATCAATAATTTTAGATTCAAAAAAAGTCTTAACATCTAGCAAGGTACTTGTCCTAAGGAAAGACCCATTTGAATATAGTGTATAGCCTAAAATTGGGAATGAATTTTGAATCTTTTTAACCATTTTTTACCAAAATATTGAAGTGAAGTGGGAATTGATGGTCTTTCATTAAAACACAGTTTAGCAAAGTCACGAATTGACCCCCTCCCACACACTAAAAACCCAACTTTCCCCCAAAGTTTACTTCCAATGTGCATAACAACAATTAAACAATTAATGCTCAAAACAGATTTTAAATTTAATATATTTATGACATGTTTAAAGGGTCTCAATGATGATCAAAAATATAATTTTTCAAAAAGAAAACCTTAATAGTATGATCATTAGGAAATAAATGCATTATAATTTCAGTCCAGTGAATAATACTCAATTAATCCCAAAAGTAACATGTGAAGTGTAAGTGCATACTTGATTGGGTGTAAGAATTTTAAAAAATTAATTTTAAATGGGTGTTCAATAAAGAAGACAAAATCCTTCTAAACACCCCAACCTAAATCAGATTCAATGCATATTTTTTTAAGCCTGGAAGTACCCTCCCCACACTTAATTCTAAGTAGTGAAATGATATTTAAAACAATGAAATTCAGTTTTTAGAGGCAAAGTGCATGAGGAGTTTTTATTTTTCACAATGATATACAATAAAATTTAATTCTAATACAATATGAATTTTAAATGGATGCATAATCTTTAATATTTTTTGTAGAAATGCACGCAGAACAATTTTATAAAGCATTAAGGTGCAGAGAAATGAAATAAAACATTAACAAAAACATACTTCCCTAACTAGATTTTCCATTACTCTCTCAGAATGGGAATTACACTCTTTAAATAACGCAACATCAACATCATTTAATCCTGAAACATATCCAATAGGAAAAGAACATGCAGTATCAAGGGCTTTCACAAAAATAGAGCACAAAAGTAGCATTTTATTGGAGGTTAAAAACAAACAACATAAAGACAAAAAGAACCATGGGTTGCCTCACATGAAGTGATAAGTTTTAACTTCTTAAGAAATAATTTATTCATGGTTAGTTTTCCAGAACTATAAAAGCATCCAATCCCTTCAATTGTCCATCAAAATAAAGTTTCGCTCATTACCCATTAACTAACATGAGTATATTTTCTTCACCTAAAATTTCTAAATCTCCATTCTTCAGCACTCTCACAATTGTAAAAGGTCCAAAACATTTGGACTTCAGCTTTCTAGGAATGAGTTTAAGTCTAGAGATTAAATGAATGACCTTATGTCTAAGTTTGATTTCCTTATTTTGAATGATACAATCAGGAAAGATTTTAGTACCCTCATTATAAATCCTTGAATTATCATAACTCTCTCTCATAATCTCATCGACTTCACTCAACTCATGTAATATCCTCTTACCAGCACACTTAAAATCAATGTTTAGAGCCTTAACGACCAAATAGGACTTGTGGTGCAACTCCATAGGTAAATCATAGCATTTCCAAAACAAAATCCTGTAAGGAGACATACCTATTGGGGTTTTGAAAGCAGTCCTATTAGCCCATAATGCTTCACCCAATTTAAGAGACCCATATTTCCTAGAGTTTGACAAAGTTTTCTCAAGTATTTTTTTGAGTTTCATATTTGAAATTTCCACCTATCCACTAGATTTTGGATTATAAGGAGTACTAGTTTTATGAACACAGCCATCTTTCTACATCAAAGAAATTAATTTATAGTTCTTAAAATGTGTTCCATTATCAGAGATAAAAGCTATTGGGACTCCAAATATTGTAATGATGTTCTTCTTGACAAATTTTATTACAAACTTCGATTGATTGTTCGGCAGTGCCACCGCCTCAATCCATTTTGAAACATAGTCTACATCAACAATAATATATTCATTCCCATGAGGCGATGGAAATGGACGCATGAAATCTAAACCCCAGACATAAAAAATTTCAACATCTATAAATTTATTTGGGGTAACTCATGCTTCCTACCAACATTGCCTAGCCTCTGAAACCTATCACAACCAACAACTAAAATTCTTGTATCCTTGAAAAGAGTAGGCCAATATAAACTATATTTTAAGTCGTTATGAGCAGTTCATTCACCACCATGGTGACCTCCCTAAGGCAAGTAATGAAACCTCTCTAAAATAGGCAACATTTGTTCCGCAAGCACACATATCCTAAGAATACCATCATCACACATACTAAACCACAAGGGATCATCCCAAATACAATATTTATCTTCAGAAATGAATTTCTTTATTTGTTTATTGGATTGATTTTTGGGAAAAACAACTACTGCAAGGAAGTTGGAAAAATCTGCAAACCATTCAGATTGCCTAATTGACACATACATCATCTTTTCATCAGGAAAGGAAGAGTTTATCTCCATCAGATCATCAGAATGGGTAAGTGGAAGCCCAAATAGGTGATCAACAAATAAAGTTTCTGCTCCATACTTATCCCAAATTTCTAAATAAAAATCTAGTAATAATAAAATCCATCTAATGAGTCTATGTTTAGTTAAATTTTTAGAGAGTAAATACTTTAAAGCAGAATGATCAGTGAAAATGATGACTTTAGAACCTAATAGATATTGTTTAAACTTCTGATGTTCCAAAAACATCTAGAAATTCTTTTTCAGTGGTGGTATAATTCTTTTGGGCATCATCTAGCAGTATACAAGCATAGTACACCACAATCAATTACTTATCTTTCCTCTATCTAAGGAAATAACATACATCCATATCACTATCATCACACATTAGTTCAAAAGGTAGTTTCCTGTCAGGTGCAATGATGGTTGGTGATGTATTGAGTTTCTATTTATGAAAATTAATTTATTTCAAGCAGTTTTCATCAAATATTAAAGGTTCTACCTTGTCCAGCAATGAACATAAGGGATTTTCCATTTTGGAAAAATCATTTATGAATCTCCGGTAGAAACCGTCATGCCCTAGGAAACATCTAACACCTCTAACATTTACAGGAGGAGGTAGTTTTTGAATAACATCAATCCTAGAATTATGAACCTATAGACCTCTCAGGGACAATTTATGACCAAATGAAATACCTTATATAAACATAACTTGACATTTATCCCAATTAAGAACAAGGTTAGTTTCAATGAATCATTCAAAGACTAATTCAAGATTTCACTGAAAAGTATTAAAGTGCTACACACAATGTAATCGTCATCCATGAAAAACCTCAATAATTTTCTCAATCATATATGAATATATAGCCATCAAACACATTTGTAAGGTTGCAGGAGATCCACAGAACCCAAAGGGCATGCACCTATAGGAAAATGTTCTAAATGGGCATGTGAATGTGGTCTTTTCCTGATCTGCTGGATCAATAGTAATCTGGTTTTAACCATAATACCCATCCATGAAACAGAAAAAATCAATTCCAGCAAGCCTATCAAGAATTTGATCCAAGAAGGGCATTGGAAAATGGTTCTTCCTAATGGATTCATTAAGATTCTTATAATCTATACAGAATCTCCATTTTTTGGATATTCTAACTTGGACTTCTTCATTTTTTCATTTTTAACAACATTCAAACCACCCTTATTGGGGAAAACTGAGACAAGGCTGACCAAGAACTAATAGAAATGGGATATATCATTCCAGTGTCCAGCAGTTTAATGACTTACTCTCTAAAAACTTATTTCATGTTCGGATTTAATCTTATGTGTCATAATACCCTATGTTTATGGTCAGACTCCATAGGTATTTTATGTATAAAAAATGAGGGACTAGTACCCCTGATATCTACTATTATCCGTCCTATTTGAGATTTAATCTTCCTAAAAACATTCAACAATATTTATTCATGGTTTTCATTATGTTCAGAGGAAATTATTATAGGAAAATTAAAGTTATCACCCAGAAATGAATATTTAAGATGGGCCAGGATTGGTTTTAGTCCGAGCGTGGGTGGTTCTACAATAGATGGAAGAATCTTCGGCCTGAGAGGTCTAAGATCATCAACATATCTTTGTTATGTATTATTAAATGATGAACGATTTTCAATTTCATGATCAAATTCCAATGTAACAATGCTGCTATCCAAAGTGAGATGTTCATTTTCTAGATTTTCCTGATTAGATTTCAACATGTTAATTACAGTAAAATCTTCTAGTTGTCTTATAAACTCTCCATCAACATCATCAAATTGTTCATAAAGATTGGTGTTAACAAAAACACCATCAAATTCACTCAAAAATCTACTAAGATTAGAAACATTGGACTCTTCTACAGTATAAACCATACCATTGTCTAGTTCACGAAACATTTACATATTTGGTATTTGAAAAAAAATTAACTTCTAAGCCAGACTCAACAGGATTTTCAGATTCACAATTATCTTCTTCAAAAGATGATTTACTTTCATATTTTTCAATGTTTTTTAGTTGACTTTTCATTTTCTAAATACCCTAGCATTGAACAACATTCAGAAAACATTGGTCCTTTGTCATTTTTAATCACATTGACCTCTTCTTGTTGTTCTATAAATCTAAAAATCAATTGACCCTTTGAGACATAAATAATATCACCACATGTGGCCAAAAAGGTCTTACCCAATATGATGGTCACCTCTTGATCACACTTCATATCCAAGACTAAAAATTCTACAGACAAAAACAGTTTCCCAACCACTACTAGAAAATCATATACTGTACCCACAGGATGAGTGAATGACCTATCAGCTAACTACAATATGAATATGGTGGGTTGAAGTTCATCCAACCTCAACTATTGAAACAATGAGTATGGGATCAGATTAATTCTAGAACCTAAATCACACAAATAATTGAGTTTATCAGAATTTCCTAATGTGCAAGGAATGACAAAAATACCTTGTTTATTCAGTTTAGGTTGTATTTTCTTTTGGAGGAGAGAACTACACTCTTTAGTGAGGATGTAAGTAGTTCATTCTTCCACAGTATTTTGTTCAAAACAAATTTCTTAAGATATTTGAGATATAATGGGAATTGAATTAAAGCTTCAATGAAAGGAATGTACACATGAAGTTTAGAAAGGAGACGAAGGAACTGAATAATTTCATACTTAGTGTTACTTTGAGGTTTCAGCTTCTCAGGGAAAGAGATGGGTGGGGAAAATTTTTTAAGGACAATAGATATATCCCTAGATTCTTACTAAACGTTTTCTTTTCCTTTATTATTTTGATTTTTATATGATGTTTCAACTTGAATTTCAAGTGAAAAATTCTAAATTTGGTCAATTTCATTATTTTTCTTTTAATTACCAACATGTGTGAAAAGTAGATTTTTAGATCCATATTGAAGAAGATTTTCATTTTGGGCATTTTCATGGTCATTTCATGAAACAGTTTGAGTATTAATCCTACATATAGTGACAACATCCATGACATTCTCTCTAGGGTTATGTTCAGTGGTACAAGGAAGTATACCTTTTTCCCTAGTTGAAAAATCCTTTGCAAGTTGACCTAACTGTGTTTCCATGTTTTTTATTCTAACATCAGATAAAATTTAATCAGACTCATATTGATTTTGATGTTCGGATAGTTTAGTCATGTATATTTCTTCTTGAGAGTTTATTTTGTTCAAAACTAGATCAATCTTAGAAGACATGTGACTATAATTGTTTCCCTGTATATTTAAAGACTCACCCCTTTGTTGATTTTCAATGTTTGTTCTTGGATAATTAGTGTAATTAGGGTATGTGTATTGTTTGATTAAGCCTTTATCTTTACTGGACATATTAGGATAGTTCCTATAGCCTTGATTATTATTGTTTGAAAATGGATCATCATTAGAAGGCATTTTAGGACCATAATTAAAAATGATCGAGCTTTCTCGTTGATGTGTTGGCATATCCATGTTAGAACAGAAGTTTTCGGTATGCCCAATCATACCACACTGAACACACTATTCCCATAATGATTTGTTGTTATTATGAAATCCATGTTGGTTAACAGTTTTTTTCAGTTAGGGATCATTAAAGATTGAAGTTGGTTGGTGATTTCAGCAATTTGATATTAATTTTCATTCATTGAACAAGTGTTTGAATAAAAATTTCTAATAACTCTTTTCATTGTTGAATTCATGTGTTGTGAATTCAGTGAAAGATTATTAATGATTTGTCTATGTTCTTCATCTGTCTTATCATTGTAATTATCCCTAGTAGCTTGGTCAAATAGATTCTTCGAAAGGAGGACAACCCTTAATAGAATGTATCCATGAGATGGTGAGATGGGAGTTTATGATGGAGAAACTACCTAAAAGGATCCCTAAATCTATCATAGGATTCATGAAAAACTTCTCTATACTATTGATAAAAAAGCATTATCTTTGTTCTAAGATATCTTCTTAATCACTGGGGATAGAATTTCATTATGAAAGAATTACACACTTGATCTCAGTTTTCAAATATGTTATCATCTAGACTTAGAAACTAATTTCTAACATTCCCTTGAAGGAAAACGGGAAATACTATCATTCTTATTTCATTCTTTGTGAGTCCTAGAAGAGGTAATTGTTGCACGATATTATAATAGTCTCTAATGAAGGCCTTGGAGTCCTCATTAGAGAGTCCATTAAAAGCAGGAAACAAAAAATGTGTAACTATTTCTATTAATATTGTATGGTTATATGTTTCATTCTTATGGATAATGGTTTTCAAGAGACGACACGGAGTTGAAATTCCCCTATCCCAGGGCTTCAATTTTCAGCTAAGTGTTCATGTTGATTTTGGTAGTTTTTTTTTACAGTTTTAAATTTTTTCAATTTTTAAATAATTTTTATATGTGTTTTTAGTGTTTTTTAGATTGATAGCTCGTGACTTCCTCAGAAACGACACCAAAAAATTGACCTATACTATATGTTATGTCAGTCAAAATTCTAAATTTATATTCCTACTAATTACTGAATATGGGGCAAGCAGGGTCGAACCCACAAGGAAAGTAATTTGGCCACTAATATTCTATAAAAACATGGAAAATCCGTCGTTAAGAGCCATATAGTGAATTTTATATTTTTTTCACTTTTTTAAATATTAATTATTAATAAATGAAGTGAAAAGGCATCAAAAATTTTATATCTAAACTAATTTCAAGCTAAAAACAGTAGAAAACAAAGAGAGACAAACATATATCATGCTGCTAAGAAAACAAATCTATTAAAATGCCCGAGGGATAATCTCCATTCTATTGGTTCTTAAAAAAATTAAATTATCTTAAAAGTTACTACATTTTTTCACTTTAATGAGTATGAATCACCTCCATCTACAAGTGTTAAGTCACAAAATCCAACCAATTTAAGAGTTCACCACTCCAACCAACGGCTTGAGCTATTCTTCGCAGACCAGTCACCAACCCCAGCTCATCTTCTACTGCACTGCATAGTGGGGAGAAAATTATAGCATTTTCTTCATGATGAAAATGACCAAAAATGACCCACGGTTCTTTGACACCAGCTCAGTTGACCTCCTCCACAATAGCGGCACGATTATTCACAGTGGTAGGTTAGATTTGAGGGAATTGGTTGATTCGTAGTCCAGCAAACAAACAGTGGGAGTGCTCTTGTTCTTGGCCTCCACCCTCGGATCAGCAGCGGATGATGAACCTCATTCTCAAACAGCAACCTCTTGATCTGTGTTTAAATATTGAGATGTTGAATATTTTCAAAATGCACACCAAGCTAAGAATGAGCTTCAAATTTGATTTAGTTTTGTCTGAGTATCTAATTTTGGTTTTTTGAATCCTGTGTATGTTTGTGCTGATTAAGAATTTTCGATTGGTGGATGTGCGGCTTGTTGGTGGATCAGAGTGGAGAAAAGGAATAGATTTGTTGTTGTGGTGTAGAATAGGGTAGTGGCATGAGTGGATCAGTGATCAAGATAAGTGGGGTTTTCATCGGTAGCTTGTTGCGTGAAAGAATGGAAAAAATGTTTGGTGCAGGGGAGGCACCGGTCGAAGATTCTAACAGTGAGGAGGTTACCGTTAGAAAGGAATAAAGAAGTGCACCAGTAAAAGTCACTATTATTATAGAAAAAAAGGACACTGATGTCTAAAATAAATAAGGTTACCGATAGAATTAAATAATGAGATTATCCAGTAGAATAAAAAATAAAGGGGTGAAAGGTCACTAGTAGTAAAAAAACAAATGAAGAGAGGCGACGTGGAGGTCACTGTTAGTTTATATTAAGGTTACCAATAAAAAAATGAAGTCTCACCATTACCCAACAAAAATAAAATGGTCACTGATAGAAAACCAACAATGACCTTCTAAAAAAACACAAATTTACATTAAAAATGAAAACTTATGTTATTTAATACAAAGAATGAAAATTGTTAAATAAAAGAAATCTAAACACAATTAATTTAAAATATTATTTTTATTAAACATTAGAATTTAAAATTATTAATTGACAAAACTAAATTATTAACTAGATGATTAATAAACTGAGATGATAAAAGGCATAAATTTGAAATACTATACAAATTGATTAAAATGTAGCTACAAATTAAAATGAAGTGAATCAGTGACCCAATAGGTTACTGATGGCTATTTTCTACCTCACTAGTAGACTAAAAACAAAATTTAATGAATGTGTAATAAAACTTCATACATGAGATTAAATATTTAATGTTTTAAAACTCTTAATAAATTATTTAAACCACTATGTGAATTCATAAAATTAAAACTGAAATATTTAATTAATTAAATCTAAAATTTATATCTCAATAAACTACCAAGTTGATTAGACATGTTATTTAACATTTTTATTATATTTTAATGAAACTAAATTAAAAGATAAAATATTAATATAAAGACTACGTTAATTAAATATAATTACGATGATTATATAATTGTTCGTGAAAATTTTAATTTAATTAAAAGTCAAGTAGATTGAAATTATCCAAACCAAATAAGATATAAATAAATTAGAAAAGTTAAAAAATATTAAAATTATTAATTTGAAGACTAAAAATAAATAAATAATTATAATAGTTAAATAATTAACAAAATTAATTATAAAAATACAAAAGTAAAAAAATTTAATTGAAAGTTATTAATTAATTAATTATATTATTAAAAAGTAAGTGAAAATAAGTGAAAAAACTATGAAAAAATAGAGCCACATAAATGGAGATATAACATCTAACCTACAGTGGATGGGTGTCACCCCTCCGCTCTTATAGTGAGTCAGGGTGCACAAGGCAAGGATACCAACTATGAAAAACTAAGTGTTCATATGTCCACAGGGGAAGCACCATATGGATATTCAAATGGTGGGGATCATGTTATCCTTTTTAAAGAAAACTCAATTATACCAGTGTTGTTGTAGGAGGAGGTTTATATGGATTTTCATACATCCACTCTGGTGGTAAACCATAATGTGGTGAAGATGTTCCCAGACCTCTAACTTCAGTATTGGTGGATAGGGATGATGAAGGTGGTGATAGAGTTTGTTTCTTGTTTCCTAATGTTTTGGAATGTGAAGGTTGAGCACTAGTTTCCAATAGGTTTTGACTCAACCCCATGAGATACTGAAATGTATGGGGGATGATATATCAATGAATATCATGAAGGGTTTACCACATAAATCTCTGGGACATGATACCATATAAGTGGTCATTTGATGATTGATTGTGTTATCCCAGGTTATTCCTATCCGAGTGTGGAGTTCAGCAGAGAGATTGGTGTGCTTATATATTTAGGAGATATTTCGAATAAATGGAGTCCCATCAATGATATTTTTTGATTTTGATACTCATTTTACATCTTAGAGGTGTAAGGAATAACATGAGGTATTTGGGACATAGTTATGCATGAGAATGAAATTGTTTCCCACATGAAAGTCTAGATGGAGAGGAAACTTCAAGTACAGGAGGACATGATTTTGGAATGCATCTTGGAATTTGGTCATCTTTTGGAGGACCACCTACACCTGTTGGAGTTTTCATATAATAACAGCTAGTAATTATCCATTTTTATGACAATGTTCAAGGATCATTACGGGTGACCCTACTGATCATCACTATGCTGGACTGACCCTGGAGAGTCAGCACCCATGGGCCATAAATTGTTGTTGGATACTACGAAGAAGGAGAAGATCATCCCGGAGAAGATGAAGACTTGAAATATTCATGATAAATCCTATGATGAGGGAAGCTTGATACCTTTGGAGTTTGAAGAAGGATACATTATCTTCCTTCTGTTCCCACCTCGATGATGGTTATAAATATTTGGCTGGGGCGGTAAGTTTTCTATGGGGTTTATAAGACCTTTTTAGAAAATTCATAGAGTTGGAGAGGTGGTGTATCTCTTAGCACTACCCCTTATGTTGGACAAGGAATATGATATCTTCAATGTATCGCGGATGATTAGGTACATATATGATCAATCACACACCATCAACTAGGGAGAGCTAGATATTGGAGATGAATATACCTTTATAGAGTACCTATTTGAGATCAAGGATCGATAAGAGGGGATCCTTTGTGGTTGAGAAATATCATTAGTGGGTGTCTAAAGGTAGCATAGGAATCTCCAGGAGGGAACATTGGAGTAGGAGGCTCATAGTCATGCACAATACCAACATCATTGGGTATATCCCTTGTTTTTGGATTTTCAGGGATATAAAGCCCTGTGATAGGGAGAATGTAATGTCCCAAAATTTTCCTTATATATATTTTTAAATATTATATAGAATTAATTTGAGACTAGGAACTAAGATAGTGCATAATTATGAGGCTAGATCTTAATGAATAAATTCATGAAATGTATTAAATTAATTAAATTGCACACATGAGCGATTTTCCATAGATAGGGGAATATATTATAAATGAATTATTGGATCAAAAATATGAGGGCACTATTGCATTCAGAGTAGTGACTTTTCCTTGGAAGGGCCTAATATCTTCTAGTGTGAGTCGACTGTGAATGTTATTTTTTTTAAGTCTAAAGAAAAAAATAAATTGTTGTTTTTTATAATATGTTGTATTGACGCATAAACTGAAATCCTTTAAGTAAAATTTTGTGAAAAAATTACATTGTCAGATGAACACCCCAATAATTCTTAGAAACCATTGGAGAAGAGAGCCATGGACATTCCCCTAAAAAACCAATGACGAAAGATAGATCATATTGTGTATCGTTAAGCAAGCTGTGTAGGAGGTTATCATCGATGACAGAAAAAAAAATCAATATTATTCAACTAATTATCCAAACCTGATGATGGGTGTGTTGTTTCAATTCATTCTTTTCCAAGTCCTTGTTTTTAATGATGAATGTGGATCAACCCAGGAACCGGTTGACCCACTTTTCGATCATACTTATGGGAGAGTTTTGACTGCAGATATTTTTGGGGGATTATTATTTTAGTGATTTATTATCCTGATCAATCATATGGAATAGATCGAGGCCAGAAACAAAAAATACCCATGGTTATTTTATAATATTTTTTAAATTGTTCTTTTCTCCCCTATATTCTTCATGTTCTTATCTATCTTCGTGGAATGTGAACAAAATATCATTATGCCTCCATTTCTAGGAACAATGATATGAAATCATAGATCCAACCTCATGATGACCTAGTGAAGGTGTGATAATAATATAGGTGGATGGATCGATGTATTTCAAGAGGTACGTTTCTTCAAGTGACTTTCGTACGGATGATAGTAATTGGTTTTCAGAGACGATAGGTGGACTGAAACCCACCATTTAGGTTTTTCAATGGAGAGAAGACCTAGAATATTTAGTTTGGAGGTGAATGGATCCTCAAATCATATACCAAAGGATCAAAAAAGGTGCGTAGTGGAAGAATAAGAATTTTGGAAAATGTTTAAGAACACGATGTGTAGTCCGGGCTACAATGTTTGTGGCCCCCACTTAGTAGAGACTATAGTTTCAAGAGGCCATAATGTGTTTTCGGGATTATGAAACCGGTCACATGGCATGTGGGACCTTTACCTGAGGTACAACGTGTATCTCGGTAGGTACAAAAAATGGTGTGAAGTATATGGCTTTCCTATATGGTGTGTACCGCACCACAAGGCCAGACCTAGAAAAAATACATGGGTTATCCCATGTACTGGTACACTATCAGGAAAACATGGGGTGACATTGTATACATGAATAGATCTAGAGTACATATGTGGACCCAATATAGTAGGATACTGAATATGACACTTTCTACATAGTGTGTATACCTCTTCTACATGACATGTTTAGATGACACAAGTTGATGAACATGGGGTTTATCTAGATATAAGGGAGAGGACGTGTGACCCTAATACAAACTATTTAACCATTCCTACAAGGATTGAATCTTTTTTCCATTATTTCGTGGACATGTTTCATTAGGGTTGGTACCATTTCTTATTCCTATGATGGTTAGTTGTTATTGTTTCCTATTTAGAGGAGTATGGTCCCATCAACATGATTTTTTAGATATATTTAGGAATTCCATCTAAAAGGCTTGAAGTAGAATCATATATCCAATCTTGTTCCCTAAGAAGATTCTTTTTATTATCCTGACCAATCCTACTCGACTTCAATCATATACATTGTAGGTAAATCATGATGAGTCTTGGTAACAACCCATGTCCCAAGCAGAGATCCTCATATATGTATCTTGATCTTCCTCACTCATAGAGTGAGTACACCCAGAGTGTTTGTATCATATCTCTCTTCAGATTGATTAGTCTACCTCACTTAGGGTGGTTTTCGATGAATAATACATTTCAAGATGTTGTCATCAGTGTTATCAAACTAAATAGTTTGTTCTCTCATACGAGTTTCATTGTGGAATGTTTATATTTAATGTATTGCACTGGTATGTGGTAGTAGTGACATAAATTAAGATAATTGGTTGAGGTTTGAGTATAATTGGATATTTTCTTGTTATATATATGGTAGAGATATACTATGTAGAGATAGTTATTCCTTTACATTGTGTATTACTTTTTTGGGTTCAGGTTGTACGACTGAGTGTTGTTATAATCACCCTTGCATAGGATTTTCCTGCCCATGTCATGTCATGTGTAGATGAGAAACCATTTTATGGAGCCATGGTAGACCAGGACCAAAAAAAGCATTATAAGCTCATAGATGCTGAGGTTTTCATTTAGATTTGAGTAGTAGTCCCAATAGCTTTTGATTATAGGTTTGACTTTTCAGTGATCATGCTCTTCTCTTTTGGTGGGATTATATTCTGGGATGGATTAATTTACTACACATTACATTCATGTGGTACTTTGTTAGTTAGGTTTAGTGGTATATATGCATTTTTTTCTTGGTGGTTTTTATTTTTTAGTATTTGTGTCTTGGAGACTTCTGTATGTGTAAAGGTGCATATGAAATGCCTCCCGTATTAGTGATATGCCTACTCTGTTCTAGTCACTAGCCCCTAGCCCACTAGAGGTGAGCTGGAGGAGTCACAGCATGAGCCCCACTAGGATAGGTCGTGAAAATATCACTTAATTTTTTCAACTTATTAGATAGTTTTTTATATTGAAAAAACTAATAATGTTATGTTGGATTCTTTCACTAGTCCATTCAAACCATTTTCTAATGAACCACTACATTCCTCAACATCGATTCATATTTTTCACATATATTTCATGAATAAATGTTCATAGAAAATTTAATGATTATTTTGTAATTTTTAGAATGTAATAAATTAATTATAAATAATGTAATTTGAAATGTCTTATTGACCCAAAAATATTTCAATTACAATATTTATGTTATCTTATTCTCAATTTCATCTTCAAAAAATGCAACGTTGAAATCCCTATAAAACTATAAAACAAGGAACATTGAAACAAAAAAAATCATAACTACCACTTCAATCCTGACATAGTATTTTATTTTATTCAATAAATCTATATTTTATGATGAAAAGTTTAAATTATAGTTTATCATATTTAAACAAAGAACATGGAATTTGTTCCTTGAGAAAAGCATCTATCATTGAGTAACCTTTTAAAAATATAAAATAAAATATATATCAAAATATTTAGTTAAGATAATAGTTTACATGATGAATAAGTCACATATAATCAACATATTAAATTATATTAACATAATAATATGTTTTATTAACATTAATTTATATTTATACTATTTTTTATTTATTATATGCGATGATTCATTAGTTGATAGACATGTACCAGGAATATTCATATGTTGTTCTAGAAGTGATTCTTAATCATAACCACCAATGGCCCTTATGGTGATTATGTGTACACTTATCACGTGATAATAGCTTAAATTTTGGTTAATTATTGAATACCATAGATGGGTTTTTGTTGGGTAAGACGTTTTTTACATAGGGGATGATGTTGTATTCATATTGGTAGATAATATTTAGCCATGGAATGGATGTATTATTAAAAAAATATATTTTCTACATTTTATAATGTATCAAAGGATATGTAATTATTACAAATGTCTTGGACTTATACAAATTCTAATAATTTCCATCATTAAACATTATAGAGATATATTATGATATAAAATTATTTTATTCATGTTCAAGAAATATAATAATTGATAATTTCATCCATAAAAGTCTAGAATACATGTGGGTCGGGGCAGATAAATGTCATATTGGATGTTGTGTCTCTTCAAAAATAATGAAAATTTTTGATTAATATAGTCACTAAAATTTGAAAGATATACCTTGGATATTGATGTATGATATGTGAAATATTTTTTAATAAAAGTGTATAAAAAAATTAAACAACCAAACTTGTCATAGTATGTTGTTCATAGGCATATCCACCAAAATTTACTAAAAAAAATAAAATATATTATATGTGTGACATAATATAAAATCCCCCCACATAATTTTAAATTAAATATAATAAATAATAACATAGTGTATATCCTTGGGTGTGAACCTCATCCACACCCAATCGTGGGATATAAGATGATAATATAAGGCTAATATTTTTGGAAAATTTCAAACATTTTCTACATATTCAATATTGGAGTTCCCTTTAATCTTCATGTTCAATAATATATATATATATATATATATATATTAAACATATTTGATGTATAATTAATGGAAAAAAATCAAAATATAATATTTTAAATAAATCAATAATAATAGGTATATGTTTATGGAAATATAAATGGATGAAAATAAATAAGTAAAAAACATATCTCATATTAATTTCTCACAAAGAATAGATATGCATATGTCATATCAAACCATTAAAAAAATAACTTACATGAACTAAATTAATATTATAAAGTTATAAACATGTAAAACATTACCATTTATGGGTAAACTATTCTTTTTATCAATGTAAATATTTAAGGAAAAAAATATAATTTTGAAATTATCATTACTCGACGAAAAATAGTTACTAGGTTGGAAATATATGAATATAAGAGGATAAATTGATTTTTATTATAATTTAATTGCTAAGTATATACTTTTTTATGATAATAAAAAATAAGTAAATAAAAACGTTATAAGATCTCTTATAATGAGGGAATAATAAATTCACCAATAGTTAAACTTGGGGAGAGTAATTCCAAGAAAAGAAAAATTTTAATTTTCATTCGACACACCATGATGGGAGCTTAGTAGCATCAAATTTCTAAATAATATATGAAATATGTTGGGTTTCAAGAACTAGAAGACATGAAAATACAGTATCAAATCCACTTCTCGTATATAATTGGATAAGTGAGATGATTTTGAGATCCCTATTGTCAAACCATTCCTACATAATGATTAGTCACATAAATAGTGAACCTTGATAAAATACTGAAGTGGATAAAGATGTTGGATGGAGGAGAAGATATTGAGTGATAAATGGAGGTATAAAGATACTAGAATTATTTGAACAATAGGGAAAACAAATTAGAGTATGATAGTCAGATGGAAATGGTGAAAACTAAACATATTCTAATGGTATTTTCATAAGTGTATTCTTCATTCATCGACCCAAAAAATGATTGGACAATAGATTTAATTGAATCCCAACATCCCAAGTACATTGAAATGATTTGAAGTAAATGTCCACTAGGTACCATGAATATGATTAAACATGACCCATATACATTTTCATCCATAGTTTTTGAAAAATCTTATATACTTCATTTAAATTGATAATACACAAAAGAGACACAAATATTGATATTAAGGAGGTAAAACTTAATATAATGGATAATAAAGAACCTTGTAGACCATTTTAGAATATATTGGGGGAGGGAGTGGCTCAGGAGATGGAAACTGTTTAATAATTACAAATTTTTTCACCATATTTAGAATTCATTGACTATTGTTAGGTAAAAAAATTGGAACTATTTTATATTTTAATAATCATTAATCTAAATCATCTATTCATACGATGAAAATAAACTTGTTGAGGTGTTTTACATGGTTTGGTACAAAGAGATACTCTATTACATGATATGTATATACCCTTATATTGACTAAACACTCTAATATCCAATAATTAAGGATAGTGGATTAGGGTTTTATACAATTACATAGAGTATCAATATTTACAAACGTTTCTACTCAACACATGCATTCTCTTAACTACATATAAATGGAATTATATGTAATCTACAAACAATGGTTATTTTGATCCATAATGGAACAATATATTTCCTGAGTCACAATGTTTCTAGGTAGTCTATCCATAAATATACTAGAGTTAGATACTAAGTTCATCTTGGGTGATATATCTGGTATGGTCTATAATAATGATGGATTGAAATCAAATTTCTCAATCAACAGACATTAGAATCTCAAAATTCATTCAAATATTCATGATAGTGTATATGAAACTCAATCTAAAACATATATCTTATTCCAAGAAATTCAATAGAAATATTCACCTCGATTTATCTCTAATCAACCAATTAATAGATTGACACTAAATGTAAATAGAAACATATAATCGTAATTTCTTATATTCTTATTCTCACTCCTTTTGAAATCTCAAAATAATATTATATTAATGGTCATATACTATTTTTATTATTATTATTCTTCATCTCTATATATTATACTAGATTCCTAATCATGTCTTCGTAGAGATGATGTTTATATTATAAAAATGCTAAATTGTTACATCAAAATTTTAATGATAAACTAGAAAAAAATTTCAATATTTTGTAGAAAATTTCATTTAAATTCACATCCACAAAATAGAATGAGTGGTCAAATAAATTATTTATATCTAGTATAATTATTAAAAATGTTATGATAAGGGTAAAATAAATTCATCAGTATAAAATAATGTTTTTTGAATATACATTATATGTTTCTATGTATTCCAATACACAAAATTTTCAAACCAGGGAGTATTTACCAAAATTCATTATAGATTTATTCTTATTTTGAAACTAGGATAAAATAAATATTTTTTTATGATAAATTATCCTCATATTTATCTCTGAAAATTATGTCAAGTAAGATATGATCTTAAATTATTTTGATGATTCATTAGTCGATAATAGTCATATTTGTAGTGTGGAACTAATATTTTTGTATCAGAATTTCAATAAGCAATTGTACAACCAATACTGTTGTATCTATATAAATTTTATGATCATTGACCTCTTTCATTTATCAAGTTTTGTAAAAATTAAAAGGATTCTATAACAAATTCCTCATGACCTTTTAATAAACCCTTTGTGAAATTGATATAACATATGGCAGGAAATGAATCATATTTTAATGAAACATCATCTACATTATTATTGAAAACCTCATAAATTCAATTTATATTCAATCCTTACATTCCCTGAAAATAAAAATTCAATATTCACTAAAACATGAATGTATTGTGGTTTCAAAAATTGTTATTTCATTCAATGTTCAAGAGAGAAGAACAAGAATATTGTTAATTAATTTCTTTTGAGATTTTGAATTGTTTGAAATTTTTTTCATATCATCATAATAATTCCATTCAATCGATGAAGATAAGCTCAACGTACTAGAAATAATTCGATCACAAATTAGGAATGTTGTTTCTGGTGTTGAAATAGTTTTAAAAAATAACTCTTATATTAATATAAATTAAATTAAGCATCCTCATATTTTAAATTTTTAATCAAAATTTTTCATCAAGAATAAAATTAAAGAATTCATAAATTATTGATGTTTAATGTAGAGAAATATAGAGTATTTAATTTGTAAAGGATTATATTTTGAGATTTCTAAAAAGTTGTATAAGTATTTATATTAGCTCTAAAAAGATTTATGATCTTTCCTTACTAAATAATATATATTATTGGAGTCCTTGTGATGTGAAGTGGAATCATATAAAAATTCTTTACAATCAATGAAATACTTTGTTCATTACAGTTATATGATTGAGAAAAAATATTGAGGATCAATTTAATGAATTAGGTTGTACGCCTAAAGTGTTACATTTTGATGCAATGTGTTACAATCACATTTTTGAAATCGATAATCTTAGGTATTATCAAGTTTTTTATGAACACTAATATACATACTTTAATAGGTATATTCAAACAGACCTATTATTACTCCCATTCTTATAGGGAGATCCTAAAATCATTTATAAATTTATTAAAAATAGTTTTTTATTAGTATATTTCAAAACACCTTTTGATCCATTTATTTTTTCTTTCAGATATTTGTTTCTAAATATAATATGATTTTACTGAATAATGCTTCCATATCAAGTGTGACTATTATGAAATAAATTTTCCACCATATCTATTAAATATTTAATTAATTAATTTGTGAATAAACACTACATAAATCAACTAAACTCCGTTCATATCAGTATCATGGTTCTATTCATCTTTCGAGCTCTCATCTAATCATTAAAAATGATTTATAACTGATTTTCACAACTATATATCCCTTCATCACTTTGGTTCAATTTCCTGATTATCTTTTATTTAAACTTCTATAAATTAATCTTGAACACATGCATTAACACTAGTAACATTATTGTATTAATACCCAAAATTTTAATCATATAATATAATATGATGATATACACAAAAATATGATATTCCACGTATAAAATGAAAGACAACTCATTATCCTACATTACCCATACAAAACAGGTAGCTAATATTATTATTTATTGTGTGGTCACTGAATCCATTATTGGGATTATCACTTCTATTTCATGACATTGATAGTGACAAAAATATATAGTGATAATAAATCATATAATCAACCCAATTTCACTAAAATTTCCTTAATTTAATGTTTTTTTAATTCCATCATTACTTCAATACTCATAGTTATTCCAATCCCCTAAATTGATAACGAATTACAAGTGATGGAATATTTCATACACCATAATTCATGGATTTTGTCATCAACATTAAATTCCATGTCTTTTGACCATTATAATGAAATATTTCTAGAATAGGAATGCACCGCTGACTTATCCTATATGATTCATCATATAATCACTAAATGTATTCTTGGGAAAACATGTCCAAAATTAGGTCACCAAAGTAGCCAATTAAATTCTATAAATTATTTCCAACTCATATAATCCATTATCTGGAAATAAGAATGTGATAATTTTAAACACACATATATATATAACAAATAATATTCCCAAAACAAATCTGAATGTTTTATATCAGGTAAACAACATCCCATTTTTTTAGAACCCCCAATAATAAATATAGTGGTTATACATCATAACTCAACGGGGATGTTGAATATCATACATTAAACATTTTAAATTATTAGTACGTCCTAATTTCCAAGTTTTAAGAGTATAGATTTATTTTAAAAAAAATGACTTCTAAATCTTTCTACTCATGTGGTTCACTTAGTATATATGAACCTGCAATTCCCATCACTACAGATAAATAAAAAATAAAAAATAAATGGTTGATGTTCCACTAATGTTTTATTTTACCACTTGTTCATATACATATTCCATAATATACATAGTACTATATTCACCTATGATAGAAACACATATTGTATCATTATTTTTAATCTAGTTCCACTACTACAAATTTGATCTATACCAACAAACCTATAACAACATTTTGGGAAAATTCATTGGTATAGGTAAAATAGAGAGACTGTATACCAATGGTTTTCCCAAAACCATTGGTATAGTTTCCATTAAACAAACTATACCAACATGTATGGAAAACAAATAGTGGGATAAGTCACTTATATGTATCTATACCAATAGTTTTAGCCAAAAGATAATGACTATTAGCATGGAATCACAAGAACATGGAGTAAATATATTCATATTATAATATAACATAATTAAAATAATTTTTTTTTAAAAATAATAAGCATAATTCATGGATCCCTACCTCTTTAACATAACATAGTTTATCAAGATAACAACCACCTCTAATCGGTGTCTTGACTCACTACCCAAACCCCATTAAATTTTATAACATAGAAACATTACCTAATTAATTTTATGGATATATAATTTTAGTGTCACCCATCACATAGTGATAATCATACATATGTTTCCACTCAGGGGTATATATACCATAGATAAATCTTCTTCATGTTTAAAACCCCTGAAAAAGAATAAGGTTTCATGGTGTTGATTCAAGGAATAAATGAAATCCATAAAAATACATTAAAAATAGAATAATGAATTATATTGATTTATAAATTCATATCCATGAGGATATTAATCTCAAATTTATCAGTTCTGCAGTATAATAATCCATGTGAATGAAGAAACCCACTTTGGTTAGTTACTCCAAAATAGGAAAATGATATTTTAGGTAATGAGTGTCTATATATCCCATTAAATTCATAATTGGACTAGAATGGTTCCATAAAATTTGATGACTAACTACAAAAACTATTCATGGTTTAAAAATATTGTAAGAGGGTGATGGTTTATAAGAAATAAGAATTTGTATAACCCCATAATATCATCTTTTATTAAAATTAGGTTTTTTGATGTAATACTAAAATATTTATAGACCTAGAAATATAATGTATTTTAAAATGTTATATAAAAATTAGATATATATATATATATATTATTAAAAGTACATGAATTTTTTTCCATAAATGGGAGATAAATAAATACAAAGCATAAGAATAACGTTATGAGAGGATCACAACAGATCTCATCCCTTTATATCCAAAAGTATTATTCACTTGTAATTAGAATTTGTTATAATTAAATTAATTCAACTTAAAAATTAATAATATATCCCTTTACCAATAATAACATTACTAGTTTATTTTTTTCGTATGTTATTTATTTGTTATATATCTTCTACTGTTCTCGGTTATCTGAGCTAGTGTGGTCATTTTTAATGTGATTCAGTTAGCATGTTGATCATTGTTATGTTTATATAAAAAAAACAAAAATAGGACGATTTTCTATAATTGTATAAGAATCATATGTATACATGAATTTTTTTAATTTCATCTATTTTAGGAGTTAATGGAAAATAAACATGTTATTAATGTTCATGTTGTAATCCACACACATGAAAATACGACACTTTATTTTTTCTATAAAACTTGATGGAGGTATAAAAACATCATTAACAATATAATGTATATAATTGATATATAGGTAAAATATTTATTCATCATGATCATCCCTTTTTACTATCAATTAATGGTGGTGTGGAAAATAAATAATAATGCTTGTTGAGGTTGTGGTCCTTTTTATTGCACGATCAACATTTATGTTTTTCTTGGTGTATGCATGTGGTTAATTTTTTTAAATCAATATAATGACACATCAGTATATAAATTCTGTATAATCCTTCATATTAGTGTGATTAGGGTAGATAATGATACGTAAAATTATAATTGAATTATTGATAAGAAGAAATACCTATATATGGGACTATGATTTTTGATTCAATTCTCTATAGAATGGAAGGACTAGATTTAATTAATTATGAAACAAATCATAGGTTAGCTATAAATTTTCTATGATGAGATAGTGAAAAGATATATTTCATGAAAATTGAATGAAAATGGTAACCTTTTGGGGTGGAAGTTTCTTCTTTTACAAGCCATGTAATTGTTATTTTGGGAAAAACATTTACTTTTTAAGTTATTCCATTAAACAATTCAGAGGATAAATGATTATGTAGATTAATATATTAATGTATTGGAAATGAAATTATAAAAACCCATCCAATAAACTCATTTTTGGGACACCATTGAGTGATCTAGGTGATATTTAATTTAACATTTCACATTACCCATGTGTAAATTTAACTAATAAGTTTCTCTTTTCATTAATGTTAACAAACTAAAATGAATTTGAATAAAATTTCCCTTAAGAAAAAACTTTAGTATTAATATTATTGAAAAAAGTTTTATATTATCATATAAAAAATACAATTATTAAGAATTTTATGTTTTTAAATTATCTTTCTATGGTAATTTTTATATATAATCATTTTTTACGAAAATATTCATGTTGGATTAAAATTATTATTGTCAATAATTTTTATAAAATATATTTAATCATTATAAATAATATTATTTTTATGTGATATTATGGTAATTAAATAACCAAATACAATTAAAATGTTAATTAATTTATACAAAATACATGTAATATAATTCATTGTTAATATATCCAATTATTTATGTTTTAATAATGTTGTTCACGGGCTTAATAAGATCAAATTATATTTTAAAAAGTATAATTTTAGATCTCAATTTAATATTTGACCACATATATCAGTTTTTTTACCATTTGGTCTTTTCTTATAGTTTTGTAAAAGTCAAGAACGTATTTATTTTCATAAAAACATTTTTTTTGGAAATAAAGACATATAAATCAACAAAAGGATGAATAATTATTTTATGTAAAATTTGAATAACTAAATACAAAATAACTCAAATATAATCTATATATAATTATATATTATATATATATTTACATATTGGGGATAATACAAAATATATGGATAAAAATATAAATTTCAAAAAGTTGTTTTTATACATTATGTTGTTTTAGTATTGTTTTATATGAAAATTATGTTTAGATGATATTTAGAATATTAGATCAAATGTGGATACATAATATTTTATTTGTAAATTTTTTTCATTGATTTCTAAATGCTTCATAATATTCATTTCATAGTGAGTGAAGAATGTTTTTGAATTTCAAGGAATATATATATATATATACTGATGTAATGGGATGTTACATTCTTCCACAATTTAAAATTTCTCCCATGAAATATAAGTATAAATACGATTGTCTAAAATGTTGATAGTATTTATGTATCATGGTATCTTATGTTTTTCACATTTTCTCTTATGACATACGGTGCCTCAATTTTACTTTTCTGATGTGAGTTTTTGTTTTGCACCAATAATTTTAATTTTTTATCCATGATATTCGTTATATATCATCATAAGAGATATCATCTTCTAGTTGCACCACCTCATGATTTTGTACATATAATTGGTCTTGTAATTTAGTTCACAACAAGTATACATGGAAAAAAATGTAAATTTTTCAGGTTCTAAGGGATTTCTAGTTGATATTCCATACCTTTTATATGATCTATAATATAATAAGGGGATTAAGTATATAATTCATAAATTATATTTCCTACCAAACCTCAGATCTCATATCCATTGGGATATTTTGAGAAACAATTTACCACCAACCACTATCTCCAGGACTCAACGATGGTTATTAAAATTAATATTTTATCGACATTGTTCTATTATGATGTTCTATTGAATGACCTGAAATTTTCTCTCAATTATTTTTCCATACCAGGTACTATAAAAATTAATTAACCTAATACATACACACACTAATGTGTTCTATATATCTTCCAATAGAGTAATTTTTACTGAAACATTTTGGTTCATGAGTGTAAAATTTTCTTGTATGAGAAATCAACTAAAGTAATATTTTGTTTCACTCATCACATGATGAATTTAGACTATTATATCTACATATAAACAATTTCATCTATAGATAATTAAGAGTTCACTTTAGTATGGTTATGATATACCATTCATATGTTCGACTTTATGCGTATAACATTCCAAAGACTCAAATAAAATATTGGGGTGAACCAAAAAATCATGATCATATACAATTGATATTCATATTCCATGAAAACCCCGCCTCACCCTTAAGGATTTTAATCTAATTTTTGTTTGAATTGGTGTTCTATTTAATTGAAAATAAGTGATATAACATTGAAATATGGTCCAAAAAACAAATTTCTTTTTCCCTTTTGATGTTTATCTGATGTCCCATTAGAAAATCCATAGTGAATTTTCCCATTTCTAATTTGGTAATAGAAATGGTTTCATTATCCCTTTGTAACTTTTCATCATGGATTTGACATGGTAAAAGACAACGAACATATGTATATATAGAAATATCATTATTCATATTCTCCCACCAATATTTATATTTTAGATTTTTATATGTCTTTGAATGTCCTGGATAGATGGAGAATACTGATCTATGACTATCATTCAATATATCCTCATTCAAATCATGGTTAAAGGGTACTCAATGTAATTTTAGTAATCTCACAAATTTGTCCTAATAATTCATGATCATTTAGTTTTCTGTCTTTATCTAGACATTTACCTTCTTATTTATTTTAAAACAACCCTTTTTATCACTACTATCCCACCCATGTATTGGTGGATTAGGATGAATTTGGAATGGTTTTATTATTTTACTAAAATTATCTATCCCTTATATATCGGTTTCATGTTTAGTATGTTCAACTAATTTTCTATCCCCATTAAAGATAATTTTCCAGGATCCTTTCCCTATGGGGAATATTCCACAGAGGGTTAATTCCACATATTTTAGTGGATTGAGTAACTATATTATTTGATCATCTGTAATCATCTTCATAGGATCTTATTATTCTACTTCTAAGTAAATATACAATTAAGCCTCTTATGAATTTTAAATATTTTAAAATTCTCCCATTTGAGATAACATTGAAAAATGTATATTCAGATGATTTCTATAGCATTATGTAGGTCATATGTTTTATAGTTCTTCTAATAAACATTTATTTACCTATATTTGTAGGATATTACACTGTTATTTTTAGTATTACACATCACACCCCATTAATTTAAGGATTTAATTATACACTGAATATTTATCCACATGTGTATTATTTAGTTACGGGTGTACAGATAATCCTCTTTTTTAATTCCAAATATACCTATTCACATTAATCAATCCTGAAAATCATTATTCCAATACTTTCACCTTCGTTAGTGGGCTTTAAAATCATGAAACAATTCATAGAAAATCATCAATAGTTCCCATGTCCTTGAAAAAATAGTTTCTCACAATTGAAAATTTTGGTTTGTAACACTCATAAATTTTGTTTTTCATTAGTGAGTCCACATATACCACATTCATTGTGATAAAAATATCTATGAATTCCACTTACTAAAACCAAAATTCACATTTTATGTACATTGAAAAGTACTTTTATTTTAGTAATATTATATGTATTGATATCAAATATGCTTAATTATTCTTCATTAATTTACATTATATATTTATATCATCTATAAGGACTCCCAAGAGTATTTTTGTTGATCAATATATTAATTGGGAGAATGAAACTTGGAGCAGCATTTATTAGTCTAAATTGCATTCCTATGAACATATTAATTTTTTTATCTTATATGAAATGTAGTTTTAAAAAATTCCTCTTACTTTCAATTTAACTAAAAGAATTTTAAAAAGAGTTAAACCATACAAAACAATTTACATATACAGTACAAATCCAATAGGTAATCAATTAATGGAAATAATACTTATTAATTTTCCTAGCATTGTTTATTTTTTGAATCTCAATGAAAAAAGACAATGAAACAAACTTATTGTTAATAACAAGAACTAGTTTACCCAATGGAATGGTATATGGGAATATGGAATCCAATTCCACGTGTTCATATAATTGTTCATTGAAATCATCTAGTTAAATCAGTTTTATTATATGTAGTGTATTGGATATCATAAATTGAATATGTATATGTTCAATTAAGATCTCAAACCCTCTATCATGACAAAAAATATGTTACTCATTGAAAAATAAATCAAACAAAAACCATATAACAGATACATATTCAAGAGTAGACCTCCAAGTTGATTAAATAATTATATATATATAGGATTGATAGTACGAGAAGAATATTCTTTCCTATGGATAATATTTAAAAAATGATTCATGGAATGTCATTTCATTTTCTCTGTATTTTATGTGTGATATATAAAATAAATAAAAATCCATTCCTTGAGTAAAATCAAATACAATAAAATGAATTATAGAAATGTATACAAGATATTTTACCATTTATAACAAATAGTGATATGTTATGTACGTTATTTGAATAATTCCTCCATAATTATAATCTTTATATAATTTAACCTATAATATTTGTAGTGATGTAGAAAATTTTTTACAAATCCCAAATCATTGGAATAAATGACTAATACCAAATGAATAGTAAATTTATTCTTCATAAAAGAATAATCTAAATATATTTTATTAAATAACTATCTGGGTAACCCTTTATTGGAGTGATAGAATAAGTTCAACTATAAACACTAATATGTTGAGGTTGTTGTTATTAATTTTTTGGAAAATACTTGGATAAAAGAATTGATTTTTAAAATTTCCCTATAACTTATTGTTTTATCTTTGAATTTAAAACTAAGTATTAATATTGAAATTTATTTCTTTGAAAACATTCATTGGGTTTTTCCTCATAGTTTGACATGATTTAGCTACTTTCCTATTATTTCACTCATTAATAACATCATTGTGCCCTAGATATATTTTCCAGGATCTTTGTAACGACCCGAAATTTTTTAAATAAATTTTGTTTCCCAATTTTATTTGTTATTGTTATACTCAACAAAAATGTTTTATTTGATAAACATGATTATAATTAAAATGAGATCAGTGGTTTTTGACTATTATATAACCATCGGTCAATTTGACCGCTGTGAACAAAATGTTTTGATATAAGTAATATCGGTTAATTATTATAGAAAGAAGATTCGATGGCCTCACCTAGTAGTCTTGGACTGATCGAAGCCCATCTAACAGAGCTTGGGAAGGAGGTTGCACCACTGGGCTTTTCTCTGGATCAAATCCAAGCCGAACTTCATCATGTGAAGCTGGAACTGAATCACCTTCGTGAGAAGTTCAAACTGATAGAAATTACTACTCGGGCAATGTTGACTGAGCCGCCCCAAGCTTCTATCACCCTAGCACACCTTACTCTTAGGTCCTATGCTGGTATTATAAGGGGTTATGTAACGAGACCGTAACTACCTTGTGTAATCCTTGTTTTAAATAAAAATTGGGATTTCTTCTTATGATGATGTTTATGAATTTTGAAATGACCGGATAAATATAGTATGCATATTTTTGATGAATTTTAGAAAAAGGATATTTTAAATATGTTTATGTAAACCCTAAATAATTAAAAATGTGTAATGATTTTCAAAAAATGGTCTTCTGCAATTATGTTCAGTACTAAATTTAGAGTCTAATAAAACCAACTTGATTTTTGATGAATAGTAAATTATGAATAGTGATTTTATGATTAGGATTAGTAATATGACCAAATGGATTAGTAATCTTACTTAAAGAAAGTTTTAAAATAATCTAGGCACCTTGATTAAGTAATGTGATTCAATAAAATAGTTAAATAATGGTTTCATTAATTATTATTCAAGTATTAGTTTTTTCGGGTGAATAGTGTTTTTTAATTAAAAATTTAATTAAAAATAATTAGAAAATTATTTTTATAAAAATGACTTTATTTTTGAACTCAAAGCATCGATATTATGTTATGGTAATTTTTAGGGTTTTTTCTGAAAAAATGAATTTTCGATGAATAGTGTTTTTATTTAAAAATTAAATTAAAAATATTTAGAAAATTATTTTTATAAATTGGATTTCATTTTTGAAATCAGAGCATTGATATTTGGTTAATGTGAAATTTTGGGATTTTTCTGAGAAAGTTGAATTTTCAGTGAATAGTAAAAATACAGTTTTAGGGTTTCGGTATGTTTAATGACATCATAACGGTGTCATGATGATGTCATGAGATCTTTTGAGGGTTGGCCGGCCAAGGGTGATGAATTATTGTTTTGGGGGCCCCATGTGGCCTAACTCCATGATAAATGACAAGGGAGAGCACATGGGTTTGAGAAAAGCACATGTGAGGTGTCCCTTGGCCATTAATGCCTTGTCCCCTCACTTTCCCTATAAATACCAAGACCTCCTCTCATCCATTCGACTCCCCACTCATTCCCAACGAATTTCTGGTCTCATTACCTCCCAAGGATTCCTCCCAAGGTTCCCCCAAGCCCTCAAGGTCCCAACCTTTGAGGTTTAAGAGTTACATTTTAAGGTAAGGGATCCGACCTCTCTCTTTCTTTTCAAGTAATCTCTTTTATGTCATTTCTTTTATACTCCATGTTCTTATGTTGGAGGATGTTCTTTTATATTCATCCTACTGCCTATTTCATGTTCATATGATGAGAAACCCCCCTTGATCTCATCAATTCGTTTTAAGAATGTTTAAGTGGCGCCGTTAGGCTGCCGAATTTTTAAGGGATACTTTCACCTTCCTCGTTTTCAAGTTCTATTTTCATTCAATTCTTTCATGTTACTTTTTATTATGTTGGGGTATGATCTCTAAATTATCATACTGATCTTTTATGATCATATGATGAGAGACCCCATTTGATCGCTTCAATTCAGTATTTTGAAGTTTTAAGTGGCGCCGTTAGGCTGCCGAATTTTTAAATGGTTCTTCACCCTTCTCGTTTTGAAGTTCTACTTTCTTGTCAATTATTTCAAGTTACTTTTTGTTATATTGGGGTATGATCTCTATATATATCATACTGGACTCTTATGTTCATATGATGAGAGACCCCATTTGATCTCTTCAATTCAGTATTTTGATGTTTTAAGTGGCGTCGTTAGGCTGCCGAATTTTTAAGTGGTTCTTCACCCTTCTCGTTTTGAAGTTCTACTTTCATGTCAATTATTTAAAGTTCCTTTTTGTTATATTGGGGTATGATCTCTAAATATATCATACTGGACTCTTATGTTCATATGATGAGATACCCCATTTGATCTCTTCAATTCAGTATTTTGACATTTTAAGTGGCGCCGTTAGGCTGCCGAATTTTTAAGTGGTTCTTCACCCTTCTCGTTTTGAAGTTCTACTTTCATGTCAATTCTTTCAGGTTCCTTTTTGTTATGGTGGGGAATTATCTCTATATCTATCATACTTAACTCTTATGTTTACATGATGAGAGACCCTATTTGATCTTTTGAAATCATTTTTGTTGATGTTTAAGTAACGCCGTTAGGCTGCCGAACTTTCATAAGAGAAATCTAATTTTTTTCCTCCTTCCATGTTTTTCATTTCAAATGGTATGTCCTTGAAATTTAATTACCATGATCATGTATCCTTATTATTCTGTCCATGTACTATTTTATGGGTCATTTATTAATGTTTGACCCATTTTACCTCTCTTTTAATGTCTTCTAAAACCTCAGAACATTGCCGTTATGCTGCAGAATTTCTGTCTCAAAATGTCTATCTCTTTTCTTCTAAAGTTCTTTTATTTTATTAAGTGAATAATCAAAGCTCTTTCTTCTAAAATGGTATTCACATATATACCAAAATTTTCTATTTTAAATTCTGGTATTTACATACATGAGACCCACCTTCCTTTTCTGTGGGTTTTAAAGTGATATAAAGATCATGTCTTTAAAGCAGTTTTTAAAAAGTTATGATTATGAAATGAAACCCATTTCCTTTATGCTATATGGGTTATTTATGAAATGTTTGATGATGATATATGTGGCTCACATGATAATAAAGGCAAATTTAAGGGTGCGCCCTGATAGCGCTCCAATGCATTGGGTAATGATGTAACCACTAGAGATTACAATTTTCACGATACCTTGGTGAATAACCTTGGTAATTTTAAAATGACACCTTGGGGATGGACCTTGGTGATATGTTCATGATTGTCTATGTTAAATGATGTAGCCACATCTTCAAGTTATGAAAAAGTTTTATTTTTATTATGATATGCCTCATGATTTCATTTTCATGCCTTAAAGTTCTTTTCATGACTTTATTGATGTATCTCAAGTTCATATGTAAAATGTTTCACTTGTTTCCCTTGCTAGGCCTTCTGCTCACCCTTCCTTTTGATGTATGTCCCCTGGTTATGGGATGCAGTAATGAGCCTAGGGTGAACATGAGGATAAGCCTTTCAAGTGTTTAAGAAGAATGTTTTTTTTTGTTTCATGTTTTATGTTCCTTGTTTCCAAGACACTAAACCTTAAAGAACCTCAGTTCCGTGTAATGGAATGAAAAGTTATGTTATAAAAAGACGGGATGCTATAGTTGGTATCAAAGGATGGTTTAGTTATTTGTGGAAATTAGGATATGAAAACTCTAGGAGTAACCCTATAGAAAAGTTTAATATAGGAAATCTTCCTGGTATTTTGGTGAGTATTGAGTAAGGGGTTGCCAAGAAAATACATCCCTGTCTGGATACGAGCAGGTAGAGGTGGCTCTGGCACAGATGTACATAGGGGTAAAACCCGAAAACACCGCTTTGAACTAGACTCGAACGGGAACTGGTAAACGACAACGGGCCTTGCTGCACTCTTGGTTACGACACTCCCGGGGGATATGCTTTGGTTAATTCATAAGCTTGGTATGAACCATTGTTAAAGGAACAAAGATAAAATAAAATAAAGGTTCACATAAGAATATATGATCATTCATAACCTAGATGGGAACCTAGGAGATCACAATTTAGGGTATACCTTTCATATACAAGTTATCCTTATATGCTTTCAGTTCCTTTTCATGATTATTAGCTAAGTACTTAAACCCCTAATTATGCTTTCTCTTCTTAGTTAATGGTGGGAAATGGAAGAACATGTCCCAAAAACCAATGTGATAGGAAATGCGATGATTTTAGAATTAATATGACAGGGATGATTAGGGGATTAAAATATGATTATTATTTTGGAAGACGTTCATTATTTTGGGAACCATATTTGATCGAGGTAAATAGATTACTACGGTATTTTCATTGAGGAGTAAGGTTGACTTATATTTTGAAGAATCGATGAATTTAAGGTGAACTTATAGTAATTTAGGTTACTTATGGGAATGACTAACCTATCTTGGGTAAAATATGTTTAGGTTAGCTACTTTTTTTATAAGATGTTAGGAGTGGTTGATGTTGTCTGGAGATGAACAATGAAGTTGTTTTGGAAGACTATGTTATCAAATCCTTATTGTATTTGGGTTTCAATCTTAGTTTGGTTTGTTTTGAGGAATTTTAAGGACCGTTATTTAGGGAATGGTCTATGATGAAATTTGGGTAGTACCATGGAACTTTGATGATTTAAAAGTAGTTTCCATTCCTATGGGATTCTTTCTTTTTGAAGAGTTGTTTTACCTTAACCTTTCAGTTTTTGGGATAATGTTTAAAGCTAGAATAAATAGATAGTTAATCTTTTGTAGATTATGTGATTCTATAGAAGATGATTCTTGTTCTTTTATGAGACCAAGTGTTTTTGAATTCTCATCATTTGGAGAAAAGATTAGTGTTGGTAGGGACTTGTTAAAGGATGAAACTCTACTTGAAGGTAGGTATATTTTCTTATGTTTTTGTTCTATGTAGTAAATGAAATCCTCAAATTTATGAAAAGAAACGTAAAACAAAAATGTTGTTGGTTTACGTTTCCTACTAGGTAATCAAAGACCGTTTACACACATCATAAGTTTGGGATTTTCTCATGGTTAACTTTCTCCTAATCATGTTCTCTATCACTCTCCCTCAGAACTTGACCCTTTGTTTTTTCCTCCATGTCCATGTTTTCCTACATGGAACCCTAGTGTGGGTTAACTCGGGCGACCTTTGTACTTCCCTTTCTTTATTTTAATGTAATAGTTTTACTGACTCCTTTTCCGATTAGGGACTTTCAATGAAATTTCAAAACCCAATTTTAAAATTGCGAGGACGCAATTTCTTAAGGGGTGAAGATTGTAACGACCCGAAATTTTTTAAATAAATTTTGTTTCGCAATTTGATTTGTTATTGTTATACTCAACAAAAACGTTTTATTTGATAAATATGATTATAATTAAAATCAGATCAGTGGGTTTTGACTATTATATAACCATCGGTCAATTTGACCGCTGTGAACAAAATGTTTTGATATAAGTAATCTTGGTTAATTATTATAGAAAGAAGCTTTGATGGCCTCACCTAGTAGTCTTGGACCGATCGAAGCCCATCTAACAGAGCTTGGGAAGGAGGTAGCACCACTGGGCTTTTCTCTGGATCAAATCCAAGCCGAACTTCATCATGTGAAGCTGGAACGGAATCGTCTTCGTGAGAAGTTCAAACTGATAGAAATTACTACTCGGGCAATGTTGACTGAGCCGCCCCAAGCTTCTTCACCCTAGCACACCTTACTCTTAGGTCCTATGCTGGTATTATAAGGGGTTATGTAACGAGACCGTAACTACCTTGTGTAATCCTTGTTTTAAATAAAAATTGTGATTTCTTCTTATGATGAAGTTTATGAATTTTGAAATGACCGGATAAATATAGTATGCATATTTTTGATGAATTTTAGAAAAAGGATATTTTAAATATGTTTATGTAAACCCTAAATAATTAAAAATGTGTAATGATTTTCAAAAAATGGTCTGCTGCAATTATGTTCAGTACTAAATTTAGAGTCTAATAAGACCAACTTGAATTTTGATGAATAGTAAATTATGAATAGTGATTTTATGATTAGGATTAGTAATATGACCAAATGGATTAGTAATCTCACTTAAAGAAAGTTTTAAAATAATCTAGGCACCTTGATTAAGTAATGTGATTCAATAAAATAGTTAAATAACGGTTTCATTAATTATTATTCAAGTATTAGTTTTTTCGGGTGAATAGTGTTTTTTAATTAAAAATTTAATTAAAAATAATTAGAAAATTATTTTTATAAAAATGACTTTATTTTTGAACTCAAAGCATCGATATTATGTTATGGTAATTTTTGGGGTTTTTTCTGAAAAAATGAATTTTCGATGAATAGTGTTTTTATTTAAAAATTAAATTAAAAATATTTAGAAAATTATTTTTATAAAATGGATTTCATTTTTGAAATCATAGCATTGATATTTGGTTAATGTGAAATTTTGGGATTTTTCTGAGAAAGTAGAATTTTTAGTGAATAGTAAAAATACAGTTTTAGGGTTTCGGTATGTTTAATGACATCATAACGGTGTCATGATGATGTCATGAGCTCTTTTGAGGGTTGGCCGGCCAAGGGTGATGAATTATTGTTTTGGGGGCCCCATGTGGCCTAACTCCATGATAAATGACAAGGGAGAGCACATGGGTTTGATAAAAGCACATGTGAGGTGTCCCTTGGCCATTAATGCCTTGTCCCCTCACTTTCCCTATAAATACCATGCCCTCCTCTCATCCATTCGACTCCCCACTCATTCCCAACGAATTTCTGGTCTCATTACCTCCCAAGGAGTCCTCCCAAGGTGCCCCCAAGCCCTCAAGGTCCCAACCTTTGAGGTTTAAGAGTTACATTTTAAGGTAAGGGATCCGACCTCTCTCTTTCTTTTCAAGTAATCTCTTTTATGTCATTTCTTTTATAATCCATGTTCTTATGTTGGAGGATGTTATTTTATATTCATCCTACTGCCTATTTCATGTTCATATGATGAGAGACCCCCCTTGATCTCATCAATTCGTTTTAAGAATGTTTAAGTGGCACCGTTAGGCTGCCGAATTTTTAAGGGATTCTTTCACCTTCCTCGTTTTCAAGTTCTATTTTCATTCAAGTCTTTCATGTTCCTTTTTATTATGTTGGGGTATGATCTCTAAATTATCATACTGATCTTTTATGATCATATGATGAGAGGCCCCATTTGATCGCTTCAATTCAGTATTTTGATGTTTTAAGTGGCGCCGTTAGGCTGCCGAATTTTTAAGTGGTTCTTCACCCTTCTCGTTTTGAAGTTCTACTTTCATGTCAATTATTTCAAGTTCCTTTTTGTTATATTGGGGTATGATCTCTATATATATCATACTGGACTCTTATGTTCATATGATGAGAGACCCCATTTGATCTCTTCAATTCAGTATTTTTATGTTTTAAGTGGCGCCGTTAGGCTGCCGAATTTTTAAGTGGTTCTTCACCCTTCTCGTTTTGAAGTTCTACTTTCATGTCAATTATTTCAAGTTCCTTTTTGTTATATTGGGGTATGATCTCTATATATATCATACTGTACTCTTATGTTAATATGATGAGATACCCCATTTTATCTCTTCAATTCAGTATTTTGACGTTTTAAGTGGCGTCGTTAGGCTGCCGAATTTTTAAGTGGTTCTTCACCCTTCTCGTTTTGAAGTTCTACTTTCATGTCAATTCTTTCAAGTTCCTTTTTGTTATGTTGGGGAATTATCTCTATATCTATCATACTTAACTCTTATGTTCACATGATGAGAGACCCTATTTGATCTTTTCAAATCATTTTTGTTGATGTTTAAGTAACGCCGTTAGGCTGCCGAACTTTCATAAGAGAAATCTAATTTTTTTCCTCCTTCCATGTTTTTCATTTCAAATGGTAAGTCCTTGAAATTTAATTACCATGATCATGTATCCTTATTATTCTGTCCATGTACTATTTTATGGGTCATTTATTAATGTTTGACCCATTTTACCTCTCTTTTAATGTCTTCTAAAACCTCGGAACATTGCCGTTATGATGCAGAATTTCTGTCTCAAAATGTCTATCTATTTTCTTCTAAAGTTCTTTTATTTTATTAAGTGAATACTCAATGCTCTTTCTTCTAAATGGGTATTAAAATATATACCAAAATGTTCTATTTTAAATTCTGGGATTTACATACATGAGATCCACCTTCCTTTTCTGTGGGTTTTAAAGTGATATAAAGATCATGTCTTTAAAGCAGTTTTTAAAAAGTTATGATTATAAAATGAAACTCATTTCCTTTATGCTATATGGGTTATTTATGAAATGTTTAATGATGATATATGTGGCTCACATGATAATAAAGGCAAATTTAAGGGTGCGCCCTGATAGCGCTCCAATGCATTGGGTAATGATGTAACCACTAGAGATTACAATTTTCACGATACCTTGGTGAATAACCTTGGTAATTTTAAAATGACACCTTGGGGATAGACCTTGGTGATATGTTCATGATTGTCTATGTTAAATTATGTAGCCACATCTTCAAGTTATGAAAAAGTTTTATTTTTATTATGATATGCCTCATGATTTCATTTTCATGCCTTAAAGTTCTTTTCATGACTTTATTGATGTATCTCAAGTTCATATGTAAAATGTTTCACTTGTTTCCCTTGCTGGGCCTTCTGCTCACCCTTCCTTTTGATGTATGTCCCCAGGTTATGGGATGCAGTAATGAACCTAGGGTGAACATGAGGAGAAGCCTTTCAAGTGTTTAAGAATAATGTTTTTTTTGTTTCATGTTTTATGTTCCTTGTTTCCAAGACACTAAACCTTAAAGATCCTCAGTTCCGTGTAATGGAATGAAAAGTTATGTTATAAAAAGACGGGATGCTATAATCTTTCATTACATATCCTCAATTAGTGGGATTTTTCACCTTATTTTAATCCTTGGTTTTATCATAGGATTCTATTGGGGTAATATTATATATCCTTTTTCATCTGGAGTCCACAAATAATCATATATTACTAATTACACTTTTAGGGGAATCATATTATCACTTGATATGTGTCAATGTATTAAACAAATATGGTGTTTTTCAAGTATAAGAATGAACCTACTATACGTGTAGTCAATATTTCATTAATCTCCCATTAAAGTGATGAATTATAATGTTCATGTATTATAAAGTTTAGTAAATAAGACATTATAAATTCATCTACCTTTTTCTTTAATATAAAAAAACCCATCTCTATTTTATGATGGTGAGTTCATGGGAGATAGTTATTGCAAAACATTTTGTTGAATTCATCCCACCCTATAAATTATATGTCCCATTTATTTTAATATCCATGATTAGTGTCCACCACTGATCATATTATACCGCAAACATATAAATATATAGCAAAAACATCTCTTTGTTAGTACATTTATAGATAGAGAATGTCATATTGACATTGATAATAATCTCTTCAGAGATAATGGGATCAACAGATCAACTAATCATTGTAGTCCTCTATGACATAATGGAAAAACTATATATTTCACACTCATAGAGTGTTTAATTCAATTAAAGTCATCACTCATAACAAGATTATGTTTCTGGAGTGCATCAATGATGTTCTTATATCCCATTTTTGTTATGATTGGCATTTAGTTAGGGTATTCAACACATTTTCCAGTATATATATAATTACAAAAAAATTCCTCATGTTATAATCCATTTCATAAAATTAACTAATGTTAGGATTCAGATTATATATATTAATGAAATTTTTAAATATTAATAGTAAACAAAGAAGGAGTATATGTTAAATAATATTAAAGTCCTAGATTATTAATATATCTGTTTCAATAGATGTTACTAAATTCTAAATTTATTTTAGATTCTGTAATCCAACCTATTTAATAAATTATATAAAATATGATTAAATACATTATAATGATTTCAAACTTTTATGTGATTTTTCTCATGTATATAGCCGATGTGTGTAAAACAATGTGTTTGGTAATGTGAAGTTCATCCCGCACCGGAATGTTTGTAGAGATACAGATGAAAAAATATTTTTAGTGTTTTTAAGCATATATGAATCTATAATAAAACCATATCCACATGTAGTATTTTAAATTTGATTTATTTTTAGTATGAATAAATTATCTCTAATTTACAATTACATCATGATATCATCATCTTTATAGGTATTTTCACTAGTTATCGTTAATCCCAATCTCTAATAAATTCAATACATTCCTCTCATTATAACGATAGAAAACCTGACCATAGAATCATATTATTCCATAACATTTAACATAGTTCAAATTAAATAATATACGATGATCTATTGTCCTATTTATTTGTAGGATAATATAGAAACATACAACATTTAAAAACATAACACCGTTTTCTATATTTAATATCCTTATAGTGATACCAACACCCATAAAAACTATTCATACTAACAAATAAATCTATGGGGTAATACATAAGGAATAAATTGATAAATAAATCCCAAAATTCGAATATCCATTATAACATAGAAAAGTATTGGAGGAATAAAATGATATCATATAGAGAATGACCATAAGTATGGAATCAGGGAATAAAAATATTATAATGTAAGCACATAGATCAAGATTGATAATTTCAAAAGATCATGGGGTAGAAATGATAATATAATACCATTACAAAATAATACTATTTTTATCAACATTACAATGGAATAAAAATAATAAGATAATGTTATATTACTCATTATCATATCATAGTTGACTAGAAAAACTGGAAACTACAATATTTAGAAAGTCTCATTTACTACACACTATGATATCTCATGAGATGAAAAAATGACCCAACATATCGGAGGGTAATATAATTATAAACCCACCCATTAAATAATCATGTTCATACAAATGTGTTCAACATGTCAATAATAATCTATCCTTGGGTTAATACATAGTAAAACTCCATGAGTTACAATTGGGATTCAATTTCATCTCTTAATAAATATCTAAAATAAATAACATATTTATTTATTAGAAAATAAAAAATTACATTAAATTTTAACTTCATATTTGGATAGAAATTCGGTCGTGATCATAGGGATCACTGGTAGAGTGATACATGAGATGGTGTAAAATAAATGGACCATATTGGTGATTAATTTTGAAATAAAAAAAGATATATTGATGAAATGGGATCGTTATTTTCCATTAACAAAATAGTTAAATGATAATATTGGTTTATAAAATAAATTATGGCTTTGACAAAATTTACTGTTTAAAAAATATTTTAAGGTAGAAATGGTTGACGTGAAATAAGAATTTTAAAAGTTACCATTAATTGGGCATCCATTAAAGTTTGGTATTTAAAGAAGACATGAATGATTTATAACCCAAGAAATAGATGGGTAATAATAAATGTAATTTATATATGGTTAGTATATTCCAATTTAAAATAATTATAATAAGGTAAATTAAAAAATTAGAGGAAAAATAAATATACTATTTAGATTCAATGTTACATGTGGAGTGTACTAAATCCCTTACCCTTATATCTGAATCCATTTTTCATATCTTTTATGTTTTATACTAAATTAAACTATGAAAATTTAAAACCATAATAAATAAGTTTACTAATATTAAACTCATTTATTAGGGTGTATTTATCATTATTATATGTTCATTTGTTAAATCGTTTTCATTCTTATCACTTACTTGAGATAGTTTTTCAATATGTACATGATTTTCTTGACATGTTGACCATGGTCAGATTTATCAAAAATTAAATTCATAACCTAAAAAATGTTAATATATTTCTAAGTTATATTTTTATAATTTTTTTATTAATTTCTTCAATATTTGGAGATAATGTAAAACACAGTTTCTTATTGACGTGGAGTTTATAGTCTACACGCACACAAAGACTGTACTTTTCATTTCCATAAAAAGGGACGGAGGTAAAGAAAAAATTAATTAATAAATTATTATTTATAGTTGCAAAAAAAAAATTTATTCATTATGTGAATCCTTGGTACAGTTATGGAAATTTTTTGATAATAAAAAAAAAGACAATTTTTACAGACAATAGTCATCATAAAATACACGAATGATTCATATGTTATTCTATGTTAATGTATGAAAATTAATAATTGGTTTCCAATAAATATAATGAATCATAATTAAATAAATAATATATAATCTATTATATAAATCATTTTAAGGATTATAAGGATGAGAAAAATGAAAAATAATGACTAAGAAGATGAAACAATGTTTTTGATGACATGGTTATCCTATATTATTATCCTTCGAAGTGAATGTGTCATAAGAACTAAGGATATAAAAAGTTTATAACTATTAGGTGTTTGATATATTATTATTAAATATTTATGATTTTATAGAGGATATTTAATTAATGTGAGGCCCTAGAATTTGTAGGAGGAATCCCTTTTATAACTAGGGAATAGTGTTGTTTTGGAAACATCTTCAATTATTCAATTATTCGATTATTCATTTACACTATTCAAAGTTCAAATGATCCATTCATAAAAAATTATTAATTTTTGTGGCTTTATAATGATGAAACTCTTCCTATATCCCGAGGTTAGGTTATCAGTTGAGTAATTTAAGTGTTTTTGCTTTCACATTTACCTTTACCCATGTATAACTTTAGTTAGGTAATTTTTACTTTCACCCATGTCAACTAATTAGAATGATATCCATTTATATTGATTGCACCAAACATATTTATTAAAATTATTTCAAGTATGGTTTTTATTTTTTCATGTAAAAAATAGTAAGATAACAAAATTTTAATTTTCAAATAAATAATATTATATCATAAAATATGTTTTTGAAATAATATGGGTTTAAGAAAAAATTCACATGTGTGTGAAAATTATAAATATTAGAAATTTTATTTGGGATAATTTGATTTCTTATTATTAAAATAATTGTTAAGGGAAATTAAAATCATTCCATTAAGGAATTAAAAAATTGATAATTTATTTAATTCATATAAATATAACATTATCCTTTATTAATGAAACTATTTAATTTTGTTTTAAAAAATGTTGTTCATGGATTATCTAATATAAAACTATATTTTAAATATAATAAATTCATGAAATAATTTTATACTAGATTAGAAAAATGGTTTTTTGATTATTCTGTCCATTATTTTATATTTTATAAAATAATTATAATTATAATTTTCTCAAAATACGTTATTCATATAATAATCTATATATTCAGAAAATGATTTAAAAAGTATACAATGTCTAATTTTATTGAATAAAGTCCAAAATAAAGTTAATTATATGTAATTATATTTATGAAGTTATATAATTAAAAATTTTAAAGTAAAAATACAAAATATATGGATTAAATAATTTATTGGGAAAATTTATCTTTAACCATTAACTTATTTTAACAAAATATTATAAAAACATTTAAATTTAATTTATTACAATATATTATATCATATATAGGTACAAAAGTTTATAAGTTAAATGGTTATAAAAATTACATTTTAATGTTTTGTAATTTTCAATTTAGTGCATGCGAATAAAATTATAGAAGTAAAAGTGAATTTATATATACTAAAATAATGGAATGTTACTAGAAAATTTATCTAGATATGTAAAATTATTGATTATATTAATTTTTATAGCCTTTTATTGGATTATTGATTTATATGCATTTTTGTTGCAAATTTTATCACTTGTCAAAATTTATTTATCTCTGATGGACTAGACTTATTTTCCAGAAAGAATTGTGATTTCGTTTGTTGATTTATTTAAGAAAATATATAATTTTTAAGATATTATGGTCATATGATAAATATAAAAATATTTACATCCACTTAATTTATCATAGGTGTCAACGTCATATTTTGATCAGTTATAGCATTTGAGGTCAATGATGGTATTGAACTTTACATAAACATCTTGATCTATTTGGTAAGAGTAGCCATACACATGTTTGTACGATGACCAATATGATGTAACATACCACACATTATTTCCTGATAATCTATTATTACTTTTTTGAGAAACATCTATTCTACAATATGTTTCTTCTTGGGAGATTCATGATTATTTTCTTTATTCTTTTATTGACTCATCAAGGTAGACATAATTTCATACTTCTTATTTTATGGTGATTCTTTCTTATCATTGATGGGTGACTAATACCTTTAGGTTTTATGTAAGTATTTATAAAAAAATTATAAAAAATATTCAAAATTATAAAGAAGTTTAAATGATATTGAAAACTTTTCTTCTATTTTATACTTATCAGTTTTTATAAAGTTTTTGACATGATTTTTATTGGTTTCATTCTTCCACAAATTTTATGGAATTATAATACTTATATATACAAACCCATTATACTAGAAATCAATTTTTTTATTATTATAATACAAGAAACATGAACACCTCCTATTTAATCATAGAAATTTTCAACTACATAGAATTTTTCTTGGTCGGTATTTTTTTTTTGATTTTAGATCAAAACCTCAATTTTGAAAATACCATTACATGGGAGACTTTTCATTATAATAATCACCTATTTAGTTAATTTTTTTACAATTAAAACTAATATTCTATACATCATATATAATATTGGTTTTTTGATATATATTTTCAAAATCATGATATTGAGCTAATTTAATGGAATGGTATATGGAAAATCTATTCTACTATGACTGAGGTGGTGGTTTCGCAAGATAATATCATGAATTTTTTACTACGAATATGAGTCCCATGTTAAGAAGGAACCAAATCTGAAAAATTATAGTATGTATATTTATTATAATATTATTGGGTTTATCGTGGTTGACTAAATTCTAGAATTTCATGCCTATTGATATATCATTATTCTGTATTATCTAACAATAATCTATCTTCACATGCATATTGTTTCTTAAATTAATTATATTCATTCATATATTATTATTCTATAACTTTATTATAAATCTAATTTACTTTGTTGGCTCAGAACATTATCTTGGAGTTCTTTACATTAATAGTTATTCTATTGAATATATCAACTGTATAAAACAATTATTTTATAAAAATTATCCCACTATAATTTCATTGTAATTAATAAAATGTTGAGGAATTTTTGCAATTTAATTTATTATACATTCATCATATCTAATTATATTTCATTAGAGTATTATAGATTTTCTAGAATGATTTTCCAATGTATCATTCATTGAATCAACCTATTTGTCTAACTATTATTTCTCACTATGATATAAAATCATATAATTTAGTACGCATAGAATAAATTCAACAGGGAGTATTTAGAGATAAAAAAATAATTTCATAATAAAAACATTCATTGATATATTGATTGTAACCTCATCATGTTTGGCACAAAATTAACTAATTTCATATCATGAATCTTTGTCCATAGTTTTATTGTATCAAAAACTAATTTTATTACATTAATTTAAAAGGTATAAATAAATATCCATTGTGGTCATAATCATATTCCAATCCATCTTCTTCATCATGAGTGTCAAAGTCTTGAAAGCGACCTATGTATGAAGGAAAATATGAAATATGTATTTATTTTCCATTAAATGATATCAGTAAAACATCCCAATATGAAAAAAAAATATTTTGAATATAATTTTAGTTATAATTAAGAATATACAAATGTAGAGGAAACCATTCCATTAAAAATAATTTATGTAACCAATGCATATTTGTAGAGACCACATGGTGTTTTAATGGTTGTTAAAATTTTGAAAATAATTCCACCCTCTATACCCCTTAAATTTCAACCTCTATTTCTAATTAGTAAACAAGTATCTATTTCATATTTTATGATGAAACAATTGACCACATTCATGAAAGTAAAGAAGATAAAATGTAAGACTTTTTTTAAAGGATATATAATGGAACCTACTCCTGGTGATGTTGGCAATTGATCTATTACTCGATTCAATAATTGAAAAATAAATAAATCAAAATTTTGATTTCATATTCCTACACACTATAATAGTCTCACTATGTAAAAACTTTCCAAATTCTCATAGGACATATCTTACCACTATTGGAACAAAATTCTTCAAAAACAATTATGTGGTCCCCAAGTCTCATGGTATTCTATTAACATATCCTTAGTTATATAGGATCTAATGAGTCACAGAATATATAAGAAGGGTGATTATTTGATGTTTTTGATGTAAAAGGTATCTAATTTTATAAATAATTTTTCTCAACCAATGTAATATTTCTTATTTAACTTTTAGAATAGTCCTCACATGATTTCATTACATCAAGACTTTCTATATAGAACTCAATATCTAACATAGATCAACTAAATAGTTATTGAATATATTTATTTTCCCTATATTTTTGAATACCCAGCCAGTAAAATTATCATACCCAAATAAAATCATCAAAATATATTCAGTTATTCCTCCATTTTACATCTCCCAAGTAAAAATCTATAAAATATTTATAGATTAATTTCCCAGAAATCTTATTATTAATCACTAAAATATACATGTATTGATTATTAATTATAAGAGATATATTTTAATTAAATTTAACTCAGAATCATTATTATTAACCACATTATTGAAAACCCCCTTATCTAGTTGCACTTACACCTATCTTTTTTATTCATTGTTTCTCAAACTTTACATTAAATCTCTTTTTTGGGGGAATCATTAAAGTATATTTCTTCTTTTATAAATATCATTAATAATACGGTTATATAGAAAAATTATAATTCAATATAAATAAAAACAATATAATACCATTTATATGTGTATATTTAATATCAAGAACACTTTTTCAACTTAAGGAGTATCCCAAAAATAATCATACAAAATTATTGTCATTTCAAAACACTATAAAAAAATATATTTATTTGTAAAATAATATTAAAAACATAATCTACTAAAATTATCCCCACTAAGATTATATTTTCAATTATTATTTTGGAATACAGGTATATATCAGTCATATAGGTGGTATATAACTCATCTTCTAGCATGAGAAACTCTATGTAAAATATTAAAACCATTTATATTGGATATGCACACTGATGGTGCTCAGTTTTTTCTAATCTATAATGACATGGTAAAATTCATATAAATTCATCTTATATCATCAAGAGAACTCAAAGAGAATATGATTAAACTGATTGAGGTTATTATAAAATGATGCCTGAAATTTTATTAAACATCACCTTCATTATTCATATAATCTGTAAAAAAACATTTTATTCATCAAGAAATACATTAAATGTGTATAAGAGATCAATATTTACTAAAAAAAGTTAATATATGGGATTATATATGAATCATGTAATCATAGAATGAAAATACCAACATAATAATTTTTTAAAAAATATTTATTTATAATTGAATAATTATATAAACATTATTTTCCATAATCCATTGATCTCCCAATTCAATTGATTAATGTCATCTATAATTTGTCCTAATTAAGGTAAAGCACCACATTAAATAGGTTTGTGATGTTTAAATCCTCAAACAATTATCTCATGTATCTTAACATATGATATTCATCTATGTCAAATTTAAAATATTGAATCATTATTTTCATCCAACAGAACATCCAAAAGTTTTATATATTTTTATATCTTACATCGTGATCATTTTAATCTTACCAATGTAATGTCTAATTTTTAGAGACATACAATAAGTGTAAAAAGACTTATGTTTATCCATAAAAAGTGATAAAAACATTGCTTTTTTAAAATATCAATAAATATCAAAGCCATAAAATTTCAAGTGAATTCCAATGAAGATATTGTTATGATATGTAAAAATATATAATTAGAACAGTAATACAATGGAGAAAAATTTTATGTGATCACATAAATAAATTATATATAGGTTTCTAATGTTAAACGTTTGAAAAAAAAGTGTTAAAATAATTACAGACAATTCATTACATTCATGAGTTATCTATTTTCTCATTTACTCTAAATTTCATACATCAAAAGTATTTTCAAATAGATTTCTTCATGCCCAAGTAATTCTACATAAATTTTCATTCAATATTCAATATTATTAAATTCACTTTATGAATTATAATACTACTAAGAAACTCATATATATATATGTTTTTGAGGATATGAAACATAAATGAAAATCAAATAATATAATTTTAGGGAATAAATCATCAAACTTATGTTTAAATCCCCTTAAATAAATATTTATACATATCTGTTGACATCATCAACCATTAATGGGATTGTAACAAATCAATACGAAAATTAAAATTCATTTTTTCCTTGGATGGGTTATGGGTCATCCCCTTTCAGCTATATTTCCTTCACAAATTGAAGCTGATTTATACAGGTAATCTCCATCCATATAGTTTTTCTTGTCGTATGCTTAGAAACTAGTATCCCTTTCATTATAAATTTATTATATTGAACTATAATTACTCCTTCATTACTACTAAATATATTTATTAAAGATCATTTAATTCAACTATTTGATTTAATATGATAGTTAATCAATGAATATGACAATCCATGTATTCAGGGGTATCAAAGTATTCATTCTCCCTTATCTATAGTGTATGGAAAGTAGGTATCATTATTCAATGTTTGGGTACTCAATATATAACCCAGATGATGAAATTTTCGTGTTGATATATATATATATATATATATATATATTGGAAACAATATTATGTGTAACAAATACAATCATTTTCACAAATTCAATTAATATAGGGTTGTTTGAAGGAACAAATTTCAATCTTTTTGAATATGTAAAAAACATTACTAAGTTTTATTTAATAGCTTATATTATTTTATGTGTTTCTAAATGAGAATACCATAATTCCTCTAGATATGAAACAACCTAGTAATTATTTTTAATTGAGATGAATCATGTTTTAGTACTATAGGTGATATAATTGTTATGCAATGGAGGAAAAAATTTACCTCATGCGTATCTATTAGAATGCCCATAATTATATTTCATATGAAATTATTTTATAAATATTAATATCTATATGATGTATCATTTGATACAAATACGCTTCACATTGATATTTTACAATTTTAATGGTATAATAATTAAATTAATCTATATTTTTCATTAAATTTAATGAGATGATATATAAAAATATTTTTTCATTTTTTCACTATTGAATAAAATAATGTGTTAAAATAATAGAGGTATATTATTAAAAATTAATTTATCTTTAAAAATAATCTAAATTTATGGATGATAATATGTTAGATAATATGGTAATTTAAAAAAGGGTAATAATTATTAAAATATAAAATATAATACAGGCACCACATATGGAATTTATGTGTTAAAATATTTGAGAATCATCTTACAATGATCTATTTAGAACTGATTGTAAAAACTATTAGTTCTTCATTATAGGTCTTACTTGTGTAAGATATGTAAAAGTATTGAAAATCTCTATGAACTAAAAAAAATTATATTATAATAATAAGTATTTTTTTATTCTTAGATAATAACATATTAGTTTCTTTGAGTGACCAAGGAACCATATTAAAAAATATAATCAAATAGAATATTTCAAATTACATAGATTTAATTTCAACAACATAACCCTAAATAACATATTAATTAAAAGGATACTGTATTTACAGGTTTGATAAACTAAATATATTTTAGATTATATTGTCCACTCTAAAAAGGATGATTGATTAATTAAGATTAAAAATAAACACTATGCATAAAATGTAGTGAAAACACCAATCGATTTAAATTTTTTAGTTATTAGATGGGATAACTGGAACCATTTATATATATTTAGATTAGAAATTTAATGAGATTACTAAGAATAAAAAATGGATTATTATAGAACTAGGTGTAATCAATTTCATGGTATGTATGCGTTTAATGAGACCCGGATATTGATTTATGAGTGTTTAAAACCCAACATGAATTAATAATATAAATAAAAAAACATATTCAAAATAAAATGAGAGTTCATATATGTATATATAATATATTTTGTTAAAAAAGTATTGATATTTTTAATAATACTCATTATATCAGGGTATAGACCCTTTTGGGGTAAATAACATACCCTCATTGATCAAGTTAGATCCAATGGGAGTATATGGTAAACCTAAATAATATTAATTCAGGCTTAAATCTCTCAATTAATATATAAATTTATGTTTTTTTCATCCCATTATATTAAACTAATGAAAAATGGTATTTATTATTTTAAAAGCTATCTAAATATTTTAATAATACATCAGCATAATATTCCATTTAAAATATTAAATAATTTGACAACATCATATTTATAATAAAATTATATTTTATAATTATCCTTTGTTTGATTTTTTTTATAAAATATATAAATAAATTTTCATCAAAATACTTACACATATTCTATCCAAAAAATCTAAAAAAATATTTTAAATATCTTAAGAATCAAATGTCTTAGAGATGACTATAAATAAAATATTTCCACATGATGACTAAATCAATAATGTTTTATTTTTCATACGGGAATCGTAGTTTTACACACCCACTACCACCTTTAAATAGACCAACACATTTCCCAAAACATAACATCTTCCATAACAAAATTTTTTACAATAAAAAAATTAAAACAAAATATCATGGTGGTGTGAATAATTAATCATTCTGATTGATAGTATCTAATAAATTTGTACCCCATGAATCATACACTTCCTGCTATCAAAGAATTATTTTCTATAAAAAACATAATTAAACCTAGACAATGTTTTAAGAATTATATCCATATTTCTAGGATTAGTGATAAGAAAACATATCCCAATCGATAAAAAACCTCAATATTTATTCACAAACCATTTCCTATAAAAAAACCAAAAATGGATGGGATAATAAGGTAAATTCTTAGTTATCATATACAATTAATGTAAATAATAATCAACTTCCATAGATATACCATGACCACCCTCCAAAATATTTAATTTTCTAATTTATATTTTGGGTATGAAATCCATAATAAGAATATATAACCATTCCTTAAACAAGAACAGAATGTAGGGTAATCCTTTTTTTCCAAGGTGGTAAACAATATTAAAATTCAACTTATAAATAATAATGAAATATTCATCGCTAAACTGTTAGATAAAAAATTACACAAAAACAAATCATGATGAAAAACATAAACAACATAAAATAGATCCTGAATATTTTTTTGACTTGATCAAACCTAAACCGAAGGAATATATATGTAATCTATTCATACTTAGAGTAGTATTATTTAAAATATATGTCCCAACATTGAATAACCATTATATAATTAATGATATTGTGTTTTAATTTCCTTCCACAAATAAATATAAAATCCTTAAAATATGAAAATCCCTGTCCGAAAAATATGAATATTTTTCATCCACCATGCTATGATTTTAAAAAAATATAATTGAAAATTAAATTAACTTCATAATAATGTAATGAAATATAAAAATAATCTTTTGAACATTAATCTTAAAACAATGTAATGTTGTCCAAAAAAGTCATTTTGTCCAATGTTATCACCTCTTCTATTCCATTATCCAATGATTTAGAGGAGAAACACATGAAAATTCAAAAAAATAATCTTGATCACATAAATTTAATGATTATGAAATCACTAATCATATAAAACTTTTTTTATTAAGATGTTAAAATATTCAAAAAATTGTAACCAAACCAAAACCATTTTCTTAATATCATAGTGAAATGAAAAAATGATGAAGTCCATCAGCCTAATTTAGAAATCACGCCAATAAATAAATATCTGACATGAAAAATCATTCCCATAGACAACCCTCTAATAATTTCTCATACTATCCAACAAAAACTACAAATATAATTGCTTCATTATCCTCAAAATCCAAATTATGTGATTAAAATAATAATTTACTTTTTTCAATGATTCAATTTTTTTAGCTACATATATTTAAGAAATTAATAGATAATTATAAATTTAAAAGAATAATATTTTAACACAATAATTTAATTTTATATTTTCATTACAAGATCCTATCAATGAAATAAAAAAATTAAATTTAGTTAAATTAGTTAGATTAAGGAGATATATTTCATAGATTGGAATATATATTACCGGAAAAATATTTTATATTACCATAGAATATTTTTGTTTAGTTTTTGTTTTCATCCATGGAATATAATCTTTTTAACATTTGGACTTCTTATTCACTTATATTTAAGGTATTCATAAAAAACTCCAATATATGACATTTTTTTTACATTTCCATCATATGAAATTAATTAAAAAAAATGGAAATCTATTTTATGACACCTAATCTCAACAAATAACCCACTAAAATAAAATATATTGTATTTTTATATATAAATATGAGATTTATATAAATATAAATAACTATATATAGTTATGGAAAGGGTTATAACTTGTGTGTTTTGAATGAGTTAGATATATAAATTATTTACATAATTCTATAGAGGACTCCTATAAACCATTAAAGAAATATTTTCAACTATTATCATAGAAAGATTAATAAAAAATTGTAATTATATTGGATAATGAATTAATAAAAATTTGAAAAATTGTTTCTATTATTTTAGGAAAAAATACTATCCTCTTACAGAAATGGTAATCATTTAGAATCATATTCCAATATAAAAAATAAATTTATTTTGAATAAGGGATAAATGGAATGAATAGAGAGATAATATATGTATTTCATAAAATAATTGTGAAGATATTGGGATAATAAAAAGATTATATATTTCCCTTTAAATAATAAAACCACAATAATCAAATTAATATTCAAGTTTAGAGGTCATGCATGAGTATATAGGTTAAAATTACAATATATGATATCAATATTGTATTCAATCTCTATAAATATTGACATAGTAGTAAAAATATTTTTTATCCCTCTAATATGCCCAATGTATTCAAATGACCCCATATCATTTTTACTGATATTATTATTTTATTATTTTTATTTTCAACAATGATAATTATAAAATATTTATCATACATAGAACCAACATATTGTGAGACTATAATTTCATCTAAAACTATTGTGTATCCATATTATACTAATGTTATAACTACAATAATGGATCCACTAACCATTAAAGATATGTTTCCATAATCAATATCAAGACTGGAATGAAATGGGAGATATAATATGTGGTTTATATGATAAAATATAAATTAAATAAGGAATAACTATTAAGGGAAATAAATTATGGTCCAAGTGAAAAAGTACAGAATATTGATATTTTTATTGATATACATATAGTTATATCATTGGAAGAGGATTTTAATAATTAAATTCTATATCATCATATTTTTTTTGGTTGCATCGCCCCTATAATACATAGATCTTTTGGTTATATTTCCCTTTAAAAAAATTATGTGTTAGATAAAATGTTTGACATGAATCTCCATGATTAAAAAAATCATTTACTATAACATATCTTTATAATTAAAAAATTTAATAAAAATAAACACAATGAGATAAATTAACTATAAATCTTTTATACAATTAAAATCTATAGAGTAATTTATTATCAATAAAGTGACATTTTTTAAAAGACATTTCATTCCTGAAAAATATTAGTTTCTTAAAAAATGGTTTATATTTTTTTTCATACATGAATTATTATTTAATTATACCAGTTTTTAGGAAATTTTAGTTTAGAAATTACTTTTTGATATAATAATACCAGTATTAGGGAGAAAATAATTTTTAGGATTTTTTTGAAAAGTATTATTTGTAAATGAATTTTGAAAATTATTAGTTTTGTTACATTTCCTATTATTTTTAGTATGTTATATAATTGTAATGTTCCTTAATGCTATAAATTTTATCAAAAATTAAAATAAATATATATTATTATAAATTACATAAGAATAAAATATATATATTATTTTTTGTTTATGTACCTTTTTAAATCATAATAACTCATTATGATAAAATAAATTGTTCACATCGATTTATGAATTTATCATAAAATTATTTTTTTCACATTTAGAAACTGAATCATGAAATATAGATTCCATATCTAGATTTATGTGTTCCAAATAATATAAATTAGTACATTTGGTTTTAGATCATTTATAATATTTACGATGGTAGGTATTTTTCTTCGTAGTAAGGGTTAAATGAGTAAAATAATTTTCATACTATCAGATAAAGCTAAAAACTACAAAAGAAATGAATTTACACTATTGAATGAGTTTTTTGACAGAATAAATCATATATATTAAAAAAATGAAAATTCCATTGATTATAACATTTATATATTTTTATGATAAAGATATAAAAAAGTTTCAATTAGTTTATTTTAATTTCACATGTATTTTTTAATAAATGTGTAAAGAAGTTATAATTGAATATAAAAGGTTTTTTTATCATAAATACTTTTTTACTATTTATTTATAGTATGACTATTATAAATTCCACTACATGGATGATACATTTATTGTAATAACAGTAGAATCATCAAGGTAAATGATCTTATAATATTAAAAATTTAAATATTTTGTATGATTTTAAGTATTAAAAATAAATTTATAGAAAATTATAATGTATAAGTTATGGTAATTGTTTTTATATTCTAATTCAATTATTTTTTGATATCATTGAGCTGATATTAATATAGTAGTCCCAAAACATAATAAAAAGATATTTTATTTTAACTAATATTATATTGTCAGATTTAAAAGGCCTATAAATATTGATAGAGGTCATGAGTAATGGTTAATTTCAAAAATGATATCAATGGACAATTTTTTAGGAAAATATTTTCTCAGCATAAATTCTAGGACCCTTAAAATTTATAACATGTGATACCACAATTATTGTTACAAAGGGTTAATGATGGGGTTAAACAACAATATAGTGTCCAAAATGAATCATAGTCTTATATAATTTTGTAGGATGATTGAAACTATTAATTACCATGTCCTACTATCAAAATCATTGAAATTAATTACCACTTCATATTAATATGCTATATACTATATTCATATTTTTATGCATTTCCCAGTGTATCATTTCCCTCATATATAAAATAAAGCCTCCACTACTCCTTTATTATAAATGTTTAAAACACTATAAAATACATTAAAAACTCTAATAAATTCTTATATTCGATGATATAATTTCTTTAGCATTTTGTATTACCCTATGACCATCCTAGGAAGTCTTAATGTGTAATCTGAAGGATCTTTATCAAGTAATATGTTGTAATCATACCGAATTCATACAAAATTTATCTCTTCTAACACACCATATAAATATCGTGAAACCATAAACAATGATGAACATAGTGGTATAATTATAATGATATGATATTATAATTATTTTCAAACCATGTTGGTCATCATTTCCATCAAAATTAAATTATATGTTTCACTCATGAATACAAGTGGACTACGTCCACCAAATAAATATATGTTTAATTTTCCATCAATATATTTTCTTATGTGCTATTATTATGCATTTTATTTATATATAAGATATTTATGACATAATTATTTTTATAGGGTTATATGATCTTATCTAGAATATTACATTTCCAACCGTTGGAAATGATAATGATACTTGTGCATACATGTGTAATACCACCTCCAGGAGACGATGTGACTATTTTTTCATTTTAAATATTCATTGATTATAATAAGAATATATTTAATTAAGATATATTCATATATGATATTTATAATATATTAATGACTCATTAATGGTAAATTATTTTACCATAATTTCATTCCATTCATTGCAAATATGAAATATAACTCATGTATACTATTGAAACATATTTTTTTTGATTTTCGAATAAATCACTTTTGGGTTAGTGAGAACCTACAAAGAAAAGAAAAAACAAAATTAGATCACTGGTTCCCAAACCCTTCCACCTATATATCTCATCATCGAAATTCACCAGACAACCATACATAATACCAAAAATTCACAAAGGACCAACATAAAACCAAACCACAATCACAGATTCATCCAAACTGCTGCAAAAACACCACAGAAAGTCCGAGAAAATATGATCTGACACCATCACAAATCACCCGAAACAAAGATTTTGGTCACCAAGAATGCATCACTGGTCACAGGAAATAGTGCCGAGTCCACACCGTGCGCTGAAAATACAATCGCACCACTAAACCAATAAAAACACACAGAAACAACCAAACAAACACAAACCAGGCCAAATCTCGCTGGTAGGGTACCCCTCCGCAAGCCTATGTCATAAATCCCGTCACTGCCATCAAAACCGCACCTAGGGCCAGATCTACCCATCACACCCATAGACGATGTGAAGCGAAACATCTACGCCCAGACCACAACATCGACCACACGGGACCAACATCACGACACAATGGGGAGCCCTAGCCAGGGCAATAGATAAGGCCTCATGCCGCCGCAAGGATGTTCACCAGAGATGGAAACCCGGCACCACTGGAAGACCCGCGAGCCACGAGTGTGCCGAGCAGAATGAGAACAAGGCAGACCTGCAATGGGGGAGAGGAAGGCGGCAGTGAGGGAAACCTAGTGTCGAGAGAGGCCCCTTATGGGCTCATCCCATTTTGATGTATACTTACCTTGTACAATCTCCATGAAGGTATTACTTTCATTTTCATATATACATAAAATAAATGAATATTAATGTTTAATTTAAAAATATGTATGATATATTATATTATTAAGAATATATATATGATGAAACCTTCAACAAATTTTATTTACCAAAACCATTGAACCAAAACATACATAGAAAATTGAGTAGTTCTCACACGAATAATCATTTTAATAATGATATTTTAATAAACATATCATTTTAAATTGTAGTGGTATGTTATATAATATGTTAATTATAATTATTGTTCTAAAATATATGTATAATAAAAATATTTTTCTTAAACATGTTATTTTCCCACGCATTAAGAAAGACAATATATAAAGAAAGGGTGTATCCATTATTTTAATTATTTGAGTCAAATATCATATTCACTAGTAGTTTATCAGGTTTTATATATACATCCATTGAATTTATATTGTCATTATTTTCAATAAATTTTTCATTTTTTATATCCCTTTATTTTCTATGCTTCATTTCTTCAGTCCAATATTGATGAACATATAAATATTTATGTTTCAATTTCAATAATTGTTTTTGAAATTATTATACTAAATTTTAATTGTGGGAAATTATAAAGATCCATTAGCTAAAACCACACATATTTTATTTTCCTAAATATATTCTTATGATATTTATATATTATTTATATTTTCCCCCCTTTTGTAATTAATGTATTCTAGGTACAATTTTTACATAATGGAGGACCATATTTCTTCTTCGATCGATGAAAATTTTCCTTTACCTATATGATCATCAACATTTATTTTTTAATTTTCTTACATAAATAATAAATTATCTAAAAGTTCACCTTATTTACCTCTTAGAAAATTTAATATGGGGTAAATTGATGTTTTTTAATGAAATGTTTTTTGAAAATTTCAGTTTGGACCCATTATAAAAGAGTGAACAGAATAATCATATTCAATTATTACTTCACGAACATATTTTCTCAATATCATGTATGCCATTTTCATAAAATATTCCATTATAATTTTCTATCATTATTTCTAAATATATTTTTTCTATAATATTTTTGGGAAAATTTATATTTTATATAGGCTATTTCAAAATGAGATATTTATTTTCGTAATGATATATTCTAGTGATTTTTTAATTTCATTTATAATAAATAATAACATCCTTGATGATACATGTGATTTAAATGGGACACGATACAATGAAATTGCCTTCATTTATTCTTTAAATGGTTTATAATCGAGATGAAGCAATGTATATATGCACCATTTATATTAAATTGGTCAGTTAATCTTAATATAATGAGGGTATTATTGATTTTTGGAACACATATATATGGTTTTAATTAGGTCATGAGTGGGAATAGAAATATACATACATATAATTTATTAGGATAATGAATGATACCTCATGAGATAAATTTTGATGTAATGTAGTCTAAAGCATGTTTAATAACATAATGTTCCCATTATGATAGTCTTTAGCGTGAACCCTATATTTGGAAATGATGGGAAATAATTTTAACCCTTTCTTATATGATAACATTATAATTGAATCTTGAATACAAAAAGTATTTTATATGATGATGTGCATAACAAAAGTATATTTCTTATGGTTATGAAATATTAACATGTATCATACTTAAAAATTAATTATTTTGAGAAATTATTCCTTATTTATTTTTATTAATAGAATAGTGTTCCACGATTAATGATTAAATGTATTTTATTGATTGTGTGGAAATGTTTTAGTGGATGAGGCTATGAAGAATATATAGGTAGGTGTAAAACCCCTTAATGATGAATATTGGGAAAAAATTCAATTGTCACTGATGCATTATGAGTGAGACTTATAATGCACAGACGGATAAAAAATCTTATGTAAAAGCATTGGTTTTTTATATTTTGTATCTGAATCATTATAAAAGCTTTATAGGATGTAATCTAAGACAACACAAGATAAGTTTAATGCCATACTGTGTGACCCATAATTTATTATATTTTGATTATAAGTTTTCACAATTTATGAAATATCATGAATCATTTTTAGGATTATATGATTTATTATTTGGATTAATGAAGCCAAATGATTACATTATGAATTTTTGGTTTAGTTAACACCATTTACAAAACAGAATCTTATAAACTAATATCATAATAGAAAATTACTTAGAAAACCAAATATAAATGAATATAAAATTAAAAATATGGTTGTAATTTTATTCCGTAGTTCATAAATTTTTAATAACATCATAAACCTATTTTAAATTCATAACACACTTAATAAAAAAAATTCTTTTTGAAAGTTCATGTTACAAATACCATTGTGGAATGATGTTTTATTTTCTTGTTTCCCCAAAATTAGGATATAAGAACTCAATTTAATGCCTCATGGGAATAATAAAATATTTTATGTGGGTATTGAATTGTTTTAAATTATTAAATATTAAACTAAATTTTAAAATTTTGGTTAATATAGTGGATATAAATAATGGTTAAAAAATATAATATCTATAATTTAATGTTTTATATAAGTCCCCAACCTTAAACCTTACTTTATCTAGAGTTACTACAAGATTACACATTGAGGATTTTTTCAGGTTTAGAGTTTTAGAGAATTAGATCATAAAACTTGCATTACATTCCACATTTAAACAAAATGGATATATAAAAGATAGTATTCATTTTTCCCATCTATGGAAGCATATTTAAAATAAAACATGGATTCTTTCATGACACTTCCTTGACACTATCATCATATCATGTACCTTTCCCTTGACCTGTGAAAAACATTTCAAAAACATGGGATTCGCATAAAAAGCTTAGTATGCGATATAAAAATATGGAAAGGAAACATGAGTACATGTATACATAAGAATGAAATCATACTTTACCCATAAAACATAATCACTTTAACATACCTCATAAAATCATGAATAAATCATAGGAATCATAAGATATAAAGGTAACTTGAGGCATTCATAACATTTTTACGCAGGGAGTAACCCTCTTGGTTACGTTTGGAATACCCACCACAGTATATTACCAAAATCTCTTTGGAGAAACCTTAAAGTTTCACTCCTTCGCGTTACCCAATGCATTGGAGAGCTATATCGGGCTCACCCTCCCTCAGTTTATCATGGAACCACCCGTCTTCATAACAATGCCCAAGAACCATAACATAATCTTATCACATAAAACATGCATAAAGGAAACATAACATTTCCACCATTCAATAACATGATATCAATACTACACATTGATATAAATACATTATGAAAACCATTTTCAATACCAAAATAAAAGAAAAGTAAAACATGGTATTTATTTTTCTTTTAAAAAGAAGGTATGGCTTGTAGCGGAAGCCGAAACTCAAATAATGGTCACGGCGGCCGAGAAGTCATTGTCGCCGCATACGTACGACAAAAACATTCCCTTTTGTCGTTTAGTATAATGCTTCATATAAAAATATTCCTTTTGGATAAACGTAAAAGTCAAAGGGGTTTATACACCGTATAAAAGAAAGTTGTGCATAAAACAAAATATGCCTCAATGAAAGGAGATTGAGACGAAGTCCCATACAAAGACGGTATCCTTGGATTAAGGATAAATCAGTTACATAACTATGTGTGAAAAACGAATACACGAAATATTAGTGGGTATTAATTGTTAAAAAATAAGAGGACATTCACAAAAAATCATATAATGACATATTCAAGGTGTACAAGTTTATCCCAAAGAATCGAAATTGGGTTAAGAAGTTCCCTTGCAAAAATTCGACAGCCTAATGGCGTCACATCAAAATTTAGAAAAAGAGTTGATGAGAGATAAAAAGGGTATATCATCACTTCGACATAAAATTTACATCAATAAGGATATGGAAGAACATATCCCAAAATAATATTATGTGAATTAACATACATAACAAAATAATTCTTTTAAAAAGAGGAGGGTGAAAGGTTCCCTTACCGACATGGGTATCATTCAAAACATATGCCCCATCAAAGAAGGACAATAAAACATTGATGTAAATACCCATAAATGAAATAATATTACACAATGAGTAAAATAATGGTCAGTACATAAACCACTCAAAGGAAATTGTGGCTAATGTTTCATAGATCTCATAGGAATAAAAGTGAGATGAAAAATCCCTTACGAAAACCCGGCAGCCTAACGACGCCACTTAAAACATCCAAAAATGGATTGATGAGATCAAATAGGGTATCTCATCACATTAAAATAAAACGAACAGAAAGAGGAATATAAAAGAACATCCCCCATAATAAAAAATAGGAGCTTAAAAGATGTGACATAAAGGAGAGTACTTAAAGAGAAAGAGAGAGGTTAGATCTCTTAAGAAAATTCGGCAGCATAACGGTGCCACTCAAAACATCCAAAATGGGTTGATGAGAGAGAATAGGGTCTCTCATCATATGAACATAAAAATTACAGTAAGATTAATATAAAAGAACATCCCAATAACAAGAAAGATGAGCGTATAAGGAATGACCTAAAAGAGTGTACTTAAAAAGAAAGAGAGGAGTAGGATCCCTTACCTCGGGTCCGACTTGACTAGATCATTCATTAATGTCATGAATAATAAACTTGAGTTAATTTAAACTTTATTAAAAACCTTTTTCTAGTTCATTATTCCTTTTATATCACTTATTTCCATGTTATAAACATTATGTAAACATTTATGTTAATAATGTTTGTTTTGTCGATATTTGGTTCTTAAGTCGAAAGTGGATTTCTTACAATTACATGTTGTTTGTGTGGTCAAATGTTCATTATATCCAGAATTATATTCATGATTTGGATATCATATATATCATATATATCCATAATATACATGTATTTATAATATTACATAATCATTTAGAGGTAAGAAGTGAAATGCACCGTTCATGGAGACGGTAAGCCGTACATACGCATGAACACTACTTTCATTTCTATGTCATATTAATGGAATTAAAACCAAATGAGAGGTATGTATATTTTAATTTCATAATTATATTCATAATTTATATGTAACATAAATCATATATAATAACTTTAAATCCATCCTTTATACATCCCACATATGGAATTAACGAATCAAATCACTTTGAGGGGGCGGCAGTCTGCACTTCCTAAAATGAAATTATCATGTTTACCCACAATGGAAACCATAAAGGTATGCCATAAAAGGAAAATACAGAAACAAAAACATATTATATATCATATATAAATATAGTGAAATATTAATTGCCACCTTTTAAAGTGTTATATGAGTGTCGAACAATCATCGTTTCGTGAGGTAGAAATTCGCCATCCACAGAAACACTATGTTATTTAACCATTTGATGTAGGTGTGTGTAAGTGTAGGTCGAATTATTCTTCTAAAAACATCCTAGTATATTGAATATACTGTAGTTGTTACAAAATAAATGAATAAAAAGTTTTTAGGGGGTTGGAGAAGCAAAATAAAACAAAAGAACACAAGTGATGACATTATCTTAAAATCGGGTAACTCCCTTTGGTTTGAGCTCAAAGGCTTCCTTGGGAAGACTTCTGCCCAAAGTGAGGCTTCAAGGAGTTAGATAGGGATGTGTAGAGATAAAATGGGCAGGGGTTGGCCGAGAAAAATTCTTTGGATATGTGGGTATGGAGGTAGAGGTGGGGGCCTTTTATAAGAGGAGAGGATGGGCACTCTTGGAAAGGTATAAAATGTAACTTTATTTTCAAGTGAGTTTCGGATTTTGATGGTCCAAAATTGATGTGTTTCTAGGATAAGGTGATACTGGTTATAACTCCACCCATCCAATAGGTTTTGGACATGTGTAGGTCTTAGATTTTACATTATCTTTCCATTTTATTTAAATCATTAAATAATGAGGTCATCGCTGCATCATCATGATGTCAAAACTAATTTATTTTATTTAATGTCTAAAAATTATAAAACAAATACTATGATATAGGAAATCTTTCTATCTTTCCAATTAATATTTATAGTCCAAAAGATCATTTATGTAGACAAAATTAAAAATATTTTACTTAGGTGATACATTCTTTGTTACATTTAACATTCTTTAAAAATAAAAAGATAAAAAGTCACTTTCTCACAAAAGTGATTCCATAGGGCCCCCAAGTTTGGCACAAGGCATCCCATGGTCGGCCATGAGACAACCCGTATCCTTAAGACACATTTTGTGGTCATTTTGAATTTTAATGATATTATCTTATTTTCTTTAACTACCTGATTACTCATTAATCAAGATAAATAAAGATAATTACCGTCATTACTATTCATAATGTCCAAAAACAAAAGGGTCTTAATTACATAATCTGGACATTCTGATTCCAAATATTTAATTCTTTTTACCAAATTCAAAACACATAAATTTCAATAATTAATTTAAAAAAAACTTCTCGTTGTCAAAACAAATAGCGGGTTTTTTTGAGACAATATTTATGAAAGGTTTGGTACTTGTTTATGCCTAATTCCAAAGTGAAATTAATCATAATGACCATAATTTAATTACATGGTAAAAATATATTCTAATTAAACTTTAAAACAATTTAAAAATATAATATAACCATATAATTAAATTATATGAAAAAGCAGTTTTGATGTAAAATGCAGTATTTTTCACTATTCATTGAAAAATGAACATTGTCAGAAAAATACCAAAAATTAACCCAAGGTAAATTTCAATGTCCCAATCATAAATAATATGATTATTTTGAAAAATAGATCTTATGAAATTGTCAAAATGTCGATTTAAAAGGGGTTCGCTATCAAAAGGCGGTTAATCGACCTTTTAAAGAAAATTAGAATGTTTACGCTTAAAAACTGGATTAATTTGCATTTTTAATCCTCTAAAATTTATTGTAAAGAGTAAAAATATTTTACAAACATATATAATCATTTTTTGGTTAGTTCTGTTCATTCCCGCCATTACAACGGCTAGGCGTTAACTACCATTTAAGATAATATTATTTTATTATTAGAGTGCAATGTAAGATTCCCAAGAAACTCGTTGTTGCATATTGGGTACGCCATCGAGCATAGCATCCACTTTAAAGTAATATTAATATTTTATTCAAAAATATGGATAAATATAAAGATTTAATATTCTTTATTTACCTGGGGTGTTACATCCTTCCCCCCTTTTGGGAATTGCGTCCTCGCAATTTTAAAATTGGGCTTGGAAACATCCTTGAATGTCCCACATCGGAACAAGAGTCGGTAAAACAATCACTTTAAAATAATGAAAGATAAGTACAATGGTCACCCGAGTTAACCCATACTAGGATTCAAAGTATGAAAATATGTACATGGAGGAAAAAACAAAGGGTCATGTTCTGATGGAGAGTGATAGAAAACATGTTTAGGAGAAAGTTAACCACAAGAAAATCCCAAACTTGTGATGGGTTAAACGGTATTCGATTACCGAGTAGGAAAAGTTAATAGAAAACATTTTTGTTTTAAGTTACTTTTTATTGAGGAATTTATTCATAAGGAAACATAATCACTTATCATGTTGACTTTCATGTTTTATGATATTCCTTACACAAATACATATTTTCTGCAAAAGACGAGTATTTAGGTAGACTTTTTCACATTAAGAGTACTATAATCAACATCTATAGAATCACCTAATCCACAAAAGAGAAATATATACATACCATGCCTTTATACTTTAACGAAAACCAAAACCAAAAATGTTAGTACACGATCAGATAATCCAGAAAAGGATAAACCTTTATAAAAAGAAAATCTATTCTTAATCTCCAAAATTTGTCCAACAAAACCCAAAGTTCAACGAGGACCATTATATAATCAATTTGTCCATAAAATTATTCAAAGTAAGCTAAAATAAGATTGAATCCAAAACATTTGAAGGATTTAGTCACATATTCTTCCAAGTTAAATCGTAACATTTATCCCCAAACAACATCAGTTTCTCTTAATGTCTCATATTGAAAAGTAATTAACCTAATCACATATCCTCCATGATAGGTTAATAAATATCCATAGATAACGCAAAATCAACATACTCTTAATTCATAAAATAATCTAACTAAAAATAATCAGTCAAAATAACCAGGGACTTCACATAGTCCAGTGGTAGGCGATAAATACCAGTTGCACTTTGGTTGTGGGTTCGATTCCCGCAACTTTGTCTGGCGTGACGGGTTGTCACATGGTCTGCGTGTTGTCCTTTTTCCAAAACTATATAATTCTCAAATAATTCCCCAAAAAGAGATAAAATCATCAAAAATAACGATAACATAATTTAACCTCAATTTTATCTCAAGCCTTTCACTTCCATCATAACATATAGCAACCCATAATTACCTCAAAAGTAATGATCATATAAACCCAAATGGTTCTGGATAACTATATCCACAAAAGAACAGATGACTATTCCTTGAATAAAATTTTCATATATTAAACATCAGGGTTACACATACTATAAAAAGTCTTCTAAAGTAACCCCATCGTGAAAAGAGACTTAATACTCTTATGAATTTCATCGTAACTCTTGAAGCCCTTAAATGTTGATATCTTACTTATTCAACATTCTTCATTACCCATTAACCATTCCTTTCCAACTTATTCTTAAATACATCTTTCCAACAAACAAAACCATGAATCATATCCTAAGATTCCAAAATATGAAAACAATAGTTATGAAATAATCCATACCTTTGATTGTTCATTTTCAGTTTCTTCATCCTCAATAGGAAGGGAATTAGGTATTGGTAAATGAACATTTATACGATCTTGGTTATCCCATTCATGAAACTTCTTCATAGGACTTGTGTTTGCATAATGACCATGCACACCACATTTAAAACATTTAATTGATCCCTAAGAAAGAACATCTTTCCCATTCCTCGAGTCAACTGGATGATTCCTTTTTCCATTGCAGGTTCTTGATTTATGACCTTCATTTCCAAATCTATAGCATATTTTTGTCCCATTGAAACATTTTCCTAGGTGTTTCATTTCACATTTTTGACACATAGGTTTTTGAACACACTTACCTGTATGATTATTACTTGTAGTTCCGTAGGGATTTATTTCTAGCATATATGATGCCTTAGAGAAATCACCAAGGTTTAGGTGGTCAATCATGACTCCAGATAGTTGGTTGAGGAAAATCACAAGAGTTCTCATTGCAGCTCCCATATCATTCAGTTTCTTGCTCAAAAAACTGTCACAATTTCCTTCACATCCACTGTTACATTGGTGCATGCTAGATCCAGCCATTTACTAAACCCAAAAAGGTCAGTGTGAGTATATCAAAAAAAACATCATGTACTAATGAGGAAGATAAACACTAAGATATACTTACTCATTCACTTTATCTAAAACTAGGACTCTTTCTGAAATCTTAACCATTATGGTAATGTCACTTATGCTTAAAGAATGACCTATCCTCTAAAGTTATATAAACCGACCTTTGATACCAATTATAAGGCCCCATCCTTAAACCTTACTTAATCTTGAGTTACTACAAGATTACACATTGAGGATCTTTTCAGGTTTATATTTTTAGATAATTAGATCATAAAACTTGCATTACATTCCACATTTAAACAAAGTGGTTACATAAAAGATAGTATTATTTTTTCCCATCAATTGAAACATAGTTAAAATAAAACATGGATTCGTTCTTAACAATTACTTGACACTATCATCATATCATTTACCCTTCCCATGACCTGTGAAAAATATTTCAAAAACTTGAGATGATCATAAAAAGCTCAGTAAGGGATATAAAAATATGGAAATGAAACATGAGTACATGTATACATAATAATGAAATCATACTTTACCCATAAAACATAATAATTTTAACATAACTCCTAAAATCATGAATAAATCATAGAAATCATAAGACATAAAGGTAACTTGAGGCATTCATAACATTCTTACGTAGGGAGTAACCCTCTTGGTTACGTTTGGAATACCCACCACAGTATATTCCCTAAATATCTTCGGAGAAACCTTAACGTTTCACTCCTTCGCATTACCCAATGCATTGGAGAGCTATATAGGGCTCACCCGCCCTTAGTTTATCATGTAACCACCCGTCTTCATAACAATGCCCAAGAACCATAACATAATCTTATCACATAAAACATGCATAAAGGAAACATAACATTTCCACCTTTCAATGACAAGATATCAATACAACACATTGATATAAATACATTATGAAAACCATTTTCAATACCAAAATAAAAGAAAAGTAAAACTTGGTATTTATTTTTCTTTTCAAAAGAAGGTATGGCTTGTAGAGGAATCCGAAACTCAAATAATGGTCACAGTGGCGGAGAAGTCGTTGTCGCCGCATACGTATGACAAAAACATTCCATTTTTTCGTTTAGTAAAACGCTTCATATAAAAAGATTCCTTTTGGATAATCGTTAAAGTCAAAGGCGTTTATACACCGTATAAAAGAAATTTGTGTATAAAACAAAATATTCCTCAATGAAAGGAGATTGAGACGAAGTCCCATAGAAAGACGGTATCTTTGGATTAAGGATAAATCAGTTACATAACTATGTGTGACAAACGAATACACGAAATATAAGTGGGTATTAAGTGTAAAACAATCAGAGGAAATTCACACATAATCATATAATGACATATTCAAGTTGTACAAGATTATCCCAAATAATCGAAATTGGGTTAAGAGGTTCCCTTGCAAAAATTCGACAGCCTAACGACGTCATTTCAAAATTCATAAAAAGAGTTGATGAGAGATAAAAAGGGTATCTCAACACTTGGACATAAAATTTAAATCAATAAGGATATAGATGAAAATATCCCAAAATAATATTATGTGAATTAAAAGACATAACAAAATAAGTCTTTTAAAAAGAGGAGGGTGAAATGTTCCCTTACCGACATGGGTATCTTTCGAAACATACACCCTGTGAAAGAAGGACAATACAACATTCATGTAAATACTCATTAATGATATAATATTACACAATGAGTAAAATAATGGTCAGTACATACACCACTCAAAGTAAATTGTGTCAAATGTAGCATAAATCTCACGGGAATAAAAGTGAGATGAAAAATCTTTTACGAAAACTCGGCAGCCTAACAGTGCCACTTAAAACATCCAAAAATGGATTGATGAGATCAAATAGAGTATCTCATAACATTACAATAAAATGAACAGAAATAGTAATATAAAATAACATCCCCCATCATAACAAATAGGAGATTAAAAGAAGTGACATAAAGGAGAGTACTTAAAGAGAAAGAGACTAGTTAGATCTCTAACGAACATTCAGCAGCCTAACGGCGCCACTCAAAACTTCCAAAATGGATTGATGAGATAGAATAGGGTCTCTCATCATATGAACATAAAACCTAAAGTAAGAGTAATATAAAATAACATCCCAATAACAAGAAAGATGAGCTTATAAGGAATGACATAAAAAAGTGTACTTAAAAAGAAAGAGAGGAGTAGGATCCCTTACCTCGGGTCTGACTTGACAAGATCATTCTTTGACGTCCTGAATAATAAACATGAATTAATTTAAAAATTATTAAGAACCTTTTTCTATTTCATAATTCCTATTATATCACTTATTTCCATGTTATAAACATTATGTAATCATTTAAGTTGATAATGTCTGTTTTGTTGATATTTGGTTCTTAAGTCGAAAGTGGACTTCTTAAAATTACATGTTGTTCATGTGGTCAAATGTTCATTATATCCAGAATTATATTCATGATTTGGATATTATATATATATTATATATATCCAGAATATACATGTATTTGTAATATTTCAAAATCATTTAGAGGTAAGAAACGAAATGCACCATTCATGGAGACGGTAAGCCGTACGTACGAATGAACGCAACTTTCATTTCTATGTCATATTAATGGAATTAAAACCAAATGAGAGGTATGAATATTTTAATTCCAGAATTATATTCATCATTTTTATGTAACATACATCATATATAATCACTTTAAATCCATCCTTTGTACATCCCACATATGGCATTAACGAATCAAATCACTTTGAGGGGGCGGTATTCCGCACTTCCTAAAATGAAATTATCGTGTTTACCCACAATGGAAACCATAAAGGTATGTCACAAAAGCAAAATACAGAAACAAAAACATATTATATATCATATATAAACATAGTGACATATTAATGGCCACCTTTTAAGGTGTTATATGAGTGTTGAACAATCATCGTTTCGTGAGACAAAAATTCTCCACCAACAGAAACAATATGTTCTTTAACCATTTGATGTAGGTGTGTGTATGTGTAGCTTGAATTATTATTATAAAAACATCCTAGTATATTTAAGATACTTTAGTTGTTACAAAATAAATGAATAAAAAGATTTTAGGGGGTTGGAGAAGAAAATAAAAAAAAGAACACAAGTGAAGACATTACCTTAATATCGGGTAACTCCCTTTGGTTTGAGCTCAAAGGCTTACTTGGGAATACTTCTGCCCAAAGTGATGCTTCTAGGAGTTATAGAGGGATTGTTAGAGACAAAATTGGCAGGGTTTGGCCAAGCCAAAGGCTTTGGATGTGTGGGTAAGGAGGTAGAGGTGGGGGCCTTTTATAGGAGGAGAGAAGGGGCACTCTTGGAAAGGTATAAAATGTAACTTTATTATCAAATGAGTTTCGGATTTTAATGGTCCCACAATGATGTGTTTCTAGGATAATGTGATAAGGGTTCGCCCTCCACCCATACAATAGGTTTTGGACATGTTTAGGTCTTTGATTTTACATTATCTTTCCATTTTTTTTAAATCGTTAAATAATGAAGTCGTCGCTGCATCATCATGATGTCAAAAATAATTTAATTTATTTAATGTCTAAAAATTATAAAAAAAAATACTATGATGTAGGAAATATTTTTAGATTTCCAATGAATATTTATAGTCCAAATGATAAATTATTTAGAAAAAAGTAAAAATATTTTACTTAGGTGATACATTCTTTGTTACATTTAACATTCTTTAAAAATAAAAAGATAAAAAGTCAGTTTCTAAAGGTCCATATATTATTAAAGTAGAAGATAATATTATTAATTTTATAAATAAATCAATCAATATGAATTGGACGGGTTTTGGATGTTTTTTAATCTTTTAAATCTTATTTATTTAAATAACTCATTAATGGGGTAAGCACTGCATCATTATTGTGTTATAAATTAATTAATTTATTTGATGTTTAAGAATTATAAAACAAATGCCATGTTTTAGGAAATCAGTTTAGTTTTAAAATTAATATTTATAGTGGAAGAGATAACCTATATAACCCCATCTAAAAATTTATTTACTAAAAGATATATGTTTTTTCATTATTGTCTATACTTTATATTAATTAATATAAAGTGTCATTATCACTCTTATGTTGCTCCATGGGTTCCCGAAAACCACCCAAGGATTTCCATGGACAGAAATTTATCATCCAAAAGGATTAGGACACATGTTATGGTAATTGTATATTATTATAATATTATTTTATTACCCTTATTTACCAGATTTACCTTTTAACCATGGTAAATAAAATATTTACTGAAGTAAATATTTAGAATATATAAAAAAAGATTGATATTTACACAAATTGGAACTGATGATTCAAAATATGAAATCCATTTTTCCAAATTCAATACACATAAGTGGTGGAAATTAATTTACAATTAATTCCCGTTATAAAAACCAAAAGCGTGTTTTTAGTAAATAATAACTTCCAAAAGATTCACACATGATTATGTCCAATTTAAATGTGAAATTACGTAAAATGACAATAATTGGGTTAATTGGTTAAAATAGAATATAATTATTCATTAAAACCAATTAAAAATATAATATAACCATATTAATAGATAAGATTAAAAGGCAGTTTTGAATTAAAATAATATGTTTTCACTATTCATTTATTAAAATGATTTTTATCATAATAATACCAAATATTTACCCAAAGTAAATTTTGATGTACCGATTCTAATGAAGATTTTTTATTCAAATATTATATATAAAATTGACTAATACTAGATTTAATGAGGGTTCACCATCAAAAGGTGAAAAATAGACCTGTCAATGAATATTAGAATGTTTATGATTAAAATCGAATTCTTTCTTATTTGAAGCGTCTATAATTTATTGGATAAATGTAAAAACATTTAACAAACATGTGTAATCATATTTTATTTATACTAGTTCATTCCCACCAATATAACAATTATAAGAAAACTATCATTTGAAATAATTATGTTATTATATTATTTTTCAGGGTAACTCAATGTTGTGTGCAACATAAGATTTCAGAGAAATCCATTGTTGCGTATCATGTATGCTATCAAACATAGAATCCCCTTTAAATTTAAATTAATATTTAATTCTAAAATATGAAAATAAATATGAAAATGAATTTTTGTTTATTTATATGGGATGTTACATCCTTCCCCCCTTTATAAAATTGTTCCCCCGCATTTTTTATTCAATTATCAAATATGTGGGGGTATTTATCCCTAATATCATTTTTAGATTCCAATGCTGCCTCTTCAACTATATGGTTTTTTCAAAAAACCATTACCTAATGAATTACCTTATTCCACACCACTTTCTCTCTAAGGTCTAAAATATTGACTGGTGGATCCTCATAACAGAGATACTCTTTCAACTTAACTACCTTTGGGGTCAAAACATGATATGGATCTAGTATATAATTTCTCAACATTGAATCATGAAACAAATTGTGTACATAACATAAACTTGGAAGTAAATACAATCGGTATTAAATTGATCCATCTTTCCCTAGGATTTCATAGGGTCCAATGAACCTCAGACTCAACTTCCCTTTCTTACCAAAACACATCACGCTTTTCCATAGAGAAAATTGAGAAAAACATGATCACCTACCACAAAATAATGATCATTCCTTTGGATATCTGCGTAAATTTTCTTCCTGTTGTGAGTTGTTCTCATGTTCCTCAGAATATGCTGAATTTTTCTGTGTCTCTTATACCAATTTTGGTCCCATCAGCTTCCATTCACATACTTCATCTCTAAAAGCTGGAGTTCGACACTGATTCCCTTATAATGCATCAAATGGGGTCATCTGTATAATGTAATGAAAAATATTATTATAAAAAATTCACCTAAAAAAAGATGTTATTCCCAACATCCCTAGTAATCTAGTGAACAAGAATGTAACATATCCTCTATGGTATGAATTGTTCATTTTTACTACCCATCTAATTGAGGTTGAAACGCTATACTAAAATTTAATTTAGTACCCAAAGACTACAAAAGGCCTTTCTAATAGTTAAATGTAAACATGGGATCAAGATCAGATACAATGGAGAGGGGAACTCCATGAAACCTAACTATCACTTTAACTTGCTACTGAAAAATTTGATCTAGAGACAATGTATCTCGAATAGGAAGGAAATGAGTAGATTTAGTCAATCGATCAACAATAACCCAGATTTCATTGTTAGCTCGAGATGTCTTTGGTAAATCCATAACTATGTCCATGGATATGTTTTCCCATTTCCACTATAGAATTATTAAAAATTAAAGCATCCCTTTCGGTAACTGTCACTCTTCTTTAAACTACTTTCAAGTCAAAAACATAATAGTAAATTCTGTAATATATCTTTTCATTCCATCCCACCAGTAATAATCCTGATGATCTCTCTACATCTTAGTACATCAAAGATGATCTGAAAATGAAGAACTATAAGCTTCACAAAATAATTAATTCTTCAACTGTGAATTACAAGGAACACATAATCAAATTCCAAATATAAAATAGCAATCATTATCCATATTAAAATCAGGAAATGTACCCTTCTAAACCAACTCTACCTTTTTCTTCAACTCAATGTCTTCTTTATGCACTAGATTATTTTTATCTGATAGAGATGATATCACTTACAATTGAAAGAAAATATAGGAATTTCTTAAACAAACTACTTCTATGACAATGTTCAACAAATAAAAATCCAAAGGATATAGTTTAAAATAAATAATGGTTAATGAAGCATTATTTTATTGACTCAAAGCATCATCCACTTTATTCGATTTTTGTATATGGTAATGTATTGTGAAATCATATTAATTGAATAATTCTAGCCATCTCTTCTGTCTCTTGTTCAATTCATTCTGAGTAAATATATACTTCAAACTTTTGTGTTCTATATATATTACACATTTTACTCCATACAGATGATGCCACAAAAACCTTTAATGAAAAAAAGAACTGGTAATTCCAAATCATGTGTAGGGTCATTTAACTCGTGAGGTTTCAACTGACGTGAAGCAATTGCAATTAACTGATCATTATGCATAAGGACACCACCAAGTTCTTTAAATGAAGAATCACTATAGATAAAAAACTCACTATCTCTAGAAGGTAATTCTAGAACAAGATCATTTACCGATCTTCTTTTCAATTCCTGAAAAAAAATGAACAAATTCTTTTTCCCAAATGAACTTAACACCTTTTTCAGTTTACTTAGTCAGTGGGATAGATAACAGTGAAATATTATCAACAATCCTTCGGTAATAACTTTCCAAACCAAGAAAACTATAGATCTCAGTTATATTCATGGGTCTTGTCCATTCTTCAACAACTTTTGTTTTTAAAAGGATCAATAGTTACACCATTTTTTGAAACAATGTGACCAAGGAAAGAAATTTTTTGTAACCAAAACTCAGAGTTGCTGAATTTCCAAAACAGTTTCTTCTCATTTAAGGTTTTAAATACATCCCTTTAATGAATATGGTACTTGACATTACTTTTAGATTAAACCAAAATATTATCAATGATCAGAACCTCAAACTTATCCATGAACTCACGGAAATTTGTATTCATAAGATGCATGAATAGAGTGGGTTCATTGGATAACCGAAAAGGCATAACTACAAATTCTTAATGGCCATATCTAGTACAAAACTTGGCCTTCAAAATGACTGATTCCTTTACATTCAATTGATGGTACCCTGACCTCAAATCAATCTTTAGAAAATAGTGAGATCTATTGAGATGATAAAACAAATCATCGATTTGTGGAAAATGATACTTTTTCATAACAATGATGTTATTCAATGCACAATAATAAATGACAAGTCTCATTGAAATATATTTATTCTTAAAAATCATGATAGGAGAACCCCACAGGGATGTGCTAGGTTGAATGAAAATGTTATCTAATAACTCCTCCAATTTCTTCTTTAACAATAAATGTTCAATTTGACCCATTCGATATGGGAGTTTGGAAATTGGTTTAGCATAAAAAATTAAGTCAACAAAAAATTCCACTTCTCGATCAGGTATAATACCAAACAAATGATCCGGAAAAACATCAAGGTTCTCATTTACCAAAGGAACATCAATAATATGAACAGTTCTTTTATTTTCAACAATATGTTCAAGGTAACATTAATTTCCGTATTTTACTATTTTATCATCTTCCTAATATGTTATCAGGAGTATGGGTTCTTTCATTTACACAAATTGAAAATGTATCTGAAAAGAAACCTTTTTAGCTCTACAGCCAATATTAGCATGATAAAGTGAAGGGAAATGCTTACCCAAAATAATATCAAACACTACTAAAGGTGAAATAATAAGGTTTTCATGAATATTTTGTATGAACACAAGTATAGGAAGGTTCATATAATTTTTTTTCTCAACATTTCTTCTAGGTGTTTTTACCATAAGTTCAGGACTCATATATTGTGATTTAATTCCCAATTTACTTGATAAATTCTCAGAAATGAATGAATCTGTAGACCCTGAATCAAACAACATGTAGTCATATTGGGAACAAACAAATAGCATACCAGATAATACTTCATTTGATTTCCCAACCTCTATTGAAGTTGTTGCAAAGGATTTAACCACCACTTGCTGCTTGTAGTATTGTTGTTTTCCCTCAGTTTAGTTCTTCATTGAACACTAGTTTCTTTACTGACCCATTTCATTTCACTTAATAAATATTACTAATTGTAAATCTAATTTTCTCTTATCATTACCTGGATCTATTGCAAAGAAATTATGAGCCTTATGTCATATTTTTCCACATCAGTTTCACTTACCAGAATTACAAATAAATTCTCTATCATTCTTTTTACAAAAACATTCACAAGATGTAAAATTATGTACCTTACCATCAAAATTTCTTGAAGAGTTCATCCCTTTTGTCTACACCTTGACCTCTTATTATGTTGTTTTTTTAAAGAACACCCAATCATCGGCAATCTCCACTACCTCATTCTCCGCACATCGAACATGTTTTCATAAATTTTTAACTCATGAGTGGCTAAATCCCTTCGATACATTAGAATTAATCCTATGTAAAAATGATTTACTTCACTATAAAGATCTTATATAAAATTTGGAGCATAACTTACAAGTCGAGTGAAATTTTCTTCATAAGATGCTGCTAAGTCATTATCATACATCAATTATAGGAATTTTTTTTCCCTACTATGACGAACCAGCTTAGGAAAATATTTATCAAGAAACATGCCTTTGAATTAATCCCAACCAAGAGCACCAATCACCTCACTATCCCTGATATTTTTCACCATAGACCACCATTGATCTGCTTCACCATAAAAACATTAATTATCAAGATGATCCTTTTGATGTTCTGAACACCCCATAACATTAAAAATATTTTCTACTGCTTTAATACACTCTTTAACTAGCACAAGTCCATATAATCCTTTGAATTATGGGGGATGTTTCCTTATGAAATGCTCCACTACTGACATATTACTCTATGGATGATCTAGCTGATCTCATGCATGGATACCACCACCATTTATTGCCTGAGTCAACCATTCCATAAATTCATCAAACTGATTTGTTGTGATTCTGACCATCTCATGTTGCTTATTTGGAAGGTTGTCTTCCTCCTGATGGCATCCTATCATAGCTGCACTATTTCCTCGACGGAAAACCATTCTAAACATAGAAATATCTTAGTCGAAGCTACATGGTAATATATAAATGAAATATTATTTCAATATTGACATAAATTAACACACACACAAACACTTATATATATATATCCATTAAACAATATCATAACTCCTAAATTTGTCTAAACCAACCTCTGATACCAATTATCAGGACTGAGACTTAAAATATTATATAATATTGAATTAAATGGATAATTCAAATTCAGGATATTTTTAGTTTATGAGTCTTTGAGAATTAGGCCTTAACTATTACATTACATCTCAAAAATTACAAATTATACACTTTTACTCAGTTTCCATTTTTTATTAAATAATAACTCCTGAAAAAAAGAGTCATGTCTAGTTCTATGTTTTAGACATCAAGAATTTTCCTTGATCCTATCCTCGAACCTATTCATCTTTAAATCATATGAAAAACATTTCAATACATGGGATGAGTATAAAAAGTGTAGTAAGGGTTATAAAATAAGGAAAGATATCATTATACCATCAATCCATAAATAACATAATATCTTTTACATACATCATGAAATATTAAGATTTATGAATAACACATAGTAATCACAAATCATAATGTTAACTTGTGGAATCTGTAACATACATACATTGTAGCATTCATAGCTACATAGGGTGTTATATTTAGAATACCCATCACAGACTATTTCCAAAATCTATTAGAAAAACAATTCACATTTACAACTGTTGTGTTACCCAATGCATTGGAGAGCTATCTCGGGCTCACCCACCCTATTTTTATCATCGAACCTCCCATATATGTAACAATTCCCATGAACCATAACATATTCACAACACAATAAAAAAATATAAAGGAATGTTAACATTTCTAAATTTTAATAACAATATATAATTAAAATATATTGACATAAAAAATCCATTATCAAAACCATTTTCAATAAAAAATATTTAAAAGAGTATATGGTATCTATTTTCCTTTAAAAAATATTACTTCTTCATAAGGAATCCAAATATCAAATAATGAGCGTGGCAGCAGAAGGTTCATTTTTACCGTGTATAATAAAAATAAACATTCGTTTTTCTCATTTTGTAAAACGCTATGTAAATAAAATATTTCCCTTGAATGAAATTAAAAGTCAATGGGTTTTTTACAGCGTATAAAAGTTTTGTATAAATCAAAATATGCTTCAATGAAAGGAGAATGTGATGAAGCCCCTTACCTCAAGCCTGTCATGACTTGATCATTCTTTAATTTCATGAATAAAAAACTAAATTTAATTTCTAATTGGTTAAGAACCTTTTTCATGTTTACATTTCCATTTTTTATCACTTATTACTATGTTACAAACATTACGTAATCATTTATGTTATTAATAGTCATTTTTCGATATTTGGTTTCTGAGTAAACAATGAACTTCTTATAATTACAAGATGTTCATCTGGTCAAATGTACACTATCTCTCAAATTATATTCATGATGTAGATGTCATAATATATATATATGCATAGTATATGTATGTATTTTTAATATTACACAACTTTTGGTGATAAGAAATGAAATTCACCGTTCATGGAGACGGTAAGTCGTATGTACAATTGAATGCTACTTTTATTTCTATTACATATTTAATAGAATGAAAATATAATGATAAAAAGGTATATTATAATTCCAGTATTATATTATATATAGTTTCTTTAACTCCATCATTTATACATTCCACTTATTTCTTTAAAGAGACATATCACTTTGAGGGGGTGGTAGTCCGCACTTCCTCAAATCAATTTATCGCGTTTACCTTTAATGGAAACCATAAAGGTATGATATTAATGAAAAATAGGGGAATATAGAGAAAATATAAATATAATAAATATAACATGTAATTATAGGGACATCTTAATGGCCTTCATAAGAGGTGGTTGGAGGAGATTGGACAATCATCGTTTCGTGAGGCATTACTTTATCATCCACAGAAACACTATGTTCTTTATCTATTAGATTGAGTTGTGTGTAAGTGTGGTTCTAATACCTTTCATAATTACACCATATTATATTAAATATAATGGTTTTATTATAAAAGAAACAAATAAATAGATTTAGGGGGTTGGAGAAGGAAAATAAAACAAAATAACTTAGGTGAACATGTTACCCTTAAATTGGGTAAATCCCGTTGGTTTCAACCAAATATTTCTTGAAGTACCTTATGCCAAAGATATGGATTATAGGTGTAAGATAGGGATGTATGAAACATAATTGGAAGGAGGTTGGACAATCCAAGGGACTTGAGAGGTGTGAGTAATGGGTTAGTGGTGAGGGATTTTTTAGGGAGTGGAGGGGCTCATTAAGAATTTTTGAAAATATTATTTTATTAAATAATGAATTTCAGTTTCTAATGTTCATAAAATTATTTAAGACGAAATGAAGATGAATTTTTTTGAAAAAAAAATCATCCAATAATAATTGGACATGTTTTGGTTAATTTTTAATCTTTATATTCATATTTATTTAAATCATTCAATAATGAGGTAAACATTGATTCATTATTGTGTCATAAATAATTTAATTTATTTGTTGTCTAAAAATACTAAAACAAATAACATAATTTTGGAAATATTTTTAGCTATAAAATGAATATTTATAGTCGAAAATATGACTTATATAATCCCATGTGAAAATTGATTTACTAAAAGATATATATTCATTTCATTTTGGTCTTTACATTAAATTAATTAATATAAATGGTCCTTATCACTCTTATGTGACTCCATGGGGTCCCAAAATAGACACAAGGATGACCATGGTTGTAAATGTTTCAATGAATAGTATTAGGAAACTTTTTAGGGTAATTTTATATTATTATAATATTAACTGTTTACCCTTACTTACGAGATTTATCCTTTAACCATGGTGAATAAAATATTTACTGATGTAAATAATTAAAATCTCTAAAAATAAATTATACATATATATAAAATTTGGAACTCCTGATTACAAATATGTAAACCATTTTTTAAAATTCAAAACAAATAAGTGTCTTAAATTAATTTCAAATAAACTCCCACTAAAAAACAAAAACGGTGTTTTTATGAAATAATAACTATCAAATTATTGAAACTTGTTTTCGTCAAATTTCAAACTAAAATTACTTCCATGATCAATAATGGGATTAACTAGTAAAAATATAATATAATTATACATTATAACCAATTAAAAAGATAATTTAACCATATAAATAGATTAGAATAAATGGAGGCATTGAATTAAAAAAAATATTTTTCACTATCCATTAAAAAAAGAATTTTAACATAAAAATACCAAAACCTTACCCAAAGTAAATTTTGATGTCCCAATTCTATAGAAGAATTTTATTTTGTCAAATAGAACATATCAAAGTTACCAAATCTAGATTTAAAAAGGGTTATCCATCAAAATGCGTTAAATCAGCCTTTTAATGAATAATATAGTGTTTTTGCTTAAAATCAGATTCATTAATATTTTCGGAATCAAAAAGTTATTAGATAAATGTAAAAACATTTAAGAAACATGTGTAATCATATTTTAGTTAGTTTTATTCATTTATTCTAATAAAATTTCTACGTGTTAACTACCACTAAAAATAATTATACTATTATATTATTTTTCGGTATTACTCCACATTATGTGCAATGTAAAATTTTAGGGAAATTCGATGTTTCATACTAGTTGTGCTATCGAACATAGCATCCACGTTAAATTAAAATTAATATTCAGTTCTCAAATATGAAAATAAATATGAAAATTTATTATTCTTTATATACATTGGATGTTACAACCAGAATGATTTATTATAGAATTAGATGAAAAATAATGTATATTATTTTAATAATGAAGTGTAAATATTGAAATAATTACATTTTGGGATTCTAAAACAATTTCATAGAAGTGTTTTTTCAATGATATTCTTATTATAATATTTATGAAACATTTATGGATATTAAGTTTTCTTATATACTTAAGGATGTGGAAATATATTTCTAATGGTACTGAAGAGATAAAAACGTTATTTAGTAGTACTATGATATTTATGTAAGACATTTGAATTAGGTATTAATAAAAAATAATATGATTTTGGTAATGTGAAAATAATCTCTATTAATGAAAAAGTGATGATTAATGTTGAAAATGTTAATTTGATTATATTGGTGGCCTTGAAATTGACAATTGATTTGATGATAATGTTATTAATGTTGAAGTTGATTGTTTTTTGGATTTTTGAATTATATATGATCATTTTTATAGAGATAAATTTTGGAATAATATATGATTTCCTAATACCTTTACGATGATTCAAGATATTTATGCTCATGGGATGCATATGTTTGAGTGTATAGTATTAGGTAATAAATAATTTTTTATACCTTATGCTTGATTGATTTATTTTGAGTTAATCTTTTAGTTGAACATTGAGTAATATATGATCAAATATTTATTATCTTTTTGTATAAATTTTTGTCAATAAATTTATTTAAGGTATTTAAGGTTAGTTATTTATGGACTGATTTATATTCAACACTGGGTGTCATGATGAAAATTTTAGAGACTGATGTATGATTATTTATTCATATTGGATATCCTATGGTAAAAATTTTATTTGGAAATTATCTAGTGATATTAGGAATAAAATGAAATTATTATATAGATCATATAGTATATTAGATGTTAATTTTCAATATAAATCGATGAAATAAATTAATCATGTGATTTATTTATAGAGAATATGACATGATAAATGGATATAAAATATTTGAAACACTATCAATTGATGAAATTATTCCTATGGTATGGATTTAAATCAACAAATTATGTTATATTTTTTTCTCAATCAAAGTGTAATTTTTTAGAAAATTATATTTTTTTAAGATAAATCTATCAATACTTGTGTGAATAGTATCAATCTCTTATGAATGTATGTTTGTTTTGAAACACATGAGTCATATATAGATACATAATTTTTTAAGAAATACAATTTAAAAAACACTATGTCTCTTAGTTATCAAATATGTATTATTTACAAGGATATAATCTATTTCATGTTTTACTTCTATGTCATGATACACTATTTTTTCAAATTTATATTCCAAATTGTAAGAGTTTAATTTATTTACATGTGAAGAATGTAACACCATAATATTTGAGAATATATTTTATTTGAATATAATTTTATGTGTTTGAGATTATTATTTATATTAAACACTACGATTAAAATTTTTGTGACATATTATTATATCTTATCCATTAAATTAGATAAATGAATAATAATTACAAAAATAATGATAAATAACGATAACGACTTATATAATGAAAATGTATTCATTAATTCATAATACAAAACTTCCCAATTTTAACAAAAGTCATTAAATGTTAATAAAATATAATTTCATCTAGATTTATTTTTATTTAATTTTCTAAATTGAAATTACAATGAATATATACCATTTAAATAAGAAGTATTTTTGGAAATCCATTTGGAAATAATAAATTCATAATAAGATCGTTGTGATTTTTTTATTTTCTTAAATTGTTTTCTATCTAAACACTATTATATACTAATTTTTGTAATACCAATATTTCATTTCATTTAATTATATCTAGGAATACATAATTCCTAATAAAATATAAATATTTAATTAATATAACATAATATAAAAAAATAACATATGGAATTAAATTAAACGATTTTTTTCTATGAGTTCATTTTTAAGAATGAAATTGTAATTTTATGAAAACTAATTTTCATTTCATATTAATCCATTATAAAAAAATTCATATCACATAAATCTTCTATTACTATCCATAACTAGAGAATATATACTTGGAATCAGGTGTGGAAAATTTGATAATATGTCATTTTTTTATTATGAATAACCACCATTGTAAATATTTTTTACCTCATTATGGGAAAATCAGATAAACAAGGATACAATAATTAGATAAAGCCCAAAATACTCCCCATTAATTTACATTTTCCAACTAGAAGTGTGTAATTAAAAAAATTAAAACTAGATATGAATATACTGAAATTTATCACCACCATAAATTGATTTTTTTTATATTATTTGAAAGAAGTCATAATTATAGAATTTCAAATTCTATAATTTAATTTCCAAGATATGTTTTACTTATAAATAAAAATAAGTTAATAATGAATATGAAACATTTTTTGTCAAAAATTTCAATTTTTATAGTAATTCATATTTTATTAATAGTGATGACAGAATAACCTTAATTTCATTCTCAATGATGATACATTAATTATGAAAGCAGTAGTTATGTCCATGTATTGATTTTACATCTAATAAAAATAATATATTTTTGAATAATTGTGATATTAGAAAACCATAATAATTAAGTATAATTTATATGTGATGAAAATTTTTGAGATACAAATTACATATAATTTCTTGTGTATTTGACATAAAATTAAATAAATAGCCCATTAAATGAATGCAAAGAAATATTATATTAATTAAATATTATGTTAATGGTTTAATAACCATAAAAACATATTTATTATTAATAAGTGATATATTAAATGGCTGAAAATCTCATCCTTATAATATTTTTTAGCAACCAATAACCTTATATTTTAATTTAATAGCATTAAAATTGAAAATTATTTTACTAGAGTTAAAGATAAAATGTGTTATCAAAGCGGTAAACTTGTAGATAACGATTAAAATCCAACATAAAATTTTCAAAAAATTATTTGATAAATTGTATTAGATCTTATAATTTTATAAAATGTAAAATATGTCTATTTGGATACAAATGAATATGATAATATTATATATTATATTTACATCATATAAGGAATTCCATGTGTTTTATTTTATTCACATATTAAACATAAGAAACTATCATCCTTTATTCAATGGGTTTATTCACTCTAGCAATTCTGATTAACACTCTAATTCCTTCCCAAATCTCTTCCCTTTGTTATTGAGCTCTGGGTATTTTCCTAATACCATCCAATGAAGGATTATACTACCAGAAAAAATTGGTTTCTCGAGGAATACATATTCACTAAAAACCAATAAATCAGTGTTATGAATTATAACACGATGACTCTAGTTTCAAAAATATTTAGAGTTGTTATAAATATTATGTAATGAACATTTACACATATTTTATATCAAATGGGTTATGAATGTATCACTTATTTGAATGCCTGATATACCATTTGAAATATGTATCAGTTCTCCATACAAAAATACACGTTTGGGTATTATGATGGACATAATATTTATATAGGATATACTTGAAACAATTATTCTTCTAGAATTATATGATCTTATATACTTATAAACCTTAAATTTGTTTTAACATAATAATGTTGTTCATGTGTACTTGTTTTCTACACATTTAATGTAACACCTCGAATATTTAAAAACCTTATAAATAGTAATTGTGTGTTTAATGCCATTAATGTTTTGTTCTTTTTACCAAACAAAATATAAAATATAAAACACAAAACTCCTTATTTAAGAACATAACACTGAATTTTCTTACAACATTCAGAGTTTACAAGGAAAGCTCACGAACCAAAGATACAAATTAAAACCCCTATTAAGATCACAGGAAGACCACTCAAAAACAAAGTGAAAATAAAGAAGATGATAAAGGTCTTGAGCATCCATAAAAATAAACATAAGAATGGCCGCAGCCATCGCATGCACACTATGCACTTAAGGGATGACTTGAACCATCTTCTTCATCTTCTCCTTATTCTTCTTATTCATCTTCTTCAATCACTATAAGATTATAACACCCCAAGTCTTGGTTTTATAGGACAATAATGTGACAGTTGCCCTAGGTGACCATAAAATCCTAATAGCTATAAATATAGTCGTTGGACACATTGGGTAATTAATAAAATAGTATATTTAGTTCTTCAAATAATTAGGTTATAAATTGGAAAATTATAACCCTGAACCTTGAAAGGACGTGATGATATGTTTTAATGTATAAATTGGTTTTTCTTGTAATGTAAAAAGGAGCTCAAAACATGTTGCAATGTAACCAAATGTGTTGTAAATAATTGCATTCAGTGTCTTAAGCCTTGTTGAAATACTTGTTAGTGGAATTATATGTTTTTAATAAAATTAAGTTAAAACCATTACAACACCAATATAAGAATTGTCATGCAATTTATATCACATTTTATTTAAGGATAGTGTTTATGGAAAACCCTTGGAAACACTTATGAGAAATATTATGTAATATTGTTATTAATAGGAGGTATATAAAGAATCGTATTTCACTTTATATGTTTATAAATTAAACTTATAAAGTTTTTTTCTATATTAAACCTTATGCCAATTTCACATGAGTAAGTATTTTTTTAATATGATAATGTACACATATATTAATTTAGGTCTTGTATGTTGATTTTTTAAAAATTAGTTTATATATATGTATATATACATTACTTTAAATTTAATTCAGTATTTCAACCTGGTTCTGTAAAAAAATTAGTATTAATTTTTTAAAGGGCTAAACTATTTTGAGACCTGCCTACTGGGGGAGGAAACTCAAACTGAGGTGTGGCCGAGCCTTGACTCCTCAGCTGGCACTTAAGGGAACCCTTTAGAAGCACTCAGAGGTGCGGGTGCAGCGGCTAGGTGGCATGCGTGCTTTGGGAGGAGCGTGGGCAGGGGTTAGGCCTAGGTCATGCAGGGGTGTGGGGAGGAAGAGTCCCATGTATAAAGCCTAATGAGTGTGTGTTGTGTTATTAACAGCCATGCGGGAGGCCGAGGCTCATATGAGAGCTCGGTGTGCCCTTCCATTCCGATGTGGGAACCAAATTTTTCGTTCGAAACGAAGTTGTGACTGTTCGATCTCCCATAGCGTGATCTCGGCCGTAGAACTGATCTCGGGTTCAACCCTCAAGAGACCACGGTGTATCACCACATTTTTTGTGAGTTGTTCGATCTTATGCAATCTAATCGCGGTCATCCGAAGATTTTAAAATGTCGCATTGATCCTGAGCCTTCCGAGCAGATCTAGACTCAATCTGAGGCGTCCATCTATTTTATAAACTGCATGCGTACACCAGCCGTTAGATCAAGATCGGCCTGATCAAGGCCATCCGGTTTTCCTCCGGTTTTCTTCCTCTGTGGCTGTCTTCTTCTCTGTGGCATGTCCGAGACTAAGATCAGACTCTCCTATATTTCCCCATTTTTCTTCACTCCCCAGACCCTCTACACCCACGGGTTCCTCAATGTTTCTTTCCCTAAGTTTTTTATAGGGAAATTGGCCTCATAACCCATGCTTCATACATTAAAATATTCATATAGGATTGGTTTACAAAAAAACATCGAGGCATTTGAAGAACCCCCGATTCTTTGCACTCAAGTCTTCAATGATCCTCTTCGAGTCCTCCAGTTCATTTTCCATCACCTTTCTGAGCTCCACCTCTTGTTCCTCCTTAGTCTATATAAGGGATTACCTAGCTATGTTTATTTTAGAAAACACTTTTTATATAGTGATAGGTATACTGGTTATATACATATATTTTTATATGTCAATTTTCAGTTCTGAGTCTACCTATGCTTTTTAAAAAAATGGGATGTTGGGTTTGTTATGTTTTCTTAGAAAGATTATTTTCATTTAGTTTAATTTTATAGAACCTATATATATATATATATTCTACATATACATTTTTTCATATGTATATATATATAGAAAACTCTTCATTGTTTTAAGGTTCTCTAAATGGGTTTTTAGGTGTTACTACGGATCATAAAAGTTTAATATATATAAAAGGGTTTACCTTGTATAGTTTTCATTAAGAAAAACCTAGTATATATGTGTAATTGGGTATATAAGTATATATATATATATATATCTTTATCTATAAACCCCAATCCAAATCTGTTTTTAAGAATTCCAAAATGAATCAGGATTTGTAACTAGGAGTTGTGTATTCATAATGATTGATTGAATCTGCTTTTAACATGCCAATTCCCCTTGCTAAACATGGGTTATGTAATTATATGCATATATATGAATGTTACATAATGAAAAATCAAACTATGAGTTTTAAGTGATGAATATCTATCCCTAAATAACATTTTAATTGAAAATTAGGATTTTTGGTTTTAGTGTAATTATATTATAGTTTAAAACCATTGTTTTTATAAATTTATGTATTTGTGGTTTTACATATTTCTATTAAACCCTATATGGTTTGGATTCCACCATATAAATGGTTATTTATAAATGTGTATATAAGATTAATTTCCAAAACCCTATTTTCAAGTACAATTATTAGGACTTATTTGATGTTTTGATGCATGTAATATTTTAATTCTTTCCAATCCATATGTATTTTGTTTATGAGTATACACTAATGAACATTTTTAATTAAATTAATAATTATAACATATGACCTTGATGTAGTTTTTTTGTAAAAGAATGTACTCTAGATTGATATAAATTTACATTAGAGGACTAAGAATTTGTTATATCATGACGTAACCATTTATTATTTTATGATAACTTGCCCTGATGAATATTAGTGGTCAATCCGGTTAAGATTCAATTTCAAGTTCAATGATGTGTTTATCACAATCATCAAAGTCTAGTAATTTCTTTAGGAGTTTCATTTTCATGAATAGGATTTTTAAAGAATTATAATTTAACACCTCTTGTGGAAAACCCTACCATTTAACGTGTTGTAGTAATTATCTTATGGGCATATAATGTTTACTAAACCACGCCAGCTATTGATTAATTATTCCATATTTTCAATTCTATCTGTCATATCATGTATTCATTACCCATTTTAATTATTATTGTACATAATGCTTGCATATGACATATCATGGTAATGAACTAATAACTAAATTTCCCAAAGTGGTATGGGACACCATGAAAATTAGACCATATTGACATATGAGGAATGTTTTGGACTACTAGGTCAGGGTCTGGTTAAAAGAAATCCCTCCAGGTTAGGGACAAGTAAAACTAATCCCTACGGGTTGGAGATTGTTAAAATTATGCTCCTAGATGAATTGACGGCTCTCTTGAGACAATCAGTAGGGGAAAAACCCCTTTGAGTTTGTTTCCAACTACCATCTTGGGTTTCTACCCATAGGTCATGGCACGAGGCCTTGGCACAGTCATCATGAGTCCATCAATTCATCATTTCTTCATTATGTTTTAATATATGACCAACCAAGTGATTATTTCAACTGGAGGAATATCCTTGGTTATAGAACCTTTGCCTATGAGTATGAGATTAAAGTACACATGGAATATGATGAGACAGTGATAATTAATGATCAATTTACCTTTCTAGAATTTTTAATGAAAATGTTAGCATTACATTTATCATGTTATAATTTGGATTTTATAATTTTTAGTGAAATTGTTTATGTGCATCTATGATAATGTTCATGCTCAGTAGTTTCGACATACCTTGCATGTTATGCTTATTTTACTTAGTATAATTCATGTACTTTTATACAAACATGCTTACTTTGTTCATCTAGTATCTTTCTTTTATATGTTCAACTACTATGTATGAAATGTTTTAATTATTTAATGTCACCATTTGAAATGTCATGATGTTTTCCTTTAAGAATTATTTTAAGTATATGTATTTTTAATGGTAGTTTTTAAATGTTGTATTAAGAAAGTTCAAAACCCCATACTGATTATTTTAATGCTCACCCTACGTTTTTAATGAAAAATTTCCAGTTATCAGTCCTGTCTCCGATAATGTTATAGAATGCAACTAGTTTTCCCAGAACCTGAACCCGACGAGCCTCTGTAATATTTAAACATGATTTATTATTTATAAATGTTTGTAATGTATTTTTGGTACATCATGTCTCTTAGGCACCGACTCTAGTAATTCAGGGGCCAGGTTCTTACAGTTGGTATCAGAGGATAGGTTCAGATAACTCTGGAAAACCAGGTAGTATAAATAAGTATTACTATGTAATTATATTGTAATATTCATATGGCATATTAAAGATAACTAACAAGTTCCTTCCCACTGAAATCCTCGAGACTATAATTGTTACGTCATGTATGGATGACTATGAACCCTTTGGAATCCTCAGACTATCATGCAACCTTCTTTACCAAGTGTCAAACAACTCAAATATCCTATGACTCTACCGAGGATCGATCCATGTGTACTATCGTATAACTTATGCACAACTTGAATAAAATATGCATCAGGGGAAATATTATGATGATATTTTCCTATGTTTTACCCTATCTTCAATCCAGGTGGCTTTAAGGGTTTTCCGGGAAGCGGCATAGGAGGGAAATCTCTCTGCAGCCTATCTTTTTCACGTTTTGAGATTCAGTCTGTATGAGAGACTTTTTGTCATAAACCCCCCGACTTTAAGGTAGTACGGAGAATATGTAGGGACCAAGTCCATTTTGATATCATGGAGATTTTCACTTCTCATGCCTCTATTTGTAAGCCCAACATTTCTATGTGGGAGTTTAACCCCACTTGACCGAGGTGTATCTGGGAAAGAGAGATCGAGTAACTAGGAACCACCCAAGGAATATAGTTGAGGACCTCAGCAAAATAGTTACGAAGGTGGGATCTGTAAAGGTACAACCTAGTTGTTTTTTGTTCGGTTTTTTTTGTGGCTAAATCCTAGAATGTTAGAGTGGGGATATCACTAAGTATGTGAGGGAGTTTTGCTTCTCTATGTGTAATTCATGTAGTAAATCATTAAGGAAAATCATGCACTGATATATAAACTTATGTGTTATTGAAATATTACCTGTTTTCCTTTCCTGCCAATACATTATCTGAACTATTAAGTGAATTCTCATGAATGTATTTTCAGATGGCTGGAGAAACAAATATCTCATCCCTACCCGATGAAATTTTGGAGGAATTCTTAATCAGGATGCGCATTGTGGACTATCCTTATTTCCTCCATCTGGGAGAATCAAGTCAATGTATGTTTGAATTGTCCAACTGCTATGAAATTTTCCGTTCATGTCAAGGGGTCTAACATGTTTTCCACCTGATTTCCAATACCCAACATCATTATTATAGGAAGACGGGGAGGTACATAGAATGGCTTTTTCAATGTTTCACTCTGGTATAGAAGTTTTTTTCCAGAGCATGTTTTCTGGTAGCTTCCCCAGATGAGAACCGTAGAGAAGCCTTCATGTAGCAGATTCCAAACCTCAGTCTTTTTAATTGCATGTTTCCAATGGTATATCTTGAGCGTGATGTAGTTCGGTGAAGTACCATAGAATATTTCCATTTGGACACCCTCGAATTTATTACCGTACGAGCATCCCTATGGATGCCTATGTGTAGAACACATGATCAGGATTTAAAGACATACTGGTCAAGGTGTATCTAGGTCAGTGAAGCATAGGAACTGAGTTCCAACCTGTGTGTTCCATTGACCGATCCAAATATCCCAATTTGTTGATGATCATCTAGGGGTTTTCTTTTTCAGTTTATGAATAGAATTGCGAGGATGCAATTCTTTGAAGGGGGGGGGGATAATTTTACACCCGAAATATTTCAAAACCTTATAAATAGAAATTGTTTGTTTAAAGAAATTAAGGTTTTCTTTTTTTAACCAAACAAAATATAAAAGATAAAACACATAAATCCTTATTTAATAACTTTACACGGAAGTGTCTTACAACATTCAGAGTTTACAAGGAAAGCTCACTAACCAAAGATACTAATTAAAAACCCTTTTAAGATTACAGGAAGACTGCTCAAAACAATGAGAGCCCTATGAAGAAGATAGGGGTCTTTATCATCCATCAAAACACACATAAGAATGTCCGATTCCACCGCAACCATACTAAGCACCAAAGGGACGAATTGAACCATATTCTCCTTCTTCTTCTTCTCCTCCTTCGTCATCTTTTTCTTTAATCACCATAAGATTAATACACCACATGTCTTGGTTTTATGGGACAATAATGTGATCATTGCCCCTGGTGACCATAAAATCCTAATGACTATAAATATAGTCGGTGGCGAAGTTGGGTAATTAATAACATTATATATTTAGTTCTTCAAATAATAATGTTATAAATTAGAAAATTATAACCCTGAACCTTTAAAGGACATGATGATATGTTTTAAAGTACACATTAGTTTTTTGTAATATAAGAAGGAGATCAAAACATATTGCAAGGAAAACAAATGTGTTGTAAATAAATGCATTCAGTGTCTTTGTTAATAGAATTATATGTTTTCAATCAAATTAAGTTTAAACCATTACAACACTAATATAAGAATTGTCATTCAATTTATAACTCTTTTTATTTAAGGATAGTGTTTATGAAAGACATTAGGAAAAACTCATGAGAAATATTATGTAATATTTTTATTAATTTTAGGTATATAAAGACTTGTATTTCACTTTATATGTTTATAAATTAAACTTAAAATGTTTTTTTCTTTTATTAAACCTCATGCCAATTTCACATGAGTATGTATTTTTTTAATATGTTAATGTACACATATATTAATTTAGGTCTTGTATATTGATTTTATAAAAATTAGTTTATATATATGTATATATACATTACTTTTAATTTAATTCGGTATTTCTACCTGGTTCTGTAAAAAAAATATTAATTTTTTTTAAAAGTGCTACACTATTTTGAGACCTACCTAATAGGGGAGGCAGCTCAAACTGAGGTGTGGTCGTGCCTTGACTCCTCAACTGGAACTCAGGGGAACCCTTTACAAGCACTCAGAGGTGCGGGTTCAGTGTCTAGGTGGCTTGCGTGCTTGGGGTGGAGCGCAGGCAGGGGTTAGGCCTAGGGCCTGCAGGGGTGTGGGGAAGGCAGAGGCCCATTTATAAGGCCTCATGAGTGTGTGTTGTGTTATTAATAAACATGCGGGTGGCCGAGGCTTATATGAGAGCTCAGTGTGCCCTTCTGTTCCAATGTGGGAACCAAATTTTCAGCCAAAACGAAGTCGTGACCGTTCGATCTCCCATCGCGTGATCTCAGTCGTCGAACCGATCTTGGGTTCAACCCTCAAGTGACCACGGTGTATCAACAAATTTTTTGTGAGCTGTTCGATCTTATTTGATCTAATCGCGGCCGTCTGAAGATTTTAAAATGTCACATTGATCCCGAGCCTTCCTAGCAGATCTAGACTCAATCTGAGCCGTCTAAATATTTTATAAACTGCGGGCGTACACTAGCCGTTAGATGAAGATCGGCCCAATCTGGGCTATCCGTTTTTCCTTCTTTTTTCTTCCACTGTGGCTATCTTCTTCTCCGTGGCGTGTCCCAGACTAAGATTCTACTCTCCTATATTTCCCCATTTTTCTTCACTCACCAGACCCTCTACACCCACGGGTTCCTCAATGTTTCTTTCCCTGGGTTTTTTATAGGGAATGTGGCCTCAGAACCCATGGTCCATACATTAAAATAATCATATAGGATTGGTTTACAAAAAAACAATGAGGCATTTGAAGAACCCCCAGTTCTTTGCACTCAAGTCTTCAACGATCCTCCTCGAGTCCTCCAGTTTTTTTCCAGCACCTTTCTAAGCTCCACCTCTTCTTCCTCCTTAGTCTATGTAACGGATTACCTTGTTATGTTTATTATAGAAAACCCTTTTTAAATAGTGATAGGTATATGGGTTATATACATATAGTTTTATATCTTAATTTTCAGTTCTGAGTCTACCTATGATCCTTCAAACAAAACAGGACGTTGGGTTTTTTATGGTTTTTTAGAAATATTTTTTTCATTCAGTTTTATTTTATAGAAACTATATATATATATATATTCTACATATACATTTTTTCATATGTATATATATACCAAACACTTCATTTTTTTAAGGTTTTCAAAATGGGTTTTTGAGGTGTTACTACGGATAATACAATTTTAATATATATAAAAGGGTTTACCTTGTATAGTTTTCATTAAGAAAAACCTAGTATATATGTTTAATTGGGTATATAAGTATATATATATATGTAAAACCCAAACCAAATCTGTTTTAAGAATTCCAAAATGAATCCGTATATGTAACTAGGAGTTGTTTATTCATAAAGATTGTTTGAATCTTCTTTTAACACGCCAATTCCCCTTGATAAACATGGGGTATGTAATTATATGCATATATGTGAATGTACCATAATGAAAAATCAAACTATGAGTTCTAAGTGATGAATATATACCCTTCAATAACCTTTTAAATGAAAATTAGGATTTTTGGTTTTAGTGTTATTATGTTATAGTTTAAAACCATTGTTTTTATAAATTTATGTATTTGTGGTTTCACATTTTTCTAATAAACCTTATATGATTTGGATTACACCAAATAAATGGTTTTGTATAAATGTATTTATAAGTTTAATTTACAAAACCCTATTTTCAAGTATAATTATTAGGACTTATTTGATATTTTGATGCTTGTAATATTTTAATTCTTTCCAAGCCATATGTATTTTGTTTATTAGTATACACTAATGAAAACTTTTAATTAAAGTACTAATTATAACATATAATCATTATGTAGTTTATTATGTAAAAGAATGTACCATGGCTTGATATAAATTTATGTTAGTGGACTGAGAATTTATGTTATCATGACGTAACCATTTATTATTTTATGATAACCTGCCCTAATGAATGTTAGTGGTCAATCTGGTTATGGTTTAATTTCAAGTTCAATGACATGTTTATCACAATAATCAATGTCTAGTACTTTCTTTAAGAGTTTCGCATTCATGAATATGAATTTTAATGAATTATAATTTAACACCTCTTGTGGAAAACCCTACCATTTAACGTGTTGTAGTAATTATCTTGTGGGCATATAATGTTTACTAAACCATGCCTGCTATTGATTAATTATTCCATATTTGAAATTCTATATGTCATATCATGTATTCATTACTCATTTTAATTATTATTGTACATAATTCTTGAAAATGACATATCTTGGTAATGAACTAATATCTAAATTACCCAATGTGGTTTGGGACGCCTTGAATATTTGACCATATTGACATATGAGGAATGTTTTGGACTACCAGGTCGGGGTCTGGTTAAAATAAATCCCTACAGGTTAGGGACTGGTAAAATTAATCCCTCCGGGTTGGCGACCAGTAAATGTAAGTTCCTCGATGAATCGATGGTTCTCTTAAGACAATCAGTAGGCGACAAACCCCTTTGAGTTTGTTTCCAACAACCATCTTGGGTTTCTACCCATAGGTCATGGCACGAGGCCTTGGCACAGTCAGCATGAGTCCAACAATTCATCATTTCTTTATTATGTTTTAATATATGACCAACCAAGTGATTATTTCGACTAGAGGAATATCCTTGGTTATAGAACCATTTCTTATGAGTATGAGATTAAAGTATGCATGGAATATTATGAGAAAGGGATAATGCATGATCAGTTTACCTTTAGAGAATTTTTAATGTAAATGTTAGCATTACATTTATCATGTTATAATTTGCATTTTATAATTTTTAGTGAAATTGTTTATGCGCATCTCTGATAATGTTCATGCTCAGTAGTTTCTGCATACCTTGCATGTTATGCTTATTTTACTTAGTATAATTCATGTAATTTTATACAAACATGTTTACTTTGTTCATCTAGGAGCTTTCATTTAAATGTTCAACTACTGTGTATGAAATGTTTTAATTATTTAATGTCAACATTTGAAATGTCATGATGTTTTACTTTAAGAATTATTTTAAGTATATGTATTTTTAATGGGAGTTTTCAAATGTTTTATTAAGAAAGTTCAAAACCCCTTACAGAGTATTTTAATTCTCACCCTACGTTTTTAATGAAAATGTTTCAGGTATCAGTCTTGTCTTTGATAAAGTTTTATAATGCAATTGGTGTTTCTAGAACCTAAACCTCACGAGCCTCTGTAATATTTGGACATGATTTATTATTTATAATTGTTTGTAATGTATTTTTGGCACATCGTGTCTCTTAGGCACCGGCTCCAGTAATTCAGGGGTCAGGTTCTTATAGTTGGTATCAGAGGATAGGTTCAGATAAATCTGGAAAACCAGGTAGTATAAATGAGCATTACTAAGTAATTATATTGTAATATTCATATGGCAGATGAAAGATCACTAAAAAGTCTTTTGTCCCCTCCCACTGAAATCCTCGAGAATATAATCGTTACATCATGTTTCAATCTACTTTTAACATGCCAATTCCCTTTGAAAAACATTTGGTATGTAATTATATGCATATATGTGAATGTAACATAATGAAAAATCAAACTATGTGTTTTAAGTGATAAATATCCATTCTTAAATAAAATTTTAAATACAAATTAGCATTTTGTGTTTTAGTGTAATTATGTTAATGTTTAAAACCATTGTTTTTCTAAATTTATGTATTTGTGGTTTCACATATTTATAATAAACCCTATATGGTTTGGTTTCCCCCAAATAAATGGTTAGGTATAAATTTATTTATAAGTTTAATTTCAAAAACCATATTTTCAAGTAAAATTATTAGGACATAGTTGATGTTTTGATGCATCTAATATTTTAATGCTTACCATGCCATATGTATCTTTTCTATGAGTATAAACTAATGAACATGTTTAATTAAAGTGGTCATTCTAACATATACCATTGATGTAGTTTATGATGTAAAAGAATGTACTCTGGCTTGATTGAAATTTACGTTAGAGGATTAAGAATTTATGTTATCATGAAGTAACCATTAATTATTTTTTGATAAACTAACGTGATGAATTCTAGTGGTTTATCTGGTTATGGTTTAATTGCAAGTTCAATGACATGTTTATAACAATAAAAAATGTCTAGTATATTCTTTAAGAGTTTCATTTTCATGTATTGTAATTTTAAAGATTTATCATTTAACAAATCCTGTGGAAACCCCTACAATTTAATGTGTTATAGTAATTATCTTCTGGGACTATAACGTTTACTAAATCATGCCTACTATTGATTAATTATTCCATTTTTTCAATGCGATCTTCCATATCATGTATCCATTACCGATTTTAATTATTATTGTACATAATGAATGCATATGACATATCATGGTAATAAACTAATAACTAAATTACCCAAAGTGGTATGGGACACCAAGGGTAATGAGAAATGAAAATGAATTAAATATTAAAAGTGGTATGGGACACCTTGAATATTAGACCATATTGACATATGAGGAATGTTTTGGACTGCCAGGTTGGGGTTCGGTTAAAAGAAATCCCTCTAGGTTAGGGACTGATAAAAGTAAGCCCTTCGGGTTGTAGACCGGTAAAAGTAAGCTCCTCGTTGCATCGATGGTTCTCTTGAGAAAATCAGTAGGCGAAAACCCCCTTTGAGTTTGTTCCCGACTACCAGCTTGGGTTTCTAACCACAGTTCCTGGCACGAGGCCTTGGCATAGTCAGCATGATTCCAAAAATTCATCATTTCTTCATTATGTTTTAATATAAGACCAACCAACGGATTGTTTCCATTGGAGGAATATCCTTGGTTATAGAACCATTAAATATGATTATGAGATTAAAGTACGCATGTCATATGATGAGATAGTGATAATGCATGATCAATTTACCTTTCCATAATTTTTAATGCAAATTTTAGCATTACATGTATCATGTTATAATGAGCATTTTATAATTTCTAGTGAAATTTTTTATGTTCAACTCTGCTAATGTTAATTCTCATTAGTTTTTTCATGCCTTGCATGTTATGATTATTTTACTTAGTATAATTCATGTACTTTTATACAAATATGCTTACTTTTTTCATCTTGTTTCATTAATTTAAATGTTCAACTACTATGTATGAAATGTTTAAATTATATAATGTCAACCATTGAAATGTCATGAAGTTTCCCATTAAAAACTATTTTAAGTATAAGTATTTTCAATGGTAGTTTTCAAATGTTGTATTAAGTAAGTTCAAAAACCCTTACTAAGTATTTAAATGCTCACCCAAAGTTATTAATGAACATTTTTTAGGTATCAGTCATGTCTCTGATAAAGATTCAGATTGCAGTTTGTTTTCCTAGAACTTGAACCTCACGAGCCTCTATAATATTGGAACATGATGTATTATTTTTAAATTTTTGTAATGTATTTTTGGTACATCCTTTGAAACACCGATAGATTTTATGAAAAATATTCTTTTTAATTTCATTAATGTCTTGTGTTGTACACTACACTAAAAGGATCTTGCACAACACTCATCCTTCACTTGCCTTGTATTACACGCAATCGTGACCTTCCTCGATAGCGTGTGTAGTACGCAATAACGATTTTCACTAAACAACAATATGCTATTCAAATATTATTAAAACTAGCCGTTATGAATAGTAATAACCACTTTTTGAAATTTTTTAAATTTTATTTTTCAAAATGGACATCATTTTTGTATTCGAAATATCGAAATTAGCTTAGGGTAAAATTTTGGTAATTTTCGGATAACTCTCATATTTTGATGAATAGTGAAAATTACTAAATTTTAATTAAAAACAACTTTTTCAATCGAAATAATTAATAGTGATAAATTATTAATTTGAGTTGTTTTAAAATATATTTAGAATATATTTTTACAATTTAATACAATTTTGGTCATTGAAAGTAATTTCACATTTAAACCAGACATAAACAAGTGTCAATCTTTTGAAAGTTATTATCTTTTAAAAACATGCTATTTGTTTTGACGACAGGATTTAATTTTTAAATTAATTAATGCAACTGATATGTTTTGAATTTTGTAAAATAGACATAATTTTTGAATTCATAATATCAAATATAGCTTAGGCCTAATTTTTGGTATTTTTCTGGAAACTTTCATTTTTTTGATGAATAGTGAAACCACTAAGTGGTAGTTAAAAAAATTAAATTTTTCATAAAACATAATTTTACCGCTTCTGTGAGAGGAATTTCAAAAATCCAAGAGACACGGTTAATTTCAGTAAGTAAAATGTGGTTCAATGAAATGAAAATAATTTTTGGTGAATAGTAACTTTTTACTTTTTTTACCACTGTTAAAAGTAAATAGGGTAATTAAGGGTAAAAATGATATTATTATTACCCTAACACATGTACTAATTCTATTGGATAAGTGTAATTCGACCAAAAACAACCTTAGGAATATAATATGACCATTTAGGCCCACTTGGATTAGATTAGGATATTTATTATTAATTTATTTAAAGAAGGGTTAAAATAGTTAAAATCAAAGTTTAATAAGTAAATCATTTTTAATATAGGGTTATACATAAGATAAATTATACTATAAATATTAATTTGAAATATAAAATTATTTCCTACATAATAGTATTTTATTTGTAATTTTTAGACATTAAATAATTTAATTTATTTATGACACAACGATGATGCATTAATTATCTTATTAATGAAATATTGACATAATTGATGTTATAAATACAAAAATAAATGTAATTTCAGACTTTTTATGAAATAAACTAATTTTATAAGTTAATATGACATGTTATTATGGATTTAATTAACTGTTTTAGAACTAGTCATTCTGTTATGAGTTTCACAAAAATCAATTACAAAATAGTATCAAAATTGACATAAAAAAGGTTTTATAAAAAATATTATATTATTAATTGTTATTTTATTCTTAAAAATCAAAGGATCGGCCAAATGACTTAGATAAGGTTATATATATAAATAATAAACAACTTGGGGTTCGTTTGGCTTCTTATAGTATGTTTATTAACCTTATAGTATAAGAACACAAGAAGACACGGTAAAAGTAAAATTACATTACTTAATGTTAAATCTAAATGATAAGGTTAAAATATGAACCTAAACTGGTATAAATTATATTGGAAGAGAGGATTTCAACCCATACCCACCTTAGCTTCGAAATGAATCAATTGGGAGATATCTAAAACCGAATTTGACTTTATAATAAAATAATAGTTTTAGTTATTCCAAAGTTGCCCCTCTCCTCCCTTATAAAAGGGCACCTCCTCCCTCTCTTCCTCACACCACTTTGTGCCTTCAGGCTCGGCCAAACCCTACCGAATTATCTTCTCAACTTCCATAGAAACATTCTAGAGGTCCTGGTCTTCTTCAAAGACCAATTTTATTTCCCTAAGAGGAAGACTCAAAGAGGCGCTTCAAAGAAGAGGTAATGTCTGTTACCGATTCTTTCATCTTTATTTCTTTTTACACTACTTCTTCTTAGGTTGTTTCATTATGAATTAAAAACATAAGTATCACTTATATACGGATATGTTATTATAATTATGAAACAACCTTATTTCACCATCTATCCATCCTACGGAAAACGAAATCACCGCGCGTGCATACGTACAAAATACCGTCTCCACACCGTGGTGTAATCTATTTTCCACCACCAACTTACTTGGAGGGTATAATGGTGTACATAATAACTATATATGATTATTGTAAATTGATATTGATTCTGAAATAGTATACATACACTCCAAAACAATTCCACAATCATGAGAACGATATCATCGCTCGTGCGTACGTACGGACTACCGTCTCCACGACGCGATGAGATTCATTCTCCATGTTAACCATTCATGAATGATTATAAAGTATATGTAATAAGTAATAATGAAATATATGACATAATAATGATTCTGGATTTATTTTTATATATATTTATGTCATCTACTTAAATACATTCAACTCAATAAGGAAAAGAAAACAACGTTCATGCATACGTACGGTCTACCGTCTCCATGAACGGTGTATTTCTTTCCATTTACTGATCTATTATATATATATATATATATATATTCTGAATATATATTATATATAAATCATGTTTTATATTCTGGAATTAAGTAACCATGATCTAATTAATCATATGAATAATTACAAGTCAAAACACATACGACAAATGAAACGATTTTACCCAAAACGCTCTTTAAAATGAAATTTACAAAAGAAAGGGTAATATAAAGAAATAAGTGAACCATATATAATATCATAACAATGCGTATGATTCTGGAATAAGTCAGTGAAATTATTTAAATCATTATACAGGAGGTTTAGACACATACGAAGGAAATCGGACCTAAGGTAGGGGAAATATCACAATCTCATTTTTATCCGAGATTGTTTATACTTTAGTATTTACTGGGGTGTATTTTATCATCCACATCCATGTTTCCTAAATTTGTAATATTATTTCCATCGACCTACAATTGTTTAAATTCAATTTTACCCTTCGGTGTGTTTTTAGTAAAAGATATGAAATGAATCTTTTGTCGTTTTTCTTACGAGGTATTTTTTGAGTTTTCCGACAAAAGTACGAGAAGAATGTTTTTTTAACTTATACGACATGAATGGATTTTTAAAACATTATTTCCAAGAATCTTCCTCTACATGTTTTCAAGTTTATTTTTAATCAAATTGTTTTAGTTTAGAATTGTATGACATGTTAAGAAAGGAAAAGTGTTTTTGAAGTAGAAAGGATATTTTCCTCAAGAATGGAGTTCAAGTGTTTTATCAAAATTATTTTCAATCTAAATAATAAAGGGTTCTGTTTATATCCCTATTATAACAAGGATTTGATTATATTGTGATGGAAATATTTTTATGAATTCCTTTATCCTATATGAATTGTTTTATGATGTCATGATGTTTATGATTCCCATTTTTATTACATGTGTTATGCTATGATATATTGTTTATGATTTTGTGGCACACATAAGAATGGTATAATTATGATATGGGTGGGACCTATATCTCCCTCCAATGCATTGGGTAAAGATTTTATATCTCATGAGATAGACATGGTTGGAACGGTACGTTATACCCGTTCAGTGAAACAGGACTGAAACGAGGAGTGTACTCGGTTCAGAAATGGACTTTGTCCTCTAAGATAATCTTGGAAATGAGTCTTGACTAAAAAGAAATGATTCTCTATGATTATGTGTGTATGCCACAAAGTTTCATGTTTTAAGTTATGAGTATTGGGATTACATTTCACTACTATGATTTATCCCATGTTATGATATTATGATCTCTTTTGCAGGTTAAGATTTCCAAAATGTTACGTTCTTATGAATATGATGTGATTGATATTTCTTTTGATTACCCTTTCTGAGCATTTGAGCTCACCCTTTTATGTTTTCTTTTCCCCAGGATATAATGAATGGTTTTAGGTAAAAAAGGAAGATCTTTAACGGAGATGTTGATGATCTTTCACCACGATTAGAAGATTATATTCCGAGTTTCCAAAGACACTAAACTATTACGGTCCTTGTGTGTGTGTTTTTGTAATGTACTAAGTATTCTGAAAAAGTAATTTAATTTCCATGTACGTCAAGCTTCGGGTCTCTACAGTTGGTATTAGAGGAAAGGTTTAGTCAACCTTTGGAAACTAGGATGCGAAAACGTTTGTGAAATCCTAAAGATATTTCTAAGGTGTGTTTAGGGATGTCCCTAAGGATAAGTATACATATAGGATATAGTCCTAGAACTACGGTAACGATCTTATAATTTAACCTATGATGTTAGATATTGAGGGTACTCCCCCTTTACTATGTTGTTTTCCCTAGCATGATTTTTGCCTCTCACACTATACTTTTTGGGTTTTAGATTATGGCCGGAACCCGAAGGAACCGTGTTGATCAATGAAATGGAAAATGCAATGATTTTCCTCCTGAACAAACAAATGTTATGGGAGATGGAGTGCAAAATCTTATTTCTATACTTACACAAGCTATGAATCATTCTGGACATCCAAATGAGCAGAGAAGGGAACAATATTCTATTGAGTCCTTCATGAGGCAACGTCCACCTTCTTTCAGTGGTTTTTCTGATCCACTTGTTGCTGAACAATGGATAAGTACCACTGAATAGATATTTTCAGTTCATCAATGTTCCGAACATGATAAAGTCATCTTAGCAGTATATCGTTTGGAAGGTGAAGCTGATCAATGGTGGAATCTTATCAAGAATACGAGGCCAAGAGATGAAATTCAGTCCATGGAATGGGACGAGTTCAAGAACTTATTTTTCAATAAGTACTTCCCTCATATTCTTCGGACAAAGATGGAGAAGGAGTTTCTTGAACTAAAGAAAAGGGATGATGAATCTGTTGGTATATACGAAGCGAATTTTACAAGGCTTGCAAGGTATGCATCTGGATTTATTATCCAACCTGAAAGTAAAGTTGATTGATTCTTCAGTGGCTTAAAACCAAATATTTGAAGGGCATTAGATATAAGAGACTTCAATAGCTATGAAGAAATTGTGCATTGTGCTATCAAGGTAGAAATGGAAGTTGGTGTTACTTATCCATCTCATAGTTTTGACAAGAAACGAAATATGGAGTTCAAGGAGAAATCTCAGAATAATGGTGAAAAGAAGATGAATGATTCCTTATGCTCAAAGTGTGGAAAGAAGCATGGTGGAGATTGTCTTAAAGGGACTAGAAAATGTTTTAAGTGTGGAAAAGAAGGTCATCGAGCAGCTGAGTGTCAAAGTAATGGGAAAAAGGGTTTCTAATGGTGTGAATAAAGAAAAGATTGCAGAGAACGCCTCAACAACACTTCAATGCTTCAAGTGCAATGAAATGGGGCATTATGCTAGTCAATTCCCAAATCCAAGGGTTAATGATGATCTACACGAGCAAACACTTAAGGAAAGGGACAAAGGGATGTCACATGAGATCACCATTGGTGATGTTGAATATGACAACGATGTGGTGGAATTATTAAGTGTTTATGTAATGGGATTCCAAAATAATGTTGTATATAATATCATGGAATATAGGAATATTTATGTATTAGTCTATTGTGGTTTTCAATAATTTTATGGTACCGGTAACCATGGAATGTGATTGTGATATTTTTGGAACAAAAGATGATATGCAGATAAATAAGGGAAAAACGAGAAAATGAAACATTTGACAGTATTCATGAGCTCATGATTGATATAATGACTAAGTGATATCATGGTTTGAGTATATAGAATTTTGAGGATTTTGGTATGTGGAAATTGTTAACTTTTAACTGCATTCATGTTTTCACTATTGTTCAATTAATGGGTATTCATTCTTCAATAGAATACATGATTAAGGTATTCACATGTGTTTAATTTTACTAACAAGATATATCTTATGATATATGAGGGATAAATTATGGCATTCACATGATTGTTATGTGACATTACAAGTAATCATTTTCATTATACTATGAGCTTGGACCAATGTATTTTAGATAAGCCTAAAGATTGGAATGGATTAAGTTGGACATAAGTTAGTATTGTTTAAGGATATAACTTTTTTATGGGATGTTATAGCAATATAGCTTTAGAAAAAGGACAACCTACAGGACGGGCGACAACCCATCGCATCGGAAAAGGCTATGGGAATCGAACCCACAACCAAAGTGCAACTGGCCTTTATCGCCTACAACTAGCCTACAGGAAGCCCCTGTTTAGTAGAAACTAGTTTTATTATATTAAGCATTATAATATAAGAAGTATAAGTCCATTTTAGGAACCATATATGATTAATCTCACTGTAGATGGACTTACGTATTTTTTGATAACATTTCTAACCTTTTGTTTGAGACAGATGGAATGACCCCTCATTCTATCACATGATCTGCTAACACATCACGAATGACAAATTCTATTTCATTTCTTTAAGAGATAATGTGGAAATTGTCCAAATATCGACCAACGGTGAGACTATACCAAAATCACGAAAGTATTTCTTCTAATTCCAATTTCATCAACTTAAGGGGAAATAATCTTGAAAAACAAAAATGTTGTCCTAGTGCTCTTATATCTGATTAATCAGATGGTACCTTAGATCGTCACAAATTTATGGGTTTGTGATATCTGGCTTTTCCATAGCCATGTTCTCTACCACTCTCCATCAGAACATGATGGTTAGGTTTCTCTTCCATATCCATATTTTCACCAATGTGGAAAACCAGTGATTAGTTTATTTCGGTAACTGTTACGTTTCATACATTTGTTTTTAAATATTGGTTTTGGTATTCCTTTTTACGATGTGGGTTTCTATAAAAGAAACTTTCGAGTAGTAAACCATTTATAACCCCGATGAATTTCGAGGGTGAAATTCATTTTAAGGGGGGTAGAATGTAACACCCCGAGATTTTATGAAAAATATTCTTTTTAATATCATTAATGTCTTTTCTTGTAAGCTACACTAAAAGGAGCTTGCACAACACTCATCCTTGACTTGCCTTGTATTACACGCAATCGTGACCTTCCTCGATTGCGTGTGTAGTACGCAATAACGAGTTTCACTAAACAACAATATGCTATTAAAATATTATTAAAACTAGCCGTTATGAATATAAATAACAACTTTTTGCAATTTTGTAAATTTTATTTTTCAAAATGGACATCATTTTTGGATTCAAAATATCAAAATTAGTTTAGGGTGAAATTTTGGTAATTTTTGGATAACTTTCATATTTTGATGAATAGTGAAAATTAATAAATTTTAATTTAAAAAAAAACTTTTCCAATTGAAATAATTAATAGTGATAAATTATTAATTTGAGTGGTTTTAAAATATATTTTGAATATATTTTTACAATTTAATACAATGTTGGTCATTGAATGTAATTTCACATTTAAACCAGACATAAACAAGTGTCAATCTTTTGATAGTTATTATCTCTTAAAAACATGCTATTTGTTTTGACGACGAGATTTAATTTTTAAATTAATTAATGCAACTAATATGTTTGGAATTTGTTAAAATATAAATCATTTTTTAATTCATAATATCAAATATATCTTAGGCCTAATTTTTGGTATTTTTCTGGAAACTTCCATTTTTTGAGGAATAGTGAAACGACTAAGTGGTAGTTAAAAAAAATTGAATTTTTCATAAAACTAATTTTACCGCTTGTGTGAGTGGAATTTCAAAAATATGAGAGACACGGTTAATGTCAGTAAGTAAAATTTGGTTCAATGAGATGAAAATAATTTTTGGTGAATAGTAACTTTTTACATTTTTTTACCACGATTAAAAGTAAAATATGGTAATTAAGGGTAAAATGATATTATTATTACCCTAAAACATGTCTTAATTATATTGGATAAGTTTAATTCGACCAAAAACAACCTTAGAAATAAAATATGTCCATTTAGGCCCACTTGGATTAGATTAGGAGATTTGTTATTAATTTATTTAAATAAGGGTTAAAATAGTTAAAATCAAAGTTTAATAAGTAAATCATTTTTAATATAGGGTTATACATATGATAAATTCAACTATAAATAGTAATTATAAATCTAAAAAGATTTCCTACATAATGGTATTTTATTTGTAATTTTTAGACATTATATAATTTAATTTATTTATGACACAATGATGATGCAGTAATTATCTTATTAATGAAATATTGACATAATTGATGTTTTAAATACCAAAATAAATGTAATTTCAGACTTTTTGTGAAATAAAATAATTTTATAGGATAATATGACATGTTATTATTGATATAAGCAACGTTTTCGGAACTAATCATTCTGTTATGATTTTCACAAAAATCAATTACAAAATAGTGTAAAAATTGACATAAAATAGTTTTTAAAACAAATATTATATTATTAATTGTTATATTATTCCTAAAAATCTAAGGTTCGGCCAAATGACTTAGATAAGGTTATATATATTAATAATAAACAACTTGGGGTTTGTTTGGCTACTTATAGTAAGTTTATTAACCTTATAGTATAAGAACACAAGAAGACACGGTAAAAGTAACATTATTTTACATAATGTTAAATCTAAATGATAAGGTTAAAATAGGAACCTAAACATGTATAAATTCTATTGGAATAGAGTCTTTCGACCCATCCCCACCTTAGCTTCGAAACTAATCAATTTGGAGCTATTTAAAACCGAATTTGACTTTATAATAAAATAATAGTTTTAGTTATTCCAAAGTTGCCCCTCTCCTCCCTTATAAAAGGCCACCTCCTCCCTCTCTTACTCACACCACTTTGAGCCATCAAGATCGTCCACCCCCTGCCCAATTCTCTTCTACACTTCCCTAGAAACATTATAGAGGTCTTTGTCTTCTTCAAAGCCCAATTTTAGTTCCCTAAGAGGAAGACTCAAAAAGGCGCTTTAAAGAAGAGGTAATCTCTGTTACCAATTCTTCATATTTATTTCTTCTTCCACTTATTCTTCTTAGGTTGTTTCATTATGAAGTAATAACATAAGTGTCACTTATATACTGATATGTTATTATAATTATGAAACAACCTTATTTCACAATCTATCCATCCTACGGAAAATGAAATCACCGCACGTGCGTACGTACGGAATACCGTCTCCACGCCGTGGTGTAATCTATTTTCCACCACCACATTACTTGGATGGGTATAATGGTGTACATAATAACGATATATTATTATTTTAAAGTGATATTGATTCTGAAATAGTATACATACACTCCAATACAATTCCATGATCATGAGAACGATATCATCGCTCATACGTACGTATGGACTACAGTCTCCACGACGCGATGAGATTCATTATCCACGTTAACCATTCATGAATGATTATAAAGTATATATAATAAGTAATAATGAAATATATGACATAATAATGATTCTGGATTTATGTGTATATATATGTATGTCATCTACTTAATTCCATTCAACTCAATAAGGAAAAGAAAACAACGTTCATGCGTACTTATGGTCTCCCGTCTCCATGAAAGGTGTATTTATTTCCATTTAATGATCTATTATATATATATATATATTTTGAATATATATTATATATAAATCATGTTTTATATTCTGTAATTAAGAAATCATGATCTAAGTAATCATATGAATAATTACAAGTCAAAACACGGACGACAAATGAAACGATTTTATCCAAAACACTCTTTAACATGGAATTTACAAAAGAATGGGTAATATAAAGCAATAAGTGAACCATATATGATATCATAACAATTAGTATGATTCTGGAATAAGTCAATGACATTATTTAAATCATTATATAGGAGGTTCAGACACATACGAAGCAAATCGTACCTAAAGTAAGGGAAATATCACAATCTCATTTTTATCCGAGATTGTTTATACTTTAGTATTTATTGGGGTTTATTTTATCATCCAAATCCATGTTTCATCAATATTTAATATTATTTCCATCCACCTACAATTGTTTAAATCCAATTTTACCCTTCGGTGAGTTTTTAGTAAATGATATGAAAGGAATCTTTTATCGTTTTTGGTACAAGGTATTTATTGAATTTTCTGACAAAAGTACGAGAAGAATGTTTTTTTAACTTATATGAAATGAATGGATTTTTAAAACATTATTTCCAAGAATCTTCCTTTACAAGTTTTCAGGTTTATTTTTAATCAACTTCTTTTAGTTTAGAATTGTATGACATGTCAAGAAAGGAAAAGTGTTTTTGAAGTAGAAAGGATATTTTCTTCAAGAATGGAGTTCAAGTGTTTTATAAAAATTATTTTCCATATAAGATAATAAAGGGTTATGTTTCTATCCCTATTATTACATGTATTTGATTATGTTGTGATTGAAATATTTTTATGAATTCCTTTATCCGATATGAGTTGTTTTATGATGTCATGATGTTTAAGATTCCCATTTTTATTATATGGGTTATGCTATGATGTATGGTTTATGATTTTGTGGCACACATAAAAATTGTATCATTATGAGATGGGTGGGACCTGTATCTCCCTCCAATGCATTGGGTAAATATTTTATATCTCATGAGATAGACATGGCTGGAATAGTAGGTTATACTGGTTCAGTGAAACAGGACTGAAACGAGGAGTGAACTCGGTTCAGAAATGGACATTGTCCACTAAGATAGTCTTGGCAATGATTCTTGACTAATAAGAAATGATTCTATATGATTATGTGTGTAGGACACAAAGTTTCATGTTTTATGTTATGAGTATTGGGATTACATTTCACTACTATGATTTATCCCATGTTATGAAATTATGATCTCTTTTTCAGGTTAAGATTTCCAAAAGTTATGTTCTTATAAATATGATGTGATTGATATTTCTTTTGTTTACCCTTACTGAGCATTTGAGCTCACCCTTTTATGTTTTCTTTTCCGTTGGATATAAAAAACGGTTTTAGGTAAAAAAGTAAGATCTTTATGGGTGATGTTGAAGATCTTTCACCACGATTAGAAGATTATATTCTGAGTTTCTAAAGACACTAAACTATTTCAGTCCCTGTGTGTGTGTTTTTGTAATGTACTAAGTATTCCGAAAAATAATGTAATGTCCATGTACGTCAAGCTTAGGGTATCTACATCATGTCTCTTAGGCACCATCTCCAGGCATTCACGGGTCGGGTCCTTACATTAAATGAGTAACGTGATTCATTTTTAATTTCCTATTTACATTGATGGTAATAATGATAGATTAAATGAATATATGTGACTTTAATTATAAAATAAATGAAATATATTGGTGAATTATTATTTACCTTTCATTCATTACGTCAATCAAATAGTTTAAACATCTCATGTGCCAATATAAATAGAACTATCTCAAAAAATTAATGAAATTATTTTTTTATCACAACATAATGTGAAGTATTACAACTGTGTATTTGATGAATTAAAATGATCATTTCTCAATATTATTACTCTAGACGTGATGAATCCAGGACAAGTTGGCATTTACCTTAACCATCATAACAAATTCTGCTTTGAAAATAGAGGATTTTTCATCCGATGATTCATTTTAATAATGAAATTTTAATTAAATAGATAATTTAAAATTTTAAGGAATAAGTCATTGTATTGTATATATTAATTTTATTTTGGAATATATGTAAAATAAATATATTCGTTATTATACATGATTTTTGATAATGTATTTTTATGAATGGATATGAGTTAAGAGTGTCTTATATTTCATTTATTTAATTGATTCATAATCCATATCCCCGCATGTTTCATTATTTAACTGTATATAATAACATTTAATGTTTTTTTGATTATATAATTCCTTATGTCGATATGGAGATTAAAAAGTCAGCAATAAATTATCTTTTTAACTAGTGGTTTGGCCATATTCAGTAAACTGTACAAAATAAATTATGATAATTGTGGGTCTCAAATAATAATCATGGGAAATGGAATAGATCTTGAAATCTAGGTTGCAAGGTTTGAGAAGTAATAGGAGGGGGTAGGTGTGGCTAAGCTATATGGGGGTCGTAGAACAGAACCAACATCTTTTTTTGTAATTTTACCAACTAATTGGTTGGATATCCCATGTGTATCCATTCTTCATGGGCTCACATTCTAGATAATGGCCTAATTATGGTTGTCTTGGGGTGAAATAAGATTTTAAAATAATAATTTCCTTTCATTACGATTTAAGAGGGGGAGACCCCCAATGCTCATTTTTTCCACATAGGAGGATTGAGTTCCACACCCGCTTTTATCCCCAATTCAATCCTCATAAAGGATGTCATTTTTGTAGTGTTACATGAATTTTGACTAACGAAAAAAGCTCATTACTTCTATGTGGTTAAACTCCTCCCACTCTTTTAATTTTCCCTCTATGTTGACATTGTTTTTCATAGAGATTCTATTATAGGAATGTTGAATCACCAAATTTCAAGGTGTATTCAAGTATCCAGTGGTTATTTTGTCCCGAGACACTATATTTAATTATTGATCATCAATTTATAAATAAAATTTTAATTTGTTATTATAATTTCAATAATTTTTAATTAGATAAATTTTTATTTGGGTGCCGAAGGTTGCGTTTTATGTCTGTATTGGACATAGGGGGTGAGAAATGGGTGATATTCACCATGTTTCATTAGGTTTTGATGGAAGCTTAAATATTGATGAGATATATGTATTTAGACTATGTAGTTATTGGTTTGAATAGTTAAATAAAAATAAAAATAATTTTAATTATTATAAGATACAATTTGAGTTAAACCCCTTGGTTATCTTTGTATGTTAAGATAATATTGTACAAGACAAATCATTCCTTGAAAGAGAAACAATACCATAATAAATTTACACATATAGCTTCAAAATTTATAATGGTGGTCTAGTTAATTTAATGAGGTATCTCATGTTATTTTAAAATGTATGAATGTTATGTCCATTTCAGAATTGTCTTGAATTAACTTAGTTCAATTTAAATACATTATGATAATATTTTACTAATAATGTTATATTGAGTTAAAGAGGAGTAATTATTGAATCAATAATGATTATATTTAATTCCACAACCATTGATAATTATAAAATATCTCCTCATTTTATGTGAATCAAAAAATATTAACATCGAATGGAAAAAATGAAAAGTGTTGGATTGATTGATGATGTAGAAATAAATAAGTTAACATATAAATGGTTAATAATTTTTTTTTTCAGAAGATGGTTTCTATTTGAATAGGTATTTGGGAATAACTTTGGAAATGTGAATCTTTTTTTTATAAATTTTGTAATTTATAATACATTTTATATATCTATTATTTTCTATTGGGTTGAAAATTCATTGTTTCCTTGAAATGAAAATGTTTTTTTGTATGGTTTCTTAAAATTTATATAAAATGTTTTATTGGAAAAAAAATAGTTAAAGGGTATGTAGTTACTGGAAGAATTTTATTTGGAGATTTTAAATTATTGTATTTTTTGGGATTCTTAATATTGTACTAGTTAACATCATGTTAACACCCCCCCTATGGGCCCTATGTGTTTATGGTTAACCTATGGTGATCAATATTACATGGAATGAAAGTATTTTTGGTAATCATTAGATAGAAATGACACTTGAGGGATGAAGTGATATATGATTAAACCTATAATGAACCACACCAACATGTCATCATAGAGGAATATAGACAAAATTATGGAGAAAATAGCTGGGGGTGGACTCAGTGCTCTGGGAATGGATGTAATACTCAAGGGTTCTTGTTTGGTCATGTAATGTGTATGGTACACCTAACTAGAGTTGGCTAGCATGCTTTTTGTGTTGTGACAGTAGAAACCCCAATACTGGATGAAATAGGTTCATACCATTAATATGGTTAAAATGTTCATCAAGTTCATTTAATAGATATATTTTATTTTTAAAATTTAAATGGTTCTTTAATGTATCTATTATACATTAAAATTATTTAATTTATTTTATCTAAATAGGATAATTTTTGGGCCACCGTTGGTGGTGGTATGACTTATACTCACAACCAGCTCTGGAAATAATTATAGAAATTCATATTGGTATCTTCATCATTCTCTCATATTTATAGGTTTGGATGGGCCCAAGAACAATTTTTTACATTAGAAATTTGTACAAAAATTGAGGAATTAGGGTTATTAGGGTGGGGAATGACCCGATGTGGTAGTATATCCTTTATGTAATTTACTTTTCATTATTTTTTTGTTGTATATGTGTCAATCCCAATGGGTGATGTCTATTTCAATATTCTATATGTCATTATTTTTTATTATATTTATTATTTTATCCATTTTCTATTATACATACACATGTGTTATGGGTGTGTATGATATATTGGGTATAAGATTTCCATTGTATATACATAGACCGATACTTATTTTTTAAAAATCAGGTGAGTTTGGGAAGTGATGCTAGATTATAGTAGTGACCTCTTGTCTTTGTTCTAGTCAGAGATTTTTGGTTACATGAGAATATATTGAGGTATCCGAGCCATTTTTCTTATTACTATTGTTATTGTTTTTATATTGGAGAGATATGAATGTGTTGGATGATATCATGCTACCCAAATTGTTGTGTTATGAACAGATATTCAAGTGGAAAACTATTTAAAACAATTCATGATATTGATGTTTTTGATATGAAATATTATGGTGGATGTTATTTTTTAAATCATTTGGTTAAAATAAGGATTTAAATTTATTAATTTTCAGTTGCATGATTTTTTTCCCTTGGCCCCCCATAAGCGACCAGATATGGATTCAATGATCTTGGAATGTTTATAATAGTTTGTTGGTATTTATTCCCAATGGTACTACAAAAGAATAACACATCTTATTCACCATAAAATTATCATATGATCCAAATGGAATATCCAAGGTAGTGTGACTATTTACAAAATTGACTCAAGATTAGTTGTTTTTGGTGTCAAGAAATGCATATATGGGGTTTCCCATATATGTAATCTGTGGAATTATACTCATTTGGACTACAAGTTTATATTAATTATTCTTTTTTCAGGTCATATGGATCAAATGGTGAGGATTGTCATGTACTCATTTCAACAAGGGATTAGTAGGTACCATGACCAATAATTATGGAAGGTTGATTTCATAGATATTATTAATAATGGGTTGATATTAATGAAATTTTAGATATTAAATCTACAAAAAATAATATATATGGTTTCATACAATATGACATGGAAAGAAATTTTATGTAACCAAATCCTATGTGTTGTATTTCCATTTCTATAGATCGCTTAGGTTGATTCTGTTGGTTGTGGAATGGTTGGATATGTGATTAAGGATTACAAAAAAAAATTCCCTGTACGGGGACGGTAGTGAACATAAATTTAATTTTTGATTTGTGGTGTGGAAAAAGATTAATGACACGAATGATTTATTTTTTATCCATCAGGGGGTGCTCAGACATGTTTTAATCCTGGATTCAGACATGAAGTAGATGAAATCCATTTAGATAAGGCTTTATTGAGTTTCTAAATTGGTAATGAGGGTTGTACATAGTGACCATGAAATGATAGATAACCATTATAATATGTGTCTTAACTAGAAAATAGATATGTTTCTTTGAATGTAGTGGTTTACTATTAGGTTTTATATAGAGGTAATCCTCCTACAGGGGTTGGCCTATAGTTGTGTTTTTCATAGGTATGGGAATCAGAGGTAGGAATTTTAGGGTGAGACATGTGAGGAGGAGATATTAACTTGTATAAAATTTATTAATTGTGATTTAATGTTCTCTTCTAATGATAAATCACATTTAGTGCTAGATGTTTGGTATAGAAACTACATAAATGGGTAAAATAGTTTTGATCCCTAACCATGTCGTTATCAAATTGTTTTAAAATAATGGTTTGAGTTTTGGTAAACACTATTGGATATATTTTTAATCAGGTGGAATAGAAGATTGTATAAAATGGAGACACATAAATAGGAATGGTCGGAAACCTATGGATCACGAATGAGAATCATGCATTTGTTGATCATGAGGTTAATAATCACAAATATTTTATTCAATTTTGTTGAGAAATTCTAATATAACTTTGGGATTTCTTAAGTGGAAATTAATTAAAGGGAATAGTTTTTAGTTTAAATTGTATATACATGATGAAGTTGTTTTTTAGGATCAATTAGTTGGGGGGGTAACTATTGACTATTTAAGCTCCATTCCATTAACTCGTGTGGTCCATGATCAGCTATCATATATTGATTTTGATCCTAATTTTTTGTAACCTAATTCATGGGATCATGAGTTAGTTTCCAATAATTGGGTGGTATAAAATAATACATTGATTTAAATTAGATTTAAATCATGTTAAAAGATTTAATATATATGTGCTACTTGTTTAATTAGTTACGTTAAAGGACATGTGATTTTTGGACTGAGGAGTTTCAATAACTCCCAAAACTCCAGTAACCCAAAACTAGAGAATAATTTTTATAATTAAAATAGACATAATGCATAAATATGTAATGAATATTATTTTTATTATATTAGAGTGCCAGACACATTCTTTAAATGTAATTTACATTGGTAATAAAATCTGAAACATAAAAAAATTTAAACGCCATAATTCCCAAAAACTCATTCATATATTTATTTTTCATAATGTTAGTGAAGGAAACAAAGTAAAGTTGATAAAAAATTCATATGAAGGATTTCACATCTTGGATTGTACTACATGTAAAATGGGAATCATTTATAAAAATATATATATAACTAAGATTAATTAATTTAATTACAACAAGACATTGAAAAATATCCATGAATACTATCAAAGAAATAATCTTCTGGAAAATAAGAATATAATAAACGTTGATGTGATTCCATAATATTTTATGTAATGATTGAATACTTCATGATATATATATATATATATTACAAAGAGCCATATCCATTACATTTTTATCGAAGGGTATACATACAATACAATTTTATTTAATAATTTTTTAAAATTGATTTGTCACACTATTTATAACAATGAACCCCTTACCACGTCATGGATAATTTATCTATCATAGATTGAAAGATCAATTTAGTTCATTCATAATAATAATTATCAATAAATATACATATTGAGTAATGAATGTATATTTATCAATATTTTACCTTGCCAAATAAAAAAATCAAAGTAAAACATCATATGTAAAAAGGTATACATTTTATGCAATAATAATATTCATGAAACAAAGAGTATTATTATTTATGATAAATGTAATTTCCAATTATCAAAATATAGTCAATGTTTCAAGATGAATTTTATGAATAGAAAATTAATAATAGATTAGTGATTATTATCACTTCATAATAAATATAGTGTTTTTAATAAAATCATTCCACTTTGATAAATAATGAAAATAGAATGGAATTATTAAAAAATACATCATTAATGATTTTTATTTAAAAACCCATTTAGAACCTGTATAAACTGAAAAATATCATAACATATTTATGATGACAGGGAAGTTATTTTATGTTTCATTTGTTGCAAACATTCCTTTTGACCTTTTTATATTGATTATGGAATGTGATCCTTTCAGAAAAAATATTATGATTCATTTTAAACCATTTAAAAGTAAATGATAAAATAAAACGTATTAAATTAATTGTTTTATTATATAAATTATCCTCTAAAGAATTTTATTTAAAATATTGAAATTCATGAAAAATATATCATATTAATTGAGAGATAAAACTATATTTTATTAAAAAAATTCATTAGATGATTCAAGATCCAACGAGAATAAAATTTGGAATAAAATAGGAGTCCTACTAAAAAATATATGTGATAATAGAATATTCTGATTTTTGGAAGGATGTATTATAATAATCCTTCAACATAATATCAATAAATCCCAAAAAATATGATATTGTCAAATATGTCCTTACCACTTTGGTAACATTAAAATAGTATCCCATTGAAATAATAAACATTAATTGATTCATTATCAATTCCAAAAAGTATTTATTTATGTAAAATATATTTATGTGGTACTATTTATGGTTAACCACCTTTTTTATTTCATAAAACACTTGATAAATGATACAACATTTAAAAACACAGTGGATCATTTTATTTTTTGGGTTGTGGAAATTAGAAACATAAAAAATGAATGAAATAAATCATTTTACAACTCCATATATAATTATTATTAACAGGTGGGTCTTATGTTTCTTTTACTTATTATCATATCATGGGGACGTGAATAGAATTTTGTGTTAAGCACAGACACATGAAGGAAAAAAGACAAAGCAGAAACATTGTTTGTCAAAAACAAGGCTATCAATAAGGAATAATCCTATAATCATGATACAAATCATAATATAAATAAATTCTGTCACACCATGGAAATGTGGTTACAACATGATTTTTCTTACATTCGTAAATATATCAAAAATGATTATCACTTAGGATTTATAAATCATAATTACCATGGCTACTCACTGAGGGATCATAAAACATGTAATGACAAGATATAATTTATTTACCAAATGTATTGAAGCACAATTATATAACTAATATTTTATTTTATTAGTTCAATTTCTCTACATTGATCTTAATATTTCATATCCTCAATAACTTGAGGAGAATGTCTAATGGGTGTCATCTAGAAATACTGAGTACATGTGTTATTAAAGATGTGAAAATGAAATCATTCTTGTCCAATGAAAATGTAATGTGAGTTTTGTACATATAAATACCAAAATAATATATTATATTTATATATAGGTGAATTACCATGTGTAATTATGAGGTTTGTGTTTTCATAATAGAAGAATATATTATTAACTCAACAATAGTATAAAACATAGATTAATGGGTGGTAATAATGATATGTATTTTTGGTTTCTCATTGGTAAAATAAATTTATAGTTGTAGTGGGATGATAAAAGGTCCATAAAATGTATGACTCATTGAAATTTTTATGTCTAAAAAAGAGGAATTCATGAATGAAAAAGGGAGAAGAGGTGAATTCCATTACCTTGAATATTATATTCCTAATATTTGAAGGTGGAACCTAAAAACATTAAGGTAACCATGGATGGAATATTTGGTTGAAATATTTAAAATAAATTCATGTATTATGAATTTGGAGTGGAGATGAATGGATAAATGTATATATTTAATCATTAGGAGGGGTTGGTTTTGTTGGATTATATATTTGTCATTTTATCATATAAGATAACTAAAAACCGATAAATTGAATTACAAAACATTTAATGGATTATTAATGACTGGGATAGTGTGTTAAGGTGGCTATAGACTTTTAAAAATTAACCATACTATTAATTCAACCTTATAAAATGTATATAATTCAAAAATTGATTTTTAATTATAAAATTCATTTTGGGGTATAAAAATAAATAATAAATTTATATGTTAAATATAAATTTCTAAAATAATTATTATACTTATTAAATTTCATTTTAAATAATAAAAATATTTTATAAAACCTATAATAAAGTTAACAGATTATTTATTTAATAATATCAAAGTGCTTATAATGTGGATATTTTAAGTTATTCACTAATAATTCAACTTTGTTAGAAAATTCCAAATAAATAAACATAAGTTAAATTTTAAATTATAGGTCAAAAATGAAATATATTTCATAAAATTAATTCTCTATTTAGGACAATTTTATCTTTTAAATAATTAATTATCTTAATGAACATTAACTATTTAATTCAAAAATAGACATTTAAACCATTTTTAAAACTAATTTAGTATTCATAATAATACATTATAGATTAAAATTAATTTTATAATATAATTTCATTAGATAAAATTTTATTTAAAAATTTTCACATATATGTATTTTATAAAATTGATATATATTCTTTGAAAATAATAAATTTATTATTATATCATTAAATAATCCCATTGAAAATTTCAATGAATCTACGAAACGAATAATAATAATGTACAAATGATTTTTGAGAAATTGTTATAATATTTATCAATCATATTATTATAAAAACATTATGTTTTATGATCATATTTCATTATAAGTACACCATCATTATTATTCTTTAACATTCAAAATGCGTCAAAAAAAGTTTCAATATCATTTAAAAAATGAATATTTTATTACTGACCATTTTTTCTATATTTCAGAATTTTTCCATGTTAATATGAAAATTGTGGTTCTAAGTTGAATATAATATTATATATCTCTTTATTCATTATCACATAATCTTCCAAATGAAATTTTTGGTATGATATTGGGTGTTGCTTTAGACTGAATTCAATGTTATTAGTTGATTAAATAATGAATTTCTAGTATATAATATATGTATTATTTCTGTTTACTAGTTGTAGTTTTAATAGATCACACCAAAAAATTAATTTCATTATTATTATAAAATTAAAATTCCATTCTATGTGCATCTATTTTAAATGGTAATAAAAATTTCTACGGATGAAAGAGATCCACTAAAAAATGGAACATTTTGGGGTTATTAAATTAATCCCACTAAGAAAAATATCAATCAAAATTACATTTAACTTTATAATGTGAAAACATGTTAAGATACTTATTATTCATCGATTTATTCTATTCGAAAATAGCCTCTTTGAACAACTGATTTATCCATATGTCCCTCACAAGACATGTTCTCTTGTATCTAAAAATTTATTCCCTTATTTATAGGATCTGAATATGTTCCTTATCATATGAAAAGTCAAATTACTAATGTACTACATCAGTGTCTTGTTCATGTGATGGGTTATGCATATTACATTATAGCAGGTACATGTGGACAACATCAGGGTCATTAGAATGTTCTGTATGTAGTGAAAATAAATAGGAAACTACTATATCATTCTCAGAAATCTCAAATGAACCAATATATCATAGACACAGTTTAATCTTTTTTCAAATATCATAAATTCATTCCATGGTTATATGTTTTGAAAATAACAATACACAACATGAAAATCTACTTGCTTCAATAATTTTCGACATAACTCTTTAATCATTATTGATTATGCATGATGTCATTAAGAACTGGTAGATTGTTTTGGTTTTTTCCACCACAATTTCAGGTATCGATAGTTTACATGCTCTAAATTCATCCCCACATGTGGGAAATCTACACATTTGTTTATTGAGAATCATTATAGGATAAATTTGAATTCCATATTTGGAAAATTATGTTATAGGATAATTTAAAAGTTAGAATATGGTGATTCCAACTATGTTGAATGAAAAATGAGATAGAAAGAAACATATTAATTTAAGTATTAGTCCTCTTAAACTATCAACCATTTTGGGGATGGAATTTTATACATATGTTTTCTTCTTAGTTAAAATACTTTGAAGGGTCCTATGGAATTGATAAGTAAATCAAGGACCTATAACCAGAATAATCGAATATAGCTACACTATAGAGTCTCATTGCATCTTGAATATAAATTTGACAAGTCCACTTCACAGATAAATTATCTCCTTTAGTAATTAAATGTGAAATGTTTTAATCTATATCCAATTACAAAAATTAAATTTCTATAGTTGGGTGATGCTAAATGGATATTGAAAATTTACAGTGTTTAGTTATCCGACTTCCATATAGGTTTGGGTAGTGGTTGTAGTGGCTATTTAGGAAGTTTTTACTCTTTCAATTATTATTGAAAAAATAAGATCCATACAATGTAATAAAATATATTACATTTAATATTGTGCCACAAATAATGGTCATGAAGGTCCCTGCTAGTTCCACTAGGTCGAATACCTTAAGGGGTGCGGTGAATTAGGGTATGACGTATTCAAAAAATTTCCCTTCAAATCTTCTCTCAATGTTAAAAACTCAATTCTCTCTTCCAAACATATCAATATATGAACATATATGAAATCATTGACATGACCTGGTAATTTTTACTTAGTTTACCCTCACTGGGCTACATCCATGGATCATTCAATAGTGATATGTCGATGTACCAAATTCACTAAGGCTCACTACCAATAATGAGTAAAATGTTAAGGATAGATCATCTATGCCCATACTCACTATATTTACATGATTTAGGGTCTTCCCACTATGTTACCAAGGGTCACTCTGTAACACCCCGTGATTTTATGAAAAATATTTTTTTTAATTTCATTAATGTCTTTTGTTATACGCTACACCAAAAGGAGCTTTCACAACACACATCTTTGACCTGGCTTGAATTACACGCAATCGTGACCTTCCACGATAGCGTGTGTTGTACGCAACACCAAGTTTCTCTAAACAACGATATGCTATTATTAAAACTAGCCGTTATGAATAGTAATAACCACATTTTGAAATTTTGTAAATTTTATTTTTCAAAATGGACTTCATTTATGGATTCGGAGTATCCAATTTAGTCTAAGGTGAAATTTTCGTACTTTTCGGATAACTTTCATATTCTGATGAATAGTGAAAATTAATAAATTTTAACTAAAAACAGATTTTTTAATCGAAATAATTAATAGTGATAAATTATTAATTTGAGTGGTTTTAATGTATATTTAGAATATATTTGTATAATTTAATACAATGTTGGTCATTGGATGTAATTTCACATTTAAACTAGTTATAAACAAGTGTCAATCTTTTGATAGTTATTATCTCTTAAAAACACGCTATTTGTTGTGACAACGGAAATTAATTATAAAATTAATTAATTCAACTTATATGTTGGGAATTTTGTAAAATAGAAATCATTTTTGAATTCGGAATATCAATTATAGCTTAGGGTGAAATTTTGGCATTTTTCTGAAAAACTTCAATTTTTGATGAATAGTGAAACCACTAAGTTGTAGGTTAAAAACTGAATTTTGCATAAAACTTAACTTTACTGCTTCTGTGAATGGAATTTCGAAAATCCGACAGACACGGTTGATATCAGTAAGTAAAATGTGGTTCAATGAGATAAAAAAAAATTTTGGTGAATAGTAACTTTTTACTTTTTTTACCGCGGTTAATAGTAAATAGGGTAACTAAGGGTAAATATGATATTACTATTACCCTAACACATGTCATAATTCTATTGGATAAGTGTAATTCGACCAAAAACAACCTTATGAATATAATATGACCATTTAGGTCCACTTGGATTAGATTATGACATTTAATATTATTTTATTTAATGAATAGTTAAAATAGTTAAAATCAAAGATTAATAAGTAAATTATTTTTAATATGGGGTTATACATAAGATAAATGCGACTATAAATATTCATTAGAAAGCTAAAAATATTTCCTATATAATTGTATTTTATTTGTAATTTTTAGACATTAAATAATATAATTTATTTATGACACAATGATAATGCAGTAAATATCTTATTAATGAAATATTGACATAATTGATGTTATAAACATCAAAATAACTGAAATTTGAGACTTTTTCTGAATTACACTAATTTTCTAGGTTACGATGATATATTAGTATTGATTTAATCATCTTGGTTCGAACATATAATTCTGTTATGACTTTCACAAAAATCATATAACAAATAGTGTCAAAATTGAAACAAAATAGTTTTTAAATCAAATATTATATTATTAATTGTTATTTTATTCCTAAAAATATATGGTTCGGCCAAATGACTTAGATAAGGATATATATATTAATAATAAACAATTTGGTGTTCGTTTGGCATGTTATAGTAAGTGTATTAACCATATAGTGTAAGAAAACAAAAAGGCACGGTAAAAGTTAAATTATTTAACTTAGAGTTAAATCTAATTGATAAGGTTAAAATAATTACCTAAACATGTCTAAATCCAATTGGTTGATAGGATTTCGACCCATCCCCACTTTAGATTCTAAATAAGACCCTTTGGAACCATTATAAACCGATTTTGACTTTAATATAAAATAATATTTTGAGATATTTCTAAGGTGCCCCTATCCTCCCTTATAAAAGGACACCTCCTCCCCCTCCTCCTCACACCAATTTGAGCACTCAATCTCGGCCAACCCCTGCCAAAATCCCATCTCCACTTCCATTGAATAATCCTAGAGGTCCTGGTCTTCTTCAAAGACCAATCTTAGTTCCCTAAGTGGAGGATTCAAAGAGGCGTTTCAAAGAAGAGGTAATATCCATTACCGATCATTTCAATTTCTTTCTTCTTCAACTTCTTCTTGATTAGTTGTTTCATGACAAAGTAATAACATCAGTATTACTTACATACTGATATGTTATTATAAATATGAAAGAAACCTAATTAACCATCTATCCATCCTACGGAAAAATGAAATCACCGCGCGTGCGTACGTACGGAATACTGTCTCCATGTCGTGGTGTAATCTATTTTCCACCACCACCTTAATAGGATGTGTATAATAGTGTAATGAGTAACTATATATGATTATTATAAAGTGATATTGATACAGAAATAGTCTACATACCCTTCAACACAATTCGACGACCATGGGAACGATATCATCGCTCGTGCGTACGTACGGACTACCGTCTCCACGACGCGATGAGATTCATTCTCAATGATTAACCATTCATGAATGATTATAAAGTATATATAATAAGTAATAATAAAATATATGACATAATAATGATACTGTATTTATGTAAATTTATATGTATGTCATCTACTTAATTCCATTCACTTCAATAAAGAAACGAAAACAACGTTCATGCGTACGTACGGACTACCGTCTCCATGAACGGTGTATTTCATTCCATTTATCGATATATTATATATATATATATATTCTGAATATATATTATATAAAAATCATGTTTTACATTCTGGATATAAGTAATCATGATCCAAGTAATCATATTAATAATTACAAGTTAAAAACACGAATGACAAATGAGATGATTTTACCCAAAACGCTACTTTAACATGAATTTACAAAAGAACGGGTAATATAAAGTCATAAGTGGACCATATATGATATTATAACAATGAATATTATTATGGAATAAGTCAATAACATGATTTAAATCATTATACAGGAGGTTCGGACACTTACAAAGCAAGTGGGACCTAAGGTAAGGGAAATATCACAATCTCATTTTTATCCGAGATTGCTTATACATTGGTATTTACTGGGGTGTATTTTATCATCCACATCCATGTTTCCTAAATATGTAATATTATTTCCATCCAACTACAATTGTTTAAATCCAATTTTACCCTTTGGTGAGTTTTTAGTAAAATATATGAAAGGAATCTTTTGTCCTTTTTCGTACGAGGTACGTTTGACTTTTTCGACAAAAGTACGAAGAATGTTTTTTTAACTTATACGGCATGAATGAATTTTTAAAAAATTATTTCCAAGAAGCTTCCTTTAAAATTTTTCAAGTTTATTTTTAATCAAATTCTTTTAGTTTAAAATTTTATGACATGTAAAGAAAGGAAAAGTGTTTTTGAAGTTGAAAGGATATTTTCCTCAAGAATGAAGTTCAAGTGTTTTATCAAAATTATTTTTTATCTAAGATAACAAAGGGTTCTGTTTTTATCCCTATTATTACATTGATTTGATTATGTTGTGATGGAATTATTCTTTATGAATTCCTTTATCGTATATGAATTGTTTTATGATGTCATGATGTTTAAGATTCCCATTTTTATTACATGGGTTATGTAATAATGTATGATTTATGATTTTGTGGCACACATAAGAATGGTATCATTATGAGATGGGTGGGACCTATATCTCCCTCCAATGCATTGGGTAAAGATTTTATATCTCATGATATAGACAGGGCTGGAACGGTAGGTTATACTGGTTCAGTGAAACAGGACTGGAACGAGGGTGACTCGGTTCATTAAGGGACTTTGTCCACTAAGATAGTCTTGGCAATGAGTCTTGACTAATAAGAGATGATTCTCTATGATTATGTGTGTATGACACAATGTTTCATGTTTTAAGTTATGATTATTGGGATTTCATTTCACTACTATGATTTATCCCATGTTATGAAATAATGTTCTCTTTTGCAGGTTAAGATTTCCAAAAGTTATGTTCATATGAATATGATGTGATTGATTTTTATTTTGTTTACCCTTACTGAGCATTTCAGCTCACCATTTTATGTTTTATTTTTCCCAGGATATAAAGAAAGGTTTTAGGTAAAAAAAGGGGGAAGATCTTTATGGGAGATATTGAAGATCTTTCACCACGATTAGAACATTACGTTCCGAGTTTCCAAAGGCACAAAACTATTACGATCCTTGTGTGTGTGTGTTTGTTATGTACTAAGTATTCCGCAAAAGTAATGTAATTTCCATGTATGATAAGCTTCGGGTCTCTACAGTTGGTATCAGAGGAAAGGTTTAGTCAACCTTTGGAAACTAGGATGCGAAAACGTTAGTGAGATCCCTAGAGATATTTCTAAGGTATGTCAAGGGATGTCCCTAAGGTTAAGTATACATATAGGTTATAGTACTATAATTACGCTGACGATCATAGAATTAAACCTAAGATGTTAGATATTGAAGGTACTCCCCCTTTATTATGTTGTTTTCCCCTAGCATGATTTTTGCCTCTCACACTATTCTTTTTGGGTTTTAGAAAATGGATGGAAACAAGATGATTCACGATAATGGAGAATTTGATAGATAGTGGAAGGATATTCTTCATAATGAAATGGGATTTGGAAGTCCAAACATCATTATTATGCCGAATCAGCAATCTCATAATATGATCAATAAAGTAAAATTTGGTAAGTTTCCTGACTCGGCTAATAAGAGAAAGATGGAGTTTCATGATGATCATAGAGGAAAGAAAGTTCAATTTCCCCTATGTAAATCATGTGGGAAGAGGCATCGAGGAGAATGTTTCAAAGGAACTGGAAGATGCTTTGGGTGTGGCAAAGAAGGACACAAAGCCAGTAAGTGCAAAGGAAAAGGATCAGTTAACACCATGGATGAGGATAATGGTATTGCTACGACATCAACAATGGTTAAATGATTTAAATGTGGAATGTACGAGCATTATGCAAACCAATTCCCTAAGGGAAAGTCTCATGAAGAGAATCAGTATGGTCGTATGGGAAGTATTTATGTTGATGATGATGAAGAGACTACAAATGACATGTGAGATGAAAGAATTGTTGAAGCTCGGTCAATGGTTTAAGAATGTAGTGGAATGCTTACATGTTTATCATGTGTAATATTGTATAAGAAATCTCATGGTACTATGGAATAAAGAGACATCTAAGGATTGTTACACTGTTGTCATTCCTTGAGTTATGAAAGTGTATGATTAATGGTACCACTATCCATGAAAGGTTATTCAGATATTTTTGGAATTTAGATGATATGTGCATAATGTAGGGATAAGGAGAAAATTAAATGTTTAACAGTATTCATGATCTCATGATTGATATAAGGACTAAGTGATATCATGGTTTGAGTATATAGAATTTTGAGGATTTTGGTATGTGGAAAGTGTTAATGTTTAACTGCATTCATGTTTTCAATAAGGTTCAATGGGTATTCAAGAGAATACATGATTAAGGCCTTTGAATGTTTAGAATGTGACCAACAAGACATATCTTATGATATATGGGGATCAACGATGGTATTAAATCTCAGGTAATCATTTTTCACTATATTATGAGAGTGGACTGAAGTATTATGGATAAGCCTATGGATTGTTGGACATAAGTTAGTATTGTTTAAGGATAGAGGTTTTTTCGATATTATTGATGGGATGTTATAGTAATATAGTTTTAGAAAAAGGAAAACCTGCTGGACAAGTGAAAGCCCATAACGTCGGACAAGGATGTGGGAATCGAACCCCCAACCGAAGTGTGACTGGCCTTTATCGCCTACCACTGGCCTACAGAAAGTCCCTGTTTAGTAGAAACTAGTTTTTATTATATTAAGCAGTATGCTATATGAAGTATAAGTTCATTTTAGGAACCATATAACATTAATCTCACTATAGATGGACTTATGTATTTTTTTTGATAACTTTTCTAACCTTTTGAGACAGATGGAATGTCCCATCATTCTATCACATGATCTGCTAACACATCACGAATGACAAATTCAACTTCATTTCTTTAAGAGATGAAGTAGAAATTGTCCAAAGAATGACAAACAGTGAGACTATACCAAAATCACGAAAGTATTTCTTCTAATTCCAATTTCATGAACTTTAGGGAAATGATATTGAAAACCAAAAATGTTTTCCTAGTGCTCTTATATCTGATTAATCAGATGGTACCTTAGATCGTCACAAATTTATGGATTTTTGATTGCTAGCTTTTCCATATCCATGTTCTCTACCACTCTCCATCAGAACATGATGGTTAGATTTCTCTTCCATATCCATATTTTCACCTATGTGGAAACCCAGTGATTAGTTTATTTGGTTAACCGTTAAGTTTCATACTTTTGTTTTTAAAGATTGGTTTTGGTATTCCTTTTTACGATGTGGGTTTCTATTAAAGAAACTTTCGAATAGTAAAACATTTATAACCCCGACGAATTTCGAGGGCGAAATTCATTTTAAGGGGGGTAGAATGTAACACCCCGAGATTTTATGAAAAATATTCTTTTTAATTTAATTAATGTCTTGTGTTATATGCTACACCAAAAAGAGCTTTCACAACACACATCTCTGACCTGGCTTGAGTTACACGCAATCGTGATCTTTCACGATAGCGTGTGTTGTACGCAACACCATGTTTCGCTAAACAACGATATGCTATTATTAAAACTAGCCGTTATGAATAGTAATAACCACTTTTTGAAATTTTGTAAATTTTATTTTTCAAAATGGACTTCATTTATGGATTCAGAGTATTGAATTTAGTCTAAGGTGAAATTTTCATACTTTTCGGATAACTTTCATATTCTGATGAATAGTGAAAATTACTAAATTTTAATTAAAAAAAACTTTTTTAATCGAAATAATTAATAGTGGTAAATTATAAATTTCAGTGGTTTTAAAGTATATTTAGAATATATTTTTACAATTTAATATAATTTTGGTCATTTGATGTAATTTCACATTCAAACCAGTTATAAACAAGTGTCAATCTTTTGATAGTTATTATCTCTTAAAAACACGCTATTTGTTTTGACAGCGGAAATTAATTATAAAATTAATTAATTCAAATTATATGTTGGGAATTTTGTAAAATAGAAATCATTTTTGAATTCGGAATATCAATTATAGCTTAGGGTGAAATTTTGGAATTTTTCTGAAAAACTTCAATTTTTGATGAATAGTGAAACCACTAAGTGGTAGGTTAAAAACTGAATTTTGCATAAAACATAATTTTACCGCTTCTGTGAATGGAATTTCGAATATCTGACAGACACGGTTGATATCATTAAGTAAAATGTGGTTCAATGAGATAAAAATAATTTTTTGGTGAATAGTAACTTTTTACTTTTTTTACTGCGGTTAATAGAAAATAGGGTAACTAAGGGTAAATATGATATTACTATTACCCTAACACATGTCCTAATTCTATTGGATAAGTGTAATTAGACCAAAAACAACCTTATGAATATAATATGACCATTTAGGCCCACTTGGATTAGATTATGACATTTAATATTATTTTATTTAATGAATAGTTAAAATAGTTAAAATCAATGTTTAATAAGTAAATCATGTTTAATATGGGGTTATACATAATATAAATTCGACTATAAATATTCATTAGAACGATAAAAATATTTCCTATATAATGGTATTTTATTTGTAATTTTTAGACATTAAATCATTTAATTTATTTATGACACAATGATGACGTAGTAACTATCTTATTAATGAAATATTGACATAATTGATGATATAAACACCAAAATAAATGTAATTTGAAACTTTTTATGAATTATAATAATTTTATAGGTTACTATGATATATTAGTATTGATTTAATCATCTTGGTTCGAACATATAATTCTGTTATGACTTTCACAAAAATCATATAACAAATAGTGTCAATATTGACACAAAATAGTTTTTAAATAAAATATTATATTATTAATTGTTATTTTATTCATAAAAATATACGGTTCTGCCAAATGACCTAGATAAGGATATATATATTAATAATAAATAATTTGGGGTTCGTTTGGCATGTTATAGTAAGTGTATTAACCATATAGTGTAAGAAAACAAAAAGGCATGGTAAAAGTTAAATTATTTAACTTAGAGTTAAATCTAATTGATAAGGTTAAAATAAAAACCTAAACTTGTCTAAATCCTATTGGTTGATAGGATTTCGACCCATCCCCACTTTATCTTCGAAATAATACCCTTTGTAACCATTATAAACCGATTTTTTACTTTAATATAAAATAATATTTTGAGATATTCCTAAGGTGCCCCTCTCTTCCCTTATAAAGGACATCTCCTCCCCCTCCTCCTCACACCAATTTGAGCACTCAATCTTGGCCAAACCCCGCCAAAATCCCTTCTCCACTTCCCTATAATAATCCTAGAGGTCCTGGTCTTCTTCAAAGACCAATCTTAGTTCCCTAAGTGGAGGATTCAAAGAGGCGTTTCAAAGAAGAGGTAATATCCATTACCGATCTTTTCAATTTCTTTCTTCTTCAACTTCTTCTTATTTAGTTGTTTCATGACAAAGTAATAACGTATGTATTAATTACATACTGATATGTTATTATAAATATGAAACAACCCTAATTCACCTTCTATCCATCCTACGGAAAAATTAAATCACCGCGCGTGCGTACGTACGGAATACCGTCTCCACGCCGTGGTGTGATCTATTTTCCACCACCACCTTAATAGGATGTGTATAATGGTGTAATGAGTAACTATATATTATTATTATAAAGTGATATTGATACTGAAATAGTCTACATACACTTCAACACAATTCCACGACCATGGGAACGATATCATCGCTCGTGCGTACGTACGGACTACCGTCTCCACGACGCGATGAGATTCATTCTCAATGATTAACCATTCATGAATGATTATAAAGTATGTATAATAAGTACTAATGAAATATATGACATAATAATGATACTGTATTTATGTAAATTTATATGTATTTCATCTACTTAATTCCATTCACTTCAATAAAGAAACGAAAACAGTGTTCATGCGTACGTACGGACTATCGTCTCCATGAACGGTGTATTTCATTCCATTTATCGATATATTATATATATATATATATATTCTGAATATATATTATATATAAATCATGTTTTACATTCTGGATATAAGTAATCATGATCCAAGTAATCATAATAATAATTACAAGTTAAAAACACGAACGACAAATGAGACGATTTTACCCAAAACGCTACTTTAACATGAATTTACAAAAGAACGCGTAATATAAAGTCATAAGTGGACCATATATGATATAATAACAATGAATATAATTCTGTAATAATTCAATAACATGATTTAAATCATTATACAGGAGGTTCGGACACTTACAAAGCAAGTCGGACCTAAGGTAAGGGAAATATCACAATCTCATTTTTATCCGAGATTTCTTATACATTGGTATTTACTGGGGTGTATTTTATCATACACATCCATGTTTCCTAAATATGTAATATTATTTCCATCCAACTACAATTGTTTAAATCCAATTTTACCCTTTGGTATGTTTTTAGTAAAAGATATGAAAGGAATCTTTTGTCCTTTTTCGTACAAGGTACGTTTTGACTTTTTCGACAAAAGTACGAAGACTGTTTTTTTAACTTATATGGAATGAATGGATTTTTAAAAAATTATTTCCAAGAATATTCCTTTAAAAGTTTTCAACTTTATTTTTAATCAACTTCTTTATGTTTAAAATTTTATGACATGTTAAGAAAGGAAAAGTGTTTTTTAAGTAGAAAGGATATTTTCCTAAAGAATGAAGTTCAAGTGTTTTATCAAAATTATTTTCTATCTAAGATAATAAAGGGTTCTGTTTTTATCCCTATTATTACATTGATTTGATTATGTTGTGATGGAATTATTTTTTATGAATTCCTTTATCGTATATGAATTGTTTTATGATGTCATGATGTTTAAGATTCCCATTTTTTTTACATGGGTTATGTAATGATGTATGATTTATGATTTTGTGGCACACATAAGAATGGTATAATTATGAGATGGTTGGGACCTATATCTCCCTACAATTCATTGGGTAAAGATTTTATATCTCATGAGATAGACAGGGCTGGAATGGTAGGTTATACCGGTTCAGTGAAACAGGACTAGAACGAGGGTGACTCGGTTCAAAAAGGGACTTTGTCCACTAAGATAGTCTTGGCAATGAGTCTTGACTAATAAGAAATGATTCTCTATTATTATGTGTGTATGCCATAATGTTTCATGTTTTAAGTTATGATTATTGGGATTTCATTTCACTACTATGATTTATCCCATGTTATGAAATTATGCTCTCTTTTGCAGGTTATGATTTCCAAAAGTTATGTTCTTATGAATATGATGTGATTGATTTTTCTTTTGTTTACCATTACTGAGCATTTCAGATTACCCTTTTATGTTTTCTTTTTCCCAGGATATAAAGAAAGGTTTTATTTAAAAAAAGGGGGAAGATATTTATGGGATATATTGAAGATATTTCACCACGATTAGAAGATTACGTTCCGAGTTTCCAAAGACACTAAAGTATTACGATCTTTGTGTGTGTGTTTTTGTTATGTACTAAGTATTCCACAAAAGTAATGTAATGTCCATGTACGATAATCTTAGGGTCTCTACACACTCGCTATGTCTCTTTCTCTATATCATTGCCAGTGGAAAGGGTCACTGGCTTCCTATTCCAGCGCTCACTGCTCTTTGAAAGTAATTCAAACAAGTTTATAGACTTCTAGGTCAATCACTTTTTATGGAAATGTAGGTCCCTTCATTTTCATGAATTTATGTATCCTCATATATATTTAGATGCTCTATTGAAGATCCTTTTTCACCCAAAGATGAAGTCCACCTTCTCGAGTACTGCTAGAAACTGGAAAATACTTTCGAAAATTGATTTGAGGATTTTGAAAGCCTTCTTGTGTAAATCATGAACCATCTTCCTTTCTCATGTATTAAGTGCCAGTTTTGGTATGAGGAACACATATTTCAAATAATTCTTCTACTTCAGTGAACCTCTGTTCATTTTCCGACCACTTCCACCATTTTTATCGCATACTGCCTCTACATACCTACTTCATGAATCTATTTTGTGAATCAACTTTTATCTATGAACTGTACTTTTTTCAAAAAATTCATTCTCAAACCACCAATGTACTACAGCTTCTTTATCCTCATTACATGTTCTATGTGGGTTATAATTCTCCACAAAAACATTAGACAAAATTTCTTCCATGAAAACCGCTTCAACTTTCACCGAATTCTGTATCGCTAACTTCCTCTCAGATTTGCTGAAATCTCAGAGAAAAAGATGTTCTTTAATGATATTAAATCTTGAATTTAATCAGTGGGATTATATATTCTTATATAGTCTATGATATTCACAATATAATCCAAATCATGATTTACTAAATCAATGATCCACCACATACCGATCCTCCTACCGTTGCAAACCTCAATCCTTCCAGCGAACCATTTTTCATGCAAGGTTTGCACAATAAATTTTCTCCTATAAGGTCAATCTACTCTACAAGAATCATGACATCTGTACACTGAACCACCTTCTACTGCCAATAATTTTCGGATTCTTAATCCTCTAGCGCGTACCATTCTCGTTGCCCGATACATGGCTAGGTGTCCGTACCAGACATTGTACGCGATCCATGTCCATGGCTCTTCATTTCTCTTAATTTTCCAATTTTTCTCACTATTGTTCACACTATTTAGTCCCATGAATAAATACATAAAAACCTATCTTTGGAAATAAAATCATACTCATTTGTGGAAATATGTCTTTTTCAAAAAACACAATCACACCCAAAACACATCGAGAGGACACATAGAGGGATTTTTTCGCAATAGTTCCTAAAAATGTTTTTACTTATGGGGTGCATAGAGAATGTAGATAGATGAATTGAATCCATCAACGTATTATTTTTTTATTGAATAAAAATGATACATAGCATTATAACATATTTTCATATACCTTATTGATCAGTATAACATTTAAGAAAAATAACATTTTCCATATCCAACATCTTATTTTTATCAAAGGATCACCCTCATGAGATCTCGTGATCATCTTTAGTAATTTCAATTGAGAAATAATATGAGATGATCTTGATTATGTCCTATCCTTTCTAATTCCCATTTCAAAACATACCAGTTCCTTGGTTATGGATCTCTTTTTTTCCTAATCTTTTCTGGAACACTAATAATAAATGATGTGGGACTGCAACCAATCTGTTGAGGTGATAATGATGTAAAAAATCTTATTCAATGAGAATATAAAACCATTCCCTTGGTCTCAGGTTATTTTCATTCCTTTTGAATATATACATCAATCATTAGTGGTATGTTTATGTATCACAATTCAGCACTTAAAATTCTATTAATTCAGAAAAAATGTCTTCAGTAAAGTACAAATATTTAGTAGGATAATTTTTTTCTCCATCCATTAATAGTAATGGTAAAAAATAAATATCTTTTTTTTTTGTTTCATGTATAAACATCAAAGTTATATTATGTTTTAATAAAAAATGAAAATTCCTTCCCCAATATAGGGTAGATTTGGAAAATTTTAAATAACTAAAATCCTATTCAGTTTTTGGAAACGTTGACCCTAATCAATTTTCTAGATACACTTTACCCCCATTCTATTCAATAATATTAGTGGGTTAAAATGAAATAAATTGTTTCAAAAAAATGTTATGTAGTATCGTTAGTGTTCATGAAAAATATTAATATCAAATAGTGTTATAGGATGTGTCCACAAATCTATGGCCTCTATCTTAGAATGATTAATTGATATTCCTTCAATGTTTATGTTGTTTCAAAAACTGTGAAGTATTAATAAATATTCACATTTTATAAATTTAGAGAACAAGATAACCATCCAAATAGTTTTTTTAATCAAATATTTGATCTTCATTCATGTCCCATATTTTTTAACAAATTTATATATCATTAAAGAATGATATAAGGAAATTATCAACAAATTTGTTAAAGAATCTATTAATCATATAAATAAATATAGTCAAACATTAACCAAGCTAATGGGAATAGGAACAGATACAAGAATCCCGTATATTGTTTAGAAGGATTAATTTTGGTTATCTTATTTCTTCCAAATCAGTTGATGATCTGTAGACCAATGATAAATATAGAAAAACCATTGAGCACCATAAATATAGTTAAATAAATCATCAATCCTCGAAAGTGGGAAATCATCATTTATTATGATCACATTATGTACAATATAATCAATAGATAATAACATTAATCCATCCTTATTAATTATAAAGTGAATAGTTTTTCCATAATTATGACTATATTGTTGAAAACCCCTTCATGTAAAGGTATTAAAGTTTCTTTTTTAATTCCAATAACTTCAAATATTACATTATATATTGGAAATTTGATTTTGCATTGGATCTAGTTATGTTTTCAATTGATAAATCTCCCACTATTTATGGGGTGGTCTTAATAACTCTTTCTGAAATATATTGATATATTTCTAAATAATGGTAATATAATGAAGGAAGTAAATAAGATTTCGATTATCACCAAGGTGTCCGTAAGGTCTTATAAAACATATCATCTATATAGACAAATTAGTTATCCAATTTATTAGAGTACTATCAGGGATGATAACATCATGTTTCTATTTCTAGGAACTCTTCAACTCATTCTTCAATCATTATTTGGTCGGGTCTTGTTTAGGGGTGCTCTGTGTGATATTTTGAGATTTTTTAAAGGCTATTAGGATGTTTATTGTGGGAACAAGGCTTTCAGAAAAAGTGAACCCTACAAGTGAAAAGGGTTCCAACCCATGCAGTAACAAATTTCATGGTTGGAGAAATATTTTACAAATTTTGTGCCGACCACGTAGAATCTGTTCCACCCCAACTCCTGGGGGCACAGTTATTGTTCATGGTTTTTAAATTCATGAATCCCTACCAATATAACCATGCACATGTTATTTTATTATTCCAAAAAATAATTAAAAAGATAAAGAACCCATTTCCCACCTCTCACTCAATTCAAAATCACTATATATTTATTTCATAGGTTTAGAGGTCACCGAATAACCAATGTTTGGACATGAAAATGAATTCCATGGAATATCGATGGATGGAGGTCATCAGTCGATCTTTTATAGATATTTATTCTATATTTTATTCTCACATCATCATTGTTTATAATATTTTTAAGAGTATTCCACTACAAAAACTATGTCACATGATACTATGATCTTTTGTAGGTGGTTCGGTTTATGAATTGTGAATTTAATTATCCTTAAATTTCATTATTTTAATTTCATTTTGTTTGGTTAGATTATTAAAAACCTCTTCATTTGGTTTTAGTATTTGATTGTGATTTATAAATAAATTTCATGAAACCCCCAATTCCATTTAGTCAGGTTTATATTGTTGTAATTTTATAAAAATTGTAAAATTAAATTGTGAAAATAATTTGGGAAATTGATTTCAGTTTTTTTTGAGAAAAAATGGAATAAATTATTTTGATGAAAACGTATTGGTTTTATCATGGAAAAGGAATGAATTAATTAAAAACCTTTTTAAATTGATGTTGAAATTCTAATATGGATGAATAATTATTTTTAGTAGTTTTTAAATAAATTAATCTATTTTTATTATTGTTAGTAAACATAAAGGACTAGGTAGTCAGAATGTTATTTGGGACAACACTCTATTGTCAAATTATATCTCTAAAAAACATATGTAGTAGCTCACATCCCATATGGTATGGTTTTGGGTACTCTTTCTCCAGAATATGTGAGATGTGTGTACAAATATTGTTGTCATCTCATATACAGGAGTGTGAGGATCCTATAACTGGGGACTTTCTCACAACTTGGTAGATGGACATGATGCACACATTGTATTATTTTGACATAATAATTATATTTCATCTATTTCACACTTTTTTTGTTGACTTATATAGCCTATTTTACATGTAATTTTTATTAATCCATTTTTTGAAACATTTAAATGAATTAAAATTTAATGCATGATTTTTTAATATATTCATTTGAAATAATATTATTTTTTTATTTAACAATTTCAGCATTATTAAGTTAATTAATTGTGGAATCTTTTTATGAAATCAATGGTGAGACATTACAGGGATTTTATCTAACACCCTACCTAGCCCTTTAGGTGTAAATATATTATCTACTACAGGGTTCTAGAAATGGAAGAGCACCACATGGTGGTGGTTCTTATTGTTGATATTAGGGGACTGGAGGGATTTCTCTTGTTTTGGATTGGGTGGTTTATATTTGGATTTGTGGGTAAATTGATGATGTAATTAGGGATATTTATGCATGTTTTTATTCATGTAATACTCTCCATTGGAGTTTTCTTATTTGCATTCTGACATGTTTCTTTTTTTCATTGTTTTGTGAAAAAACCCATTCCAATGCTATCATGTATGAGGGAAGGTTCTAGTTCCTAATTAGTGATGATTTGGAACATCCTTCAGACCATGTTATTATTGAATTAGTTTTTTTCAATTTGTTTTTGAATCTGTTTTGTGGAAAGGCGGTTCAATAGGAGTTGATTAAGAAACATTCCTTAATGTGAATTTGAAGATGCTTAATTTTTTATGGACATAGGGGTTAGTTACAACTGAATAATTGTCCATATATCGTTGTAATGAGCCTTATGTCACTAAGGATGGTATGGGAAAGAATTATTGAGGATTATTACTATTAATGTACCATTTTTATATTTGGATAGGTTGATATACACATATTTTTTATCTATCCGTTAATGTTAATTTGCATGTTACTCTTATTAGAATGTTGATATGAGTATCTATTATGATGTCTCTAATGTTTCGTCATAATGTTTTGTTGAATCATTCATCCAAGAAGATTTGTAATTTGAATATATGTGGAATATAGTGATAACCCATAATGAAAACAAATCCTCTCGTGGTGTAGTTTTCGGTTCATGTTTTTGTACATAATATGCATGTAATGGGGTAGACATCTACATGTGTTCCTGTTCAGGATCCACCTGTGTAACCTTATAAGTATTACTTTATGATTCATGATTAGGAGATACATTTACTAAATACTCAATCATTCCCGGGCTCTAAAAATCCTCAAATATATTTATTATTAGATGAGAAATATGAATATTTTGTTTTAGTTCTTTGAAATTTCAGATGAAATGATGGTGAAATGTGTCACCTTCATGATAGAGGTACCTAGTAGGAGAGGCTAAGACATGATTGTGTTGATGAAGAAGATTTTGGGATTATATTGAAAGGTCTTTAGGCCTTCCTTAAATAACTAGTTCTATACATAGTTGATGGCATTGGCCAAAGCAATTGTGTTTTTCAAACAACATTTTGCTGACAATACTATGACGAAATATGGAAATATTCTTTTTTATGTTTATTCAGTTTGTGCATGATATTGTGTCTAATGAGAATATAAAATCTCAAAGTTTTGATATGGGACTCTATTAGTATTTCATCATGGGGTGTTCTTGCAGAAGCCACCTTCATTTGATAATGTGATGGATAGAGTGTTGTTGGTTTAAATGGACATGGTTGGTAACACATGTTTGACATGAGTACATTTTTATCCATGTCTAATTTATATGAGTTTCCATAAATTGAAGATAATAAATGATGATTCACAAGATCGTTATTGATATGAGTGTTATTAAATACCCCATGGAGTTCCCAGAAGAGGCCATTTTATTTAAAATTTTTAAGGAAAACATTGGCAATCAAAATGGGTTTTCATTGAGGAACACCAAAAAGGATGTTCGTGTGGATTCTCATGTAATTTATAGAACTTCTATCATGATTATTCTATTTATCATAGTTTAATGAGATAAAATATAATAGAAATTACTACAGTGAAACCAGATGCATAAATAAATACAGGGTTCTGTATATAAGAATATAGAATTATACTTTTTCACGCAATGGAAGAGTCTCCATAGGAAGTAAATATATTTATTGAAATTTTAATATGTACCATCACTATTTCTTCATCATTAGTGACTTTCATTATGTTATACTTTTTCAACTCATTTGAACATTTAAAATCATATTTTGAAATTTATTAACCTATAAATGTTGAATTTATCTTACGATATGTATATTAATATAACCTACATAATGAAGACATAGAACAGTGTTCATTATCCCTTAGGTATGTTCTCATTATAGTATTCATATCATTCTTGGAATTTTTTGGTTCTAGACATAAAACCACTTAATTTCATTTGCAGGATGGATTGGGTAATTTTTAAAAAATCATGTATTTATTTCTATCCTTATTGAGTCTCCTTTAATGCACCTGCTATTGTGTGTCACATTTTTTAGGATAATAGGTCCATAGGTTGAGTAAAACCATACCTTTTCTTCTAGAGTTGAGGTATGTAAAATCAGTATTCACCTTTTATCTGGAGATGAAATCTTTAATAGGCAATCTCCATGAAGTTGTTGTGGAGTTTCTTGAAATTTTCCTTTTCAATCCTATGGTCTACCACTAGTAAGTTATGTATTGTGTTTTATCAACATAAAAACTAGTGTCCAGCCAGTATCTATTCATTCTTGCTACATGGAACCATCTAAATTAAAATATCTGAAGAATCGTTTTTATGGTCTTTTAGAGAAATGATTCATACTTCATAGTGTGTCACCATAGGTGGAACCTTGTCTCTTTGTGAAGTAAATATTCATGGTCACCTCACCTATTTTTCACTTACTCAAAAATCAATCAAGTTTTGATAAATAACAAATATCAGTTTCCATTGATTGATGATATGTTTGACATATTTAATGGGGAGTAGTCATTCTCAATCTTTGATCTTCTATATTGTTTCCATTGGTTTATATTAAAATAATTATACATTCATAAAAATATATTTTTGAGGAGGTACATAAATTATGAGAACATTTTCATTGCATTTGGTTTAACAAATTCTCATAAAGACTTAAAAGAATTTAATGAATAAGTTTTTTCAGTAGTATATTGATTTATTTTTTTTTTCTATTGTGGATGATATCATTGTTTAGTCTATATACATGGACAATCATGTGCATCATCTAAGAGGAGTTCTATAATTTTTTAGTAATCACTAAATATATGCCAAGATACTAAAATGTTATTTTTTTCAATTCTGGAAGATATGTTCATGGGACATGTTGTGTTATAACATGGTGTTTTAGTTGGTCCAGAAATGGTAGAAGTTGTTATTACGGGGAATAAACTATGAAATTGATTCATGATTTACAAGAACTTGTATTTAACTGGATATTGTCATCAGTTTTTAAAAGGTCGTATCAATGTTTTAATATCCAATGATTTCTCATAATAAGTAGGGATTAATGTTTGTTTGGTATGAAAAGATTCAGATTTATATTTTTTAGAGGAAACATATTTTGACTACTACACCTGTGTGGAATATTCCAAAGGCTGGTTGAGGATATGTGGTCTTCTTTAATTCTTTTGGGTTTGGTAATGGATGTGTTCATATATAGGTTTACCATTTCGTTTCCTAGAGATCTCGGAAGCATAGGTAACACAAGATATATTACATAACCCATGACCTTGAAATTGTATTTGCGATGAACACACTAAAGAGTTGACAGCATTACAATTTTGGAGAATGGTGTACCTTGAATTCTTGACCACAATGTCATGAGTTATATCTTCTCTCAGAAATATTTGAATCATGTTCATAGTAGTAGGGAGGAATACCTACAATAAGTTTTCATTCAAATCATTTATACCTTTTGGAAAGGTAATTTATTCAAATATTCTTTGACTATTGTAACACCCCAACCTTCCACGGTACGCTTTCCTTTGAATAATACAGTAGCGTGTGTTGTACGCAACATCGAGTTCTAACACACACACCTCAACCGATCAAACTAGCCGTTATGAATAGTAATACCCACTTTTTGAAATTTTATAAATTTTATATTTCAAAATGGAATTCATTTTTGGATTCGATATATCAAAATTAGCCTAGGGTGAAATTGTGGTATTTTTCTGAAAAGTTTCAATTTTTTGGTGAATAGTGATAAAACATTGAGCTATAGGTTAAAACCGAATATTTATTTAAATAATTATTTATTTTATTTAATTTTAATTAATTTAAAAATAGATACATAATACCTATATAAGTTAAATGTAATTCTTTGGAGATATTTTAGAATGATTATAGATATATACAAATTTTATTGAACTTTTCACCATCTTTTACCCACCTCCTAAGAGAATTTAAAAATAACATAAAACATAATTTTAGCACTTCTGTAAGTGGAATTTATAAAATCCTAGAGACACGGTTAATATCAAGGAGTTAAATTTGGTTCAATAAGATGAAAATAATTATTGGTGAATAGTAACTTTTTACTTTTATTTACCACTGTTAAAAGTAAATAGGGTAATTAAGGGTAAAAATGATATTAATATAACCCTAACACATGTCCTAATTCTATTGGACAAGTTTATGTCGACCAAAAACAACCTTATGAATAAAATATTATCATTTAGGTCCACTTGGATTATATTAAGACATTTATTATTATTTAATTCAAAGAAAAGTTAAAAGAGTTAAAATCAAAGGATATTCTCTAAAACATTTTTTATATAAAGATATCCATAAGATAAATTGGATTTTAAATATTAATTAGAAAGATAAAAATATTTCTTACATAATGGTATTTTATTTATAATTTTGAGACATTAAATAATTTAATTTATTTATGACACAATAGTGATGCAGTAATTACCAAATTAATGAAATATTAAAATAGTTGATATTATAAATATCCAAATAAATGTAATTTAAGACTTTTTATGAATTCCACTAATTTTATTGGTTCATATAAAATAATAGGATTGATTATATAAATTTATTTAAAAGTAATAATGATGTTATAAATTTATCAAAAACAAAATATCCAATAGTGTCAAAATTGACATAAAAGATTTTTCAAAACAAATATTATATTATTAATTGATATTCAATTCCTAAAAATCGAAGTTTAGGCCAAAAGACTTATATCATGATATTTGTATCATTAATGGACCACTTGGGGGGTCAGTTGGATTTATATAGTAAGTTTATTAACTATCTAATATAAAAATATAAAGTGACATGGTAAGTGTCAAACTAATTAACTAAGAGTTAAAACTAAAACATACGTTTAATATAATGACCCAAACCTCTCTAAATTCTATTGGTTGAGTGGTTTTCGACCTATAGCCACCTTAACCTTTAAATAATACACTTTTTTCCCCTTATAAATCGAATATTAATTTATTATAAAATAATATTTCTAGCTTTTCCTAAGGTGCCCCTCACCCCTCTTATAAAAGGGCACTCCCCCTTCTCACAAATTCGCACATTCAAAGCCTTTTGTCTCAGAAAAAACCTACCCAAATACTCTCTCAAATTCCCTCAATTCAACCTAGAGGCCTTATTTTGACTTTAATTCCATCCTAAGGAGCCCTTTTGATCAAATCAAAAGGAAGAACCCGAAGAAGAGGTAATGTTTTCACTACCCTCTTTCATGTTCCTTTCTTCTTCAAATTCTTCTTTCATTGTTATTCCCATTATAAAATAATAACTATAGTATATTATATATAATATAATGTTACTGTAAATATGGTACAACCATATTCACTATTCTATCCATCCTTTGAATAACATGTCACAATACGTGCGTACGTACGTCTTACCGTCTCCACGTCGTGGTGTAATTGTTATTCAATAAATTGTTATTCGAATGTGTATAATAATGATGTGTAATTCATGTAAATAATAAATATAAAATGACACTTATTCTGTATATATGATATAACATCCAATTATATATTATTTTAATATCAAAATAATGATATTGTCACTCGTGCGTACGTACGAACTACCGTCTCCACCAACGCGATGAGATTCATTCCCCATCGTATCTAGTAAAGAATAATTATCATTTAATGATTAAAAATAATGTTTAAGGACTTGATATCATTCTGTATATTAATAATATACAACCTATACCTGAAAAACACGGCTTATGTAACAAAAAATATAAAATAAAACGAGTAAGTTAACACCTGAAACAACGATAATACTGAGATATTATTAACAAATCAATGTTAAAAGATCATGTGTGATATCATATTAATGTATATGATTCTTGTATAATTAAATAAAAATTATTTAACCATTATACAGGATGTTAACCTACCCTAATCCAAGGAAAGTTACAAGGTAAGGGTTTATTTCACAATCTCTTCATTATCCGAGGTTGTTTATACGTAATTATCTACTAGGACTTCTTTATCATCCACATCTATGTTTCTTAAAAATGGATTTCAAAACATTTTTACTATTTACTAGAATATGGGTTAAAGTCATTTATACCCTTTTTATACTTCTTATAAGAGGTTTATAAATGAATATTTTCATCGTTTTCCAAACAAGGTCCTTTTTAACCTTTTCGACAGAATTAAGGTAAGAATGTTTTTTTAACTTAAACGGTGGGTGCGGCTATATTCCGCCGTTATTAAATCTTCGAAGCTTACCTTAAAATATTATAAGAATATTTTCAAATTAAGATTTTTTAATTTATAAATATATTACTCTTAAATGATTTCAAAATATAAAGAGATATTTCTCTAAAAGGAGTTTTGATTTCATCTATGGAAACATCCTTTGATGGATTTTATGTTTATTTGTAGTTGATTTATTATGATACAAAACATCCATATTGTATTGATGTTTTTGTGATATGTTTGATTGTGGATGTGTTATTCTTATACCACTCATGGTTTATGAAGAAAGTATTTACATTTCGTATGCTAGTTTTAATACGAATGTTTATGTTACGTTTAAACCTGTTCATATGAGGAATGCATTGGAATTAATAAGTGACAGGTGGAGCCCACTATAGCTCCTTAATGCATCAGTAGGTATCATTAGACAAGATATTGTCTTTGAACAATGCATTTACAAAATGGTATTTGTATTATTGGCACGAGGCCTTGTCTATGTGGTTATGATAGTCTGACATTATGCATTCCATCATTGTGAAAGTGGTTATTGATATTGCGTGTGATTATTCGACTAGTATAATATCCATGTGAATAAGTAAATGTAATTATTTCATTTAATATTTTCCATATTATGATGAAGTTCATGTTAAGAAGGCTTTTTTCTTAGTTATACATTGCCTTAAATGTTTATTCCTATTTATGAAAGTTTATGTTATATTGTTATCCTTACTGAGCATCCGAGCTCACCCCTTTCAATGTTTCATTTTTCCCAGGATGTGAAGAAGTAATTTATGAATGACCTTCAGGGACAATATGATGGGATAAGAAGAAAATATTTTGTTGTTGTTTTTTGAGTTTATGATGTAATGCAAGACTTATGAATATATCTAGTTTTTCGAAGACTACTAAACTAATTGGTCTTTAAAGACTTGATCTTTCTTGTGATCATGCCAATGTTATGTAATAATGCACCAACTCTGGGTTACTGGGGTCGGGGTGTTACAGTTAGTATCATATGATGTTTAATACAATCCTTGGAAGCTAGATTTAGATAAACTTGGATTAGAGCACATAGATTTAAGATGGAATTTGAGGATTAGTATATAAGAACTTCTTAGAATTTTGGTATTGTACAGATTTTTTGGGTTTTCCGAGCAATACATCCTTGTCTGGATACGAGCAGGTAGAGGTGGCTCTGGCACAGATGTACCTAGGTGTAAAACACGAAAACACCGCTTTGAGCTAGACTGGAATGGGAACTGTTGCATTACAATGACCCTTGTTGCACTCTTGGTTACGACACTCCCAGGGGATTTGCTTAAGATAACTCTCATTTTCGTTACAAATAATTTTGAAGGGGTTATGAGTATATACGTCCTCAATGAAAACATTTTTATGATTATGGATTATATCCATAAATAGTTCAATTTATGTTAAGTATTTTATAAGAATGGAACTATGTATTTTGATTCATAAACTGATCTAGATTATGCCATTATTTAGAAATGGCACCTAGTGGAAGAAATGGAAACTGTATCAATGCACGCACTCCATGTAGTGATTTCCCTCCTGCTCTAGATAATTATAGTGGAGCTGGTGATGCAACTAGTGCTCATCAACTAATCACCATACTAGGACCACTCACTCAGGTTATGAATAATAACCCTACTCATATGGAGAACCCCGATCCGCAGTGTGGAGGATAAATGTTAGATCACATCATGAGGCAACAAACACCAATGTTCAATGGGAGTACAAATCCATTAGTAGCTGAGAAATGGATAAATTCCCTAGAGAAAATATTTCAAGCTTTGGAGAGTACTGAAAGGGAACAAGTTTTCATGGTAGTTTATCACCTCACTAGAGATGTTGATCAATGGTGGTCATTGATTCAAAACACGAAGGATGATGATGAAGTATCAAATAAGGAATGGAGGGAATTGAAAGATCATTTTTTAGAAAAATAATCTCCTCGTGACCATCAAGCAGATATGGAAAGGCAATTTCTGAGTCTGAGACAAAAGGAGGATGAGAATGTCGCAAAGTATGACGCTAACTTTACGAGGTTAGCTAGGTATGCTGGAGAATATATATGTAACCCAAGATGTAAGATTGATCGTTTATTTTATTGGTTAAAACCATTTCTCTATCAATCATTAGTTTCACAATCCTTCTCGTCGTACGAAGACATTGTCCCATGTGCTATCAAGACAGAAAAGGAATTCTCTAAGTCTTATGACTTTAAATCAAAGCAAGAGAAGAAGAGATCTGCTGATCAATCTGGGAATGGAAGTAAGGGGAAGAAGGTAAAAGTTAAATATTTATCCTGCAGTAAATGTGGGATGAAACACCCCGGTACTTTCTTAAAAGGAATGGGAATCTGTTACAAGTGTGGTGAAAAAAGGCCACCAAAGCTCGTGATTGCAAGGGGAAAAAGGAATCTACCGATGTTCAATGCTATAATTGCAGGGAGATGGGACATTATTCAAATCAATATCCTAAGCGTCAGGGGAAATTACCTTAGAAAAGGACAATGGATCAAGTCCAAGCTTTTTCTATCAGTACTGCTGAGGTAGAAGCTCTGAAAGACATGGTGGTAGGTAATTTAATAGTTTCCTTAAGTTAAAAAAATGCATTATTTGATTCTGGATCATCACATTGTTTCATATCTTCCCTGTTTGTTAAGAAAATTAGATATTTCAAATTTTATTTATGAAGGTAGTTGTCAGTTAAAACTCCCAAGGGAAGTATAATTGCAACAATGTTTTGTGAATCAGTCCATATTAGAGCACATAAATGTTCATTATCCGCTGATCTTATAATCAGACCTATGATTGAGTTTGATATAATCCTTGGTATGGATTGGATTTTGGACCATGATTCAATGATTTATTGTAAGAAGGAGGAGGTTATGATTTTTTATGATGATGATAAGGAACACCTTATCTTTAAGCAGAATCGTCACCACCTAATTCTTATCTAGATCCACCCCCAGTAGCTCAACCAAATTCAGTTATTGGAGAGTAAGATAATGAAATGACTGTGGGTGATGAAAGGAATGTTCAAATAGAGGATGTACAAATTGTAAAAGAATATGTAGATGTGTTTCCAGAAGATTTACCTGGAAGTCCTCCAGAAGGATAAGTTGAGTTTTCTATTGATTTAATTCCTGGATCAAGGCCTATATCAAAGACCCCTTATAGAATATCCTATGTGGAATTAGTTGATCTAAAGAAACAAATACAAGAATTGTGTAATAAGGGATTTATTTTCACTAGTGTTTCTCTATGGAGATCCCCTGTTCTTTTTTTAAAAAGCCATATGGATCAATGAGGTTATGTATCGACTACAGGGAGATCAATTCTATAACAATAAAGAACAAGTATCCCCCACATCGCATTGATGATTTATTTGACCAAATTCATGGAGATCAATAATTTTCAAAGATTGACCATCGATCTGGATACCATCAGTTGTGTGTGAAGAAGGAAGAAATTCCGAAGATATTATTTCGAACAAGGTATGGGCATTATGAGTTTACGGTAATTCCTTTCGGACAGAATAATGCACCCACTATATTCATAGATCTAATGAATATATTTTTCAATGAATATCTCGATGATTTTGTGGTGGTATTTATTGATGATATCTTGGTATACTCCAAAATCTATGAAGTTTATGAAAATCACTTGCACATTATCCTGAAGACTCTAAGAAGACATGAATTATATGGGATGTTTAGCAAGTGTGAATTCTGGCTTCAGGAGATTTCTTTTCATGGCCATATTGTCTCTAAAGATGGAATCTCTGTTGACCCTTCTAATACTAAAGAAATATAAGAATGTCCACCACCTACGAGTATAACTGAGGTACTCATTTTTATTGGTTTAGTAGGTTATTATCGACGTTTCGTCCAAAATGTTGCCTGATTGGATAACCCATTAACAAAGCTCACACGTGAGGGGGTTAAATTTGTTTGGACAAAAGAGTGTGGAGAATGTTTTGAATAAATAAATAGAAGATTATTCAATGCTCATATATTGACTCTACCATCCAGGAATGATGGATTCATTATTTATAGTGATGCATCGAAGAAAGGACTTGGTTGTGTCCTTATACAGAATGATTGGGTTATTGCCTATGCATCACGATAGTTGAAAATTCATGAACAAAACTATCATACTCATGATATCAAGTTAGCAGCTGTGATCTTTGATTTGAAGATATGGAGACACTACCTCTGTGGTGAAAAATGTTAGATTTATACTGATCACAAGAGTTTCAAGTATATTTTCTCACAAAAAGAACTCAACATGAGGCAATGGAGATGGCTTGAATTACTCAAGGATTATGATTGTACGATACATTACCACCCGGGGAAGGCAAATAAGGTGGCGGATGCTTTGAGCAGAACAGATCACGGAGTTTTGAACAATATGAGAATTGAAAGGGATCTAATTTTCATGGATCTAGTGAAGATGGACATCGGAATAACCATGGAAGGTGAAACATCAGTGCATTTTCAAATGGTTTCCAAACCATATTTACTAGAAAGGATTAGGAGTTCCCAGACCAATGATGAAGAATTTAAAAAGAATATTAAAGCTGTGAATTATGGGAGATTGAATGACTTTGGGTATGAAGCTAGAATTTTGAAATTTGGGAAGAGACTTTGTGTTCCCAATTTACCTGATCTAAAAATGGAATTGTTGGATGATTCTCATAGTTCCAATTTCTCTATACACCATGGGAGCACCAAAATGTATAGAGAATTGAAGGAACATTTTTGGTGGGACAACATGAAGAGGGAGATTACTGATTTTGTATCAAGATGTATGGTTTGTCAACAAGTGAAAGCTGGATGGCAATAGCCTCGAGGAGTCATGCAACCTCTTCCCATACTGGAGTGGAAATGGGATAATATTACGATGGAATTTATCATGGGGCTACAAAAGACTCCGAGAAGGAATGACAAAATATGGGTTATTGTTGATTGTCTTACCAAGTCAGCACATTTTCATGCTATAAGAGAAGATCTACCACTGGAACGTCTAGAAAGACTATATATTAATGAAGTGGAGAGTCTTCATGGGGTACCCCTATCTATTGTTTCTGATCGTGATCCCAATTTTACATCATGATTCTGGAAGAGTCTTCAGAAATCCCAGGATACTGAACTTCAATTGAGCACTGCCAACCACCCTCAAACAGATGGACAATCAGAAAGGATTATTCAAACCTTTGAAGACATGTTGAGATCCTTCTCTCTTGACTTTCGTGGTATGTGGGATCAATATTTACCTATGGTATAATTTTCCTATAGCAATAGCTTCAATTCGAGTATTCAGATGGAACCATCTGAAGCGTTATATGGGAAGAGATGTCGTACACCAACCTGTTGGGATGATGTTGGTGAACGAAAACTTTTAGGCCCAGAACTGGTGGAGGAAACAATGGAAAAGGTAAAGGTAATCCAAAACCACATCAAAGCTGCTCAAAGTCGGTAGAAGAGATATGTCGATAAGCGAAGGAATGATTTGGAATTTTAGGTAGGAGGTCATGTTTTCTTGAGGGTATCTCCATGGAAGGGAGTTATACGTTTCGGTAAGAAGGTTAAATTGAGTCCCAGATAAATTGGACCTTTCGAAATTCTAGAAATAATTGGGGCTGTAGCTTACCTTTTGGAAATGCCGCCAAAGCTCTCCAAAGTTCACGATGTGTTCCATGTATCTCTGTTGAGGAAATACATGCCTGACCAAACACATGTACTCAGCTATGAGGAATTAGAACTAGAACCCGATCTATCTTATTGTGAAGATCCTGCCAGAATTCTTGATAAAAGAGAATAAGTACGGACAAACCAGACGACTCGTCTGGTAAACGTTTTATGGAGAAACCATAAGATGGAAGAGGCAACGTGGGAACCCAAGGAACTTTTGATGAAGAACCACCCGAGTCTTTTCATGCGGTAGAATTATAGAAATTTCGAAGATGAAATTATTTGAAGGAGGTGGGAATGTAACACCCCAAGATTCCACAGTACGCTTTCCTTTGAATACTATAGTAGCGTGTGTTGTACACAACTTCGAGTTCTAGCACACACACCACAACCAATCAAACTAGCTGTTATGAATAGTAATACCCACTTTTTGAAATTTTATAAATTTTATCTTTCAAAACTGAGTTCATTTTTGGATTTTGAAAATATAAATTAGCCTAGTGTGAAATTTTGGTATTTTTCTGAAAACATTCAATTTTTGATGAATAGTGACAAAACACTGAGTTATAGTTTAAAAACGAATTTTTATTTAAAAAATTATTTATTTTATTTAAATTTAATTAAGGTCAATATAGATACATAATACCTATATAAGTTAAATATTATTCATTTGAGTTAGTTTAGAACGATTATTGATATATAAAACTTTTATTGAACTTTTCACCGTCTTTTACCCACCTCCTAGGAAAATTTAAAAACTTACATAAAACATAATTTTACTGCTTCTGTGAGTGGAATTCCGAAAATCCAAGGGACACGGTTAATATAAAGGAGCTAAATGTGGCTCAATAAGATGAAAATAATTTCTGTTGAATAGTAACTTTTTACTTTTATTTACCACGGTTAAAAGTAATTAGGGTAATTAAGGGTAAAAATGATATTAATATTACCCTAACACATGTCCTAATTCTATTGGACAAGGGTATGTCGACCAAAAACAACTTTAGGAATAAAATATTATCATTTAGGTCCACTTGGATTAGATTAGGACATTTATTATTATTTAATTCAAAGAAGAGTTAAAAGAGTTAAAATCAAAGTTTATTTACTAAACAAATTTTAATATAGGGTAATACATAAGATAAATTCGATTGTAAACATTTATTAGAAAGATAAAAATATTTCATACATAATATTATTTTATTTATAAGTTTTATACATTAAATAATTTAATTTATTTATGACACAATGGTGATGTAGTAATTACCTAAATAAGTAAATATTAAAATAATTGATATTATAAATATGAAAATAAATGTAATTTGAGACTTTTTATGAATTACACTAATATTATAGGTTAATATGACATATTATGATTGATTATATAAATTGTTTTCGAAGTAATAATTATGTTATGAATTTATCAAAAACAAAATACCAAATAGTGTCAAAATTGACATAAAAGAGTTTTTAAAACAAATATTATATTATTAATTGATATTCAATTTCTAAAAATCTACGGTTTGGCCAAAAGACATATATCATGATAGGTGTATTATTAATGGTCCACTTGTGGGTCGGTTGGATGTATATATTATGTTTATTAACTATATAATATAAAAATACAAAGTGACATGGTAAGTGTCAGACTAATTAACTATGAGTGAAAACTAAAAGATAAGGTTAATATAATGACCCAAAGCTGTCTAAATTCTATTGGATGAGTGGTTTTCTACCCATAACCACTTTATCCTTTAAATTATCTACTTTTGAGCCATTATAAACCGAATATGAATTTATTATAAAATAATATTTCTAGCTTTTCCAAAGGTGCCCCTCACCCCTCTTATAAAAGGGCACTCACACTTCTCACGAATTCACGCATTCCAAGAATTTTGGATCAGCCAACCCCTGACCAAATACTCTCTCAAATTACCTAATTACAACCTAGAGGCCTTAGTTTGATCATAAAGCCAACCTAAGGAGCCTTTTTGATCAAATAAAAAGTAAGAACCCGAAGAAGAGGTAATGTTTTCACCATGCTCTTTCAAGTTCCTTTCTTCTTCAAATTCTTTTCTCATTGTTATTCCCATATTAAAATAATAACTCCAGTATCTTATATATACTATGATTTAATTATAAATATGGTACAACCATATTCAGTATTCTATCCATCATTTTAGTGACATGTCACCATACGTGCGTACATACGGCTTACCGTCTCCACGTCGTGGTGTAATTGTTATTCAGTAAATTATTATTTGGATGAGTATAATAATGATGTGTAATTCATGTAAATAATAAATATAACATGATAATTATTCTGTATATATATGATATAACATCCAATTATATATTATTTTAATATCAAAAGAATGATATTGTCGCTCGTGCGTACGTACGGACTACAGTCTCCACGAACGCGATGAGATTCATTCCCCATCGTATCCAGTCAATAATAATTATAATTTAATGATTAAAAATAATGTTTAAGGACTTGATATCATTCTGTATATGAATAAGATACAACCTACCCATGAAAAACACAGCTTACGTAACAAAACATATAAAATAAAACGAGCAAGTTAACACCCGAAACAACGATGTTACTGAGATATTATTAACGAATCAATGTTAAAAGATCATATATGATATCATATTAATGTATATGATTCATTTATTATTTAATAAAAATCTTTTCACCATTATACAGGAGGTTAACCTACCCTCAACCAAGTAAAAGTACAGGTTAAGGGTTTATTTCACAATCTCTTCATTATCCGAGGTTGTTTATACGTAATTATCTACTGGGACTTCTTTATTATCCACATCCTTGTTCCTTAAAAATGTATTTCAAAACATTTTTAATATTTACTAGAATATGGGTTAAAGTCATTTATACCCTTGTTTTACTTTTTATAAGAGGTTTATAAAGGAATCTTTCCATCATTTTCCAAACAAGTTCCTTTTTACTTTTTCGACAAAATTAAGGTAAAAATGTTTTTTAAACTTATACGGTGGGTGCGGCTATTTTCCGCCATTATAAAATCTTCGAAGATTCCCTTAAAAGGTTATAAGATTAATTTCAATGAAAATTTTTTATTTTATAAATATATGACTCTTAAATGATTTCAAAACAATAAAGATATATTTCTCTAAAAAGAGTTTTGATTTCATCTTTGTCAACATTCTATGATGGATTTTAAGTTTATTTGGAGTTGATTTATTATGATACAAAACATCCATATTGTATTGATGGTTTTGTGATATGTTTGACTATGGATGTGTTATTTTTATACCATTCATTGTTTGTGAAGTAAGTATTGACATTTCGTATGCTAGTTTTAATACGAATGTTTATGTTATGTTTAAACCTATTGATATGAAAAATGTGTGGGACGTAATAAGTGGCGGGTGGAGACCTCTATAGATCCTCGTTGCATCAGTAGGTCTAATGAGAAAAACTAGTGTCTAGGCACAAGGCCTTGAAAAAATATTATTTGTAGTCTTGGCATGAGGTCTTGGCTATGTGGTTATGATAGTCTGGCATTATGCATTCCATCATTATGAAAGTGGTTATTGATATCTCATGTGATTATTTAACTAGTAGAATATCCATGTGAATAAGTAAATGGAATTATTTTACTTTATATTTTCCATATTATGCAGAAGTTCATGTTTAAAAGGCTTTTGTTTTAGTTATAAATTGCCTTAAATGATTATGATTATTTATGAAAGTTTCAGCTATATTGTTATCCTTACTGAGCATCCGAGCTCACCCCTTTCAATGTTTTATTTTTCCCAGGATGTGGAGAAGTAATTTATGAATGACCTATAGGGACAATATGATGGGATATGAAGAAAATATGTTGTTGTAGTTTTTTTTGAGTTTATGATGTAATGTAAGACTTATGAATATATCTAGTGTTTCCAAGACTACTAAACCAATCGGTCTTTCGAGACTTGATCTTTCTTGTGATCATTCCAATGTTATGTAATAATGCACCGACTCTGGGTAATTGGTGTCAGTGTGATACAACTATGAAGATTCAATCCTAGGGCTTGAAATAATCATTATATGAGTGGATCTTTATGGATATTTTTTTAGAGTTTCATATAGGTGTTCAGGAATCTATGGTAGAGGTATCCTCAGATAGTGTTCACATAACCTTTACACTATATGAGGTGATTCTTAAGGAATATTTTATTGATGATGAGTTCCAAAACATTAGAGACAATGTTTATGGTGGGGAGACCATTTTAGGGTGGGAGTTCTTCGTAGAGTGTATTCTAAGTCATCCAAATCATTTTTTTGGTATGGTTAATGGTCTAGAAATCTGCGATGGAGTAATTCCATAAATTCTATTCGGTAGTTCACCCAAAAACCACCAAGAAATTATATAACAAGAAGAAATTATTCATTTTTATTTGTATGACATAACTAATTTCTGATTTCACCCCATTTGTACACATTATAAAAGGCCATTACTGAGAACCAGAGTAATTATTTACTTCAACCTCTTTTAGTCCAAACATTGAAGTGGGATGAGATCTCTATGGACACTAAGGTTTGGACAACACATACAAATATAAATAAGAATGTGATATTTTTTTGGATCTATAGGATAATCAAAACGGCTCACTTTATAAACAATCATGGTTATAACATAGCTAAAAATAGGGAATATATATGTGAAGTAGATTGTTTATTTTCACAGAATTACATATGCTATAGTAGTTGACAGAGATCCATGATATAATTTTTACTTTTTCATAAGCCTCTCAAAGGAACTGGTATCTCAGGTTCATTTAATTATAATAAACCATCTAAAGATTAATGGAAAATCAGGTAGAGATATAAATTTTAGTTAGCATATTTTTCACTATATTATTCATGAATTTGGTGAGGCTTGGGATGAACATTTGTTACAAGTTATGTTTTATTATAAAAATAGTTACTAGTCCACAATTGGATTTTTTTTCTTTTAAAACCTTGAACGGAGAACCTTAAAAATATCTTTTGTGTTGGTCCGAGATTGGTGAATGTATATTGGTTTGACTAAGCATGTTTCACGTTATGATAGAAATGATTCAGTGTGTATATTTGAGGATGTTAATAGAGCACACCCAATATATGTATTCTTCTTATCATCATCACCTACTATTGGTGTTTCTAGTTGGTGATTGGTTTTTCACAAATGTTTCACCCATTTGTTTCATTAATGGGTTTCTAAGAAAGGGAATCTGGATCCTTGTTTGGTGGGACCTTTTGAGATATTTGATTATGTGCATAAAGTGGATTAACATTTCAAACTTCCTTTATAGTTGAAATTGATACATAATGTGTTCCATGTATCAAATACATGAAAATATCAATCTAATCCACCTCATGTTCTTAATTATAGGGTTTTTGATTATGGACATACTTTATCCATGATAGAGAGTCCATCCAAGATAGTTTATTAAAATAAAATGTATTTCATATAAAGAAGTTACCATTGGATTGAGTTTTATTGAATCACCAATCTTATTATCATGATAACTGGTAGATATAGGCACTTATTAGAGATCTTCAACCACTTATTTTTTTACATGGATGCGTCTTTAGAGGCTTTCTATGTAGAGAAATATTCTATGGTATGGTGGGTGTAAAATCTTTACAATAGTTTTATGTACTCCTCAATAAATCATTTGATCATGATTTTTTTGGGACTGGTTTAGGGGTGTTTTTGGTGAAATGTTTTGATTTATGAAGAAATCTTGGGTTGTACAGAGTTGGTGTATGGTTTTCGCATACATTGCACCTTTCTAGTGAAAAGCTTCCAAACCTAGATAGTGGTGGTTTTATGGTTTGCACATAGTTTTTCAAACCATTCCCCCATAAAGTAGAAACTGTTCAACACCACCAGTATGGTCATACATTTCAGGATATTTTATAAAAAACCATGTGGCCCTGCCTATAAAATTGTTCATTCAATATTTAATTATTATGAAAATATATTAATGATTTCTCGGTCCACATTTTTAGGTCTATCTCAGGCCTAAATATTTTTATTTTGATTTAATTGGTTAAGGGTTTCTAATAACCAATTTTGGGTCATATAATCTCTCTCCAATGTGGATAAAATATAGGTGATCATCGTTTAATAATATCTTCATATTTTATCTAGGATGGATTCTTATATCATCATTACAATTGTTCTATGTTTGATTTTCTCATTATGGAAGTTCTATTTTGTGATACCGTGATCAATAATAACAATTCATATTTTTTATTTTCCAGTTGATGTAATCCTAAATTTCTTAATTTGAATTTAATTTCATCTAATTTTATTAGGAAAATAAACTTCTTATTGAATTGAAATCTGATTGAAATTTGGAAAGAAGTTTGGGGAAACCTACTAATTCGCTTGAATTGCGTTTTTGATTATGGAAATTAGAATTAATTTGGGATATTAAATTATGACATTTATTTCAAAATTATATTCTAGGGAAATGGATAAAATTATTTTGTTGAAAACCCATTGTATATATCATTGGAAATGAATGAATTGATTAAAAACCCATTTTCGATTTCAAATATAAATTGGGATCTTAAAATGAGAAAAAAATGGCTTAATTATATTTTAAATTGTTTTGAAAGAAATTTACCAATATTGATTATTGTTATAACACATTCAATCTTTGGTAGTTAGTGATTTTTTTGGGATAACAATCTATTGACAATTTAAACGTCTTAAAATCATCTTTAGTAGGTCACATACTTGATATGAGGTTCTTGAGTTCTTTTTAACAAGTATATAAGGGATATATGTACACATAATATCAGGAAATCCTATTAGACTGTATCAGGAACCTATAACATGGAGCCATTGTACATCTAGGAAAAATTCCATGTTTATCGCTTTTGATTGTTTTTTCATATTTCATTCATTAAAAAATATTTTAAAAACAACATTGGAAATTTATATAAAATATATTATATAAAATTTTTATTGAGACATTGTTTGAAATATTTACATCAATTGAAATATAATGCCTGGGTTTTATTAATTAGTCTCTTGAACTGTGGTTATTGTTTTTTTTAAATTAAAGGTTTTATTTCATTAATTAAATTTGGTGTATTGAATAAATAGTGAGACCCAGATATGGTTTATCTCAAACCCTTCATGTGAATATGTTCTTCTATAGATTATTTCATTCTAGGATTTCTTGAGATTAAAAAAACACTTAGAGGAAATTGATTTTGTTGATATTTGGGACTTTTATTGTTTTATGTTTTCGGGAAATGGGTTGTTTATATTTATATTTTCTTGTATAATTATGATGAACATAGGGTTTTTTATTCATGTTTTACTTATGGTATCATTCTGCATATGCATTTTTCATTTGATAATACTGAATTTTTTCTATTTTTTCACTGTTATGTGAAATAATTGTCTCTAACTTGTCTTGTATGATTCCAGATGCTAGTCACCAACCCATGAGGATCAAAAAGGACATAATGCCAGTGTTATGATTAGATCGAGTGTCATGCTACTAGGTTATCTAGGCAGTTTCATGACTCTAAGTTATCAAATGTGCAGATTAAGAATCCCAACATGATTCCAGTATGCATTTGTGTAATCTATCCACGATATCGATGGTAGTTACTATTGATTTTTTGGCCATCTCTCATCTCAATGAGAGATACCATCAATATTAATTAATATTTAGTGACATAATAATTTGAATCAAGTTAATCTCATCTATTAATTTCTACCCACATTGTAAAGCTACCTACCCTACCTATGTATATTTTTTCTTTTTGGTGGATATTGATACACCCCTCAAAATGAAGTGATATAAGGGTCATTATTTCCCAAAATGCGTTTTTTCTTTTTTTTCTGAGATTGATCTTTTTTGTGTTTTTATGGTTCATGAATTGAATCAATATGAGTAATGTTTCAGAGAGATTGGTTAATTTCTAAAAAAAAGCCTGAATTTTCTTTTTAGAGAAAGGTTTTATAATCTCAGATGTGTCACCTTGGAAGGTGTCTATTCTCTTTTCAAAGAAAGTTGACGGGTCACACCACCATAGTGTTGATTAATTAAATCTCAACTAGGTTATGGTAAAGAAAAAATATATATTTTAACAGATTGACAATATATTTAACCAATTTATCGGGGAAAATTGTTTGTCAATTATTTATCTTTGATATAGTAACCATGAGTTAAGAATTAAAGAATATGATATTCAAAACACCACCTTTTAGAGAAGGTATAGAAATTCAGAGTACCTTTTCATTAAATTTGGTTTACAAAATGCTCATGAAATATTTATAGATTTATTAAACATGATTTTATATGAGTATCTTGAAACAGTCATGGTTGTCCATTTGGATGATATCCTTGTTACTCTAATTTTGAGAAGGATCAGGTGCTTCATCATATAGTAGTTCAAGAATTTTTTATAAATAATATCCTTTATACATGGTATTCAAATGTTATTTCTCATTTACAAAAGTGAAGTTATCAGGAAACTTGGTGCAAGATTATTGTGTTTTATTTGATCATGAAAATGGGAATGTTGTTTTGATATGGGAGAAACCACATAATATTTTTGAGTTTAAGAGAATCTTGGTATAAGTTGGATAATATTTTCGTTTTGTAATGGGCATTTCAATGATGAATTATTATATGAATACCATAACATTAAAGGATGTAAATTCTCATTAGGATAAAATGATTTAGAGTTATATTGTTGAGAAGAAACATATTTTGATTAGCACACAGGTGTGGAATCTTATAGTGGGTGGGTATGACTATTGTTTTATTGGATTCATCATGTCCAGGATTGGGATGTTTTCTTATGTATGGTGATTAATTCATTTCCTAACGATCAAGAAATATTAGTCCACCTAAGAAGAATTACCCAACCCATATCACAGAACATACTATTGTCATTCAATAAATTAAAAGTTGATGAAATTATCTTTTTGGAGAATGGTTTACCATATATTATGACCATAAGACATTGAATTATATATTCTATAAAAATGATTTGAATCTTCTCTAGATGTGTCAGGTGGAATACATGAAATATTTTGACATAATAATCACCTATACCCTGAGGAAATAGATTATAATTGAAAAAGAATTGATCATAAAACTTCTAACCCAATCCATGTAACAATCATCAGAAGAGTGGAAATTGATTTCTCTTTTTATGTAACTCCATATAAGAGTTGGGGAATCTGTTTTAGAGGTTTTAATGGTCAATGTTCAGTTGTTCGACGCCCTTCATGAGATGTATATTCAAAATCAGAGGCTTTCTAATGAGTTCCATTGAATCAGAGGATCTTTAAATAGTGTGGAGACTATTTGGGAGTGGTTTTTATCCCCAAAGGTCATTCTATATTTTCATTATTGTTTTTTGGTACCATTATTAGTTTGGAAATTTGTGACAGGGGATTTCGATAATTCCTAGTTATAAGGACATGAAGTAACCACAAATATGTTATATGAAATTATGTGATGATTATTTTTATCGATGTACGATACATGGAAATGTTAATTTTTTTCCCATTATTTCAAATGCCAAAAATTCAAGAATGTGAACCAGATACCATTATGTTATGATTAACCACTTCAATTCATAACAAAGATGTTGGATGAGATTTATATGTAAATTTTGGTTGGGTTGACACATAAATAAAGAATTAAGAATGAAATATGGGTTGTGATCGATAGTATGACCAAATCGGCCAACATTACACCCATTCATGATTCATCCAATTTTGAGAAGAAGGGACATATCTATGTAAAATAGTTTCTTCATTCATAGAGTTTCATATCCTACAGTTTCTAATAGGGTTCCTTAATTTAATTATAAATGTTTTAGAATCCACTTGTTATAACTATGATCAATTGTTTTTTTAGTACAACATACCATCCGTAGTGGGATGGACAAAAGAAAATAGTTATACTTATTCTTGCAAACATGATTTACTCAAGAGTTATTGTATTTGGTGGGGCTTGGGATGACCATTTGGGGACCATTTTGTTTTATTATAAAAATAGTTACCCATCCACATTCAAAATGGATCAAGTTAATTCATTTTATGGACTTACATTAAATCATCATTGTGTCAGTTTGTGATTTGTGAAAGTTTCGTAGTGGGACCGATATTCATTCATCAATCGATATAGATCAATCTGTTTAATCATTAGAGAAATTTGATGGCACATATCCTTTAATTCTTGTGTTGTTCATTGTCTCATACCATTAGAGATTTTAGTTAGTTACCATATGTTCTTGAAATATTACCCCAGGTTGGTTCATTGATGTATTGGGAGGCAAAGGAAACTGATCCATGTTTTGCTGGACCATTTCTAGTTTTTGAAAATGTGGGGAATGTGGACTATTTTTTATAACTTCTTCCACAATTTATGTTGATGCCTAAATTGTTCCCCGATTCAGAGTTATAAAACTATATTTATGATCCACACTATGAGCTGGAGTGATATTGTTGTAAAAATTGATTTACCCAAGATTAGGAATCTAATTTTTATAGTACATTATAAATTCAATGTACTTCATTTCAGGATGATACCTTTAGTTCTATTGTTATGGTTCTTGATAGGCTTTCTAGGGACAAAAAGTTTCATGGTGGGGATGTTGTAATATCCTGTTATGATTTTCATGTACTCCTCAAACACTATTTTGAACATAATTTGGTTGATTCTCATTTACAGGTGCTTCAGGTGAAATTTTAAAAAATTTCAAGGGACCTTTTGTTGTAAATGGTTGGCGTATGGTTTTCCTAAACCATGTTCCATGCTAGGAAAAACCATGAAAAACAAGGTAGTTAGGGTTTGAATAGTTGCTTCACAGTTCTTCAAACCATGTGTCAACCTTGGAGATAAAATGAAACCCCACTACATCCGTCCCATGGTTAGGTCTTGGGATATAAAAACCATGCATCCATACTTAGATAATCAACCATATGGGATTTAATTATTCAAAAAATTCATAAAACAAATACTTGGACACCATTTTTAACTCTCTCATGGTCCTAACATTCCATATTACAATTTCCTCAGCTAGGAGGGCTACAGGAATATTATTTGTCTCCCTTAATCCCATTTCAAGTAAAATTAATAGTAGGTCATCATTGTTTGATACTTTTGTGACATTGAAATTGCATCATATTCTTGTATCATCATTTTTGATGTTCTTATTTGGAGTTTCCAATTCCACAAGTTTTTTTAAATTATCCTTTGAAAATAAATTTGTGCAAATTCCCAATTCTATTCAATTGTGGTTTGATTTTGAAAATTGGATGAAAATTCTAAAATTAAATCACAAAATTTAATTGTGAAATTTATTTGAAAAATTGATTTCAAAATTTTAATTAAGGAAAGTTGTATAAATTGTTTGTAATAAAACTAATTTGACTTATCCTTTAAATTTAAATAATTGATCAAAAACCCATTTGGGATTTTAAATGTAAATTTACATTCTGTCATGGGATAAAATGTGTAAGTTTTATTTCAGAAATTTTTGAAAGAAATTCCCCATTATTGATTTTTTATAGAATGTGTAGGCCTAGGTTGTTAGTGAGTTTTTTGGGGAGGGACTCTATGGATTATTATAATCTCAAACAAAACATATTTATTCACGGAAATTCCCAATGTGTTGTTGATGAGACCCATTTGACCGGTGTCTGAGGGACTTATGCACACATAAGTTTTTTATTATCTATTCAAATTTGTGAGAATCTCATGACCTGAAACTATCATACCTCTTGGAAGTTGACTATGTTTCTGAAATTTTATTATTTGGAAATATTCAATTTATTATAAACTATTTTACACATTAAATGTGAACCTTTATTTCATTACTGAAATATAGAATTATCTAATGGAATTGTTTTCGAGACCCTACCGAGATGTTATCTCAAATAATACATGTTCCTTCAAGTGTCTATAGATTATCTCCTACCATTTTTTATAAAAGAATAAACTATAACGGGAGGTGGTTCATGTTATTTATCTTTAGTGCTTGCCGAGTTGTGTCTATATGGGAAAAAGTTTTTTTATCATTCTATTTTCTAGTGCATTGATTATGTACTTTTGGTTTTAGATATCCATATAACTCCTAGTATTGTTCTACATATAGAGTTTTATTTTGAGCATACTAACATGTTTCCATTTTTCTAATGGTACAATGAAAAACCACTTCATCCCTTTCTTTTATAATTCCAAGTTCTAGTCTCCAACCTCTGGGGATTAGAAATTTCATTTGGTCCTTGTCAATACTGGATCAGGTTTCCAGGAAACAAGGTATCCAGGATACTTTGTGACATGGAACAAACTTCAAAGGACTTAATTCATGTATTCCACATTGACTATAATTATTCATTTCTATAATAACCAAAATATAAATATGAATTTTTTTTCTTATGAAAACATTGAGTACATAACATCCTAGAGACATGAGAATAAACCATCATTAACCCAAGAAAAAAGTAATATCATTTTAATACATGTAAATCCTTACATAATATATATATATATATATGATAATTATAATGGTAATCTAATAGTTTGGGGTATTCCTTATATATGAATATTTCATAGAATATAGAAAAATTAAAGCAATGAATTTGGTAGCATAATGGAATAGAATATAGTTTAAAGGTAAGGAATAATGAGATATAAACTGAATCACCCATTGGTAAATTTTTTTATATAAGTAGTGTGAATATGAAAATGGAATTAAGTAAGTTAAGAAATTATATTTATGATACTCACATAAGATAATTATATAAATATTAATGAGATAAGAGGATAATTCTCTTACCATGAATATTTTTTTCTTAAAACCTGAAGTTGGAACTATAACATATATAGGGAACCTTGGTTGGACTCTTTGAGAAGGAAAATTATAAAAACAATTTATGTATTATGATTTTGGAGTAGAGAGGAATGGTTATTGCATGGTATTTATACATGTTGAGTGGTTGGTATTGAAGGATGGAATATAAGTTATTTTATCATATAATCCATCTACATGTAGGTAAATTGAATTAAAAAAATTATTTTATTTAATATGTGGGAGAGTGTATTTGGACATTAATTGACTTAAAAAACTTAACCATACATTACAACCATCATAATAAATGTGAATATTCCATAAAATGAATTTTTGTTTTCCAAATTACATTATTTCATTTTAAAATATATGGTATAAATTTATAAAATTATATTTATATTTATAAATTAAATTTTAAAAATTTTACCCCCTATAAAAATTTTATATTTTTTTATTTGTTTTAAAATAACTACGATTCCATAAAAATGAATATCCGTTTAAGGGAAAATTGACTTTTTTACCTAAATAATGATCTTTTAAAAAAAAATTTAAAACAATAACCCTAAGATATATTTTATGTGTTCGATCCAATAAAATAAAATGAATTTAATAAAAAAATTAAAATATTAGAATAATAATTTACTCTATAAATTGAATAATTATTTTAGTTAAAATGTTCTATTTAATTGAAAAATAAAATTTCTGACAATTTTACAATTTAATTAATGATTCATTAAAATATAATATCATATTAAAAATATTTTATAATATTATTTAGAGAAATAAATTTATATTTATAAAATCTAAATAATATTCATTTTAATATAATATGTTTATAACCTCTGAATATAATAAAATTTTGATTATATCAGTAGATGATCCCAAAGATCAATTAACTACATCTACATTAAAAATAAAATTAATAACCAACTATTTTTTTGAAATCAATTTGTAATAATTTTCAACCGTATAGGTTGAAAAACCCTAAGAATGATTAATATATATGCCTACAAATAAATCCAAACTTATCTCTTCATCATCCCATTTTCATTGAATCATGATTCAATATCATTATAAATTTAATATTGCTTTCAAAACTATAAATTCTTATATTATAGTTAATTTCATGGGTGTAATGATTTTAGGGTATCAAAGAGATCAAGTTGGTAATATTTATATTTATTTATCATTCTTTTTTCTTCCCTTAATAAATTTTTATGATTTTATTTTATATTTTATAATATAGTTAATGGTATTAATAAATGAAATAATCTATTTTTTCTAGTGTATTTTTTATTTCCCTTTATTGTTACTAGATGTATTATTTAATATCATCACATTATGTTCAATGATGTTAAGAAATTATCAATTATTTAGTTTTTCCTCATTTCTAAAAAACAAAAGGATACTCATTGAAAATTTATTGATTAATAAAAGACGATTTTTTTGACTCTTTAAAGTATATATTCTATAAAACAGTATACTGGTTCATAATATAAAATAATAATTAATGATATGGAAATTGAGATGAAATCTCCCACCTCATGCTTCCCTTTAGCTGAATGCGATTTAAAATTTTATATAATCATTTTAAATATGTTATTAATATATACAAGAAAAAAAATATTTTTTATAATATCATATATGATCTGCTAATAACATTTTATCACTCGATCTCTAATAATAATTCATTTTTACCACTATTTTCTGTGTTAAAAAATTATTTTATCATACATTTTATCCCATGGATGTTCTTATTCTTATCCATTGTATATAGTTTCATCATCAACAAGAATTAAATAAATAAAATAAATATCATATGTATTCATTATATATATATTTTAGAATCATTATTCATATTAGGACATTGAAAATGTATAACATCGCTTCATGGAGATTGAAGGCCTTACATATTCATGAGCGACATTATAAATTCCTTAATGGGTATATGGGTATGTAATTCGGTGATGTATTATTTCCCCAGAATCAATATTATATCATAAATATCATAAATTTTCATTATAGCCATCATTTTGATATTTCACATGATTTGTTAATGGAATTGAAAATACAAACGTTTGTGAGGTGGAAGTGTTATCTCCACATGATTTATGGAATTTTATCCCATATATTGGATATGAAAATGGGAAAATATTATTAATCAACATAATAAAATCTTAGGAAATGGTTTATAATGATTTTATTATATTTTAATTGGGATTTCATTATGAATGGTCATAAATAAAATTAAGGATCTAGGAAAAGATTATTAAAATCACTAAAAAACCTTCTAGATATCTTATTAAGAACAGTAGGGTTGTATTTTATTGAATAATAGAAGCTCTAGAATGTGGATAATGGTTTTTTATTCATTTTGACAGGGGTATCTTGAGATAAATTGTTTATGTGATCTTACAAAGTAAGAGTGTGCCATTACATAATTAAAGATAGTTGAACATCATAATTTTTTGAGATTATGAATATAATATCAAGTAATGTTAAAGGAAAAATAGTTAAAGAAATCGATCATAATAATGGATTATAAGGTTACTATACGAATACATCCAAATAGTGGGTTTACAAATTTTTTTTTGAACATTTTAATCGTTATCCTTTCAAGTTATCCCTGGTAAACTAGTTTTGATTGTAATCATGGTTTCAAATTTGTACTATTTTTACTATTAATTATCATCATTAATGAAATTGGAATTATGAAACAAAAATTTACCAGATCATTTGAAATATAGAATGAATTTTATGAAATTCAATTCAATGGATAGGTGGAATTTAATATAAAAATAAACCAAGAAATCATTTTCAAAATTTTGTTTTTAAGAAATAAAATGTAAAAGAATAAGATGAAGTTATATAAACTATGTAATTAGAAATCAACAATATATATATATATTCATATATTTAAACATATAATATATAAATTAAAATAATATCATTCTAAATATGGTTAATTAGATTACTTATTGAATGAACATTTGATATTTTGAAAGTCATTTTTTGAAAAATATCACATTTTACTTACAATATATCTTATATGTATTTCTATCATATTTATTTCATAAGTGTTCCTTGTTTCCCTATAATAAGAACACACATAAATTATTAATGAAATTTACAAATTCATGACTGGTCTCTCATTCTTAACCAAGTCACCAATGTTGATATATCCTTTATTCTATTATTTTTATGGAAATAGAAATTGTGTTTGAAATAATAAGGTACCATAGAATGAAATATAAAAACATACCTGCATATATTCAATATTCTCACACAATAATTTATTCCACATAAATTCATTCAGTATTTAAAAACATTTCAATAAACACATATATTTCATAAATTCGAATCCTTTATTTCAAATTCGTAATTCATTGTGTTTTCCCCAAAAAGATCATTCAAATTCCTTTATTCCTCATATCATAAACCAAATGTTTTTTTACATTAGTAAATATTATATTATATCCATTGAATAAAAAATAAAATAATTTAATGAAATAATACATAAAATTACAGAATAATTAGATAATAAAGAGATTTCACCTACCTCAAAACATGTTATGAAATATCCGAAATACCCTATGAATCATATAGTTCCAGGATCATTACAACATTCCCTCAATAAAATAAAAATTTAAATCAACAAAAATATTAGAACATAGAAAAATACATAACTAATTAGATCTAATGTTTTGGGTGTGAGGAGGTGATATTATAGAAAGATAAAGAGAGAAAACAGATACATTCCATTGTTTTTTGATATCTAACACATGTAGATCCTTACAAAATGTTTTTATGAAAATAGTGGATTTCCATTAATGATTAAAATCCCTTTTCATTTATAGATGATGATAATAGAAGTGAAAATTAATTCTATATTGTGTACAAATTAATTAAAATCTAATTTTCATATCATTAAATATAAATTTATTGTTTTGGAAAAAAATTCGGAATCAGTTTATTAAATGCGCACTTCAAAAAATCTCTAAAACACTCCCACAATTGGTTGACTAACCCAGTTTAACAAACATTATTCAACGATTATTTTTCCACAATCCTCCACTCAAACATTTTCTCTTAGATTCCCCATGTATTGTAACAACCAAGCAATTTCTCATATCATCGTGCCCTATTTTTTGTAGAAGCCTCAAACATTCTCGAATCGTGCTCAAAACATTAACTGTTATAAAAAATATAAAAATTCTTAAAATATACAAAAACTCCATAAAATAATAATAAAAATTATATGACATTGAAATAAATAATAAAAATATAATTTATCCATGATTATAGGAGTTGAAATCCTTCAACCGTAATTATATAAATCTATATAAATCTTGATATTTCATATTAATTGGAAATATTTGGGCTGTTTATCTAGAATAACGGTTTCCCATTACCATGTATCTTTTAGAATCTAACCATTGTATCATAAAACACACAAAAATGGATACAGTTTCCATGCAAAAACATATTTTCTATCAACATTCATTACGATAATGTGTCGAAAATTATCTTTCGGAGCAAGGACAATAACATCACATCGAATAACATTGTAATAAACTGTGATATGCATCATAAATTGAGATATACGAAATAAATTATTTTATTATTTAAATAATAATGATAATGATATATAATAATCCACATCTCTAATGTGTTCTTGAATTTTATATTGGATTATGTAACAATGAGGTAATTTACATTTCTTACCCAATGTTCGATTCCATATCAGTGGGGAGACTTTCAAGAACCCAAAATCTTCCTCATTAAATGATGAAAACTAAGGATAATTATCTACATAATATATTTTATGACATTATTCCCTCAATATCATATTTTTATCATTTATAATTTATCAGTTAACTCCCAAGAAATACAATGTCTGAATATATATGTTTCAATGGTTTCTACTTAGAAAATTAGAGACCAAAAATGATATCCATCCAATTCATCAAAAATATTCATATGTATTAAGAAATAATAAATGTTATTTTATGAAAACTCAAATTATAGTATGTGATCCACTCTTAATGCATTGAAATACATATTAAAATCATGGAAAATTATTTATAATGTTTGGGTTACCATTCATTAGTGTCCATCCACTTTATAATGTTAGGAAAATTTCATTTTCAACTGAGTACAAACAAAAATTAGTAATGATATCCATATAAAATGTTTAAAATAATGATATTGATCAAAGATAATAGAAATTATGTTTCCATATAAAATTATATACTATAAAATATTGTTTTCCCATGAATTATACCATATTGGAATCATGAAAATGGATGATGTGATCCAATATGTGGAGTCGATTCATAAACACCCTTATGACATTGTGTTTGTAAAATATTCATGGAAGGATTGATAAAAAACCCATACTTATTTAATAATATTCCTAGATGAGTATAGGTAATGTTATTAATGTACTGTCTATATATTGGTTCTCAGCCATGACCTTCATATGAGTAGGTTATCATGACACATACTCCACCACTCTCTATTTCATACCATCACACCAAAAAAGGTTTTTAATACCTTGTATATCTTTTTAAATCTAGGATAAGAATCCTAGATTGAGTGGATGTATAAGGAAATTAATTTTTTTTCGAATTATTTTGGATCATACATTTGATCATTAAAATAAAACATAGAGTCACCATCTTGGAATGTATTATAAATAATCTCCCCACTAGTATGTTTTGATGTAATTGTATGAAAAAATGTACATAATATTAGAGATTTAGTATTATTTTATCCAAGATAGAAATAATTATCCATAAATAAGTTTTTTTAACATAATTATTCTTGAAATATTTGTATGTGTTTATCCATTATGAAAATCATACATTTTCACTTATGAAAATATTCTTTGGAAAAATTATTTTAAAAGATTCTAAAAAAATAATTTATAATTGAATTCCATTTTTCAGGTATAGAACCAATGTGAAATTCTAAAATTGGAATATATTTTATCCACTCTCATTATATTAGCTATAAATAGTATTAAAAAAATATTCCATCCAAAATATCATTTTCTCTGAATATAGTTATTTTCCTCCCCAAAAAATATTGATTACCTTTCTTAAATAAAAAAACTACCTATACAATTCAAAATCATGGGTTATAATGTTTTTGATGAATTTATTACATTCATAAATCATAATCTACCAATTGATATCCTTTCCTAAAAAAACACAAGATATGTCAAAATGAGTCAAAAAAGACCACATAGCACATTCTAGGTTCGTGACGAATAAGAAATTCTACATAAGAGAGCCTTATTTTAACACCAAACAACGATTTTGATAATATATACTCAAATGGAATTGATTCCCCTTTATCATCATGGAATCCATAGGATATATATCTAATGAGTCAAAATGAAAAAAATTATGGTAGTAAATTTATATCAATTAAAGCTTCATATCATGAAAATGTTATTCAAGTGTATCGAAGAGAAAATGATTTCAATCATTATAGTGACTAATGGAATCCCTTTTTAAAAAATGACATTTCAATGGTTGTAGAGTTTTTCTACAAAGAATAAAAATTGCACAAATATTTTTTATTACCACTAATATCGTAAAAAACCCCATGATCTCTAAATATTTCCCTTATCCTTCTATGATAATGAATACACCCAAATGATTTCAAAATGTACAACAATAAAATAATAGAGGTACTAATGAATGATATTATTCATCAATTCCGTCAAAATCAAATGTTTAATTGTAAGACCAAAATCTATGACCACATATTCAAAATTAATGTAATGAATCCTAAAATCTATCTTCAAAATTTCTATCATCCTTACATGTAGTTGGTGATACCCAAAGAGCATATTGCTATTATGGAACGATTGTTCTTCCTTTAACTAATCAAAAACTTTATTCAATCTATGGTAGTGAATATATATTCTATATATATACATGATTTAGTTTAGGATAGTCAACAAATAGCACTAAATAATCACATACATTCCTGAAAACACAAACAGGCGTAGCCTACAGAGATTGAATTGTTTTAGGAACTATATTTATTATAATTATGCCAATTGGATTATTAATCTATTAAATTTTATTGGTTCTATTTTATTTAATGGGAATGAAATAGTAATTTTACCTATAAGAGATCAATTTAAAATACCACTTCCCTTATATGTAGAAAATTCATAAGATTATTAGGGAACACATCATGATATTGATCTATATTGGATGGGAAATTTTTAGTATCAATGGTTTCATTTTTTTTCTATGTGAAAAAATAATATTGATAAAAATTTATTATTTATATTTTCGATGATGGGGATAATTTTTATCAATTCACATCCTAGACAATTTTAAAGAGGTGAATCGACCTATTAGAAGATGTAAATTTTAATGATGATTCATAAAAAACAATATGGGATTTTATTTAAACTAAATAATTTATACCCACCTTCATGTTAAAGACATAGATTACCAATACCAAAATTTCCCAAATAAAATAGACACCAATGATTATTACATAACAAGTTACACAACTAAATCCAATTTACTCATGATTCTCAATAGGTGATTGTATACTAATAATGTATAGAATCATTTTGATATTCCTACACATTTGATCAAAGACACTCAATGAAATGAAAGAGTAGTATACACATGTATCTAACAAAACGTGAATAAGAGTTGATTGAAGATGAATGGTTCCTTCTAATGTTGAAAGACATTATTTCTATCCTATGATATCCTTCCCTATAGTATATAATTTCTTTTATTCATCTTCAGAGTCATTCCTTCCATTTTAGTTTTCTTCTTAAGAGTATGTGTGTTTATAGAATCAACTTAGACAAGTCGGTTCTGAGGAAGATTTTTTATGTGACTCTCTACTCAATTTATAATATATCTGAGACATGTGAGATTTATTACTAGTAGTTTAAATAGTAGTTATATAGAAATTACATTTATGATGTACCATATGATTATAGTTGTGTCGTTATTTGTGCGGTTCATTCAATATCATATTAAGTAATAAAAAAACAAATGGAAAACATATAAACATGATTATGGATCGAGGGGGAGTGTTAATTAATTTAGTAATATTATTGACCAGCCCATACACATTATAAGTAAATGTACCACATCCACTTTTTCATTGAATTAGTGTACTGACCTATTCTATAAGATATATACCAAACTAATCTACTTATATTTCTATAAATACCCCTTTATTCCATATTTTCTCTATTAACAATCTCTATATAATCATTAAAACATTGGAATACTTTTATTTAGTGAATTTATTTCCATTTTCTATAAATAATGAGATATGCTTGAAGGAATCAGTAGTAGAAAATTCTATAAAAAACATATTATCATGAAAATAGGTTCATACTATGACACTATTATATATTTAGTTATTATGATAATGATAATTTTCAGTTTGTATATATTTACAGTTTCATGGTTAATTACCTGTTGAACAATTAATCAATGTGCTCCCAAAGACAGACATAATAGAAATTATCTTATATGAGAACATAAAAAAATTGGTGTATGAGATTCTATAGAATATATTTTTAAAAAGGAACATTAGATCATCTACTATTCTAGGTAAATCAATGATATTGTTCCTTATATTAAGACAGAAATCTAAATTTTCTGATTTTGAATCCCTAAAAAACATTAATGGATTTCGTATGAAAAATTGAGTAGAGTAATTTCCATTTATTTATTTTTTATTTTTTTTCCTACCAATGTATTTAGAACCTTGACAAATTCCTCAAACAATCAGTTGGTTAAATAGAAGGTAATGTGAAACCATATCTTTAGAAACCCCATCTTATAGTATTATATGTCTTCTACATAATTCCATTTCTGTATAATGTGTAAAAAACATCATTAACTCATTACTCACTAGAATCAAAAGGTGTAAAATATTACAAATCATTTAATGGTCATCATCTTCTTAAACAATTTAATAAAACCCCTAAATGATGTTATGTATATTCTAGCGTAGTGTAATGGAATATCACCAATGCATGATATTGAATATTAATCAGTTAAGAACATGTAGATGAGATTAAATCACACCTACGTGTTTTTGAACACTTTTTATACCTAACAAACATGCAAACATTAATTTATACCTCAAAGGTTATTTAGTTCATTTTTTGATAAAAAATTTATATTCAAATATTTTTGTCTCCTCGCTACCATCCATGGATGATAGGATAACCAAGACTGATACCATTTGTAAAGACCAATCCCAGTCTATGGAATTCAGTTGTGTTACATGTGATACTAACCTAAAGTTGAAGCCTCAAGAAAAAAATGAATGTAAATAAATTTTATGGGTTTAGTAAAATGTTGGGGTATGAATTTACAAAAAAAAACATAACATCAAAAATGAGAAAACAATTAATCAAAAAAATTTATATGATACATGAGAAAAATAAGTATAACTCAAAATAAAAAACAATAATATTATAGTAACAGAGACTATGTATAGAAAAGTGATTAAATGGAACAAGAACGATGAATTGATACTACAACACATATATTCCATCACACCATGCAATGTAAGAGAGAATCTCCAATCTACAAAAAACAATACCTTGGATGTATTTTCAAGATGAACCACTAGAAAAATGTAGGACATTATTTAAGCTATGTCAAAGGGTATGATGTTTTCTAATGAATAAAATTTCATTTACTAGGGTTTAGTAATCATATGTAATAGTAATTCCAAAACAATATTATAAATAAAAACAAATAAAAATAATCCAATGAAGATTTTAGTTTATATAAAATAAGAATTTAGAGTAAAAAAATATTACCATAAAAGTATTATATTCGATATATAATATAAATGGTAGTTTATTTGTTTCATTCCACATAAAATACTCATTCCATGTTTATCATACACACATAGGAATACATTTATGATGAAATATATTTTCATACTCTTTATTATTATCTCAACAGTCACCATGTCATTACAATGCGATAAATCCAATACGCTATTTTTAGTCTTCTAGAGGTCGCTATTTTTGAACCAAAAGGCGTAATCTAATCCAATATTAATTCACACCACTAAGCATTCCATGTTAAAAAATCCAATATATTCAATATAAATTCATTATTATTTTTAAAAAAATTGTTCTTGAATCATTCTTACATAAAATGAAAACAATTTTATTAAATGATTAATTTGAAGGGGTATTTTTTAAAACCCTTGAAATGTCCTTGTTCCTCACATAAGAAATAATAGGTTATTCCGAATTATGAAACCATCCAATAAATAATTCATTGAGCCATTAAAATAATAACATAATTTTTTTTAAATGTTTATAAAGATGAGGAGAATATAGAGAATCCACATATCTCTAAAAGTGTGATGAAATAAAGAATGACTCTATGAAACCTATATATTTAGGATAGAAAAAAAGTTAATTAAATAAATCCATACTATATAATATCAATAAATAAATGTTCATATATCTAACAATAATGTATTATAGGTAAGGTTACGGACGATAGGATATGTGATGATATTTTTAGTAAGAGAGAAAAATAAGACTTAACAATTATTTTTGATATCCCACACATTTACATCCTTTAATATTAAATTCATGATCAAAGGGGAATTAAATTAATTAATAAGAGATCCAAGGATCTAGAGATCCTAATAGGGGATGTAGAAATTTGTGTTTTTTTATAAGAGTTATTAAAAATCTAATTTTTTATGGGAGCAGTTGATGAGGGAGATGTCCTGTTTCAAGAGGAGGTGGTGGTCTAGGATGAACAAGATATTTAGGATGACCATAGGAAGGTTTCAAATGTTATGGCTTCAAATCAAATGGAAGAGACGGAAAATGAAGCATCATATTTATAGCCAATTCAATGGAAAATAGGGCGTCACTCAGTGCCTCGGGATGGAAATCGAGGTCGGGGTCGGCCTAGGAAGAGGTTATAGTTACTGTATATGTTGAACATTTTGTACTCATTTTGCTGTGGTGTTGTCACCTCTTGAATATTTCTTCCTCATCTTTGGTACCTTTACTTTTAATTTAATATATTTCAGTGTCATGGATCCCAATCCATGGTGGAGCCGCTTTGGTATAGATTTCTATTTGGGCACATGGTTTGTGAAACTATTCACTAGCAATGTGAATGGTACTACCTAAAAACCACCACCTCACAAGGTATAATGGTATAGTTTGAAATAATTATCTTATATATTATCTTACCACACCCTCCATCATCATATTTTCTCTTGTGTCTCGAATGATTTGGAAAATCCATGTACCAAATTTTTACCCTGTAAAAACATGTTATATATTTTACAACATATCATTACCAATTTCACCTAACCATTCTCAAACTGGGAACCCTCTTAAAAAGATCCTAAATAATGTAATCCATCATGAATGTTCCAAAAATCTTTACAATTATTTTGTAACAACTGAATACACAACTATAGAGTTAAATACATAAAACTCGGGATATTACCCATTGATGGAGTAGGAATGTCAACATTGGGTAGTATAAAAAAAATAAACAATATCTGTTGGATATAGAATAAATTTCTACTAATTTAAAGGACAAAATAGTTTTATTATGTTGATGATAAAATTTTGGAGATGACATCAAGGTTGGGTATGGTCCTCAAGATTGAATTTGGGTATTTAAGGGGTGTATCATGGATTATGTGTAACAATACAAGGGGTTTTTTAAAAATCATTAATGGTTAGAGTATAAATATTAGTTTCATGAACTTGACATCTTCATAGGTATTGAATATTATCACGGAGGGAACATCAGTTCTCATAGTAGAGCATGATGAGTACCTTATTCAGTGGAGAATTATAATGTAGGATTACACTATGGGTTAGGCATGGACAATGGATTGTCGTATGCTTCCACATATTTTTAAAAATTATGGATTGGTTATATTGAAATCAAGGTGTTTTTCCAGCTGACCATTTACATGATGGGATTGTAATAAGTGGTCAAACTAGTGCATTTTAGTGGAATTTGAGACAATGATTCAAAAAACATGTTTAATATATTATATTGTGAATGAGATTTTTCTTTAAATTTTAGTTAGGGATGTTGAAAAAAATATGGATATATAGGCTTATAAATAGATATTTGATGTGAATAAGAGTTGGTTCATAATCAAGAATAGATAGATTTGTTTTAACATGTTTGGTGATATAATTTATGATTGCATAAAGAATGTTTGGAACAACTCTGTGTGTATCATTGGAAAATAGTTATGAAGTCCATTAGTGAAATTATATTAGAGGATATGCCATGGATAGAAAGTGATTATTATGACTTAGGTATTATGGGGAAGAACTATATGTGTATTGATGATTTAGGTGATCACATAATTATTTATAAGGTCATAAATCATTGGGTAGTTTGAAAGTCGTGTATCAAGAATAGTGTTGGGTGTTGGTAATTAGTTCAGTGGGTGGATCTGTAGAATTATTAGGTAGTGATTTAGATGTATGATTGGTATTTCAATATAGAATATATTCATTAGAATAATAATTTATGACCAATCCTCTAAATTAATTTTGGTTGGATGACCACCCAAAATTGACTAGCATGTGAACTGATTTGATTGGGATTTTGTAATGCACAATTTTTCCCATGGTGATTTAAATTTACAAATGAAATTGAATTCTCAATTAGTGGCTAAAAAAATATTTAAACATGGTTCTGATATAATTTTTACTATATTTTATAGAAAAAAAATTATTTATATTTTTAATAGATCTCACAATATATAAAGGGTGGTGATTGAAACATACGGAGGAGTCTAGGGTAGCTTGGCTACTTGGTCGGTGTTGCTTAAAAACACCATTCATCCAACACCAAGCCACCGACTAGCCTGTTTCCAAGTGCCTCATCACTATTGGGGGAATTAAATGGTGAAAATGACACTTTACTAAAGTTTTGTTTTTGAGGGGACACCACCTCTCCTTAGTTTTTTCTGAGGCTGTGATAGATTATCTGTACTACCAATATTTTACTTTGAAACATCAATATAAAGATGTTTTTTATGGTGTTACATTTTATTTCTCTCAATGACTCAAAATTTACCATCCTTTTTTGATCTTACCACCCTAAGTTATAATTTTCACTCTTCACTAACAAGTATTTTCTTTATGATAACTTATAATAAATGTGGAATCTCATGATTATTAGTGGGAATTTATGAAGACGAAGACTAGGGAATCATGTGAGGCCATCAACACTCAGTTTAATTGAAAATCAGAATGGTATGTCAATGTTTTCATTTTTCTAACTTTTATCCCCAATTATCTAATTAAATTATAAATGATTTTGTTTCCAAAAGATTGGTATTTTGGGGGTATTGGGTTTGGGGTTTGGTTTGGGGTTCCATAAACACCATGAAATGAGGTTTCTAGGGATTTCTATGTTTTATATGTTTTCTAGCTTTATTACAAGTTGTTTTTTAATTAAATAATAATAAATAATATAATTAATTAATTTTGGTTTTATGGATTCAGATAGTAGCCTAGGTGTCTGTAATGTGTTCAAATTGTCATGGATCGGTCATGGTTGTACTTGGAAAAGATATCAATACTGGGTGAATATAGAGGGAAAGAATAAAAATTGAGGTAGTTATTAAATTCAACTTATCAAATATTATCTCTTATTTTCCCAGCTTATTCTTGGAGTGGTTATGATAACCATTCTGCAAATTGACACCGTATAAATTAATAGTTTATCATAGATAAATTACAGATCCTGTTCTAATCTATCAAAAGTGGAAAATTATTGAATCATACGTTATGAAATGAAATTTAATAATAATAAATAACTAAAAATGTATTTATATTTAATCTAGCCAAATGAAATAGTTATATGGGAATTTTAAATTGTCTATATGAGTGATGGATCACAATTAATTATGTTTATTTATAAAAGGGTAATGTTTTCATTTTTTTATATGGTATGGAAATTAATTTTTATTTAAAAAGGGAAATATAAATTGAAATTGGATTTTTTAATTGAAAATGGGATATAATAAATAATCATATGTATTAATATTTTTAGGAATAGTTTTTACATGGGTTTTATCCTTGTTAATTTTTTTTTAATGATTTTCCAAATTATTTGTGGAAGTTATTTTTGAACAAAAATGGTGTTAAGTGATCTATTTTACCTTTTATCATGTTTAATTTTTTATGGATTTTATATATGTTTCTGGTTTCCTATGCATTTTCTGGGTATCCTAGAGTGATCATAGACATTATATGATGAAATGTTTTTTGATTAATAAATTGAGAACAATCTTCCCAAAGGATGAAATGATCCATTGTTAAAGTGGGGTTTAACATGACCCATGGGGGATGTAATGATATCTAATGATTGGTATATTACCCCCTAGTGTAGTTTTGAACTAGGGATGGGAACATTTTAACTAGTTGATGATGATAATTATGGTATTCATAATTTTCTCAAAGATATCGTGGAACTCTATGAACTAGGTGCCCAAAATTCATATGGGAACCAACACTATAGGATTGATACTTATTTATCTTAATAGTATAGATATTAAATGGTCATATGTTGCAACTCTTATTAAAGGCGATTCAATATGAATTATTTATGGACTAGTTATATGTAGGGATTCCATTGGTGGTGTCCTTCTATGTTATTATCAATCCCTTCCCAGGACAATATAACACATGGGTACCAGATTAGAGTCCACATTTTCTTACATTAAATGTAATAGGTGAGGTCCAAGAATAAGTATATCATTAGAGAAGAAGATATGTTGGGTGATATTAGGTTTTTGAGGTAGATAACATTATGGTTAGTAAATACAGCCTCATTTCATTTTTTTAATTCGTATATGTGATTATTTTAATGGGAGATCAGAAAACTTGTCTACCATATATCTGCATATTAAGTTTTTTATTTATTACATTATTTACTATTATATAGAATCTAATATTAATAGATTTAATAGTATTTGGATATTTATTATTTATGTTTATGTGATGTCTCATATAGAAGATAAATCTTCCCAATGATACATTTATAGAACCCAACTACTAGATGATTGTATCTCTAGTATATTAAGGAGCTCCTAAAGAACTCTAGTTACCAATGGTTGAGGTTTCTGATAGTGGTATGGCGAGGTTAGTCATTAAATATTATTTTTATGAAAATGATCTCAGTTTCAAAATTCATTTAATAATATCAGTTTCATTAGATTCTGATTCAAATATTAATGAATCTGTCAATGTTAATGTTATTATCTAATTTATATTCATGTTATTCTCTACTAAATATCAATTTATTGAAATTATATGGATTGTGTAATTTAAAATGGGAATATTTTATTCATCACTAGCTATTTTAATGTTTTTTATATATAAGTTCTAGTTTACACTCTTTGGTACATGAAATGGATGATAAAGAGGATCAATAAAAACCAACATTATTTCCTATTTGTTCAAGAAAAAAGTTATTTTATCTTAATGATCATCCAAAATGAATTATATATATTTTAACTTACTCATTATATTTTTACAAAATTAATTATAAATTCAGTTTTAATTTCTTCAATTTTATTGAAATGTAATACATTTTCTGAAATGTTTTTTGATGTATCATTTTTGTATTTTCCCAAAATAATGAAATGAGTATTTAATTTTAATGTATATAGTATGAAAATATTTTTTTATTTTCATTTTATCCCATTCACTATAGATTCTATTATAATTTTCTATGGGTTCTTCAGTAAACTTTTTAAAATATTATTTTGGAATTTCTTTTTATTTCTAATTAGTGATTTTAAAATGAAAAGTTTATTTTCCTTAAGAAATATTTTTCTGATATTTTGATGGAATATTTCATCTATGATAATATATGTTGATGTAACATATGAATTAGAGATAATTTTATATAATGATACCCACTTTATTATATTTCTAAATGATTTAGTATTATGATGATGATATGTTTAAAAACCCCTTTAATATTTTTATGGGTACTGATATAATCCTATAATTATTATAACATCCCTGAACTCGCACTCTTTGATCTGGTGCTAAATACCTTAACATTAATGTTTTGGCTTTGATGAACGATTTTTTTATCAACAACATACAACATCTATACAAAATATTTTATCACATAAATTGTAAAGGAAATTTTTAGATAATTATTTTTATACAATGAGGAAAAAATATTTTACATAATGAATACCAATGTATTTAAATGATAATTAATCCCACTAAATCCATAACTGATTTATTTATAATCAGTTATCCTCATCATCCATATTAATTCCCTACTAGAAATAATTCATTTATCCTAATTAATTATAGCCTATAAAAAATGAAACAACCGAATCATGAGCTTGAATTATTTTTATGGGTAACCATAATAATTGACATGTGAATTTAATCATTGATAATAAAAAGCGAATAAGGGATTGATGACATAAAAAAGTGCAATAGTATATCATAATACTATTAAAACCCATATATACCTTGATTAGCAAACATGAAAAAAGGATATTGTCTTTAATAATGGTAGGAGTCATCATAATAAATTATCATGATTCCTTTGATATGAATCATGATAGTAATAAACATAATAAAACAATTTGAAGCATAGAATAAATTTATTTGTATCTTGGAACATTATCATTATATCACTCTACAACATGATTACTTTTGGAAAAAAAATGGTCTCCTTCTGAAAACATTATATAGAGACCCTAATAATAACCCAATTCATCAGAGGGCTATTGGGTTACACCCATAACATATGATATATCTAGGAAACCAATTGCATCTAGGTGCACATATCATATAAGCTATAACGGGATCACTATGAGCTACATGGGGACACTTATTGTTTATAATGATCGTGAAATACAACATGAATAACCTATATAGAGCTTTAACAACATCATACAATCATATAAACAACCTTTATTCATTTATGAACATGAATATTCAATGTAAAAGAAATATTTTTTCTAATAATCCCATTAAAACTAGATTTAACCATGGAAAATAAATTGGTTACATAATAATCTATTGAATAATAAATGCCCTATAAAAAAGAAATGTGTTCTATGAAAATATCATAACCTATCCAAATAAAGAATAACGATTTTATCAATATAATATATCTTTATTGGATTATAAAAAACTCAATGATTATTCTCATTTAATAATGGATACAACATTAAAATATAACTAAATGATTTTTTAGTAAGGTAAACTTTTCATTTTGGAAACAAATTTTAAAAATAGTAAAATTTTCAATGATTAAAAAAACAATTATTTGAAGATTAATTTTGAAAATAAACATGTAATCGTTAAAACTATTGGTGTTCATGATAGTGGGGATAATGTTTCTATTTTTAATACTTAAAAAATGATTCCATTCACGTTTTGGTAATAAAATTCAATAATTGACTTATTTATAAAATAACATCAACATTACATTTTTTTATAAAATATATATGAGTAAAACATTCTATAAATAATTATAGTATTACATTTTTTAAAATATATTTAAAATATTTTTAGAATTAATTAAAATTTCTAGAGAAATATTCATTATCTAAAAGAAAATCTAAGTTCAGTATCTCCTATAAATTAATTTTGGTATATTTCCTCAATCAATGAGTGAGGAAATGAGAAATAATATATTTAAAACCAACTAAAAACCATATTAATTGGAAATATATGTGGTTCATGAAAATAATTTAATATTTTTAACTATAAATTAATCCTAAATATAGAAAATATTAAATGATAGGGGACTATAACGTGATTATGTTTTCAACTTGTATTGTTTCCAATCACTATCCACATGAAAAAAAAATTAAATGTAAAATTAAATATAAATAAAAAATTGTATTCATTTTAAAACTTGTAAAGTGGGATGTAGATACACCTCATAAACGAATATAGGTGTGTTTCATTATAATATGCCTTAAAAACATGAAATTGAGATTAAGTCTCTACCATCTTTTGTGATCTATATATCAAACCCCCATGAATGACAGAACCTAATATGGATGTTTGACTATCATTAATTTGTATTAAATTATTCATAATATATATTCAGGGTAATTTTATTGAATGCACTCCTATCATAGGGAATGGAAAAACTAGATTATTTGTCGTTGTGACGCATAATGGCTAATAATGGTCTTTCACTTAAGGTTCTTCTGAGTTTGTTCAACTACACTATTTAAATAAAAAAACTACATGGGATTTTCTTTTTAATTATACGTGGAAAAATAATAATAAATTTTTTGGATTTGATTAATTTTATGTAAATATGGAATTTCAAATTTATTCTAGTATGAAAATATAAACAGATTAATTCAAGGAAAGAAAATACTTGGTTTTTGGCTCAATAATTATTCTAATTTATTTTATTGATTTTATTTTTACAATAAAAACATGAAATATATTTTTTTCACTACAATTTTTATGCATAAATTTCTGAAATCATTTAATTTTTATAAATATTAATTCCACATTCTCCATTAAATAACTTTGATGACACGCATTGGTATCAGATGTATTATCTTCTAGGACCAAACACTATCGATATCGTTTCATCTATTGATTATCTAAACAACATTATTTGAAAAAATAATAAATTGATAGTTGTAAAAGTGATTAAAATTAATAGAAAAAGATTTAGTTTTATGTATTTGGGGTCCATTCACCACATCAGTGAAATTTTTATCACCCTTTCATTCTACTCACATCTACCAAAAACTAAAAATAAAATATGCAATTTTTTTGGAGCATGAAAACCTCCCCCTCGGGTCAAGTATCGGATTAGAACCTCTTTTTTGTGGGTAAGAGATCAAAATTACGGAGTGTTAGAAGAAGATAATTATAATTAAAAAATAAACAAAATAATAAAGTATTGTAAATGAATTCGATTTGTAAAATAAATTAATAAATTAAGAATAATTAGGATGATATAGAAAAAGCGGAGAGATATATAAAATATAAAATATATAGATAATAAATTATAAAATTAAAATAAAAAAATAAAATGAAATATTAATTTATCAAAATAATAAAAATAATGAAAATAATAATAACAATAAGAATAATTAAGAGAATAATGATAAATATGAACAAGAAAAAAATGAAAGATGGCGGTTGACGTAATGTTTTAAAACATGAATGATATTTTTATTTATAACTGAAAAAGAATTAAAAATTAAAATTTAAAATGACATTTTTTAGAAATTTTTTTTGAAAGAAATATTAACGAAGAAGGGGAAAAATAATAGTACAAAAAATGCCCCATGGCGGCATGAATCCAAAGGTTTTGATTCATCTCATTGAATGGAGGGATTTGTCTCATTTTATTTTCAGCAAAGCGTGGATCTCAAAATTCATGGATCCATATATACTAGGAAGATCTCTCAGTTCAAATTGCACCCATGATACTTGTGATTGGGGAGAAGGAATCACTTATGGATGATATGTGTTTAATATTTTAATGTAGACTCAATCTATACAGGGTACCGACATGCATGGCATGAATATGTTATTTGAGGTGGCTCATTGTGTGCTAGTGAGTGTGTGTGGATTCACATATGTGGAAAGAAAATATGGGTGTTTTCAAGCACTAGAGTGATGGGAGGAAAGTGGCAGTGGGAGCCTCCTCATCCTCTGGAATCTAAGTGGCCAGAGGAGATCAATGGTGGTGTAAGTGGATCCCTCAAGTGGCGTTGATGGATCATGGTGATCAAGGGTCTTCTTGGGGGAAGGTGGTGGATGTTTTCAATAGTGGGAGTGGCTACAGGTCCATATAGAGACGTTAGGTGGGGTAGAACATAGAGGAGTTGAGTTGCAGTGGTAGCTCACTACAAAGCAAGGAAAAGCACAATGATGTTGTGATCCCACATTGAAATGTGAAATTTTCCAGCCCTCTTATATAAACATGAGTGTGAGATCAACTGGGTTACGAAGACATTCATGTGTCGTAGGATTCCTTCTACCATCGTGGACCACCCTATCTTATTGATCTACTCCTCCCATCGTCGTAGGGAGTTTCCCCATATACCGGGGTATGGGTCTAACCCCCCCATTTGAAATCGGTTCTAGTAGGCCCTTATTGGTAGGGATGACCAACCATCTAACCTTGTGTGGTCTTTTTATACGTTGTTGGTCATACTCGGTTGAATGATTCCATAGGCTTGGGATATCATTTTTTTTTTTTTAAAAACAAGAGTTATAAAAATTTTATGTACATGAAAATTTAATAAGACTCATAGAGCAAACATTTAAATTCATAATGAACATTGTTGTAATGTTTTAACAGCATTTACATTCCACTTTTTAAAATACATATAAATTACTATAAAATTGAATAACGTGGTTAAGTTCACTAATAACATAGTAAAAACCATTAGAATTTGATTATAAATATGCACATAAAATAAGCCTAAAAAATATCCCCACACACAACACATTCATTAAATTAAGTTTAAAATATTATAACTAAAAATATAAGGGCACCAATGCTATCAATATTAACATTTATAATTAATAAAATCAAATTATTTTCAATTTTAAATCAAATTTTGTAAATTCAAAAAAATATATTTAATTTCCCAATTTTAAAAATAATAATCAATTCAAGCAATTATATTTTTTCCGTACTGAAAATGGTTAAACATATCTTATCATTAATTAATGTTTTGTTATTTAAAAACTATTAAACATGACACATAATGATTTAACTAAATTTTGAATCCTTTAACTCGCTACTCATGATAAAAATTAAATTAGTGTTTTGATCATATGATGAATAAATGCTTCTTATCTATAGTCTTGTGAGTGATCAATATTATGCAATTTTTAATGGACCAAAGTCACGTAAAATCATTAGGGCTTAGAATTTAAGTCCACCTGTCTCTAAGGCTTATGGTTGGAAGGAATTTTTATTCTAAAATGTGAGGCACAAGGTGGAGGTTTTTTATTTTAATGAAAATATAATGATTTTAAATGTAATGGTGTAATGAAATTATACACATTAAATTTTAAAAAATTCCAGTTTTTCCTAAACTAAATTAAATGATCATGAGAAATTGAAAAATACTGACTTATTTTTGTATTATTTTGAATTTTTTCTTCTTTTATTTTTTTCCCTTTTTGAGGACTTAATTCATTTTTTGTTTTAAAAGGTTATGATTAATATGAACATCCCACCCACCGCCTAACCACATAGAACAAAAATCATTGGTCTAGTAAGGGTGTTTTTTTTATTTTCCCAAATCAATACCATTTTTTTAATTCTTTAGATTCATTTATCATAATTTATATTATATTAAATTCAATATGGGCTAAAACATAATATATAAGGAATTAATCAATAACCTTAATTTATTTTCCTAATAAGAACCCTAAATATCCATACTTATAAGTAAAAGTATCCCATTATTCGTGACTACCTTAACAACCAAACATCAACATAAAAATATTGTCAAATAACAATGAGTGGGGTAGAAATAGGTAAAATATGGATTCAAACATGACTAATCCCAAAACGGGGCTATTGATGGGTTCAATGGGATAAACGAGGATTAATTTAAATGTAGTTTTTTGTATAATGGTTTTTATAAATATTACACTATCAATTTAAATGTTTATTCATAATATTTGTATGTTTGAAAAGGTCAAATGCATGTTTTGGTTAGTGAAGTGTCCATTTATCACTCAAGAAATACTCTCAAGATAAATTAAGAACTACATGATTTAGAAATCTTTTCCAAAATGAGAAATATAATATTTTATATTAAATCTTGTAATGGTTAATAAAAACAAATCAATTCACACAAATTTAAGAAATTTAAATCAAGACAATCTAATGGGAAATTTCATTTACAATAATTAACTAATACCATCAAATAATTAGTTTTTATTTTTATTTTTATATATCACTTTATTATATTAGTTATTGAATCACAATAGCATTGGAATCTAAAACATTGAATCAAATTACTCATAATAATTTCTTTTAACGTAGAATATATAATTTAAAAATAAATTCAAGTGTGGGAATGTAATTTTCATTTAATATTAAGAACATGTTTTTAGACAAAAAAATGAAGAGTTTAAAATAAAATGTATAAATGTGTCGTAATCTTTAAAATAATGATTTAGTTAATTCATCCACTGTGTAGGGGATTCCATATATATTTTATGAACAAAAATAAATATTATTCATCAATTAAGAATATGTATCAATTCATTAAAAGTAAAAAACGATAAATGGGAGTGGGTTACATGCTATACTACAAACTAAGACTGAAATTGAAATAAAAAGTAATATAAATATTGTAGAAATGCACAATTTTTGGAATGATCACCAATTTTTCCATGAATCTTTAATACCTCCAAAGAGTAGTACTAACTATTATCCAATGTCTGATTGTGGATGAATCTTCCATTATTCAAACAACCACGTGTCTCTTTTCCTGGCTTGTCCTTCATCCATGTTCATGAGGAAGGATCCATGGATATGGTATATAAAACCCCCACCACATTACAAATAGGTGTATCTACGAAGGTAGGGGATGAATGATGTATGAACCATCCTCTTCCTTGGTTTCTACTTTTGAAACCACTTTTTCCTTTCCTTGGGTTGGCTTAATAGGGGATACATGAATTAAATGTTCAAAGGGTAAGTAAACAAGTACAGATACATGAATAAAAATTAATGTTATATTTTTTATATTTAATTTCCCTAATTCAATATGATTATTCTATTTTTTACTTCCTTACACTCAGAAACATGGATTTTCTCCTGAGCTTCTTGAAATACACATTCATTGAAATCATATAGAGCTGTGTGTTCCAGAGAAGGTGCACGTCCAGTATCTTCATGTACCTCTATGGAATAGACATGTTTTTATTAATATGTATAATAAAATTTTTTGTAAGTCATTCAATATTATTTTTCAATAAAATGATAATAAATATTAAAAAATAAAGGTTCAACTCTCTATGTTGGTTTAGTTTTAATGTCTTCTTCAGTGGTAAGTGCCTTATAAATATGGATCCCAATGGATAGAGTCTGGTAGTCAGGATCCTTCATATTTTCTTCAACTTCCATCAATGAAGTGGCTAACTACTCTTCCATGGATATATTCATGTGCAATGGAATTACCTCTTCTACTTTTTAGATATCAATGATATCTTCTTGTACTAAAAATTCATTCCATAAATCATTGAGATCATTTTGACCTCACAATGTTATCTCAATGCACAAGTTTTCCTCATCATGAAATCACTCTAGTTCATCATGGTATTTAGGGATTTTTATCGTATGATGGTTTGGTTGTGAATACTCTTCATTCTAATCCAAAAACTCATGGATTTCTTCAGTGAAATTTGGTAGATCAAGTGGCACTTCTTTCATAGTCTTCAGTCATTGACAATATATTTTTACTTTATCATTCATATCTTCTAGTTCAAGAAATGAAATCTTGTTTTTTTATCATAAGCATGGATTGGTCATTGTGTTCATAAATATTTATTAGGATATCCACCAATTTTATAGTTTTAATTACTAGTTGTTCCTTCAAATAACAATAGTTCCATTAATTGAAAAATTTATCATTCAAAAATAATCTTCTATCTTCGTTTATGTGATTATTTTTCTAAAATCTATAATGTTTATGTAAAATGTACAAATAGAAAAATTAAATGAATAACTTATTTGATCCTTGGTAACAAATCTAGTTTTCTATGCATGATGTTCATAGGGCATGAAAAAGGGAAATTATATTCCCCAGTATAGTGCAGTCAGTGAACATGTTCATCTTTTATGCGGTGTTTCCCATTTTGTTCACCTAATTTATATAAATCACATGAAATATTTATTTTTTATGATTAATTTTATTAAAATATTATTTGGTTTTTTTAATAAAATTAAAATATGGAAATACTAATTTTTACAACCATTAAAATATAAAAAGTATGGGTTGTAGAAAAGGACACTGTTATGGGATCTGTTTTGGATTCAATATTTATTCTATGTTATTTTTTGATTTTTGTTTGATAATATAGATATGAAATAAAATATTTTAACTTCTATTATTTATTTATAACTTGTGAAAATATTCTTATTCAAAATCATTCTTAATTCTACATCCTCTTTTGATGAAGGTTGATGACACACCTTGGATTAGGATGATCCATCTTCCAAGCCCCGACTCAATTGATGTCATTTCATCCATTGAATAGATTAGTTCTATCATGCTAGTAACCAACCATTGTATAGAGATAATTGAAATTAAATAAATAATAGGAATAGATTTATTTTCATGTCCTTGGGTGTACTCACCACATCATGGAAATTACCCACACCCATGTATACAACATGAATCTACCACAAGCCTAAAATAATCCTTTGAAAATTTAATGAACACCCTGACCTACCCCCATACTAAGTGTAAGGGTGAGCCCCACATTTTCCTGGTTAAGATATCATAATGGTGGACTAGTAGAACAAGAGAATCCAAAATAAAATAAAACTGAAAAACAAATTAATAAATATAAATTAATGAGGCTGAGAACCAAAAATAATAAATTAAATAAAATTGGGATAAGAAAGAGAAATAAAAGAATATTGATAGAGATATGAATAAAATAGGATAAGAAAAAATTTAAAATGAAACAATGATAATTAAATGAAATAATAATGTTAAAATAATAATAATAATAATAATAATAACAATAATAATGATAGTAATTAAGATAAGAATTATTAAGAATGGGAAAATGAAATAAATGTATGATTGTGTTCAAAAAAGTGTTTTGAAACATGCACACATTATTTATTTAAATCTATAGGAGAAATGATGACTACATTTTAAAATAATAAAATTAAATAATAAATGATAAAAAAATAAAAAACATGAATAAGGGGAATGAGAAGTTGGGAGTAGCGGCCCGCCATGGTGGATTCTCTCCATTTGTGTTAAGTGATCTTAGGGAAAGGGGGATTTTCATATTTTTTATAGGTAGTGAAGAGTTAGTTATACACTTCTTGGAACCCAGATAACTAAAAGGACCTAATACTCAAATTTTCACCTGAAATTGTCACAGGTGTGGAGAAGAAAACATCTATAGATTATGGGGGTCGAGTTTTCCCTGTGGATGTAGTCCATGTGGCGAAGCTGGATGCATGGGCTGAAAATGTGAATATACATATATCATTATGTTCTTGTTAGTTTTAATGGACTCATCTATGTGGGTGGTATCTACATGTGGTGGAGATAATTAGAGTGACAGTGGGAATGTTGCAACATGTGCCTTTTCTCCCTCTAACCATTAAAGTGGCCGAAGGAGATTAGAGGTTGCAGTATTTGTGACCTAGGATTGAAAGCGGTTGCAATGGTGGTTCCCAGTTTATGATGTGGTGTCCATCTATGTGTGGGTGCTGAAGGCGGTGGTAATGTTTCATTGTGATGGTGATCCACATTGAGGAAGGTGGAGGGGGATATCGAATGTAGAAGGGGTGACCAGTGGAATTCGAGGATGATGGGGGCACTGGAATGGATGCAGAGTCGAGTTCTATTGGAGGTGCAAAATAGTGATTTTTAGGGCATGTTGGATCCTTAAAAACATTTACCCCACTTAAAAATGTGGGAGTGGGAGGACCCCTCATTTAATCAATAGAAAGGGATCAACTATGAAGCTATGTTAGTTGAGTGTTGGAGGATGCTTGTGGCCATTGTGAACTGCCCCATCTTGATGATCTTATCCTTCATATATCCAAATGGAGTTACCTCATTTTACAAAACTTTCTCTTTGAAATATATATGGCCATGAGATTTCACAAACTACAGTCTATATGCATGGGCATGTCCCCTTATTTGTAGTCATTTGTAGTGTCCCCGCCCATGAAAATCTAGATGGTTGGTCCACCATGTGCGGGATAACTATGTGCAGGTCCGACCATGGTGGATGTGTAACATGGGAATGACCTATTTTTTTACCAACACATAAAAATTAGTTTAAAAATTTTCAGATTCATGAAAATTTAATAAGTTCGTTAGATAAAATATTCAAATTCTATATGAACCTTCTTATAATCATTTATCACAATATTTGTTCCACATTCTAAATTGACATTAAATTTCAAAATCATTGAAAAAATGTGTAAATATGATAAGACACCAAAATTAATTGAAATTTGATTAAAATTTTTTAAAATAAAATTATTCAATCATTTATACGTTACTAAAAATAATATATGGTGAATATGGAACATGTCATACATACATAAAAAGTGAGATGAGAATACCCTTACCTCGATTCCTGAAATTACATGTTTTTACTTTAACATTATTTTAATCAGAATAAGTAAATTATATTATTTCCTAATAATATTTTTATATTATTAATGTCTTATTGATAAATACTTATTTATTATTTCTGTAAAAATAAATTTTTAATTTTTATCCTCTTAATTCCATATAGGGTGTTTTGATGACATTCAATATATTATTTCAAAACAACATCAGTGTGTTGATTATGGTAATAGAGGAAAATATTTATAAATATTTATACAACTAATATTTAAATAATTATCATATTTTTTCAAAAAAATTTACTTTAAAAAAATCATGATTTTTTTACGAAATATGAGGAGTGTAATATTCGTGAAGACTGTTGCTGATACATACACATTAATAACATTTAAAATTTTCAATGATCATTATGGGAATAATATAAGAAAAATTATATAATAAAATAATGATAATACAATAATATATACTATATTATTTAATTAAATTCACTTATATATATCATCAATGGGTTGTGGTGAGGAAACAAGATTCACATCGTTTTGTGGTGGATGTAGGCCAAAAGTACACACAAAATATGTTATAATTATTCATTTTAGGAATGAAAATTATGTATTATATTTTTAATATGTTAAATAAGTCATTAATAATATACATATTTCATTTATATCCCATATATTTCCTAACATACTCATTATTACCTTCCATGTAAAGTTTCACTAAAAAAATGAATCACATCAACTCACAAGGTAGTAGTCTGACACACAGACGCATGAGATTATAATATCTCACACATAATATTATGTGTAAAAGAATATATGATAACATATTTATAAATGTACTAATATGATAAAATATCATATTTATATATTTTACCCAACATTATATCTTGTTGTTAGAGGTGATGATGAAAAATGAATGACATCATTCCCCAAGGAGATAGTCCATCATGTAAACGAATGATGATTTCATTTCCAATTTTATAGAATATTATATATATTAAGGTTTTACCATCAAATTAATAATATCAATGAATATTTTATATACTTATTTTACAATATTATGATAACTTAATATGATTATACGTTTCTAGAAGAAGAAATAACATAATAAAATTTATTTAATAATGATAAATATTCTTCAAACATCCAACCAAGGAATTTAGAAAGAACCTTCATAGGATGGATTTATAATAAAAAAAATGTTACAAGGTAATGGGTGGGGATGTTAGGAGTTAATTCATGGCCCAATTGACAGCATATACAGGTATCCATATCGTTAGGTCACATGACCTCAATCATGATCTCCCACCTCGAACTCCAAGGGCCTCCTCCGACGATCATCATAAGACTTCTGTCGTTCCTGTGCCCTTTTCATCCTCTCACGTACAAGCTAGACTTTCTACGTGGTGATCTGCACTACGTCTGGCCCAAGAGCACCTGTCTCACCAACCTCTGCCCAGAAAATGGGTGAATGACATGGTCTTCCATACAAGGCCTCAAACGGTGCCATGCCAATAGTAGAGTGGAACTTGTTGTTATAGGAAAACTCTACTAAAGTAATGTGTCGTACCCATGACCCTCTGAAATCCAGAATTCATGCTCGCAACATGTCCTCCAATGTCTGGATAGTCCGCTCTATTTGTCCATCGGTCTGGGGGTGGAAAGCAGTTCCAAGGCGTAGCTGGGTGCCAAAAGCATGCTGTAACCCCCTCCAGACTGGTGAGGTAAACCGAGTATCCTGATCTGAGATGATATTCTTTGGGACTCCATTCACCCGCACAAACTCATCTACGTACCTCTATGCGAAGGTTCTCACATGGCATGACTCTTTAATTTCTAAGTAGTGAGCTAATTTCATCAGTCAATCCACCACTACCCAGATAGCATCATAACCACCCTGAGCTCTGGCTAGTCCTGTGAGGACGTCCATTGAGATGTCAACCCACTTCCACTCAGGGACATATAAAGGATGCAACAAAACACTGGGAACATGGTGTTCATCCTTCACTCACTGACACACTAGGCATTTAGCCACAAACTCTGCCACTACCTGTTTCACCCTAGGCCACCAAAACTGTTCACTTAGGCCTTAGTACATTTTTGAACTTCCTCTATGTACCGCCAAGGCTGATCTATGGAACTCATGGAGAAATCCTTCACGAATCACCTCCGGAACAAACAACCTACCATGTAAAAGCATCTGATGTCAGCTGTCCTCTGACCATCCTTCTGGAGCGTTCCCTTGATCGACACGATATCGCATCACTTCCAACTCGGAGTGCCACCACTGAGATTCTTCCACCTGCTGCAACAAGGAGGACTGCACCATCATCTGAAACAAATAGCCTCTAACACCTTCTACCTTTGCATCCAAGTTCAAGGAGTACAACTCTCCCATCACTTTCCAAGCATCTGCAGATTCCCAAACCGCTTTTTTTATGTGACTTCCAGCTCAGGGCATCAGCCACAACGTTGACCTTACCATCAGTGCAAGATATCTCGAAGTCATAGTCTTGGAGAAACACGACCCATCTCGGGTGCCATAAGTTCAGGTCACACTGGGAAAAGATATAACGCAGGATCGTGTGATCTGATAAGACCACAAAGCACTCCCCAAAGGCGTAATGTCTCCACAACTTCAGTGCGAACACTACTGCTGCAAGCTCTATGTCATGGGTGGCATAGTTACGCTCGTGAGGGCGTAATTACCTAGATCCATAACAAATCACTCCCTTCTTCTGCATCAGCATGCACCCCAGGCCAAGGCCATAAGTATCACCAAACACCTCATAAAACAACCCTTCCTCTGGAAACCTGAGTACGGGAGCACTGACCAACTTCTCCTTCAGGTAGTCGAATGCCTTCTGGCACTTCTCGCTCAATAGAAAGACCTGGTTATTCCTAGTCAAAGCTATCAATTGAGTAGCAACTCGAGAGAAGTCTGAAACGAGCCTCCGATAGTAACCTTCTAACCCCAAGAAACTATGAACATCTTCCACGCTCTTGGGTGCTGCCCAAGAAACAACTGACTCCACCTTTGACAGGTCCACTGACACTCCATGCTGAGACACCACGTTCCCATGGATGTGTACTTATTACATCAAGAACTTACACTTCAACAATTTCCCCTAAAGATAGTGGTGTCGAAGGACTTCCAAGACTGCCCTGAGATGGTCAACGGGCTTCTCCTCTGATCTTGAGTAGATCAGGATGCCATCGATAAACACAATGACGAACCAGTCCAGAAGCTCTCGGAAGACAAAGTTCATAAGTCCCATGAACACAGCAGGTGCATTCGTAACTCCAAACGGCATCACTACAATCTCGATGTTCCCATACCTGTACCTGAAATTCGTCATCGAGATGTCGCTGTCCTTTACCCTCAACTGATGATATCCTGATCATAGATCAATCTTAGAAAACCAACATGCTCCCCTCAGCAAATCGAAGACAACATCTATCCTTGGAAGGGGGTAACAGTTCTTGATCGTTACCTGGTTCAACCTTCGGTAGTCTATGCATAACCTGAGACCAACATCTATCTTTTTCACGAACAAAACTAGAGCTCCTCATGGTGACACGCAGGGTTGAAAAAACCCTTCTCCATCAGATCATCAATCTGAATCTGCCACTCCCGCAACTCCAAAGGTGCCATATGATAAGGGACCATCGAAATCGGACGGGCACCAGGCTATATGTCTATCCTGAACTCAACATCACGTCAGGGGGTACAGTCACAACCTCATCAGGAAAAACATCAAGGAACTCTCCAACAACCTCTGGGACATCCATCATCTCTGTATTAGCTGTAACCACTGATAACCCGCCTAACAAGGAAAGGAGAGGCTCTACATGTCGGCTTCCTACCTAATAGATCGTCTCGCCCACAAATGATATACGCTGCCCATCCACGTCGGAGAACATTACTATTCTCCGGAAGCAGTTGATAACGACACTAACAGAAAACAACCAATCGATGCCTAGGATGACATCATATGACTGAATCTGTAACAGAAGAAGTTCCCCACTAGATTGATGTGGTCCCAACGTCAGCCCACTTCTCCGACAAACACAAGATACGCTGGTATGGCCTCCAACTGGTGTACTCGACAACAGTGGTACGTAAATTATCTCTACGTGTAGTCCCAAATAATGGGATAGACCAGGTGCAAAAAAGGAGTGTGAAGCTCCCGAATCGAACAAAGCAGAAACAAGTGTGTTGAACAAACAAATCGTAACTCGCACCACCTCTCTTCCTGTAGGTGCTGTCAACTCTGTTGCGTGAAACTGTCCATGCCCAGCTCCTCTACCTCTCTAATGTCGTCCACCTCCCCGACCACGCCCTGGTCGAGGTCCCTGAGGAGCACCCTGTGGTCAGCCTCCTCCCGCAAAGTCTTCCCTTAATGGAGCATGGTCCTGCTGCTGCTGGAAGGGCCTCGCCAGCAACTGGTGATGCTGAGGTGGGATCTGAACCTGCCCACATCTACCGTATTGAGCTCGGGTTGGGCACCGACTCTGAATGTGGCCGAAGCCTCCACAAGAAAAACACTTCGGTCCTGGGCTCGTGAAAAAGGGATGAGGACCTGGCGATCTGAACTCGAACTGCTGGGGCCTGCTCCCCACTGGCCTGAACCTCGAAGGTCCCGTCATAGGAGACCTTCTGCTGACTGCCTTCCCCTTCGACGAGCCCGCCTGGATCCCCTCTCGTAGTGCACCTCCCGTGAGTGCATCCTCTATACAACCTCTACCTTCTTCTGTACTGCCAAGTACATTGGATGGGTGAAGTGGGTTACAGCATACTGGAGCGAAGGGCGAAGTGCCTCCTCCAAACGTCTTGCTTGAGACTCCTCATCTGGAAAGTGGTCCGGAGAAAAGCGTAGGAGATCCTTGAACATGATCCCCAAATATCATACTGACATACAACCCAGATGAAGGGAGAGTAACTCATGCCGCTTCTCCACCTTGATCATGGATGAAAGGAATTCCTTTCAGAATTCCTTCTCAATGTCAGCCCATGGAACCTTTCCCTTTATCCTCTCTCCAAGGTAGAGTGTCCACCACTGTCGTGCCGCGCCTCTCAGCTGACTCACTACTAGGGGAACCCAGTACTCCCTCGGAGCACGGATCAAGGTAAAAGTGATCCATAGCTCCTCAAGACACCCCTTCGTCTCCGTATCCAAAGTACTTCCCTCGTACATATTGAGGGTCTACCGCTGAAAAGAACGGAGAGTCTTCTGCCACTGGCTATCTTCCTCCTCTCGGTCATTCCTCAACTGATCGACCACCTGGATCTGCTGGGCCTCGGCCGTCTGAGCCACCCAGGGACAACGTCTAGGTTCCATAGCTATACAGTAAAAAAGGATCTCCTAATCCCAAGTAGTAAGGAAATTTCCCAGGGTTTCATTTTGTCATTTTATTGTAATTTATTTCCCAGAATGCTCAAATCAAGTAAAACACAATCATGACGATGCATGTACCTTCCCTAGGGTCTCTACCCTGCAATCAATGTAGTCTCACTTGGTCATTCGGTAGGCTCAGAGTCCTTTCATCGGATCATGAGGGGGGCCTAAAAATCTCGTGTCCTAGCCGGTCTTCCCCGGCCTATGTCATGCACCAAGATTAACTAACACTGTTGCCCTACCATCCCATGAAATCCTCACTATGCCTAACTCTAGAATCCATCCAATCTCTCAACCATCATCTCTGATATCGTTCTGTCATGATCCCATCCCACCAAATATTCCCCTCCTGAGCTGTAAATGGTGAAAGGGAGATAATGACCCCCTGAGTCCCGCCTCCAGTAGGCCCCGGGGTGGCGACTATCACCAAGGGTATGAGTTTTCACAAATATGGGAGGAATTACCCTTTTTGTTATATAATATTGGTAAATATGACGAGTCAACCACCAAAAAGGAAAAGAACAAGTGTATATAAATAAACCCAAACAAATCCCACATGCATGTTTAAATTGTTCTGAAACAATGTACAAGTACAAGAAAGCTCAAAAGTACAATACCAAAAGAAACAAGTACAGAAAACTACAAAAACCCCAACTGCCCTGACTAGTAGGGTCCCACACGGCCCTGATAGTCTTCCTAGAAAACTGAAAGTAAACGTAGGGTGAGCATACAAGTATACTCATTAGGGAAAACTAAAGCTATCATGCACAAGTGGGGAGACATCCTAATGTCCCGTGAGAACAACATAAGAAACCTAGAAAGGAATTCTATCCAAGCAACCCCACCAGCCACACTCCCCAAAACACAATCAAAACAGGTAGTAGTATATAAGAACAAGATTATTGGGTTCCCCACACCATTTTCCCCCACTAGCTAGCTGCTATTCCTAACGGTGAACGTCCTAACACTACGACACTTTTCCTGCCCGCACACACCTAGGCCTCACAACCACGTATCGCGCCCGCACACACCTCGACCTCATCCTGAAGGTTCCAGGGAAATAATAAAACCTGTCTGAATAGTGTTGGGCTACACCACCCCAATCGGAACCTACCCGAAGAGTCTTGGGTGCAAGGTCACCTCAAGCCATCACAGCCTAGGGAAGAAGGAGTATGAAAGAGCTAGTAAAAAAGGGGAAAACACCCTCTCCCATGAAATGGGAGTGTTCGACACTAAGTGCTCAACATGGGTGGGGTTCAATAAAACACAATGATACAGATATATATATACCAAACACTCAGCCCAACCTATGGCTTCTAATCCAAGAACTGAGCATGTGCCTTGGCACTACTACTATGAAGCATGCATATAACAAACAATCCCAACCCCATTTAGGTTTCCATGTTTCAACAGAATCAGTTTATTAGTTCCCTCACTACTGGGAAACTATCCACAACCAACCACAATGATCATTTGTAAAACATATCCCTGCCATCCACAAATCAAGTTAGGAAAACACAAGCAACACAACCAAGTCCTTCTTATTAACCAACCAACCCCATTGATTATTATTTTCGTTCCATTACCAAGCCCCACCATTCATTATCTCTTCCACATTTTATTTATTAATCACAACCCAGAGTTCATTCACATTCAAACCCATCCCTGCAGACCCGCTGCCAACCACCATAACCACCAACATACCGTACATCATTACCCCTTTAATACCACTTATCGCAGCCCCGTTGCCCGTCACCAACATAAAATTCACACCAACCCACAACCAAGTCAACCGCAGCCCCACTGCTCACCTGATCCACAACACCCCACAAAACACCCCATCACATGCCGTGTATCCAATCCAACAACCACATGTTCATTATTCCATTTTTTCAACCTGGGTGATCACACAAGGGTTCCAGATTTTAATTAGCCATCTTTACGTGATTAAAAAAATTCCACATTCCCCAAGGTTCCATTCACAAATATGTTCTATAAGATATTGCATTATTTAATTGCGCAAGGAAAGGCCCCCAACGACCATGATTTTCACTAGGTATAATCCTATTCAATTCACAACATAATATCACAGGATAAAGATAAACATAACAACTTCCCCATATTTGTTCTTTATCCAGTTATTATCTTTATTTATTGGTTCAACCATATATTATGAAAACAAAAAGGATACCCACCCCATATGATTCACATATTAGAAAGATGAAGGTAAGATCCCTACCTCAACAGGTTCTGATCACAACGCTCCCTCGGATCAACTTTAGAAGACGTTCATTGGCGTCCTTCACTTCTGTCACAACCCAAAAAATCCTCCTTGGGTTGAAGTTGGAATGGAAAGGCCGAAGGAAAGACAACAGACCCAAGCTCAGAAGTTCTGCCTCATCATTACGATCTTGTGGCCATTAACGGATTGTAAATCAGAGCACGGAAGAAGAAGTTATGGAAGAAAAATGATCCTTCGAGTCTCTTGGGAGAGCTCTGATTAGAGGAATGGGGAGGAGAGGGGTGAGTTGAAAAGGAGGAGGGGACCCCTAATTTTATAGGTGAGAAAATCAAAATTACATAGCATGTACTTTATATTACATGTCTTGTACTCGTCCGTTTCACACGTTCACCACGCGGCTTCCAACACGGCCTTCAAAGTGGAACGCGACAGTTGACTGGTCAACACACGACTTGAAGGTAACGCATACGCAGGGAGGGACTACATGGCGTGTATTATTGGATACATGGTGTGTACCCATTTATTTCACACGGCACACGGCTGTTGACTGGTCAACACACGGTAACACATATGCGGGGATAGACTACACGGCGTGTAATGTTGGATACACATCGTGTACCCATTTATTTCACACGGCATGGACACGACCTTCAACACGGGGTATACCTGGAAAGAGGGTACACTGCATGTACTCAAACTACACAGTGTGTAGTTTCAAAATTATAGAAATTGTGGGAAAATCTATTTTATCCTTCAGAACACTTCATGGCCTTCTTTTTGACCAAGGAATCGGCCGGAGAGGTCCGGGCCATTACAGGTTAATCCCTATGTATCTGTTAATGCTATAATGTATGTATGATATTAATTCCAAAATGTATCTTTAGTATTTTTTATTTTTAAGAAGTTTTTCATGGTTCTTATCAAAACATGAGGTATGTCAAAGATCTTTTTTTTGGTGAAAAGTATGAATTCACGGGATTATAAGAATTAAGGGACTAACATTTTCCTTCCATAACTTATTTCCCTTTCTATAATTTTTTTTATCATACCATGTTTTAAAAAAAATTATAGGGTCTATAGACAGGTAAGTGAAAGGTGGATATCATGATTAATGATAATAAATTTTTTTTCAAGAAAAATAAATCAAGTTTTATTTTAAAAAGATTCATTTTGTGAAAAATTGGATAGTGAGTAGAATTTTATACTTTTTAATGTTTGATTTGTTATATAATAGTTGGATACTAAAATTATGAAACTCTAAAATAGAAAATATATTAAATATTAATTCTTTATCTAACTATAGACTTTGAAATTTTTAAGGACGCGGTTTTAAATTTGGCATCAGAGGTCGGTTTATATAACTTTATTTGTTAAGATAATGATAATAGAATATCCATTAATTATTTTTACTCATGGTCTAATATAAAAAATATAGAATTTTAAGATTACCAAGTTGATTGTCTATGATAAATTTGTTTGGAAGGGTTTTTTGTAGAGGAAACAAAGAAGCTGTACATGGATGACATCGAGAGGAGAACAACCTTCTAAATCAGCGTCCTGAGATGTGCTGAATTGGAACTGAATAGATTGTTGTGGTGATGGAATAGTTGAAAAATGATATAAATGGTCATGGTTTCAATGGACAAGATGAGCCAGATCCACCATAGAGGAGCATGTTAGTAGTGGATAATTTCATGAGGCAACATCTTCCATCACACATAGGATCATCTGATTGTATTATATATGAAGAGTATACTAATGACCAAGAATAGATTTTCAGTGTCATGGGTTGTTTAGACAATCAAATGGTTAGTCCTCACATGTATAGTTTTGAAGGTTAAACTGATCAGTGGTGGTTTATTATTAATAATATCATTGAGATTTAGTAGATTGATGCTTTGTATGGGAATGAATTCTATATTATCTTATTTTTAAAATATTTTCGTAAGGCAGTTTGACTTTGGAGAGAAAAACAATTATTGGATTTGATGTAGGAGGATGAATCAGTGGCTGCCTAGGAAATAAAATTTACTCCACTAACAAGGTACACCCCAAATTTCTTCCGAGATCTTTATAGTAATATAAATCATTTTTACTTAGGATTAAAGCCAATGTAACGACGGGAATTGCATTCTTGGTAGTTAAAAAGATAGGAGAAATTTGTTAGATGTGTGGAGAGGTAAAAATTATGTTTTTTGAAGACTAGGTTTTCATTGAATAATATTATGATAAGAGATCTAGGTAGGAGGAAAAGGGAATAATTCTTTAAAAAAGTAATATCTTAATAAAATTAAGTTTACTGTTTGTGAGAATTGTGATAATATGAATGCGTGGGAATGAATCATGAGTTATGGTAAGTGCTTCTCATATGGTATGATGGAACATAAGGATCATAATGGCACTAAAATATGTAATAACAGGGGTTAAAAAATTAAGATTTACTATTAGTAAAATGTTATATGTGAAATGAGATGGTTTATAATGCAAATAAGCATCCGACAGAAAAAAAATGATTATCAGAAGCCAGACTGTAAGCAAAATTTTGTGGTGAAATAATTTTAAATTACTTCAGCAGATGTTGGGCCATCAAATGAATTGGTAATATGTAAATTTTTTAATATTCATATTATAAAAATGTGTTTTTTCATTTAGGGTTTATAAATTCTTTTATTTATTATAATGTTTCGGTAAATTAGGAATTCTACCTCAATAAATGAATCCAAAACATATGGTAAAAATACATGGGGAAAATATTGAGGCAAATATAAATTATAAGAATCTCTCTATCCTTAAATGTAAAAATAATTATCCTACGAACCATGTTGTTTTTCTTCTAGTAGAGTTTGATGTTATTTTGGTATGTAATGAATTTATGTTTACCATGTTATGATTTACTATATAGATAAAGAGGATTTTTTTAGAAAGAGTTTCAATTTGTGGGTAGTAATGAATGATTCACATTGATAACATATCATGAAGCTGAGAAATTACTAAAATATAATAATTAATTTTATCCTGCGCATATTATTAAAAATAACGGATCTATTCATATTAATGATGATCTTGTGGTAAATGATTATCTAGATGTTTTTTCTGATGAGTTTTCCAATATTAGACCAGATCTTGAAGTGGAATTTTCGATTTACTTAGTTCCTAATGCTATTCCTCAAGGTAAAAATTTGACTTGGGTTATTGTTGATAGATTGAATAAATCTATTCAACTTCTTCCTATTCGTGATACACTATCTCTAGATCAACTTTCATGATTTTATCCTAAAGATATAGTAATTTAACAAGGATTTACTCTCTCTATTGTATCTAAACGTGATCCCAGGTTCACTTCTAAAATTTTTAAAGGCCTTAAGAATCCATTGGGTAAAGAATTAAATTATAACACATCTTTTTATCCTCGATAAGATGGGTATATAGGAAGAACGATTCCGAAATTAGAAGATATGCTACATATGTTTTCAATGGATTACTAAGGAATTTGGGACCAACATATTTATTTAGTTGATATTTCTTATAATAACAATTCTCATTCCAATTTACAGATGGAACCATTTAAAGAATTAAAGAGAACATTGTGTCAATCTCACGATTTTTTGGATCAAATAGGTAAAAAGAAGTTTATTGGACCCAAATTAGTAGAAGAGATGGTAGAAATTTCTTCAAATGATTCAGAAACACATGGAGACAACCCAGAGAAGACAGAAAATGTTTTTGGACAACTAGAAGAAGGATATATCTTTTGAGGTAGGTGATCATATATTTCTGATTGTTTCTCCTTGGATATGTGTAATGTGTTTTGGTAAGAAGGAGAAGCTAAGTCCACTGTTCATTGTACCATATTAATGTCTGGAGAATTTTGTATTAGTTTCCTTCCATGTTTTTTTACCTCAATGTTTATCCTATGTACAATATTTTGTTTCATGTTTCAATGTTAAAAAATATTATCTCATATCTATCTCATTTTTTGTGTCTAGAAGTAGATATGTTGGAAGAGAATATTTCTTATGAAGATCAACCTATCCCGATTCAAGAACACGGAGATCAAATATATAGAAAAACCTTGATTCATAATGTTATATTTTGGTGGAAAATTTATATGGTTGAAGAGGAGAAATTGGAATCTGAAACTTCTATAAGGGAGAAATAACCCAACTTATTTGGTAGGTGAATAATACTATGAGGATGAAATTTCCATAACAGGGGAAATATGTAACATCCCAAATAATTATAGAATAACAAATTTTCATATATATTAAATTTTTTGAATTAAATATTAATTTTATGTTAAAATGAATTATTTTTTAGATATAATACAGGACACACAACAATGGGTTTCTCCGAAATCCAATATTGCATAGAAGACATAGATATATAGAAAAATTATATGTTATTTACATTATTATTTTAAATGGTAGTTAACTCCAAGAATTTATATTGTATTGAATGAAAAAAATACCTTTAATACATTTAAACATTTTTATTAAATATTTTTACTATCTCCAAATAAATTTTAGTGGCTTAAAATTAGAATAAATCCATTTTTAAGTAGGAAATAGTCTAATATTTTTAAAATGTAGTTTGGCTGCCTTTTTTTGGAGAACCATTTATAAATATAGTTTTTGTCACTTATATATGTTCTATTTTAAAAAACTAATCCTCTTCTTTATAAATAGGACATCCGAATTCATATTGGATGAATTTTTGTTATTTTACTGGTAAAATTCACAGCTTAATGAATAGTGAAAAACAATGCATTTTAATTGAACATTTTAATTTTGTCTAATTTATTTATATTATTAGATTATCATTTTAATTGGTTTTTAGTTATAATTAAATTAATTTTTTCTCACTTGTTATAATTTTTTTATTTGGATATAATTTCACATTGTAATTAGATTTAATTTCTTGTCAATATTTTGATGGTTTTCACTTAAAAAACATGTTTTCTCATTTTGACAATGGGTAATAATTTGTAATTAATTACTGCAACTTATATAATTTGTATTTTCAAAATTAGATTCCTTATTTGGACTCATTATGTCAAAAAAAATTAAATAGGTTCTTTTTTGGACTTTATGAAGAATAACTTTAGTAATTTTTTTTACCATGATTAAATATAAATCAGGTTAGTAAAGGTAAAAATAATGTTATTATACAATAAATGTATCCTAACACATATTCTAATTTAATTGGATAAGTGTATCTCGACCATGATCATCCTTGGAAAGAATTCGGTACCACTAGGAGATACTTGGAGGAAAATAATGCATTCATTATATTATATTAAATGAATATGCATTTTTGTTACATGTTTGATTTTAAAAAAGTAACATATTTTAACAAGGTGTTATAAATGTGATATCTTTAACTATTAATAGTATTTAGAAAGCTAATAATATTACCTACATCCTGATATTTTAGTTATAATTTTTATATCTTATGTATTTAAATTTAATAATGACACAATAATGATGAGGTGATTGATTTTTTAATGAATTAGTTAATGAAATGTTGTTATACATATCAAAATAAATATTATATAACATTAATTATGACATCTTAAAAATTTATAGGTTACTATAACATGTAAAAAATTATAATAAATATTTTTTTGATGTTATCATTCATTTTGGATTTTGTTAAAATTCAATGGAATGAAAATTATGAAAATTGACCTAATTGATATTTTATAATATATATAATTTATTAAATTATTTAAAAATACTAAATTTATATTAAAATAATTATTAATAGTTGACTATAACATTTTAAAATTATAATAAATGTTTTTTTAATTTTATATTTATTTCTGGATTTCATTTAAATTCAATGAAATGAATATTATAAAATTTGACCTAATTGATATTTTATAAAAAGAATAATTTATTAAATCATTTAAAAATACAAAATGTATTTTAAAATAAAACAATTACTATGATAAGTTAAAAATTTAATTAAGGGAATAATTATTTGAAAAGGACCCCATATAAGTGTTATGACCCAATCATGGTACCATGGTAACCCAATAAACTAGTCAGTCCTGACACAGCCCAAAAGGCATTCCTGATCCCCACAGGTCGATGAATAGTACCTGACATCATACAAACATAAAGTGGGAATGTTTTTCCACAAAACATGTGCAAAGAAAAGAATACACGTCATAATGAATATCCAAGGAAAGAGATTACTTGTGTAAGGTACCATAAGTTAAACATGTACAACCGACAATGTACTACAACCCAAGAAAAAAAGGGGAAAACAGCCCAAAGTGCCAATGGAAAAAACTCAATAAGGCCAATGATTAGAAGCATGACCCACCTCTAAGAGACCATTTTAAATTTATCTAACCTAGAATAATATAATCTACAAACACTTGATGGTACAAATAGGGTGTGAGACAAATCCTAGTAGAATATGTCCTATGATTAAATAACAGATGCCAATATCAATTTAACTAAAATGTGATTTATAATTTAAAAAAAGGGTTTGGAATTAAGAAACCATATCTAAATAAATAATTATCTATATTTTAGAATATATAAATACCTTTATAAAATTATGTTCTACATTTAAATGATGGAATTAATTTCCAAAGTTTTTATTTTCCATTATTTAAAGGATACTTTGGATAATCAATAATTCTCAAAAATGGATTAAATAAAAAAAATTATATAAATTCTAAAGGAATGTAAAATAATTTATAAAAATGATATATATAAATATATATATAGATCTGTGTGTGTGTGTTTGAATTCAAAAATGTAAACAAGTGAGAAACATGGTAATGTGCCAAATAGGTATGATAGTTCCAGGCGAATGTGGTCCAATAAGGTGAATGTGACAATGTAAGTACATAGTACCCTTTAAGCCTAAGGAAAATTAATCTCATCCCCATCTCCTAAGGAATGTAATGTGATGATATGATATTTATAATGGTTTATAATTGTAAAGTTCCAACCAAAATAACTCATATAGTACCTATGCCATGCATGTGATCAAGACAAAATCAATAATGGGAAATTAATTTTAAAATAGAAAATGAAATTCATCCCATTATTCATTTTAAATATTCCAATTTTAACTTTAAAAACCATAACATGGTTTTAATCACAATTATACCATTTCACCAATATTATACATTAGGTATTCCATCAAAACATTTTATGCCATTTTTTCACAAAAACACGATTTGAAACTAAATAAATAAATTCCATCATTTTCATCACAAGCCCCCAATTCAATTGAATTCGTTTTTTTAAAGAAAATTCCATCAAATGAATATTACTTCAAATAAAATAAACATTTAAATTGATTCAATTTCAATTAAATCTAAAATTTAAATTATTCATTATAAATCTCACCAAATTCCAATTCGAGGCCAAAACAAATTTTTCCTAAATGACCGCAATTAATCAAAATTGGAATTTTTCCAGAAAAAAAATAAATTGAAATAATTTCTATTCAATAAAAATAATAATTGAAATTTATTAAAACAATTAAAATATAAACAAATCGTTTATGTTTTAAAAAAATTGAGCATCAAAACCGAACCACCTACCCAAAACAATGGATCTCACAACGCCAAATCCAAATAGGGATTTATTTTCCATAAAGAATGAATATGACATAAAAATGAATCAAAATATCGATTAAGTTCTTCAAAAGTGTATTAGATCAAAAAATAAATACCAAGATCCATGGAACCCAAAGGATAAAGAACAATATCACGGGAGGAAGAAAGAAGGAGGGGGAATGTAACCGGAAAGAGACCTACCGACATTTTTCAAGCTTCAGATCACCAACATAAGGTGTATGAGGGGCTAGTAATCCTTCATGGGAGTTCCAATGAAGGGAGAAATTCATTTGGGATGAAGGAAGTCTGTCTAAAACCTAGAAAGGTGGCTCTATAAATTTTAATAAATATTTTAGATCAAGAAAAACCCACCAACATAGTTTCCTAGGAAACATCACACGGTTAGGGAAAACTGTGCACAGACCGTGCAGAACCAACTATCTAAATCATTGAACAGGCGCACATTTTCCCCTAATCATTTGGAAGCCATGTTAAAATCATGCCCCTTCTTGGAAACCTCTATAATTCATAGAAATCATGCAAAAAAATTCTAAACGAAACCCAACCATAGCTCAAACAAAAGAGGGGTTTAGGAATACCTGATAAAGGTAATCTGATGTTACAACCTTCCAACCATAGAAACTTTATATTACCAAAAGGAATAAAATGAATCCTCCCTATTAAAATGATGAGGCCACTTCACACTCATCAAAGCCTCCCTCTCACATGCCTCATTAGAATCAGAACTTTGATTCCATAGCACATGAACCAAATGTATCATTCTCCCATAAAGTAACTTCGTCACAGAGTAAACAGTCTTGACTGGACATTCAGTCATGGATAAAATAGGTTCCACATTAGAATCATACCAACTCATAACATGTGATATGTACGATAATTACCTTTTATGGTGAGATACATGAAACACATTATGTATCGACATCATCTGCAGTTGTACTTCTATCCTATACAAAACTGTCACCACCTTCTCAAAAATATTAAAAGTTATAACAAAACAAGGTCCAAGTTTCCCCTGCATCCCAAGCTGTCGATGACCCAACAGGGGTTAAACATTCAATAACACTGTGTCACTTACTGAAAAATACAACATTATATGATAAGTATCATCATAAAACTTGTATCAGATCTGATATGTAAACATTCTACGAAGAATCATATAAATCATTATTATCATCTCTTGGAGTAAGCTCAGTCCAACCAATGAACTTCACTTATCTCCGAACAAAACAATTGATATTTAAAAAACCAATCATAAAAGGCCTCAAAAGGATCTATTCTGATCATAGACTGGTAACTATTTTTATAATAAAACTCCACTAGTCCCAAATGATCATCCCATGATCCACCAATGTCGAGAATAATAGTGTGGATCATATCCTAAAGAATATGTGTATCTCTTTTATCATGGACATCCGACTTTAGATGGAATGTCGTGCTCAAACAGATGTGAGATCCCCATGCCTCCTGAAGTCAGATCCAAAAGAATGATGTAAACCGGGGATCCCTATCAGAGACTATAGTAGATGGAAGTTCCGGAAACTGAAAAATATTTTTCACATAAACACATCACAACTCCTCAAATTTGGTCATACAAAGAATGGGTATATAGTGATCTAATTTTGTCATACTATCAAGAACCTCCCAAATCTCATTCTTATTCATTTGGGTACATGTAAACCTAACCCAAAATTACATATATATCTCATCCCACTTCATAGTAGGTATAGTAAGTGGCTTAAGGAACCTGGAAAGTTTATGGTGGTCAGATTTCACCAGTTGGCATGTATTGCAACGAGAGAAAACCCCCAAAATTTCTCACCTCATACCTGAATCCCTAAATTTCTATCTCATGTTATAGAAATTGTTTTTTGTTCCTGGGTGCACATCTCACTATGATTTTTGGATATCCCCCCATTACATATTTATGTACCGATGAGGGTACCAAAAAACGATTTCGATAGCATAAAATCCCCTCTTTTGAGAATGACCACTGGAAAACTATATCCCAACCATTAAGAGAGTCTCTAATGCTACAGAATTATATATGAATATATTGTATGGAAATTATAATTTCCGGAAGTTAGGTTTTCAAATGATCCCTAGCCAAGGAAACCATGGCCACAGACACTTGAATTCCAATATGGAATTGTGCAAAGAGAGCCATCAAGTTCCACTCATCTGAATATTCCCTCATTGCCTTAGTTAGAATATTACTCTCAAAGAATCATTAATTAAATTCCCATTTCCTTGGGGTATAGGTGATATCAATGTCAAAAGGTTCTAGGTATTCCTCTTGCACCTCTGGCAGAGATTCAAATTTTGTAGAAACGATAAAAATTATGATTTTTATGTATGAGAACATAGTAAACCATTATATATAATGTAAACACCTCCACCTCATGAGAGCATTCCTGAAAGCATCCATTTCAATTTCTTGGGTCAGATTATTGTTCTTGTGTGACCTAAGCTGACAAAATCAATAGGAAAGAGCATTATCATTGTGCAAAAGAACACAACCCAACCCTGAACGTGATACATCACAAAACTGCACAAACCACGGGCCAACCTATGGAAGACATAAAACAAAACCATAGTAAAATGAAATTTTAGTTCACTAAAGGAAATCGTACATTTCTCACTCCATAGAAACATTACTCCCATCCATGTAGGAGAAGTCATCAAAGAAGCCATCTTTTAGAAGACATTCATGAATCGGTGATAGTATCCGTCTAAACCCAAGATGCTCAAAATCTTGAATACTTTAATTGGTTATTACCATGTCATAAATAAATTAGAATTTTCAAGATCCATTGATATTATATGTTGCAACACCATGTGTCCCAGGAAAATCACTTTTTGAATCCTGAAATCACACATTGAAATTTTGACATAGAGTTACTGATTTCTCAGCAAACTCAACATTGTTCTAAGATGATAAAAAACAATCATTCTCATATTTCGAGTACAAAAGGATATCATCCCCAATCTTAACCAAAAATCTTTCATGAAACTAATTGAAAATATTTTTCATTAAATCCATGAAAATTATAGGATCATTGGTTAGACCAAATGGAATGACAAGGTACAAATAATGTCAATACCTACTTCGAATGGTGGGTTTCTAAATGTTGGATTCTTTTATACTCAACTGATCATACCTATCATCAATCATTGGAAACATATACTTGTTCTTTATCATTACTCAATTAAAATTTTGGAAATCCATGAAAACTCAGAGTGAACCAACATCCTTTTTTGGAAATAGAAAAGGCACTGCCTAGGGTAAAATGCTCAGGCATATAAATCCTTTCTCAAGAAGGTCTCCCAACTGTGACTTCTTCCCTTGTAATTCAGCTTCTTCCATCCAGTAATTAAGAATAGATACTGGTTTAGTTCCAAGCATCAATTCATTGAAAAAATAAACCTCTCTCACCATTGGAGAACCAGTGAAGTGTAACACCTCGAGATTTTATGAAAAATATTCTGTTCATTAATGTCTTGTGTTGTACGCTGCACCAAAAGGAGCTTTCACAACATGCAACCCTGACTTGGCTTGCATTACACGCAATCACGACCTTCCTCAAAAGCGTGTGTTGTACACAATACCGGGTTTTACTATACAATGATATATTATTATAATATTACTATGAACTAGCCGTTATGAATATTATTAACTACATTTTTTATTTTATAACATTATTATTCATCTTACACATTTTCTAGAACATGGTATAAGAAAAAAATAAAATTTTCAGGTAAAATAAGTATTTTTCAAAAAATGTTGTTTGTAACCATTTGGTGGCGCACCCACTTTAAATACAGTTTTGGACATGATTATAAGTTCAATTTCACAAAATAAAATTCTTCTTTGGAATCCAGATATAAAAATTTACTTTGGATAAATATTTCGTATTATTCTGGTAACTTTCATATTTTGATGAATAGTAAAAACACGCTATATTTTAATGAAAAACAATGTTTTTCACCATAATAATTTATATGGTTAAATTATAATATTGAAGGGTTTTAAATTATAAATAGAATATATTTTTACCATTTAATATAATGTATTTCATTATCATTGATTTTACATTGAATTCGTAGGTTAAATCAATTCAATCTTTTGCAATGTTTTAAACAAAAACACCTTTTCATTCGACAACAAGATTAATTATAATTTAATTTCTAAAAATTCTGTGTATTGAATTTGAAAAAATGGATTCCATATTTGGAATTAGTGGGTCCAAATTATGTTAATAGGCTACTTTTTTTTTGGGAATTATGAATAGTAACTACGGTAAATTTTATTTACCATTGTTAAAGGTAATTCGGGTAATTAAGGGGAAATATAATATTATAAATTTACCCTAACACATTTCAAAATCTTATTGGATGACTAAAGGTAGACCCATATCACCTAAGTGTCAAATTAGATTCATTTAATGGACTTTGTTCCATGAACATAATTCAATTATTATTAAAACCAAAGAATGTGACAACATGTCACTTTCATAAATCTTATAAGTAAATTAATTTTAATTTAGTGATACACTTCCTGAAACTTCAAACATGAATAGTATCCAGAAAGCTAATGCAATTAACGACATCATAGGAATTTATTTAGAAAATTTAGGGATTAAATAATTATCATTTATTATGACAGAAAGATGATTCAGTAATTATCTTATTAATGAAATATTGACATAATTGATGTTATAAATACCCAAATAAATATAATTTGAGACTTTTTATGAATTCCACTAATTTTATAGGTAAATATGAAATTTTATTATTGCTTTAATTATCTTTTTTATAACTTTTAATTCTGTTATGATTTTCACAAAAATCAATTACTAAATAGTGTCAAAATTGACATAAATTAGTTTTTAAAACAAATATTATATTATTAATTGTTATTTTATTCCTAAAAATCTAAGTTTCGTCCAAATGACTTAGATAAGGTTATATATATTAATAATAAACATCTTGGGGTTCTTTTGGCTTGATATAGTATGTTTATTAACCTTATAGTGTAAGAAAAGAAGAAGACACAGTAAAAGTTAAATTATCTAACTTAAAGTTAAATCCAAATGATAAGGTTAAAATTGATACATAAACTTGTCAAAATTCTATTGGATGAGAGTATTTCGACTCCTACCCACCTTATCTACGAAATATACCAATTTGGAGCTATTAAAAACCGAATTTGTCTTTATAATAAAATAATAGTTTTTGTTATTCCAAAGGTACCCCTCCCCTCCCTTATAAAAGGGAACCTCCTCCCTCTCCTCCTCACACCAATTTGAGCATTCAAGCTCGTCCAACCCCTGAAAAAACTCTTCTCCACTTCCCTAGTATCATCCTAAAGGTCCTGGTTGTCTTCAAAGACCATCCTTAGTTATTTAAGTGGAGGTTAAGTGAAGGCGCGTCAAAAAGAGGTAATATCCATTACTGATATTTTTCAATTTCTTTCTTCTTCAACTTCTTCTTATTTAGTTGTTTCATGATAAAGTAATAACATCAGTATTTATTATATACTGATATGTTATTATAAATATGAAACAACTCTAATTATCCTTCTATACATCCTACGGAAAAAGGAAATCACCGCGCGTGCGTACGTAAGGAATACCGTCTCCACGCTGTGGTGTAATCTATTTTCCGCCACCACATTAATTGGATGGGTATAATGGTGTAATGAGTAACTATATATGATTATTATAAAGTTATATTGATACTTAAATAGTATACATACAGTTAAACACAATTCCACGTCCATGGTAACGATATCATCGCTCGTGCGTACGTATGGAATACCGTCTCCACGATGCGATGAGATTTATTATCCATGTTAACCATTGCAGAATGATTATAAAGTATATATAATGAATAATAATGAAATATATGACATGGTAAATCTACTGTATTAATGTATATATATCTGTCATCTACTTACTTCCATTCAAGACAATAAGGAAAGGAAAACAGCGTTCATGCGTACGTACGGACTACTGTCTCCATGAACGGTGTGTTTCATTTCATTTATCTATCTATTATATATATATATAATGAATATATATGATATATAAATCATATTTTATATTCTGTAAGTAAGTAAATCATGATATAAATAATAATAATGTCAAGAACAACAAGTCCAAACACCTACGATAAATGAATCGATTTTACCCAAAACGCTTCATTAACATTGAATTTACAAAAGAACAGGTAATATAAAGTCATAAGTGAACCATATATGATATCATAACAATGAATATGATTCTGTAATAAGTTAGTGACATTATTTAAATAATTATATAGGAGGTTTGGATACGTACAAAGCATATCAGACATAATGTAAGGGAAATATCACAATCTCATTTTTATCCGAGATTGTTTATACTTTAGTATTTACTGGGGTGTATTTTATCTTCCAAATCCATTTTTCCTCAATATGTAATATTATTTACATCCACCTAAAATTGTTTAAATCCAATTTTACCCTTCGGTGAGTTTTTATTAAAGGATATGAATGGAATCTTTTGTCATTTTTCATACGAGGTACTTTTTGACTTTTTCGACAAAAGTACAAAGAATGTTTTTTTAAATTATACGGCATGAATGGATTTTTAAAACATTATTTCCAAGAAGATTACTTTACAATTTTTCATGTTTATTTTTAATCAACTTATCTTAGTTTATAATTGTACGACATGTTAAGAAAGGAAAAGTGTTTTTGAAACAAAAAGGATATTTTCCTCAAGAATGGAGTTCAAGTGTTTTATCAAAATTATTTTCTATCTAAGATAATAAAGGGTTCTGTTTCTATCCCTATTATTACATTGATTTGATTATGTTGTGATGGAATTATATTTTTATTAATTCCTTTATCTTATATGAATTTTTTTATGATGCCACGATGTTTAAGATTCCCATTTTTATTACATGGGTTATGCTATGATATATGGTTTATGATTTTGTGGCACACATAAGAATTGTATCATTATGAGATGGGTGGGACCTATATCTCCCTCCAATGCATTGGGTAAAGATTTTATATCTCATGAGATATACATGGATGGAACGGTAGGTTATACCGGTTCATTGAAATAGGACTGAAACAAGGGTGACTCGGTTTAGAAATGGACTTTGTCCACTAAGATAGTCTTGGAAATGAGTCTTGTCTAATAATATATGATTCTCTATGATTATGTGTGTATTCTAGAAAGTTTCATGTTTTAAGTTATGATTATTGTGATTTTATTTCACTACTATGATTTATCCCATGTTATGAAATTATGCTCTCTTTTGCAGGTTAAGATATCCAAAATGTTATGTGCTTATGAAAATGATGTGATTGATATTTCTTTTGTTTACCCTTACTGAGCATTTGAGCTCACCCTTTTATTTTTTATTTTCCCCAGGATATAAAGAAAGGTTTTAGGTATAAAAAGGAAGATATTTATGGGAGATGTTGAAAATCCTTCACCATGATTAGAAGATTATATTCCGAGCTTTCAAATACACTAAACTATTACAATCCTTGTGTGTGTGTTTTTGTTATGTACTAAGTATTCCGCAAAAGTAATGAAATTTCCATGTACTTCAAGCTTTGGGTCTCTACAGTTGGTATTAGAGGAAAAGTTTAGTCAACCTCTGGAAACTAGGATGCGAGAACTTTAGTGAGATCCCTAGTGATATTTCTAAGGTATGTCTAGGGATGTCCCTAAGGATAAGTATACACATAGGTTATAGTCCTAGAATTATGCTAATGATCATATAATTAAACCTATGATGTTAGATATTGAAGGTACTCCCACTTTATTATGTTGTTTTCCATAGCATGATTTTTGCCTCTCACACTATTCTTTTTGGGTGTTAGACGATGGCTGGAACCCAAAGGAACCGTGTTGATCAATGTAATGGACAATGCAATGATTGTCCTCCTGAACAAACAAATGTTATGGAAGATGGAGTGCAAAATCATATTGGTATACTAACACAAGCTATGAATAATTCTAGGCTTCCAAATGTGCTGAGAAGGGAACAATATTCTATTGAGTCCTTCATGAGGCAACATCCACCTTCTTTCAGTGGGTCTTCTGATCCACTTGTTTCTGAACAATGGATCAATACTACTGAAAAGATATTTTCAGTTCTTCGATTTTATGAACATGATAAAGTCATCTTAGAAGCATATCGTTTGGAAGGTGAAGCTGATCAATGGTGGAATCTTATCAATAATATGAGGCAAAGAGATGAAATTGAGTCCATGGAATGGGACGGGTTCCAGAACTTATTTTTCAATAAGTACTTCCCTCGTAATCTTCGAACAAAGATGGAGAAGGAGTTTCTTGAACTAAAGAAAAAGGATGATGAGTCTGTTGGTATATAAGAAGCGAATTTTACAAGGCATGAAAGGTATGCATCTGGATTTATCATCCAACCTGAAAGTAAAGTTGATCGATTCTTCAGTGGCTTAAAACCAAATCTTCGAAGGGAATTAGCTATAAGAGACTTCAGTAGCTATGAAGAAATTGTGTGTTGTGCTATCAAGGTAGAAATGCAAGTTGGTGTTAATTATCCATCTCATAGTCTTGACAAGAAATGAAAGATGGAGTACAAGGAGAAATCTCAGAATAATGGTGAAAAGAAGATGAATGTTTCCTTATGCTCAAAGTGTGGAAAGAATCATGATGGAGATTGTCTTAAAGGGACATGTAAATGTTTCAAATGTGGAAAGGAAGGTCATCGGGCATTTGAATGCCGCAATGATGGGAAGAAGATGTCTAATGACGCAAACAAAGGAAGGGATACACAGAATGAACCTACTACACTTCAATGCTTCAAGTGCAAGGAAATGGGGCATTATGCTAATAAATGCCCTAATCCAAGGGTTAGTGATGATCAACATGAGAAACCACTTAAGGCAAAGGAAAAAGGGAAGTCACATGCGATCACCATTGGTGATGTTGAATATGACAACGATGTGGTGGAATGATTAAGTGTTTATGTAATGGGATTCCAAAATAATGTTGAGTATTGGAATATTTATGTATTGGTCTATTGTGGTTTTCAATAATTTTATGGTACCAGTTACCATGGAAAGTGATTGAGAAAATTTTGGAAAAAAGCTGATATGCGTATAATGAAGGGAAAATAAGAAAATGACATATTTGACAGTATTAATGAGCTCATGATTGATATAAGGACTAAGTGATATCATTGTTTGAGTATATAGAATTTTGAATATTTTGGTATTTGGAAAGTGTTAACTTTTAACTACATTAATGTTTTAACTAAGGTTCAATGGGTATTCATTTTCCAAGAGAATACATGATTAAGGCCTTCGAATGTTTGGAATGTGACCAACAAGACATATCTCATGATATACTGGGATCAACGATGGTATTAACATGCTTGTTATATGAACTCTTTGGTAATCGTTTTCACTATAATATGAGATTGGACAACAGTATTATGGATAAGCCTAAATATTGGAATGGACTATGTTGGACATAAGTTAGTATTGTTTAAGGATAAAAGTTTTTTCGATATTATTGATGGGATGGTATAGTAATGTAGTTTTAGAAAAAGGACAACCTGCAGGACGGGTGACATCCCATCGTGTCGGACAAGGCTATGGGAATCGAACCCACAACCAAATTGCGACTGGCCTTTATCGCCTACCACTGGCCTACAGGAAGTCCCTAGTTATTAGAAACTAGTTTTATTTTCTTATGTGGTATGATATATAAAGTATAAGTTCATTTTTGGAATCGTATACGATTAACTTCGCCATAGCTGGTCTTATGTATTTTTGAGAACTTTTGTAACCTTTTTTTTGAGACATATGGAATAACAAATCCAACTTCATTTCATTAAGAGATGAAGTGGAAATTGTCCAAAGAATGACCAACGGTGACACAGTACCAAAATCACGAATGTATTTCTTCTAATTCCAATTTCATATACTTTAGGGAAATGATCTTGAAAACCAAAAATATTGTCCTAGGTCTCTTATATCTGATGAATTAGATGGAACCTTATATCATCAAAAATTTATGGATTTGTGATTACTGGATTTTCCATAGCCATGTTCTCTACCACTCTCCATCAGAACATGATGGTTAGATTTCTCTTCCATATCCATATTTTCACCTATGTGGAAACCCAGTGATTAGTTTATTTGGGTAACTGTTATGTTTCATACTTTTGTTTTTTAAAGACTAGTTTTGGTATTCCTTTTTACGATGTGGGTTTCTATTAAAGAAACATTCAAGTAGTAAACCATTTATAACCCCGATTAATTTCGAGGGAGAAATTCATTTTAAGGGGGGTAGAATGTAACACCCCAAGATTTTAAGAAAAACATTCTTTTCATTAATGTATTGTGTTGTACGCTACACCAAAAGGAGATTTCACAACACGCAACCCTGACTTGGCTTTCATTACACGCAATCGCGACCTTCCTAGATAGCGTGTGTTGTACGCAATACCGGGTTTTACTATACAATGATATATTATTATAATATTATTATGAACTATCCGTTATGAATATTATTAACTAAATTTTTAATTTTATAACATTATTATTCATCTTACACATTTTCTATAACATGGTATAATAACAAAATAAATTTTTCGGGTAAAATAAGTATTTTTCAAAAAATGCAGTTTTGCCACCATTTGATGGTGCACCCACTTTAAATCTAGTTTTGACATGTTTATAAGTTCATTATGAAAAAATAAAATTCTTCTTTGGAATCAAGAAATAAAAATTTACTTTGGATAAATTTTTCGTATTATTCTGGTAACTTTCATATTTTGATGAATAGTAAAAACATGCTATATTTTAATGAATTTTTTTTTCATCATAATACTTTATATGGTTAAATTATAATATTGAAGTGTTTTAAAGTATAAATAGAATATATTTTTACCATTTAGTATAATTTATGTCATTATCATTGATTTTACATTGAATTCGTAGGTTAAATCAATTCAATCTTTTGCAATGTTTTAAACAAAAACACGTTTTCATTCGACAACGGGATTAATTTTAATTTAATTTCTGCAACTTATGTGTATGGAATTTGAAAAAATGGAATCCATATTTGGAATCAGTGGGTCTAAATTATGTTAGTAGGCTACTTTTTATTTTTGGTAATTATGAATAGTAACTTCGGTAAATTTTATTTACCATAGTTAAAGGTAAATCGGGTTATTAAGGGTAAATATAATATTATAAAATTACCCTAACACATGTCAAAATCTTATTGGATGACTACAAGTCGACCCATATCACCTAACTGTCAGATTAGATTCATTTAATGGTCTTTGTTCCATGAAAATAATTTAATTATTATTAAAACCAAAGAATGTGACAACATGTCACTTTCTTATATATTATAAGTAAAATAATTTTAATTTAGCGATACACTTCATGAAACTTCGAATATGAATAGTATTCAGAAAGCTAATACAAGTATCTACATCATAGAAATTTATTTATAATTTTTAGGGATTAAATAATTATCATTTATTATGAAACAAAGATGATGCAATAATTATCTTATTAATGAAATATTGACATTGTTGATGTTATAAATACCCAAATAAATATAATTTGAGACTTTTTATGAATTAAACTTATTTTATAGGTTAACATGACATGTTATTATTGATTTAATTAACTTTTTTCTAACTTAAAATTCTGTTATGATTTTCACAAAAACCAGTTACTAAATACTGTCAAAATTGGCATAAAATAGTTTTTAAAACAAATATTATATTATTAATTGTTATTTTATTCCTAAAAATATAAGGATCAGCCAAATGACTTAGCTAAAATTATATATATTAATAATAAACAACACGGGGTTCGTTTGGCTTGATATAGTAAGTTTATTAACCTTATAGTGTAAGAAAACAAGAAGACATAGTAAAAGTTAAATTATCTAACTTAAAGTTAAATCTAAATGATAAGGTTAAAATTGATACCTAAACTTGTCTAAATTATATTTTATGAGATGCTTTCGACCCCTACCCACCTTATCTTCTAAATATATCAATTTGGAGCTATTAAAAACCGAATTTGACTTTATAATAAAATAATAGTTTTAGTTATTCCAAAGGTGCCCCTCCCCTCCCTTATAAAAGTGCACCTCCTCCCTCTCCTCCTCACACCAATTTGAGAATTCAATCTCGGCCAAACCCTGAAAAAATCTCTTCTCCACTTACCTAGTATCATCCTAGAGGTCTTGTTATTATTCAAAGACCATCATTAGTTCTTTACGTGGAGGTTAAGTGAAGGCGCGTCAAAAAGTGGTAATATCCATTACCGATCTTTTTCAATTTATTTCTTCTTAAACTTATTCTTATTTAGTTGTTTCATAATAAAGTAATAAAATCAGTATTACTTAGATACTGATATGTTATTATAAATATGAAACAACTCTAGTTAACCTTATACCCATCCTATGGAAAAAGGAAATCACTGCATCTGCGTACGTACGGAATACCGTCTCCACGCCGTGGTGTAATCTATTTTCCGCCACCATCTTCATTGGATGGGTATAATGGTGTAATGAGTAACTATATATGATTATTATAAAGTGATGTTGATACTGAAATAGTATACATGCACTTAATCACAATTCCACGACCATGGGAATGATATCATCGCTCGTACGTACGTACGGAATACCGTCTCCACGATGCGATGAGATTCATTATCCATGTTAACCATTCCAGAATGATTATAAAGTATATATAATGAATAATAATGAAATATATGACATGGTAAATCTACTGGATTTATGTATATATATATGTCATCTACTTACTTCCATTCAAGACAATAAGGAAAGGAAAACAACGTTCATGCGTACGTACGGACTACCGTCTCCATGAACGGTGTGTTTCATTTCATTTATCTATCTATTATATATATATATATACTGAATATATATGATATATAAATCATATTTTATATTCTGGAAGTAATTAAATCATGATATAAGTAATAATAATGTCAAGAACAACAAGTCCAAACACCTACGATAAATGAAACGATTTTACCCAAAACGCTTCTTTAACATGGAATTTACAAAAGAACGTGTAATATAAAGTCATAAGTGATCAATATATGATATCATAACAATGAATATGATTCTGTAATAAGTTAATGACATTATTTAAATCATTATACAGGAGGTTCGGATATGTACAAAGCATATCGGACATAAGGTAAGGGAAATATCCCAATCTCATTTTTATCTGAGATTGTTTGTACTTTAGTATTTACTGGGGTGTATTTTATCATCCGAATCCATTTTTCTTCAATATGTAATATTATTTACATCCACCTAAAATTTTTTAAATCCAATTTTACCCTTCTGTGAGTTTTTAGTAAAGGATATGAAAGGAATCTTTTGTCGTTTTTCGTACGAGGTACTTTTTGACTTTTCCGACAAAAGTACGAAGAATGTTTTTTTTAACTTGTACGGAATGAATGGATTTTTAAAACACTATTCCCAAGAAGCTTCCATTAAAAGTTTTCAAGTTTATTTTTAATCAACTTATTTTAGTTTAGAATTATACGACATGTTAGGAAAGGAAAAGTGTTTTTGATGCAGAAAGGATATTTTCCTCAAGAATGGAGTTCAAGTGTTTTATCAAAATTATTTTCCATCTAAGATAATAAAGTGTTCTGTTTCTATCCCTATTATTACATTGATTTGATTATGTTGTGATGGAATTATATTTTTATGAATTCCTTTATCTTATATGAATTGTTTTATGATGTCACGATGTTTAAGATTCCCATTTTTATTACATGGGTTATGCTATGATGTATGGTTTATGATTTTGTGGCACATATAAGAAAGGTATCATTATGAGATGGGTGGGACCTATATCTCCCTCCAATGCATTGGGTAAAGATTTTATATCTCATGAGATAGACATGGCTTGAATGGTAGGTTATACCGGTTCAGTGAAACAGGACTGAAACGAGGGTGACTCGGTTCAGAAATGGACATTGTCCACTAAGATAGTCTTGGCAATGAGTCATGACTAATAAGATATGATTCTCTATGATTATGTGTGTATGCCACAAAGTTTCATGTTTTATGTTATGATTATTGGGATTTCATTTCACTACTATGATTTATCCCATGTTATGAAATTATGCTATCTTATGCAGGTTAAGATTTCCAAAATCTTATGTTCTTATGAAAATGATGTGATTGATATTTCTTTTGTTTACCCTTACTGAGCCTTTGAGCTCACCCTTTTATGTTTTCTTTTCCACAGGATATAAAGAAAGGTTTTAGGTAAAAAAGGATGATCTTTATGGGAGATGTTGAAGATCTTTCACCACGATTAGAAGATTATATTCTGAGTTTCCAAATACACTAAACTATTACAATCCTTGTGTGTTTGTTTTTGTTATGTACTAAGTATTCCGAAAAAGTAATGAAATTTCCATGTACGTCAAGCTTCGGGTCTCTACAAGAAGTCAGAAGGAAACATATCATGGAACTCAATGATGATTGGAGGGAGATCCCCAATTAAATATTTTTACTCCAAACCAAAGACAAAGACTAATATTAATTTCCCCAACTTCAGATAAAAATTTCCAATCCTACTCTACATTGGCTCCCATTATCCTTGAAACATGAGAGAAACACCACCAGGTGTAGTGATGGAGACCTGTTGAATTTTACAATCAATCTTGGATTTATTAGTAACAAGACAATCCATCCCAAAGATGATGTCAAAATATTTTATATCAAGATCTAGAAAGGTCCAAGATGACCTAACATTTGATAGAGAGAAAACACTAGAGGGGATACATAGACCCTAATCTATTTTTATACTGAGGGGTGTTGTAATATCCATTTTAAAGACTAAATCTCCACAAGATGATTAAGAATATTAAAAAATAGGTTTGAACTAAATTAATGAGATGTACTAGTAAAACATAATGTTCCAACTATTGATGAACCAATAGTGATGGTACATATCACACTCACTGAGCCTATTTATTTTTACATTAGAGAGTATTCCACTATGTTAAGAAGCTTCATTCCAGATTCCTCTGGATCAAAAAAAATTTCATGTGAATAATCTGATATCCCCATGGTTTTAAAAGGTTGTGATGATCCTATCACACTATGTGGAGTGGAATATACCTAACATATCCTCTAAAAGTTACCTCAATGCCCGCAGAAGCTACAATTAATGGTTCCCTCAGTGAAAACATTCTTAGAATTCCTTGGCATGCCACACATAAATGAAACCAAAGGCCCTCTTCTTGGTACTGCATGAGTTATAGAAAGAAAATGTTTTGGAAAACTTCCATGAGAATAATCGTGGTCCCTTTTTCTATTTAAGGAACTCAAACTTTAACTAGAATAAAAATATACTCCCAAAATCCATGAAATACCATCCAGGTCTATCTCAACCATCTATGCTCTATCTAGTACTACATCATAAGAAGGAATCATCATCAAGAAAACCTTAGAATGGATATCTGTAAGTATTCCCAAATCTATCATTCGATCCTTAATCCTATCTTTTGAAACTATCTCATGTTTTTTGTGAAAAATCTCATCAAAATGGGTTTTCATACTTTTCCACAGACCTGTTTTCCTGCTCAAGCTTGAAAAACTCTATAGACTTGACCAAAAACATTGAACCTAGATAGAATTGGTCAATGAAAAGGACATTGAAGTCTTTACACTCTTAACCTCCTGTTTCTTCATTGTCACCATAGTGTCCCACCATCATATGATCGGTTTATCCATCTCAAAGGTGACACACCATAACTTTATCTCCACTGTTGTGTCTAAAAACCCAAATAATCATTACAAACTACTCAGCCAATTCTCAGCCTCATGAGGTTAATTTGAGCCCTTGAACGATTCCGGTTTATGGAAATGGAACACCTGAGAACTAATCTTCAGAACAACCCTTTGTGGATCCAGATTGGGAGCCTAAATGGGAAATGAAGTTTGTTCTTGTCTTAGAGCATAAAATTTGGGCATGATCACCTCAATATGATTTGAATCCAAAACATGATTCACTCACTGAGGTTTAGCAGTAGCTTCTTCTTTGGCCTAATTCGCACATCTTCATAGAGGAATGATGCTACAAAACATCACCAGAAAATAATGAATACATTAGGTATTGCTTAAATAGATAAATAAGTGGAATTAATCCCAACAGAAAGCATCACAGTGATTTTGATATCACTCTATCAAAATCAAAATAGGAAAATGACTAGAACTAAACCACAAGACATATTTCTCTTTCCACACATAGTGTCTTAAAGATCAATCTAGTGAGAGATGGCGTAACAATCAATTGCAACTACCTCCAATGTTGAGAAAGATCTATCAATTCATACTGACTTCAGGATAAAGGGTCAACCTCCCATTGATATCACATTATCATGAACCAACCTGGGTAGACTAGTAACCCGATAACTGAGTAATCCCTGAAATATCCCGAAGGGTGTTCCCGATCACCACGGGTCTTCAAGAAGCACCTAAAAACATAAAAACTTAATGTGATAATGATTACGCCGCAAAAAAATGCAGATAGAAAAGAAGAAAGACAATATGCATATCAGAGGAAAACTCGTATTGGAGTAAGGTACATACAATTTAGATATAAAGAACCACCAATGTACTAAAATCTAAGTACATTAAATAAAAAAACAACCCAAAGTCCCTTAGGACACAACTCACCAAGACCAATTTTCAGAAGTAGGATACACCTTGATGAGATCCTTTTCCTTTTCTAAAAACCAAGAAGGATATAATCTATAAACACATGATGGTACAAGTACAATGGGATCCAAATCCCAATAGAGTTTCACCAAAGTAATCTATAAAAAAATCTGAAAATCAATTTAACCAAAATACGATTTCAATTTTAAAACAAACTAGTTTGGAATTAACAATGAATAGCTAAATATATATTTTTATGTAGTTTCAATGAAGAAAATACCTTTATAAAATCATGATATACATTTCAATGATGGAAAAAATTTCCAAATATGGAATTATCCATTAATCAAAGGATACATTGGATAAAAAAAATCTCAGAAATGTCATAAATAAGAACATTATATAAATAGATTATATAAATTCTTAGGGAATGTAAAATAGTTTAAATAATGGCATATATATACCCATACAAAAATGAAAACAAGATAGCAACATGACTATTTTCTAAATTGGTAATACTGTTCCAGGCTATTGGGATCCAACACATTGAATGTGTTAATGTATGTACACACACCCCTAAAGGCCTAATGTAAAGGGATCTCATCTCCATAACCTAATAAATTGGATGTGATGATATGATGTTTTAGAAAATTGTAGAATGGTAATGTTACACATAAAAAATCACTAACAACCCAAGTCTTACATGTTATCAAGCAGAAATCAATGTTGGGAAATTCATTTTAAAATAGAAAATAAAATTCATCCCATTCACCATTTCAAATATTCAAACCTTCTATTTAAAAAACATAACAATTTTTTAATGAAAATCATGCATTTTCACCATGATGATACCCTAAGGTTTCTTTCAAAATATTTTAACCAATTTTTCACAAAACTGTGTTTTAAAACTAAATCAGCCAATTAGATCATTTTCATAACAAACCTCTAATTCACTAGAATCAGGGTTTTCACAAACTTTCTATCAAATAATGTTTAATTATATTGAAATCAAAATTTTAATTTACTCAATTCCCATTAAAATAAAATTAAATTAAATTATTCAATCACACAAAATTTCAAATCTAAGGAAAAACTGATTTTCCCACAAAATTCCCAATTCGTAAAAATAGGGTTTTTTAAACAAAATCTATTGAATGCCTTTTTTGTTCAAAAATAAAATAATTGAAATTTTACAAAGAATTTAAATTTAAAAAAATCAATAAGGTTTTATAATAATTGAGCATCATGATGAAACCACCTATAGAAAACAACGGATCTCACAATGCCCAATCCAAATTATGATTCTTCCATGAAGAATGAAGGTCATGTAAATTGGAATCAAAACTAGGTTTAAGATCCAAAATATCAATTGGTATTTGATCCAAACATCAATACCATGATCCATAGAAATATAAGGAGAAAGATATAGATCGAATAAGGAAGAGAACAGGAGGAGTAATCTAATTGGAATGAGATCGACTACTATTATCCTAGATTTGTATCACCTCCATAAGGGATTTTAAGTGCTATGAATCCTTCTTGGGAGGTCTAACAAAGGGGGAAATGTGTTTGGGTCGAAGGAGGACTATCCATGACCTAAAATAGATGATCAGAAAAATTTAATAAAAATTTTAGATCAAGAAAAACAAGTCTTCTTGGTTTCCAAGGAAACTGAGCACCATTAGGGAAGACCATGCACAGACCGCGTGGATCCCATTATCCAAAACATGGCACTGGCGAACAGCTGCCCCAAACCGTGCGCAAACCGTTCCCCTACCTAGAAAAATCTATAATTCCCTGAAAATAACCCAAAACAACTCCAAATGACACCCAACAAAATATCAACCAAAATAAGAGTTTAGTAATACCTTAAAACGGTAATGGTATTTTATAATAAGTATTCTTATAGCCTCTTAATATTTAACATTATGTAACAAGAATAAAATTTAAAAGAGAATAATTAAATGGTAAACTAAAAATATAAGGATTAAAATAAAATCAATACATGTCTATAAATTATTAGAGGAGAAGATTTCAAAATATATTCATCTTTTAACTGACATATCTAATGTTGGAGTCATTTGGATTAGAAAATTTATTTATATTAATTTTTTATTTTATTATTTTTGTTGGGTGCCCCTCCCCTCTACAATAAAAGGAACCCAAAATTCTCTAATACTCACACATTTCAAACCATTTGGTAAAGCCACGCTCTACCCAAAACCCTTAATATAATCTATCCCCACATTCGTGAGTCGTTATTTTAGGTAGAACACCCTTCATAGATGTTTTAAGGGGTTCTTTAATGGTGATCAACTGAAGAAGAGATATCGTTTTTTAAGTGTTCAAATTTTATTTATTCATCCACTCCCATTAAATATTCTTCTTCGAATATGAAATAATAACTATAATATATTCAATATAATATGATATTATTATGTTAATATCATCACATAAATCTATCTCCAATTTCAACCAATGGGAAAAGAACATTTCATTCTTGTGTATGGAAAAATTCATACTCACAAACCGATATAGTTTGTTTTTCATTACCGTCTTACAAGAATGGTTATAATGATGGAATAAATGTTTATATATGATATTAATGAAACTTTTATCACTATAAAATAATAGTATTTAAATTATTTTCTTACCTACTATGAACATAAAAACATTAATGCGGTTAGTGTGTATGGGTGAAAATCCCCTCCACGAAGTGATGCAAATTGTTTTTATTCACCACATCACTAGTATGATATATAAAATAAAATTTCAATTATTATATGATGTTACAAATAATATTATTAATCTGGAATTATAAAATAAAAATTAACTTTTTTTCATAAGCATCAATGGAAAATGGGAAGTTTTACTCATGTGTACGCACGACCTCCTTTCTGCATGATTATAACTTTGTTCATTTTTCATAAACATAATTAATTGTTTTATTTTAAAAGTATGATTAATGTATAAAAATCATGCTTATTTCATGAATACTCTACTGGAGATGATGTAATTATGGCTACAGTGACAGTTTACTTCATAACGATTTCATTTTCATCCCAAAAACAAAATATTGACCAAACCTCCAATATTAACTGAAATAAATAATTATGTTTTATAACTTGGTAACAAGTGACAAAAATGAAATAAAAATTTTGAAAAATGTTTTCATGAAAGTATAAATTTCTAAAAAAAATTATTCTAGAATATAACAATTTTACCTAATGTGTCAGACTTATGGTAATAGACTTCATCTCATTATTATTTCAGGGGGGCATATTTTGGTAATATACACCACATTATTTTATAAGGTGAATAATAAATATCATTTACTTTTTAATTTAATTAAATGGTTTTAGAAATTAATTAATTTCCACAAATCATTTTACTAAAAAAATGGAAATGTTTTTAACATGCATGGAGACAAAGTTATTTCCACCATCGTGACCATTATTTGATATTTATATTCCTCTACAAGTTGTAATTTTTTTAAATAAAATAAAAACCTTATTCCTTTTTAAAATATTTTGGTTTTGAAAATTGTTTTCAGAAAGTATTTATTATGTCAGTATCTAGAAATGATATCTTGTGACTTTAATGTGGAAATATTAATTTTCCTTTATTATTTTTTATGTGTTATGCTTATGATATTATTCATTGGAATTATATCTGAATATGGGTGGTTTCATTATAATATAACGTAGGTTGATCCAATTATAGCTCTGCAATATATGGGTTAATGATATGGAAATAAATTAAAAGGATTCTTCTAACAGATTTTGGGAATATATTTTGATGGGTATTCCAAATGTAACCAACATGGTTATTCCATTTATAGCTATGAAAGAAAAAATGTATGTTTGATATGGATTCCACCAATTAATATTATTTTATATGATTTCTAAGAAGTTATTCATGAATCTTATTAAATCATGAGGTATGAAATTGATCTTATGTTTTATTATTGAAATTTATGATTTAAGGGGATTATTATAATTAATTTAATAACATTTTATTTCCTTATCTTATTTCCCTTAATGAGATATTTGTTCTCATACCATGTTTTTAAAATGTTTTTACACATTGTAATGATGTGTATGTGAAATTTGGATTTCAAGATGAATGATAAAATTATTTTTAATGATAATAAGAAATATTGTTTCATTTAAATGAGTTTCATTTTATGAAAATATATAGAGTGAGTAGAAGTGTCTACATTATAATATTTAAAATTATATGTAATAGTTATTTCTTAATTCTCTAAAACTAAAAACTTGAAAAGATCCTTAATGGGAATTATATATATAACTCATGATTATGTAATGTTTATGGCTAGGGTTTTATAAATTTTAACCTTAAAAATTGGGTCACATGGTTTGGATACATGGTTGGCTAAAACATGTGCCCACCGATATAATACCATAACATAGGAACCCAACTTCTCAAAATTTTCTAACATGGTTTTCAAAAACCATGTGTTAAAAATTCACCAAATATTTCACACACTCTTCCTATGTGGTAATAAGAATGTCTTCTTGGCACACAATTTGGGAAATAGTTTATAACCCATGCAGATCAATTGTTCTCACTTGCAGGTGTTGAACTATTTTCGTTGGTGGGATGCCCGGTTTCAGAAAACTCATGCACCGTTAATATTCTTCCTAACAAAAAAGTTTTGAGGGCCCAAAACATTAAAAAATCAAAAAAACCCAAGGAACCTCTCCAAATAAAATTATGTAGCTTAGTTCAGAGAACAACCTTTCCACTAAACATCAAAATTAAAATAATCTAGGAAATTGACCTTGCTGAAAAACATTGGTTTTCAAATTAATATATAATTTATATACTAATTATAGGATAAATGTTTCTTTAAATGTTTTAATAGGTGAGGAGTGGTGGTGCCCATTTTTATGTTGCTTTAGGATCCCATATGGAAACATTAGAGAAATTTCCTAAAACCCACTAAAATGATAAAGTTATTCCAATTAAGAAATAATCATTAATAATAATATACAGTATATGTTTTATGATAATAATTAAATATTTCTAAAAAATAGGAATTTGAAAAGTTTAAATGGAAACAATTACCTAATTGTTTTAGATTAACCCCTATGTAAAAACTGATTTCCCTTAGGCGTGGAAATCAATTATTTCAGTTTTCATTGTTCTTTATGGTAAAAATTATGGTGACCATATTATATAATGAATTATATTATTATTAATAATATATAATTAATTTTATGTAATTATATTAAAAACTAGAAATATATAATTTAAAATTTTACTGATAGAGACAATAAAAACATGAGTTTTAAATAAGTATAAATTGTAATAAAAATATGATTTTACATTACCTCTATAAGTAATAATAATAATTGTATGAATATTTTTTAAATATTTATTAATATAAAATGATTAAATTTCACTTAAATTATACCCTATTAGGGGTCAATTTAATTAATTAAATAAAATACTATTTATGATGTTCCAAATAGTTTCATAAAAACCCCTATTCGAAACACAAAAACAAAAATATACTAAAATAAAACATAAATTTGATTGAAAAAATATATTTGAATTTAATATTGATAAATACTACTTATGTTATTAATAATAATATTTGAAATTATATTTCACTTTTAAATTATATAATCTATTTTAAAAAACTCTCATTTTTATAAAAACTCGCATTATTTGGTATTCACCAAAAAATTAATATTTTCTGAAAAATCCAAAAATGTGACCCAATTTAAAATTTAGTATTCCAATTTTAGAAATGATGTTATTTTGTATAAAATTAATTATTTTAATAGTTCAAAAAATTAATTATAATAATATTTCCATAGAAACAAGAATCATTTTTCATTAAAACATTTTATAAAGGGATGAATTCATATTACTATAAATAGATTTATTATTTGATAATAATTTTTCTATTATTTATATTGAGTAAAACTTTTATAAATACACATTTAATATATTAGATAATAATATTCTTATCCACCAATATATCAGAAAGGTTATAATTGTTATATATTTTTCTTATCGTTTTATGGTTTGTGTTTCATGTTATACATATTATAAAACCTAAAATTCATAGGGTTGTGTGTACATAATAAAATCAAAAATCCTAAATTTATTTTTATTGAAAAGTATCATAATATATTGGGGTGAAACATTCTCAACTGATCATGGAATTTTCATTAGTATACACTATCAAACATAATTTATTTCCTTTAAAATTTTGGGTTGTTACAACCATACCCCCTTAATAAAGAGCATCTTCCCAATTTGAACATTATCACAGTACTAAATGGTTGGATATGTTGTAATAATATAAGTGAAATCCAACATCATAAAAAATGTGAATAAAATATTTAAAAAAATAGGGAAATTAAAATACAAATATCACCAAATAATTATGTATCCATATATGGGATCATTGGTGATGGGTGAATATTTAGACGTCGATGTAGGGTGTAAATAAATATGGAGGGTGATAGATATCATTTATCATATAGAGGTTAAATAAAATATAACACTAGGAATCTCAAAATAAAATAAAATAAATCATTAATGAGTGAAAATACAATAGATAAATAAAAAATAATGGTACAAGGAAAATATATTTTTCAAGACAGTTTTCTTAAAATTGGGAATTAATTTTTCATCTAGACTATTAGAATAAGTAAATATAATAACATGATGAGAATAATTTCATCCTTTTTTAAATTCTCCCCACCATTTCATCTTTTTTTTATAAACAATGAAAATTTCAGAGGAATATTTTATCCTTTGATAAGAAATAAAAATTAACTTTTAACAGATCATACGACCAAGAGGGATAATAAATTATTCCACCTATCCTTAGACACCAAAAAATTATTATAACTTGGTAATAGAATTACAAAAAATAGTAAACATTGACATGATTAAATACTTCATTAATGTCCATAATTAACTATTAATACCCATGGATAATGTTAAATCATTCCTAAATTAATTAAACATTAGTTATTGTTTTATCCTAAAATGAATGCACATCAAGATAAATATTAAATCCAAAAAATATGGTGATCTAATTTTGTAATAAAAATTAATCAATTATTCTTCAAATCCCTTTTCAATTATATTTTTATCTATAAAATAAATATTTATTTCTCATAATTACCTTAACTTACAATATCAAATAAACCTTAAATGTTTTATACACCTTATAAAATTTTCCTGAAAAAACAATAATCATACTTCCCATTAAGCCAAATAAGTATGTACATTTCAAAATAATTAAAATCTCCAAAAATTTCACTAACTATTATAAGATCGCATCACTGAAAACTTAAATGTGATTTCTATGAAATTTCACATTTGATAATCCTTAATGTTATTGTCCTATAATGGTATCTAAAACTCTATAGATATTATCATATGAAAACATCCTAATATTAAATGTTATATAAACTAGACTCTAACATCAACTATAAGAACCTCGAACCCATACTCCTGGATCCAGTGATAAAAACATGAACATTATATTTCCAGGTTTGATACCGATAAATGTGACCCACTTTTCTCCTTGATACCCTATTAATATAAATAAAAATAGTGGATAAATAATATTTTGAATGAAAATTTTGTTTTTGTAATGTATATAATTCTAGAAACCTATGACATGAACAACACCCATGTATTTAAATGATCGTTATTCCATATAAAATTGATTTTATTATTTCACATTAATTGATAATCATCATCTATATGAAATCCCATATATACATAATTCATTCAAAACAATTAGTTTTAAATTGGGTAAAAGGAAACTGAATAATGGTGATCTAAAAAAATAAATAAATATAAACATAAGAATAAAAAATCTAATGTCATCAGTGAGCATATGTATAAAGACCTGTGTTTTTTAACCGGCTTAAATCACAATGGATTTCAAACAATTTTGGTTTATCCACATGTCATTTTTTAAACCAAGCTCCAGAATTTTATTCCGGGTGTTGGAACATCTAAAAGTGTCCTTTTTTGGTCTTTGATATTTATCCAATAATATTAGAGGATGTCCTAATGAGTGTTGGGATCAACGGATCCGGAAAATTGCACTTTAATGTATCTATATGGGCATCATACACTTGCGGTCCAAATCATGTAGTTTATACTGCATAATAAATTATTAAATTTAATTAAATAATAATATATGTTAGAGTGTAATTAATTAAAAAATGTTTTAATAATAATATTAATGAAGTTATTATTATTTTTATTGTGGTTGTCTAATTAAATTAATGATAAAGAATTAATTAAATAATTGTTGAAGAAATTAATGTGTCATTGGGTTTATCGATGAAATGTTTTAATTTAATGAAGAGTTTAAGAATTATTAAAGGACAATTTATTATTAAATGGAATATATAGGTTGGAGTTTTCTTCATTAATATAATATTTATGACATTGAAATAAATTGTGGGGTTTGGGTTTTAATTAAATTAATGATGTAATGATAATAATAATGAGGTTGTTATTATTATTTTGTTTAATAAATTAAATAAATGTAAAAAAATTTAATCTAGATTTTGAGATTCTTAATGAAACATTTAATTAAATGAGGTTTTTCCAATTTAATGAATTATTGATATTAAATAGTGTTTTTTGGGATTATCAATGGTTTGGAAAAAAGTAATGAGACTATTATTATTTTTGTTTTATAAAGGAACTAATAATTATTATTATTTTAAAATAAATTAGGGGTTTCATATTTAATGGGGTATTGTTATTAAATAGTGGTGTCAGGTTTATCGATGGTTTTGAAATATAATAATAATGAGACTATTATTATTTATGTTTTATCTAATTAATTATTATTATAATTATTTTTAATGAAATTAAATTAGGGGTTATGGGCTCGTGTTTTTATTACATTAATGTTTTTTTAAAAAATTGGGATTTTGGGTTTAAAATAAATGAAAATTTAAATAATAATAATAATATTATTATTATTATTATTCTTGTTGTTGTGGTAATTTTGTAAAATAAATATAAATGAATTTAATTAAATGATACAGAATGAGTTCCATAATTTATTATGAAATGTTTATTAAGATAATAGTTAATGAAAATGAATTTTTAATTACATTGGTAGTTTTTCACATATTGTATAAGTGCTTAATTTATATAACAATAATAAAAAATGATTATTATTATTTTAATTATCACATCAAATTAATTGGATTAATTTTGTGGATAATGGATAATAAAAATGAGAGGGACGACCAGCAGGAGAGGCGCACGATCCCCCCTATTTTTTGATCCTCAGGAAATGCACTAGGTGTGCTTCACCTTAATTCTCTAGCTGCTCCAAATCCTTCCTTGCGTCACAAACTCTAGTATCACATGGGCCCTTCTCACTAGCGTGCAGTGCTCATTCGAACCCCCATGAAGCTGCGCATGACAGTCCCTAGAAAAACATTTAGCGTGCCACCCCTCTCCCGAACACCACTTTGGGTTCAACGATTCCTCTCAAAATCATCATGAATTCTATCCACATCGTTAATGTGAGTCTATCTATGTTTAACTAGTGATTCACATCTTCCGTTTGAATCATCTATATCACCTTGTTTTCACAGTCATAACCCTATGATTTAGTTTTATCCGGTTTTAGTCTTCTTATAATATTTTTATAAGAAAATGCTATTTTGGGACCTATAGGCCCATGTACTAGAATCTACCACCAAAGGTATAAGCGGATGGGATTGATTTTATTTGGAGCTGTTGAATCGGGTAGGATTTTAAACCTACTGTTTGGTTTTTCACTTGTTAAATTAATGTTTGTTAATTTTATATGAGTCCCTGGTTACAAGTTAAAGGTGCATTGTTCATTGCTACATTGATTCTATGTACTGGTTTAATATATTGAATTTTTTTAGATCAATGAAGACAACACACACATATAAATATATATAAATATATATATATACATGAAAGAGTGTATTTGTGTGACTGCGGACTTTTTGGGGACTGTTCGGCGAAAAATAAATTAAAGCATTGCTTAATAATAATGGTACCATCCCATGGTAGGGTCCCAAATCTCTATCAAATTATTTATGAATTACATATTATTTTAATAAATTGAGAATGTGAGTTTCTTTGATTATGGAACTGCTATGTTTTCGTGAAATTCGGGTTAAAGATAAACTGTTGGTTAGTGGTAATGTCATATCATCCTTGATGTTGTTTGGATTTTCATGTGTCTTCTTGTTGGGGATGATATATGATATGTCGATGCATGCCACTTTTGTTGTTATTAAATGAGGCTTCCCACATGAGATAAATGAAGAATTTATTGTGTGTTGGTTTTAAGAATGTATTGATATTTTTTTAAAAAGTGATATGATTATATAGTTAAATTATTTGAATGGGGATTTATGGGAAGTAGGGTAATTAATTTAGGAATTGATTATCAAGTCATGATTTTGACAATGTGTGGCACTTTCAAAATACTGAGAATGTTGAATATTATGACATGTTCGGAATATAAATTGGAAAATGGTAATAATTTATATATTCTTTAATTATAACATGAAAAACGTTAAATGGGTAATTAGTTTATGAACTGTTTAAATATATATGATTTAATTAATTATTTCAGAATTAATTAATTTTCAGGCACTAATTTCAGATTATGAATTGATTATTCATTATAACTATTGTCCAAGTGTACTTTTTGTTGCATATTTTTATTTCATGCCTTCAGTTGTTCTAGATGTAGTTGTTTAGAAATATGATATAATGTGTGATATTATCGCTAAAAATTTGTGCATTGTTCAGCAATATTGACTTGAGAAGTTTATGACTTGCATGTAAATTGTTAATGTCCTTGGAGAATCACTGTTTGAGTATACGGGTAAAGACATGTTAAATAATTTGGATAATTAAATATTTAGTTAATTATTTTTTTGTATTGCTAGGAATAATTAATTTTAAATTAGACTTATTTAAGGTGTGATTTATATTGTTAATTAGTTGTTAAATTAATCAATGGATATGATTTATTAGTTTATTAACTAATTAATGGATGGTTTTTAGGTATTTGACATGGTGTTATACACAATATATTAATAAATATGTATGATTGATGAACGTGTTGTGAGATAGGTACTGATGCTCCAAATACTCATGATAAACTAGACAAGGCATTCTACACCATGTTTTCATGAAAACATTCTTTTATGGAACCTGGACTGATGTTATAAATACCCTTGGGTCATGAGACAAGAATTGACTCTCCAAATACTCACTTGGATGCTAGAATTGATGTTTTACACCCATTAATTAACATTACACTGTGGGAACAATTGGTTGTACATGAAATGAATAAATTGTATAATGAAGATTGTAATGACATAATGATTTGTGAATTGAATATGAGAAAGGGTTCATACATATCAATGAATTGGGTGAATCACTGTTAGTGGATGGAACCATGTGAAAATCGGTATTTATAGTGGAGGGGCTTGGACTTTTTATATGAATGATTAAATAGAATGTTTTTTGATGCGTTATCCAAGCCAAATCTCAATCTTGGGGTCAATGGTTTCATTGTTTATTTAGATAGACGTTAGAGGCATATGTGGTGAGTGAATTATATGGGGGATTTTAGGTATAGGTCGGATCACAAGAATAATGAAATTTATCAACGTTTTAATAAATTATAAATTAAAGTGAATGTTAGATGATTGTTGGGTATATAGAAAAATTTATTATGTTGGTTTTGACACAAGATGAGACATGAAGCTTGTACATGGGTATATAGTTACATCTCACTTCTTTCATTAATTATGCATGATTTCAAACTATTTAAATTATTTATTGAATGTAAAGATATGGGGTGGACACTAGTGGTCTCAGCCTACTACGATTTATATCTCACACCCTACTCAGGCCAAGATTGCATTGGGGTACCAGAGTTGTTTTTATTTCATTTTAGGATTGTTCTGTAAGAAACTTTTAGGGAGATAGGAGAAGTGGACCGAGTGGGATCTCGGGATGCTCAAGATGAAAGCCCGTAGGGGTTAGTAGTATTTTTATGTATTGTAAATGGTGTGTAAATAAGTCTATAAGTTTTATTACTTTCAATTATGTATCCATAACATTTCATTCATTAATCTATTGTATAATTGGTATTGGATACTATTATAAAATGAGTACTATTTTTCTTCCATTGTTTTGTCAATTATGAATTACTTCTTCTACTATTGTTTATTATTTACTCTGATATACTGTTATGAAGCTTTTATAAGTTGGTATAGTCTCCCCAATGACTTTCTGTAGACCCATACTGCAAGTCAACATCCAATTGCGTATAAGGAGACATGCCTGAGGTCATCTGGTGACTGGTCTGGCCACCCGTTCTAGGGTGAGCCTGGTCAGTATGTTACAATATGAATGAATAATGATATGATGATATAAGAAATTTTTATGAATATAATAGTAGAATATTCAAACCCATTAATAACTTGATCACAGAACATGAAAACATGGAATACATATTTAACAAAGGTAAGACTAATCAGAATATATTATCTTGAGCTATGAGATATCAATATTTATCAGAAGATACACTATAATTCCATATGAAGAATAATTAAAATCCATTGGTATCATATACCATTATCATACCATCACTATTAGAAAAACATAAAATTGGAATAACTGTATAGAGGAATTAAAATATAAATCTTCATAAAATATAATCATTAACCAATTCATTCGATTACTATCTTGGTGCATGGATTATAAATGATACATCAAGATCCTCTGGAACTAGCTGGAAGAATCAATAGTATAAGCCATAATTAGATCCCCCGATTCTATCAGATTGAAAAAATCTATATAATTACAATGAACCACAATATGAATAAAATAAAAATACATTTCATTCCATTAAAAAACTAATTTATTTGACCGTAATTGTTTTTATAATTTTAGCAACCTACGGAAAAGGAATGATATTTGTGATAATATATTTTAAACAAACTTAACCAATAAAAAAGATATGTCTTCCATACAAATAATTTAAAATATGATTTATCCATGAAAAAGAAATGGGTTCAATAAAATTATCATAATCAATCCAGGGGATGAATAAAGATGGTATTAATATCATATATACCAAATATATTGTATTAAATGCATGGTTTGATTTCATTTATCTGTGGAAATTATTTTAAACATTCTTTATGAACATCTTTGAGGTAAATAACCATTTCCTATTTAAATTCACATTAAATTGAATATATTTTTTAGGAAATTAATGAAAATATTATATATTTATTTAAAAGTATAAACAGAAATATTATTGATTAAAACATTGGGTTTTTTAATGGTGGTGGATAGTTTAGATTATGCATAATATCTTACAAAAATAAGATTCCTTTAAATTTTTTAGAATGAAATTTCAAATAGTTTGTCATTCAAAAAATTATTGTAATATTAGATTGAATTTTTTTTAAAATACAATAATGGGTAAATTTGATCTTTAAAAATTATCTTATAATTTTATTTAAATAATTTCAGAAAATATTTTAGAGAACATGGATATGTAAAGAGATAGATACTCGGTCTAAAAAATTCAATATTGATATAACTTACAATATAATTTATTGATATTAGTCAAATAAATATTGGAGTATATGGAAATAAAACATGTTAAAAACATTCAAAACTACATTAAAAGAAAATCTTTTTGGTTTATGAAAATAAGACAACATTATTTCTTCTAACTAAACCCTAAAAATTACTAAAATAAAAGATTTTTTCCCATAAAGCCATTTCTATTTTAGTAAAATTTCAATCATAATTAATAATAATTAATAACATAAAATAAAATGGTAAATTCCAGGAAAATAATTATATTCATTATATATCATGTCAATGGTTTAGTAGATTCACCTACTAAATAATGTGTGATGGGTAACATTATAATATCCCACAATGAAGGGAAATTGATACAAGATCCCTTACAACATTGGAAATATCTTGATCAAAACCCTATGAAAAAGAGGAAAAAACAAGGAACCTTATACATATAATTTTCAATTAAATAGAAATAATATAAATATTTGGTATTTCTATAAAATTAATAATAAAATTAACTGGTAAATATTTCAAAAGCCTCACAAAAATATACATTTACTTGAGAAAACTTATACCTCAAGTCTTGACTTTCTGAGATTACGTCAATTATTATATTTATTAATAAATATTTCAATTCATAATAAATTATAGTTAAATAGTTAATGTATAAAATGGAATATATAATTATATAATATGTGGTGTTGATGTTGTGGTTTTTGAGGATGTTCTGTTCATTATTTCAAAGAGGATCGTGAGTGTAAACCATGGTAAAAAGATATCATTATTTCAAAATATTGAGAATAATAATCACAAAATATTTATCATATTCTTACATAAATTATAATTTTAAATATATCATGCATTATTCATATTAGAAATGAACTCTGTAATAGTCATGGAAATGGTAGTTAGTACATACGCATTAGTAACTGTTGAACTCTCTGTAGAATGGTTATTTTAATAATCACAAATCTTAGTTTTATTTATTTCCTTTTAATATCTTGTTCAACTTGTTCTAAATATGTTTAAATCATATCTAAAATTGTTAATCTATGATCAATGTATGGTTATGGTTGACCTGGAAGTATTCTGGATTGAACAGAAACTTTGTAAGAATTCCTCATCTTGACTCACCGATAGTCATTTTCCTGAGTCACTGATGATGAACGGTTACACTGATGATGAACGGTCGCACCGATGATGAATGGTCTCACCGATGATGAACGGTCACACCAATGATGAATGGTCGCACTGATGATGAACGATCGCACTGATGATGAGTGGTCGCACCGATGATGAACAGACACACCGATAGCTAATGAAGATGTAAAGAGATACCGACGATCATGTGTCACCGATACCGACAATCATCTGTCACCGATACCGACGATGCTGAGACGCCGATGCTGAGACACCGATGCTGAGACACCGATGCTGAGACACCAATGCTGAAACACCGATGTTGAGACACTGATGCTGAGACACCGATTCTGATGCTACCGAAACCAATACAGATTCAAAATGTCTGACTGATCACATGACTCACTGATAGTCATGAAAACTGTTTGAATTTCTATAAATTCGTATTTAACTATAACGGACATTTTTTATGATTTTAATGCAATTAATGTTATTTAATGTTGATTGTTGGCATGTCAGGAGAATGTACCTTGTACCTCTAAAATGGTAATCATTCCTACTGCTGGAGCTCGTGGAATAAAAAGAAGATCAAGCTGTAGTAAAGAGACACACAAAAAAATGGATACACAGATATATACAACAGATACGAAGATACAAAAAGAGAGATAATTCTTCCATACACGTACATGAAAAGAAGAACTTGAAGAACATTGATATACATAAAGAACACAAGTTCAAAGAAGAATCTCAAGAGCTATAACGACTACACATACTTGAGTTGAACACCTACATTGGAAGTGAAGGAAGTGAATCACGATACTCTATTTTTCAAGGGAAAAAACAGAGAAGGACTTAAAAGCATTTCTGCTGAATCCAACTAGTCTAGAGCTGCACTGCCAATCACTAGAGCTTTCTACACTCTGATACATTCTCTTTTAGTGATTATTTTACTTACATTTTTGAGCTGTGTGTGTACGCTATATATCTTACACACACACTGACTCATGTGCTGAACTGGAGGATATCAAAATCCTCAAACCACAATTGTTTACTCTTATTTACCAATGAAAACTGTGGAAGAGGTCCCACTGTGTCCTGGTAAATGTTTTTGTTTCCCACAAAGAATTGTGGTAGAGGTCCGTGTGTGTCCTGGAGAGTCGTTCACTGTTCTTAAACCCGATCCAGGGTGTGGATCAATTTATATAAATTGTTAAGAGGACTAAGTCTCGGCTTGAGACTGAACCTCTTGGTTAACTCTGATGTGCAATTTAATTTATGTCTATAAGAAAACTATAAACTTATTCGGCTGCTATTACTTTGAAATACAAAACTATTTTAAAGCTACATTGATAGTTAAATTCACAAGTGTTTATAATTATTGTAAATCAGTAAGTCAGTTTCAAAAGTTAACTTAATCTTTAGATTAGGTCAAATGAGACCTAATCAATATTTGAGAAACTAATTGAACATTTACACTATGTATAGATTCAATTCATTTTAAATTTGTTTTTAAATTGGGGGATTTTAAGAGAAATATTTTTTAATAGAAATTTTTTATTGGAACTCAATTCACCTTCCTCTTGAGTATCCACTCCGACCAACATTAGGTATCAGAGGTTTTGTTTTTTTAATGATTTTTGGAAACACTCTATTTTTCAACTGTGATTCTAGTTGAATCTTTAAATATCTTAAATTTCTATTAGTTATATATTTTATCTCTTTAAATTATCTTCCAAAAATCGAGCTATGAACAATAGACTAGAGAGTGCTGCTACTAAAAGGCCAACTTTCATCAATGGTATAAACTATTCTCAGTGGAAACATAAAATGATAATTCATTTAGAAAGTATGGGTTTTGATATTTGGACTGCTATAGAGTCTCAATATAAAATTCCAGAAACTGCACGAACAACTTGGGATGAACCAACAATGACTGCTTACAATAATAACTGTAAAGCCATGAATTCCTTATACTGTGATTTAGGAGATGAGGAGTTTAATATAATTTCTGCTTGTAAAACTGCTTTTAAAATTTGGGATACTTTGGGTGTTTCTCATGAAAGAACAACTAATGTTAAAGAAATGAGATTGAATACTTATACTATTAAATATGATAATTTGAAAATGAAGACTCATGAACCTATTTCTGATATGTATCTCAGGTTCAATGAGATAGTCAATACAATGAATTCACTCGGAAAGGCTGTTTCAGCAAAGGAACAAATCATGAGAATCTTGAGATGTTTACCAGACCGATGGAGAGGCACATCTGTTTCAATCAGAGAATCTTTTCACATTGGAGATATGCCTATCAAAGAACTTATTGGTAAGCTCATGATGTATGAGGAAGAACTCAAGTTAAATAAAGAGTATGATTATGAACCTAAGAGGAAATCTGTGGCTTTCAAGACTACTGCTTCAAAGAGAAAAGACAAGGAGAAAATAAAAATACCTACTGGGAGTTCAACCAGTGATGATTTTGACTCAGATAGTGATGCTGAAATGTTTCAGATAGCCAGGAGGTTTATGAAATTTTATAGGAAGAATAAATTATTTAAAAAATCAAATTAAAAAGGAATGTATGACAATAAGGGACATTGGAAGAAGTACTAGAAAAATCCAGAGAGAAGAGATGAAGTTGTTTTCTACGAGTGCAAAAGAAAAGGACACATTAAAGCATACTGCCCAAAGTTAAAATTCAAGAAGAAATATGATTACAAAGACAGTAAGTACAAGAAATACATGAAGGCTACTTGGAGTGCATCTGAAGATAGTAAAATTGAATCTGAAATGTCTGATTCTGAGACGAATAATTCCAACATGTGTTTCATGACCAACACATCTGAGGTATCCTCAGATACTCCTATTTTAAACACTTAGTATTCTGGAGATGATGCAGAATCTGATTCTTATTCTGAAAACATTACTAGTGAGGAATTATTTGAATATTTTAATTTTCTGGAAGAGACATGCAATGAACTTAAGGATAAATACAAATCATTGAAGAAACAACATGATCTCACTACTACTATTAAAACCAAACATACTATTGAAGAAGATAAAAATGCTCAACTGTTAAAGGAAAACACTGAACTCAAAATGTCAAATGAAAAACGTAGAAAATACTTAGAGAAGTTTACAAATGGAAAGGATACACAAACTCAAATTCTAGGAAAGAAAGTATCTCCCAAATACAATACTGGAATAGGCTACAAACCTGGATAGAGACAGATTACCATGAATAGATTTATTCATAAATCTAGACAGAATACTGGTAGTTCTAGTTCTGGTTATTCATATCCTTCGACTGGTAATTCACATAGCTATAGTTCAAATAAAGTTTATCTTTCAAAATTTATTGATTCTGTAAATTGTATGAAACCCATAAGACAAATGTGGGTACCATGATCTTTGATTTCTAACCTATCTAGACCCAAGAAGATCTGGGTACCAAAGTCATTTTCCATCTAAATGTTTTTTGTAGGAAACTTGTTTGAAGAGTTCACACAATAAGGTATGGTACTTGGACAGTGGATGTTCGAGACACATGTCTGGAGATTACTCATGCTTGAAGAGTTTAATAAATTTTGATGGAGGCCATGTCACCTTTGGTGATAATTCTAAAGGAAAAAACATCGGCCTAGGCCAAATTGGTAAAACTGATTCAGTTTTAATTTCCAATGTTTTATTTGTTGATGGACTAAAATATAATCTGTTAAGTATCTCTCAATTGTGTGATGATGGTTTTAATGTAAAATTTGAAAATGTTTTTTGTAATGTATTTAATTATAAAATTTTTCTACTCTTTTCTGCTTTAAGAAATTAAAATGTTTATGCAGTTGATTTAAATTCTTTAGCTAAGAAAAATTTCACTTGTCTAAATGCTTTTCATAAAGAGTCTTGGCTTTGGCACAGAAGATTAGAACACTAAAACATACATTCACTTAGAAAACTAACTAGGAAAAACATAGTTAGAGACCTACCTAAACTTGAATTCCTAATTGAAAAAGTTTGTAATCCCTGTCAAAAGGGAAAGTAACCTAATGTTTCTTTTAAATAAAAGAAAGATGTTTCTACATCTCAACCTCTCGAGTTGGTTCACATGGACTTATTCGGACCATCACGTGTTTCTAGTTTAAATGGGAATAACTATGTCTATGTTCTAGTAGATGAATTTTCTAGACATACATGGGTATACTTCTTATCTCACAAAAGTTAATCTTGTTCTTACTTTGTCAAATATACCAAGTCTGTAGAAACCCATAGTGGACTTAAGATTAAAACCCTAAGAAGTGATCATGACCATGAGTTTGAGAATCATGTGTTTGAATCCTACTTCTCACATAATGGCTATAGTCATAACTTTTCTGCTCCTAGGCCTCCTCAGTAGATTGGTGTAGTAGAAAGAAGAAATAGAACCCTTCAAGAAATTGCAAGGACTATGCTTAATGAATATGACCTGCCTATTTAATTTTGGGCTAAAGCTGTCAATATATCTTGTTATATCATTAATAGAGTCTTAAGTAGACTAGTTCTTAAGACGACCCCATATGAGTTGTGGAATAATAGAAAACCTAAAGTTAGTTACTTTAGAGTCTTTGGCTGCATGGTTTTTATTCTCAATACAAAAGATAATCTTGATAAGTTTTCTACTAAGAGTGATGAAGGAATCTTTTTAGGATATTCTTTAACCAGCAAGGCTTATAGAGTTTTCAATAAAAGAACCATGTGTTTGTAAGAATCTATTCACAACAAATTTGATGAAACTGATCCACATGAGCCTAAAACCTGTCATGAAAATCTTGAAGAAGATTTATCTGTTCTGGACCTTAATGAAAAATCTAAAGAACCTGCTATAAATACAACCAGTTCTGAATTTATTCCAGAATATGTACCTATTGAACCTGAACCTAGAGAAGAACCTGAAATTTCTAGTCCTAGCATTACTAGATCAACCAGAATTCTAATGAATCATCCTTTATATATTGTTGTTGGTAATCTTGATAGAGGGACACAGACTAGAGCTTCTCAAAGAAACCAGGTTGAACATCAAGCCTTTCTTTCACAGCAAGAACCTAAAAATGTCAATGATGCTATCAATGATGAATTTTGGTAATGCCTATTCAAGAAGAGTTAAATTAATTTGAAAGAAACAATGTCTGGGAATTAGTTGACAGACCTGAGGACACTTTAACAATAGGCACAAAATGGGAGTTTAGAAACAAAGTTGATGAGTCTGGAAACATATTTAGAAACAAAGCTAGGATAATTTCACAAGTATTTAGTCAAGAAGAAGGTATAGACTATGAGGAAACCTTTTCACCTATATCCAGATTAGAAGCCATTAGGATCATACTTGCGTATGCTGGTCATCTGAATTTCAAGTTATATCAAATGGATGTCAAAAGTGATTTTCTGAATGGGTTTATTGTTGAAGATGTTTTTGTTGAACAACCACCTGGATTTATTAATCCACATTTTCCAAATCAATTTTTTAAACTTTCTAATGATATATATGGCATAAAATAGGCTCCAAGATCTTGGTATGATAATCTTTGTAATTTGATTATTTCAAAAAGTTTTACTAAAGGGATTGCTGATCCAACTCTTTTTATTAAAATAATTTATAAAAATGTTTGAATAGTTCAAATATTTGTTGATGATATTGTTTTTGGATCTTCTAAACCTTCTTTATGTACTGAATTTTCAAACAGTATGCAAAATGAATTTGAGATGAGTTTAATGGGAGAACTTAAATATTTTGATGGATTTCAAGTTTTTCAAAATGAAAATGGTATTATTTTGAATCAAAGTAAATACACAAAGGATCTTCTAAAATGTTTTGGTTTGGATAGTATTAAGGAAAGTGATACTCCTATGAGTACAATCTGTAAATTGGATGTAGATGAAGATGGGAAACCAGGGGATCAAACCAATTACAGAGGTATGATTAGAAGCCTACATTACCTTACAGCTAGTAGAACAAATATTATGTTTAATGTGTGTATGTGGAAAGATTTCAAGCTAACCCGAAAGAATATCATTTACTTGATGTTAAAATAATTTTTAAGTATCAAAAACACACTGTTAACTTAGGCTTGTTTTATCCAAAAATACATTCTTTTGAGATAATCAGTTATTCAGATGCTGACTTTGCTAGTTGCAAGTTAGATAGGAAGCGCACATATGGATCTTTTCATTTATTGGGTCAATCCTTAGTATCTTGGTGTAGAAAGAAACAAAACTCGATTGCATTATCCACTACTAAAGCAGAATACATTACTGCTAGTAGTTTTTGTGCACAAATTCTGTGGATGAAACACACTCTTTTGGACTATGGATATGATTTTAAGCATATTTCAATTAAATGTGATAACAATAGTTCAATTAACATTTCAAAGAACCCTGTGTCTCACTCTAAAACCAGACACATTGATGTCAGACATCACCTTTTGAGAGATGACTACCAAAAAGGTGATATCACTCTTGAGTATATAGGTACTGAACATCAATTAGCCGATATTTTCACCAAGCCCTTAAATTGTGAAAGGTTAAACTCGATTAAATGCGAGTTAGGTATGATAGATCTGTGAAACTGATCTATCAAACCGATCTGTCAAATTGATCTGTCAAACCAATCTATCAAACTGATCTGTCAAACCGATCTGTCATGTTGACTAGTGCTACTGATTATGTCGTACTATTTTTTTGTTTAAAAACGATGCTATTTTACTTAATCGATATTTTATTATCTATAACCCTAAATGATACAAATAATGACACATGGTTATTCCATTCTCTAAAGACTATTGACCTTCCATTTCCCGCCAAACACTGTCCTCTCTTCTCTGTAACCTGAGCCTCTTGAATCCTTCCAACCCTCCTGATTGTCTCAAAACCACAAAATGGCCAAGAAAAAGAGACAGAGCAAGAAATCAGAAGGAACTTCACCTATCAAGCGTGCTCGAGGTGAGTCGAGCATTACGACATAGAGTTCTGTGAACCCAGAGCTAGACGCATGAGAAGTTATAACTGAAAAAGGAAATTTGTTCGGAATGTGTTTTATCGTTCAAGTCCGTTCTCTTGAAAGTTTTGGAAACTCAAGGCTGGAAGGAGTGGTTCGGTAATAATGATAGAGTCTTTTACCCGAAGCTAGTGCACGAGTTCTATTTGAACCTGGATATAGATTTGGATGGAGTAGAGGCTGCAAGATTGTCTTCTATAGTAAAAGGAAAAAAGATTATGTTTTCATCAAAACAATGGGTTGAATGTCTAGGAGTACCTCACAATGGAAGATACGAGGACTATTCTGGTAATATTCCTCCCACACCTGATTACTTTTCTTATGAGTTAGCCTTGTAATTTTTGACCGTGAAGTCTAAATCGCGAAGGATAATTGTTTCTATGTTGTATGGTGAGAATTGAATCTTATTCAAATTTATTCAACATCAGGTATGTCTGAGAAAAGGTGATTTTCCTGCATTAAAGTATCAAGATGTTTTTCTACCTTTTCTTTTGATGAATTGTGAAAATATCAATCTAGGTAGATATTTTTACGAGCATATTGTTGAGATGATAAAACCTTCAAAGAAAGCTACCACTCTGTTTTATTCTAAACAAATTCCTGCCATGCTGAAATTCTTAGGCCATGTGGATGATGGAGATGAGTGTATCTCATCTGTAACCTTTTGTTTCAACAATGTTATTTGTAATACAATGAAAACCAATTGGAACCCATGGAAGAAATCCTGGGTTGCTGTTAAAGAAAAATTATATGCGTCTTTCAATCCTAATTATCATCCAAGGAGACCAAGGGAAGTAAGCGATCCTAGATTAAATCCTGGTGGGGAAGTGATCTATTCGGATGAAGAAGAGGAAGTGGTTTATCCTAAAGAAACTGGTGAATCCAGTAAGAAATGAGCATAAGAAGAAGATGAAGCTAATGAGATTATAAATGCTGAAGAAGTGTATGAATCATCTCCTGATGAGTGGAGTGATCCTGATACTGTTATCTCAAAGAGAAGAAGGATGGAATTTGGTTCAACAACTACTCCTCTCAATTTACCAGGAATTGAACCACTTTAGATGATGAAGAAGAAGGCGAGACTACTTAATCAACTTCTGAGGAGTATGAATCCGGAAGTACAGACAATTCTAATGAGAGATCAGTTAATGGTGATGATGATGAAGGTGGTGATATTGACAAGGGTGATGGTGATGGTGATGGTAGTAGAGGTGAAAGTGAAAGTAATGATGATGATGATGATGCTGAACCTTTAGAAGGTAAATATGTGATCCAAGATGATCCTCAACCCCATCCACTTATCCAGGAGCATTTTCTTGAAGCTGAGAGGACAGAACAATTGGTGAGTGATGAGGATGAGGAAGTCCCTTCTGAAAATTCTGGACGAGCTCAGTTTTCAAAACCTATACACCCTTCATGAAAAGCGGAATGGGAAGAGCATCCAGGTCTTGTTGTTCTAAGATTAGACTACCCAAAGGAAGAGAAAGGTGTAGAATTGGATCTTGTAGGTATAAGTGATTATTTTAAGGCTCAATTCGTTGCTAAGTTTTTTCAAAGAACAAATGTCAGACCAAATCCTTCAGTATCTCAAAGTAGACCTGATCCAGCACTTTCTCAGTCATATTTTGATAATTTCAAGATTGAATTTTTTCAAGCTACTAGGGAGAATGTGAAAAAGTGAGTTATCTCGTATTCCTGATCCTACTCCTTTGACTTTATCTGATGCTGCTATGAATGATTTGGCTCAAAGAGTGGAAAACATTATCAAACCAGACTTGTGAATTTTCAGTGAATCAATTGGAAAACATGTTACCTCTTTTAATCAAACACTTACGGAGTTAGGTAGAAATCTTGTTTCTTTGTCAGGTGAGTTTAGAACAACCATATATGGAATGATGGATGTTTTAAGAAATATGATAGAACATTTAAAGAAATAAAATTTTAGGAAGTTAAAAGATGAGATTACTCAGGTTATTGCTCAGGCTGTCAATGCCTAGGTGACCAAGATCACTGGTCGAGAATTAGATACCTTAAGAGATGTTGTTAGAGAAGAGATGGAGGCTCTTGGGAAGATTTTAGATATATATTCTTTGAAGAAAATGAAAGAGCATAGTGATCATGTGCATAAAATGGTACAGTTGTATTTAGCTGATGCTACAAAAGCTCAAAAGGAGATTAAGGAGAAAGTATATCATTATTTCTCTAAGATCTACACAAATCATGAGTTGAATCATAATTTTAAAGTACTGGTTGAAAATTTGAGACTCCCTCCAGTGACTCAAGCTTTTAAAGCTCAAGTTCAGCATTTAAAAGATTTTACCCCCACTTTAGAAAATTTCATGCCAAATAAGGGTGATTTTGAAAAATCAATGAAGTATGGTGGAGAAGACATTCAGGAATTCATCAACATGATAAAACCCTACCTTCATGTCCAAGAAAAAGCCATTGTTTTTCCTACAGCTAAGACTCTTCAATCATTAGATGTTGCTCTTGGCCAGATGTCTGTTTCTCAATCTCTTTCCAGTAGTAGACCGGCCTTTCAATAGAAACCATCAGAACGACCTTTTTGCAGTAGGTGACCTTGGAACCCATTGTTTTTCCAGCTCGGGTTGTCCTACCTCCTTTATCCATAAGGCAAGTTCAACCTTCTACCCAACAACCTTCTAGACATTTCATTCCTCCTACTACTAAAGGGAATGCTCTGTTGTACCCAGAGAAATAACTGTTACTGTCTTTTTTTTGATAGGGTATTTGTTTTCTAGAACTATTCTCTTTTGTTTGTAATATGTGTACCCTTTGTGGGTATGAAATATTCTTTCTTATCTTTCATTAATATCTTGTTTTTGATAATCTCAAAGGGGGAGAGAAATCAGGGAGAGAAAATATGTGAATCATGCATGCATATGAAAACTCTGGATGCTTCATCTCTAGATGCATCATGTCTGGATGGGTGACCTGAATGCCCATGCTGGCTATTTATCAGATGAATGTATACACAAGGGGAAAATGTTGAAAGAGGAGAATGCCTCAGTTATATATATGTTCTAGTTTCTATTCTATCCATGTTTTATCTTTTGGAATATATTCTTTTTTATAGGTGGAGCATAATTATTGAAATACTGTATTCTCTCTTCATTTAAACCATTGATTTGTGATTATCAAAAAGGGGGAGTTTGTTGAAATCTCTTTGGAATGGTTATTTTAATAATCACAAATCTTAGTTTTATTTATTTCCTTTTAATATCTTGTTAAACTTGTTCTAAATATGTTTAAATCATATCTACAATTGTTTATCTATGATCAATGTATGGTTATGGTTGACATGGATGTATTCTGGATTGAATAGACACTTTGTAAGAATTCCTCATCTTGACTCACCGATAGTCATTTTCCTGAGTCACTGATGATGAACGGTCGCACCGATGATGAACGGTCGTACCGATAGCTACTGAAGATCTAAAGAGATACCGACGATCATGTGTCACTGATACCGACGATCATGTGTCACCAATACCGACGATGCTGAGACACCAATGGTGAGACACCGATGTTGAGACACTGATGCTGAGACACCGATGCTGAGACACCAATGCTGACCCACCGATGTTGAGACACCGATGCTGAGACACCGATGCTGATGCTACCGAAACCAATACAAATTCAAAATGTCTCACCGATCACATGACTCACAGATAGTAATGGAAACAGTTTGAATTTCTATAAATTCATATTTAACTCTAACGATCATTTTTGAAGTTTTTAATGCAATTAATGTTATTTAATGTTTATTGTTGGCATGTCAGGAGACCATACCTCATACCTCTTAAAAGGTAATCATTCCTACGTCCGGAGCTCATGGAATAAAAGGAAGATCGAGCTGTAGTAAAGAGACACACAAAAAAAGGGATACACATAGATATACAATAGATACGAAGATTAAAAAAGAGAGGTAAGTCTTCCATACACGTACATGAAAAGAAGAACTTTAAGAACATTGATATACATCAAGAACACAATGTCAATGAAGAATCTCAAGAGCTATAACGACTACACATACTTGAGCTGAACACCTACACTGGAAGTGAAGGAAGTGAATCACGATACTCTTTTTTTCAAGGGAAAACCAGAGAAGGACTCAGAATCATTTCTATTGAATCCAATGAGTCCAAAGTTGCACCGCAAATCACTAGATCTTTCTACACTCTGAGACATTCTCTCTTAGTGATTATTTTACTTACATTTTTGAGCTGTGTGTGTACCCTATATATCTAACACACACACTAACTCCTGTGCTGAACTTGAGGATATCAAAATCCTCAGACCACAATTGTTTATTCTTTTTTACCCACGACAATTGTGGAAGAGGTACTTGTGTGGCATGGTCATTGTTTTTGTTTCCCACAAAGAACTATGGTAGAGGTCCCTGTGTGGCCTGGACAGTCGTTCACTGTTGTTAACCCCGAACAAGGGTGTTGATAAATTTATATAAATTTTTGAGAGGACTAAGTCTCGGCTTGAGACTGAACCTCTTGGTTAACTCTACTATGCATTTTAATTTAAGTCTATAAGTAAACTATATACTTATTCAGATGCTATTACTTTGAAATACAGAACTATTTTAAAGCTACTTCGATAGTTAAATTCGCAAGTGTTTATGCTTATTGTAAATCAGTAAGTCAGTTTCAAAAGTTAAATTAATCTTCAGATTAAGTCAACTAAGACATAATCTATCATTGAGAAATTTATTGACCATTTACACTCTGTATAGATTCACTACAGTTTAACATTGTTTTTAAATTGGGGGATTTTAAGAGAAATATTTTTTAACAGAAATTTTTTATTGGAACTCAATTCACCCCCCTATTGAGTATCCACTCCGATCAATAGTATCATTTCCATTTATCAATAATCATGTAATTTATTATCTTTCCTTAATGATAATAATAGAATAAATATTATTTTATTTTAATAAATATTATTATATATATCATCAATATGTTCTCGTGATGAAACAATAATCACATCACTTCATAGATGTGGTAGTCCAAACATTCGTATGAATTCCATTATCATTTTAAGGGTTATAATGAACCACATCTTATTGTGTGGTAGTAGTCCTCCATACACAGGAGTGAAATTATTGTATAACCAAAAAAATGAAAAGTTAGAAGGTGTTATTCATGTAACATTTCCTTAACTTTAGAAATGTTACCATTTTCATATATTTTATTTTAAACTATAATTATAAAATTTTGATAGAGGTAATGATTTACAATTAATGACATTATCTCATGAGTAGATATTCCTCCATACACATGAATGATGATTTTATAGACCATTTAATCGAATAGGTTATAGATATATGGAATTATATGAAAATAATAAAATATTTGTATATTTTAGATATTGATGTTATTATATAAGAATAATTGAATAATAATTTATTTATATGTTTGAAGAAATAAAATAAAGATGTATAGTTAATCATGGAACCTCTACTTTAGGAAATGGTAATAGATATGAAGAAAATCCTTGGTATGATTTAATTATGATTTATGTAATGGATCTTGGTTTTGGGGATGTAATTTTGGATGGAATTCAGGTACGTATTTTTTGATACTAGGTATTTTATGGTGTAAAAAATTAGGATAGGTGGTTTCATTTTATACATGTGGAAATAAACCCATATTTAAACTACATAAAATTTCACAAAATAATCCAAAATGGTAATTTTATTTACATTAAAAATGATTGAAAAGGATGATTTACTCAAACCGTCGAAGGATAATATTTGTATATGTCCAAAGAATAGTATTTTATAATTTTTAATGGGACATATTACCTTTATATTTCATGTTCAACCCCTGGTAAAAGCATTTTCCCATAAAACAATGTCATTAATATTTTCTATTTTCATGATTATTAATTGAAAAAACATATGTTTACCATATTAGAAAATATAAAATAATCTTATTCCAATATTTGAATAAATTTTTTCAAATTCAATTCCCATAATTGGAAAATTTAAATTTAAATTTCAACCCACATACGCGATAACAAATCCGGTTCTCGAGAAGTGTTTTTTCTAGAAAAATATTATTTCATATCAACTCTATAATGAAAAATAATCACATTACGAATTAAAATTAATAATTTGTTATTTATAATACATATTATTAATTTAAATAATTATTCATTAGTGGTTTTTATAATTAATTAAAAATATATATTTAATAAACATTAAAAAATTTACAGAAAAATAAAATATTTAAACACAAGAATAAATTATAGTAATATTAAATAGGAAATTAATTCAAAATATTTTTTTTGGTTAAATATAATTAAATTATTCTAATTTTACTTTATATTATATTAAAAAATGTTAATTTTAAATTCCTTAATATAATTATATTAAATAAAAATTTTTGAAAAAATTTATATTTCCCACTATTCAATGAAAAATAAATATTTCTTATAAATCTAAAAATTTCACTTAATGTAATTTTTTATATTCCAAATTTTATTCTTTTTATATTTCATTAAATTAATTTCATTAAATTTCAATAAAAAAATTAATGAGATTTTCTCTATTAAATCAATAAAAACCCTTACTTTGGAAATCATATTCTTTAAGAATAAAATTACCATACATAAAATTAATTGATTGTTAACATGTCATTTAATAATAAATTATATTGTGTAGGGTATATAAATATTTATTTCTAAAATTATTTAATATGATTCATAATAAAAAAATTAATGGAAAATATATTTAATGGTTATATATTTCATAGGTAAGTTATTCTTAGTCTTGTGTTTTATATACAATATAAAACATAGAATTAAAATGGTTTCATGTTCCAAATTCCATTTAGAAGATTAAATTTATTTTTTTAATGAAACATATAATAATTTTAAAGTGGTGATAGATTCTCTTCTATGCTCGTTGGTTCCTATCTTATGCCATATCAAACAAAATTTTCAGCCTTTAAAATAACATGATGTTATAGTGAGTGTTTGATAATCCTATGGTACACCAATTATTAGTTAGATTACGTGATTTCGGGGAGAGAGAATAATACATTCATACAATTATTTTAGTAATTAATATAATCTCATAATATAAAAGTGTATTGAATGGTGAGTGAAAATGATCAGTATGAAATATTTTCTGAACTAATAGTCTTGGGGTGAAATATGATTATGAAATAGATATAAATATAAGTTAAACCAACCCTCTATGATAGCCTTGCTAGAGATATTTTACTAAAAAAATTATTTTCTATTGTATCGTGTCTTGCAATAGCATTTGTCATATGATTATGCAATATTCTCATTTCCAATGAATGATTATCTATTATTCTAAAATATTTTTCCTTATACATTTTGATTGAAAAATCATTATTCCATGATTAATGATTAATGGTTTTTTTCCTATTGGTAATAACATTATTAAGTTATGATCATCTTATAATACCCTTATACATATTCCAACATATTATTCTTGATTGATATATTGTATATTTTCCCATAATAAGAATATAATATGACACTTTATTATATTTCCTCCTTCCCTAGGTTTTGAATAAATGCATTAATTATAAAATGTATGATAAGATATATTTTAATGCAGATCCTTTTAGGATAAATTGATGATATTTTATGAAATATTCATTTTATATATCTATCCACCAAAGAAACAATACCATTAAGTTCATCGGGTGTGTTTTATTCGTAAATCTATTTGTATTCATTTAAAATGATACAATATTTATGTATGTTATGTTGAATGTACATCATTCCAAACACATTATTCAAATTTTTATTCAATATGATAATAGTTTCTCACTTATAAGTTATACAAATAATTTTATTTTCTCACCCTAAATTAAATAAAATTATAATTTGAATTAAAGGAGATTTTTTCCTATGAAATATATTTATTATGATTTAAGGGAAATAAGAATGATAATTGATAGGGGTGTGAGAAAAATGTTTTAATATGACTTAGAATATTAATATTCTTAAAATTTTTTTCAAATATTTTCATTTATAAATTTTTATTAACTATGAAATTATTATAAAATCATCGATGGTAAATTTTGAGTTTCAAATAAACAAGATCTACAATTGAAATCATAAAATAGATTTATTTTTTTGAATATTTTTTTTAATAAAATTCATAATAAAACCATGAATGAAATTGTTCAATAGTAAAGGTAAATAAATTCTTCTAAAATACAAGGACCTTAAAAATAATGAAATTACCATAAGAGGTGGGAATCAATGAATTATATTTTGAATATTAGTGAGTTTAAAATTTTGATAAAAATATTTTATAATCGTAACATTATAAACACTCATTATAATTTAAACAAAGATTAAAATTATTAACGTATGATGAATGTGGTTTTCATGAATGACATTAATGAATTATTATTTTCTATATGTGATCACGAAGAAATAATCATAATAGAATATCCCTTTTTTATAATAAAAAAATAAATAACATTATAAAAAAAATATAATGTTTGATTTTGTTGTTTTGTTATAAAATAACATTCACATATAATATGTGAATTATAACATAATTTGATTTTGGGATTATAAAATTTAAAATATATAATATCAATTTTTAATTTTAATCATGATAGGTATCAAATAATTGAAGTAGGTCGTTATGGATAATAAAAAGTATGTTTTTATCTATACATGTGAACATGTTATCAAATGGAAAATAAAAAATACATGAAATTAAAAATGAATTAATAATTTCATTAAATAACCTATAACATTTTTTGACTTTATATATAAAAATTTACATGGTATTTAATTAATGGTGGAGATTAACGGTTCTAGTGAATTTTAATTTGAATGATATTTTTTAAATTTTAATGACCATTCCAACAATCCCTATAGTTATTTAATACCTATTATAATTAATTTTTAGATATGTTTTAAAAAACTAAAATTAATAAATATTAATATTGATGTTGAAATTATATATCATTATATAATGATAAAATAATAAGTAAAAAAATTACGTATATCATGTGTTAGGTGATTACAAATAGACTAAATATAAAAATATATATAAAATAAAATGATGAATCTATGTTATTATTTTAAATATTTATCATAAGAATGAAATTAAATTTGGTTAAAACAAATATTAAATTGATTGTTAATGATTTGATAGAATAAATATATCTTTATTTAAAGAAGCTTATTTCCAAATAATTCAAAATATTAATGGGTAAAATTAGCTTTAATTAATAAAAGACTACCTTATTTAGTGGGTTGAGGGGGTACTCATTACATGAAATGTTATACGATATGGTATGAAATCCTTTGCATTCCCTAAAAGACCATTTTCAATCTCATAGGAACAATGTATGGTCATTCCCACATCACTCATTCTACATCCTTTGGGTTGTATCATGACATCATCACTGCTAGTCTGTGTCCCCATCTATGTCACCAGTTATATCATAGTCTCTATAATAATATAATGGAAACCTTTCAAACCAAAACATAATTCAGTACCTCCATGATGTTGATTTGAGTAGCAAAGTTCCTCTCATCTATGACAATAATAACATATACGTGCAAGGAATTGTTTCTATTTAGAGATGAGAAATGATTTTTCTATTGATAATGTGTTTTCTATGACATCATTGGGTAAAAATGTTTTTATTTGGAGTAATGAAAGATAATATGTATGTTATTTTTATTCATAAATATATTATATATTGTTAGATTAATTTATATGAAAAACTATTTTCTCTCAAAACTAGTGATTGTAATTTTACGGTTTGTAGATATAATTATACATACCTATTTATTTTTAAAAGTATTTATAATAATTAATAAAAAAATTGAAAAACACACCATTTCAAAAAAAATCATATCCTTTTTTTTATTAAATTAAAAAAACATTTAGAATGGATATCACATTTAATAATTAATAAAACATCTCTCTGTGTGATTAAAATCATGTTTCACTATGAGATTTTTCAACTGATTTAAATTCAATGATGTCATGGTGTATAAAAAATAAAATAATTTCATAATATTTTGAATCATAAAAAATTTATAAATTTCTAAAGAGAGAATATATAATGTATAAATGTTATTACCCCCAAGATATACATTTTGAAAAATTAATAAAATAAACTTTTTAAAGAAAAAATTTAATCTTTCCCCCTCGATTCTTAGGGAATGGTAATTTATTTTATATAATAGTTAATGTCAATACATCGTGGTCTAAAAATCCATACCGTATATTTAAAACAATAATAAAAGTAAAAAATATTATTAAATATGGGGAGATTTTAATATTTTTATTTTAAAATATTACTTTTTCTATTATATACAAATGTTTCTGATAATTTTTTTTAACTATTATAATTAGATTATATATTTTTACACACTTAATTACTATTAATTAAAATATTATAATATTATAAATTGAATAAAAATTCATTAGATAGTGTAATTAAATTTTTTTTAATAACCAACAAATCATAAGGAATTGTTCCGTTATGATGTTTGAGATCATTAGTGGATGGGAATGATTCTATTTACATAATTAAAATAATATTTTAAAAATTTAATTATTTATAATTAGATTATGATTTATAGACTTTTTAAAATAATATTAATTATTGGATATATTGACTAGTTATTTATGAAAATGAATATAATAGAAAATATTGAATTATTATAGAAATTACATTCACCTTTTGAGTATTTTTTATATTTTTTTTTACACTGGTGGATTTAATTGTTTTGCTAAATATAATTTAAATATTTCTCTAAAAACTATTTGATTTATCTAGAATGATACTTCATATAATAAACATGATGGAATTAATAAATAAAATGTAATTCATACGTAAGTGATATTTCATCATTTTAGAGAAACACACTATATTAAAATATATCATTCCTCTTCGATTAATAATTTTTTTACTAAGTTGTATTCATAATATTTTCTAACATGAAATGATATATATATTTATGGTTTGGATTTGTTGTAAATTTTTATAGTAATAATATTCGAGTAATCTTCTATTCTCTCGGGATCATTGATTATAAAAATAGATTACTCTACTTTAGTTATTTAATTATTAAAAAGTTATATTTATAAATATTTAACATTTAACTATAATGAACAGACATATTATAATCCATATCATCAATTGATTCAGAATCCATCTAAACTAAGTCATTTTCCTAATCTCCATGGGTTAGAAACATGTGGTTAGTGAATCAAACAAAATTTTTGGGAATTAGTTCACATCTAAAATCTTATAAACCTTATAATGAACTCTATCCAATAACCAATCATGATTTATCCCTATTATTTATTGTCATTAGATATTAATAAATATTTTTAAAATATAAAAAAAACTAATTATGTCATATATAATTAATAAATATAAATAATTCAATGACAACACACATAAATGAAGTGGGGTACATGTACTTCAAAAAAATAGGAAAAACTATTGATAAGAATGATGTAACTAATACATATACATTTTAAAATAAAAAATATATTAAATTATACACAATCTACCAAAATTTAATCTAATATCACATGAAAATTCAAATTTCATCATTACATGAGAAAACTAATGTATCATAATGACATATGAGTGACATTACCAATATGAACGAATAAATTAATTAAGTTTCTAAACACACGGAACTGTGTATGTAGGGTGTCTTCCATATAATATCAACATAATATAATGACATAAACCATTCCCTATTTAATAAAAACATAAAATGATTTTTTATAACTTATCAATGTACATAGTATCATTGCATTTCATTTTACTATAATAAATAACATTCTTTATGTTATGTTACATTTCTAGAAACATTTTTTCCTTTATAGAAAAATTAACATATTATTATTCTCTCTATATAAAACAATTCATTTGATAAAATGTGATTTAATGAAGCGTAGTGCCTACATCTTGATGAAAATTTATTCACTTTTTATTTGGAGTGGATGTACAAGTATTTAGAAAATAATAATACCTTGGACTATAATTAATCATTCTTGTCAATATTAATTTAAATAAAGAAACATCGAGTTATATCATGACAAAATGTACTCAATCAGTCATCAAATAATTATATGTAAAAAAGAATAAAATTAAGAATATCATATCTCTAATGTGGTAATAAATTTAATAAAAATATCATTGTAAAAATGGACAATAATTCTATAATGTTAAAAACATTAATAAATGGGAAAAAGTAGAATTATTGACTAAATTCAAGATTGTATAATGTTTAAATATGGGTCACTATATTTCATTAGGGTAAATAATTTAGTAATGCACCCATAAAAATCATTAAAATTTAAAAAAATCCCTTCCTTATAATTTGTTTCAAAATTGTTTATCAAACAATTAATAAACTATGCATCCAACACTTAATTTAAATATCTAAAAACATCATTTCATTCCTAAATGATATTTGAAACTATAAAAATAGTATTAATGTTGAAACATATTTAAAAATTACTAATTTTTTAACCAAAAACCCATAAACTCAATGAACTAGGTAATATATCAAATAAATTCTAAATTAAATATCAAAACCCCCCACAAAGGCACAAAGATTTCGACTACCAAATGATTATTTTCCATATTTTTCTATATCTGATTAGTTTGTATCATAATAGATACATCCTATCTAAATTTTGAATTCATCAGTCGATGAAATGCTATGAATATTAAAAATTAATTCCATCATTGAATATTCAGTGTTTGGAACCTATATACAACCAATTCATTAAGTGTGATTAGATGACATTACTTCAATCTAGAATATGTTGAATTTTTAAATAATAATACATCATAACTAATTAGTAATTAATCATGATTGTGGGTATTAATCTACATGAAAATCATTTATTTTTTCCTAGTTATGATGACTGGAACCAAATATTCTTTCCATTATAGTACAAGTTACAAATACTAATGACAAAATACAGATAAAAACATGAATTCATAAAGAAGTGTGTCCTTAATATAATTAAAATCGCATAAGGTTACATTAATTTTGAAAATTAAGACCTATTATAGGTTTCCCCACTATCTAGAATTATCTTTGTGAGAGTAATGTTGATAATAAGAATATAACTATGATCATGCTAAAATTATATCAAAACTCACATTTATAATTGATATTGTTGATAAATTATGAATAAACCATTAAATAACATATACATTTTCCAATAGTATATAACTTATTAAAAATAATAGTATGATAAATAAAAACCTTATAGATAAAAACTCAATCTATATAACCCGACTTTATTTTACAACTAATATTGATATTTGTATATATATGTAATTTAAAAAATATTCAATAAAGATTCAAAATATTTTACATCTCCTATGTAAAATCAGACTTCTCGTATATCATGAACAAGGTCCAAAACAAAACTATAATCTAAATTTAGTTTAGTCTAATTAATTCTTCTATATTTGATAGTAAAACATATTTTTCTGAAGATTACCTAGTTATCCACATAGGAGTTCATATTTTAGTGTTTCCCAAATGTGGTTATAAAAACCATGGAACCTCACATTTAAATAAAATTAGTGGTTGGTTTCTCTCTATAGTATATATGAAAGGTTGTGAGTATTGTATTTCATCTTTATTAAAAACATTCGTAGTCAATATTTCATTATACAAACCACTAGTTTTGATTTATTTGGAATAATTAGACTAAATTGAAGCAATATGTCACACTGTATGATTTCTTATGATATCTTATATGATCATTGAAATTTTGTACATTTCCATAAAATGGAGTATCATAATAAAGTACACTGTCATAAAAATAGTATTGTTTTAAAATCATTAAAACAGTAATTTTTTATTATATCATTATTCACCAACTCTGTCTAAATATTATCCATAATATCCAATTAATCATTATACATAAAGATTATTTATATTCCATTTTGAATACTAATAAATTATATTTTATTTTTGACTCTATACATTTTATGATAGAAAAATTGAATAAAATAAATCATCAAATATTTCAATGTAAATTAAATTTAAGAACGACCATGAATCTTAGACTTCTATCACTATGGTTTGGATCCATGATGTTTTACAATGGATAACATCAATTTTGAGTTTATAAGACTTAAAAATAATAAAAAATTAATTTGAACTTTTTCAGAAACTACATCACATATTTAGCAACAATAGTACAATGAAAACTATATGGATTGAAAATGATAAAACTATGTACATTGTTTCTAGATAAAAATATTTGTGAAACATTTTCTATATAAAGTTTTCAGAATGTTCCATTAATATTAGAATATAATTTTTGAAAATTATAATGAATATTCATTAAGATTATATATATATAATTCCATAATTTACTAACATAATTTTTTTGGGTTATTTTTAACAATATAAAACACACAATCAAAATGTACATCAAAAATAATTTAAAAAATTACTAAATTCACTAAATAGAAGGATAATCATATCAATTTATGAATTATTTCTCACTAAACACCTTCCATATAAAAATTCATTTGAAAAATTAATATATATATATATATCATCAAAAGTAATCCTTTGAATATGATAGATAATAAAATTAATATAATACATTGAATATGTTAATATCACATAGGATATTGAAAAAACAAAACAAAATGATGGGAGAAAAAAAGAATCCAAATTCATGTAAATAATTCATACATCCTTAAAATAAATCTTTTAATGAACATTGTAAACCCATAATTAATACAAACTATACATAAAGAATTCCTAAAATACTATTCAAAATATAGATATTTATCATGAAACTAGGAAATATAATAAAAATATATTGATTGTAAATCAAAAAATTTAATTGAACTTATATATATTTTTTATGATAATATGAGAATTATAATTATTTTACACGATTCTCTTTAATACTAAAAAAATGATTTTTAAAAACTATAATGAATATTTCAACATGAAAAATATATCTCACAAAAATATTATTACATAAAAAACCCAATAAAACCACACAATGACCCATAAACCAAATAATTATAATTATCAGAAAAATATGAATGGATCAAATATGGTAAAACATCAACATCATAATAATTTAATACAATATAATGTGTGGTTACCTAATTTATAAGGACATCTACCGACCATGTAGATATCACTAGAGTGATTTAATAATGAGTTAAATGATCTAATAAATGTTTTTATAACACAAAATGTTTGTATGAATCCTATGATCTATCCTAATTTTAATTCCACTACAACATATTTCACAAAATAAATCATTATGACTTTATAAAATACATTATTATATTATTATTTATCACTATATATATATTTAATTAATGGAAAATCACAATTCAATAAATAATCCAATTAAAACTATTGTAACTAAAGGATCAACATGATAAATAGATTGATCAAAATCGCCTACATCTTACCACTCATCATCCAAAACTATTATCTCCAATGTACTAATTACTCCCAAAAGTAAAAGGTTAAATTGATATAATTTTATAATTTACCATCATAAAAAAACCTGACATATAACTTATGTCAATCCAATATAAGGTATAAATAATTCTATTGATCACCATGAGTCATGGAAAAAACACTTTTACTACAATGTCACGAACCAAATCTGGTCGCCATGAAAACCGGCAGCTGACATAGCCCATGAAAAAGTCAAAATGACATTCCCAATCCCCCAAGGCTGGAAGAATATCATGGGTATCATAAAATGAAGTTTGGGAATGATTTATCCATGTTTATAAATAGTAAGCAACAAACAAACTCAATAAAACAAATCTTGGTTTTTCGACTAAAACTATCTTTTACAAAAATTCTGAACTGAATTATATAATATAAACCAATTTTTAAAGACCAATAAAAAGGTAAAAAACAAATATGGACAGCCCAAGATCCTCCACATGGCAAGAGGCACCACCCTCAAGCCATCTATACAACACCGCATCACAAATGGCCGGTAAACAATTGAACTGTTGGCAGAAAAGTTGAACCCAAACCTACCGCAAAAAAATAACCATGTCTACATAAACCCACATAAGTAGGTAAGGGGTGAGAAAATTCCCATTACGATACGACATGTAAGAGATTCCATTCCATAAACATTCAAAGACAAATAGAACCCAAATTTTAAAAAACATATAATTTCTAGTTACAATTTTTAAAAGTTGAAAATTAAAAAACAAAAATATGTTTTCAAGTGGGATAATTTAAAGAATAAACAGTTTTAAAATAAATTACAATGCTATATAATTTTCCAAAAAAAAATATACCATAAGCTGATGGTGAGTATAAATATCTAATTAGTACTAGCAATAGGAAATAACTCCTAGGAACTAGCTAGCTGTGGGTCCCAGGTACCTCGTATCTAGGTGATAGTAACCATAATAAAAATTCTTTCTCATGAACAAGCCACTAGTATGGAACATAAAAATAACCTATTGGTCCCCAATCATAATCATCATAGTTTATTTAGAGTTTTATGGGTCAATCATTCTATGTGGAACAGAGGCCAAACCCCACGGATTCACTAGCATACTAGTGCATGTCCACCAACTTCGATACCCAGGTTTTACCCTTGTGCTCAACCAAGTTAAACAAGTCAAGAAAAATACTTTGCACATGAAAAGATTATTTAAACATCACAAATTCATCAAAAAACCCACATGTTTACCAGATAAGTAAAAAATTCCACTTTTCATTCAAATTGATTTTAAAATCTGACTCACAACAAAATAGCCCACAACACTTTTCACATTACTTTAACAGATCGACACATCCATTTAAAAAAACTTAAGACCAATCCATGATATTCCAACTCACATAAAATCCCACTCACATGTTACATAATACAATTTTCAAAACCAAAATGCATTTTTCACATCTCACTAACAAAAAACATCTCACATCACATTAACATATCTTACACACATTATTAAATACTTCAAACATTTTTTATAAAACATTTCATATGTTCCACACATCACAAAACATCCCCTTTCACATTTAAAATGTACCATTTCAAAAAAAACACACTCCAAAACAGTTTTCCAATATACTTTCACCTCTTACATAAATCATTAAATCATTCAAATCTTTCATAAAACAATTCTAAAGAGTACAACAAAACATTTCTCATAAAACCAATTTAAAAACCATATTTCAAGGAAAAAAGCACACCAAAAAACTAAAAAAGTGTAATTTTCTTCCCAAGAGAAATTTATACAACCACTTTCATGTGTTATAAAATCACTTTGAATAATACAATGAATGATACAAATGAAAACACCCATTTTCATAAAATGACATCAAGAAGTATAATAATTTTTTAGACACCAAACATATTCCAAAACCCCCTTACAAGGCCAAAATTATAATAATGAATTAACAAAATATAATTTTCATCCCATTTCAAAAACTAATGAATCAATTTCTAATTTTTTAAAACTACCTCAGAAGATACCACATGAGTTAGATTCAAAAACCTCACAACATCAACAAAAATGAAATTATAAAATTAAATTCTTAACTAAATCCCTAAAACATAGTTTTCAAACCACACAAAGCATATGGGGATCATGAAAAACCAATAAACTAATAAATATAACTCATCAATGAATGATTAACCATGCAATCACATTCCTTTTGAGTTGAATCCCTAAAATATTGGTGCGAAAGATCATACACACCACCACCGCCCCACAAGGAAGTGAAGAGAAACCTAAACTCTCAAAGATTACGCCACAAAGACCCCATATCAATCCATATGTTCTAACCATAACATATACACACTTTGGAACATCATGAATTATCAATGAAACGCTAATTAAGTGGAATAAATTAAAGGGAGGAAAACTTACATGATGGAATAGTGGAGAAATTGCCCTAAATCGACCAATATCTGGATTTTAAAATATCTAAAAATTCAATTAGGGTTAGAACAAGGATGAATAGATCATGTAGGAACTAAAATGGGGGAAAAGACTAAGAAATGAGATTGTTAAGAAGGAATGATGTTAGCACTTCAATTCTGGACGATTTGGGAAACCATATAATTTTATACACTAATTCACGATGAACAGGAACTCCAAAGAGGGGGAAAAGAGGATGGATGTGCCTCTTAGTTCAATGTTCATGGGTGAGAATTGGAATAAATGAAAAAACAATAAACATGAATATGTTATTAAATAATCAAAATTCATTTTTAAAACTGGAAATGGCTTTCTGGGAGGGCCCAATCCCTTAAAATAAAACCCCAAATACACCTTGGTTATTGATTTCTAAAGGATTCAAATTAACATGATGGTGTTAATAGGTCAGCGAAGGAAATGTAGGAATTTTAATGGATTATTATTTTTAAAAAATTAAAGAGTTATAAATGAAATAAAATTAATTTTTAAATCTGTAATTGGGATCACGGTTTGGCCCAATTCTTGAAAACTCACCGATTCTTCCATGAAATCTTGGGAAACCCCCAAAACAAAGAATGAAGGGAAAATAAATTAAAAATAACTTTATAATAAGTTATGTATATTAAAATAATCCCAAAAATTAAAATATTCCCCCACATAATGTCACCACAAGGCCAAAGCAAGAACCAAACTAAACTAAGAAACCAAGAGGTACTTCCTTGACAGGGTTCTCCCCCAAGGGCCAAAAAACCTCCTGTGATCAATTATGGAACAAATACTCTAAAAAAACCAATGTTACACCACTTTACATAAACAATAAAAAAAATTCACGCATTATCCCAATGGAAAACTCCACAAACACAATCTAAACAAGGCTAATGAAGTTTACCAAAACAAGCAACAACATCGAACAAGGTTACAATTACCATGATATAACTAAACTGTTTGGCACTCTCCAATCCCAACATTTACCCAAGGAATGTTTAGGTAATTAGATAGCTCCAAACTAAACTACCCTATACCAAGCCAATACCATGGTAACACCTGACTTACTAGTATTAAGAGATAGAAATGGGCTCCCCACCATAAGGGACAACTTAATTTTTTCCCGAGATTGAATCAGGACACTAATAGTGGGAGGCCCGAACGGACTCCCTAGTAAAAGGGGCAGACATCCAATAGACATTTCCAAAATAAAAAACATGAGAACCATACTAGGTCTACCCACTATATGAACTAACCAACTTAACCTACCAGCATAGGCTGGAATTGAAAAACCACAACACTCAATGGGTTTGGATGATTGCACAGTTAGTCCGCACAGTTTGGGAAACTGTGAACTATCCATGTGGATCCTTATACTTCCATGGTTTTATGTGGCACGGTTACAACTCTCCATGTAAAAACCACATGCACATACTGTCTAGAAAAAGTTTGAACCTTTCGCTAAAAACTCAATGGAAAAAAAGGGGGAAGGAAAGACATTAGGTGAAAAACATGTGCACAAGGCCCCCCACCTCTTTCCATAGAATGGGAATAAAATAATAATGAATTTGACACTAGAGGTTTAAAAACTTCCTATAATTCATATTGAGTGTAGGAATTGCACTAGGGTTTAAATCACCTTGGTATTTCCCCTAACAACGTGCTAGATTCTCTCCCAAACCTATGGCTGGAGCTCAAAAATTTAAAGCATCCTCGGCCTCGCAGTTAGGCTTTGTAAACCCGTTTGTTGAACTTCTTCATTCAGTGCCACAAACAACTACACTGTATACGTTGATGAGTTCACCACGACATAACACACTCTAGAACACACATTACTGAAACTTGAAATTTCACTGATATAAGGGATTAGAATATGCACACACATTGTACCTTGTTTCTTTGGGTGAAAAATAATTGAATGGGAGGGCACATATAAACACCTCCCTCTAAGATAGTGGATTTGATGTTTTTCCCAAGGGAGATATACTCCCAACATAATTGTGACCCTCATAGGATTGCACAACCATCACCTTTATAGTCAAATGACCACATGACATCACAAGGCATCACAAAACATGACCATTGTGACTGATAGAAACAATACATGTAAAGGGAACCTATTCCAAGTCCCCAAACAACACACAATTCTCGAAGGTGGCCATAATGGCCTCTAATGACAGGATTTCCAACACTAGTGGTTTAATGTGAAATCCTACTTGAAAGAGACTATGAAGGAACAATAGGTCCTATTAGACACCATCCAAAAACTCATCCACACTAACAACCCCAGACCACTTCCACCATCGACGAATTAGAAAACATAATAATCTAAGGCCTCTTTCATCCGTCAATGGAATGTCCCCCTCTAAAAGAGGATCCACAAATAAAATAATGGAATGGGTGTAGAATTAATCAGTAATGATCGATAAAATATTCCTTCTATTGTTCAACTGGAGGATTTTCCAATGAAAAAACAATATGGGTTTCCATTCAGTTCTGTAATTACAAAATATGAGGCGTACCTTATCCAACGAGAGAACCCAAGGACCCAGCCAAGCTGCTCTATTTGTCAATACATGCATCAAACCAGATCCATACACATGATGGGCACCACCATAAAGGTTTCCCAAAAAATATCTCATAGGATACTACTAATCAGTCCATCTACCGAGCTTACTGCCAAACAAACCCAAAAAACAGTACGAACATGAGGGGTTCTTGGTCTCAAAATATCCCACAACATCATAATTTTACAAAATCACATAATTTAAACAATCCTAAAAAATTCATCGAGACATCATGTTTTTTATTAAAAACATTTCTTTGAAAACTAATGGTTAAGTGGTTAGCGTATCCACCAATGGTACCCCATGGCCCCAATGCATGCATGTTTCTATGCCACACCGAGCACCCTCCTCATATCCATCATGGAACTCATCCAATCATTCCATCAACCATCCATAATCCCATATAACACTATTCATGTGGTTTCTCTTTGAAATGCTAATGTTTAAAACAAAAATTCTTTCCACTTTTCAAAACCAAAACGGTCTTCCAACAAATCCTTTTTCTCAAAACCCCTAACCAGGTGATGAAAATCCAAATTCACATCTTACAAAACATTTCAGAAAGACACAAACATTTCTAAAATAACTCACTTTAATTTTATTCACATCAATTTCAAAACATTTCCTTCCATTAAAACACCATTAAACATTTTATACAACTCTTTTAGAAATAAATTTTTTAAAACAAACTTTAACATAATTCCTAGTTTAAAAAGAGGCCTAAACGTACTATTTTCCTAATTCAAAAATAAAAATTCTGAAATTATAGTTCCACCATTTACAAAATAAATCCCATACCTTTTAATTTGAAAATAATTTCACAATAACCTTATGCTTCAAAAAAACCATGGCATTGTTACTTTAAAACCGAACTTCCATGATTTCAAAACAAAAGGACAAAATACAATGCAAGGGAGAACTAGTTTTAGTGGGTGACATTGAAATATGGATGGAGGCCATATTACCATCACATAACCACCAGAGAGAGTGTTCTAAGGAAATATCCCAATATTCACATGGCTTTCCAGGCCCTGCAAGCTCACTGAGACCATTACCCAACAATCTTTTCATTTACCCTAAAAATCATCCAAAAAACCCCCAAGGAATTAGATAAGTCTGAACTCCCATGGTGAATTGAATCCCATAATGATGTGTGGTGATCATGAACACTACACATTACTAGAATTACATGTCATGAAAATCCTAACTCCATACTATCCTTACTGTTCCCCAAATAATATGACCCAAACAGTTAACATAAACCTACCTGTGATACCATTTTGTCACGAACCAAATCCAGTTGTCATAAAAACTGGCACCTAACCCGGCCCATGACAAGGTCCGAAGTAAATTCCCTATATCCATGGTATAGAAAAAGTGTTGGGGTATCATAAAATAATGTTTTGGAATGATGTAACCATGTTTATAAACATTAAACAACAAAACAATTCAATAAAACCAATCTGGATTGTTCATCTAAAACTCTCTTTTACAAAATATAAGAACTGAATTAAATAAGTTAAAACTATTTTTAAATACAATATATATGGTACATAACCAAATAAGGACATCCCAAGAACCTCCACATAGAAATAGGCATTGCCCTCAAGCCATCACCACAACACTGTATCACGAACGACAGGTAAAAACCAGAATTGTTGGCACAAAAGTTGTACCCAAACCCACGACCAAAAAATAATAAATCCTACTTACACACAAAAGAGTAATTAGGGAGTGATCTAAATCCCATTAGGATACCAACACAATTATATTCCATACGACAAACAGTCAAATACAAAAAACATGCATTTTTTCAAAAACAGGAATTTTCAAGTTACAATTTCTAAAAGATGCAACTTAAAAAATTAGATTTCAAGTGGGATAATTTAAAGAAAAAACACTTTTAAAATAAATTACAATGCAACTGAATTGTACATCCAAATATACCATATGCCGATAGTGAGTATAAAGGATCTAATGAGAACAAGCAATAGGAAATAACACCAAGGCATTAGCTAGATATGGGTCCCAGGTACCTCGTATCTCGGGGAGAGTAACAATCAAAAATATATGTTCTCATGAACGATCCAATAGTATGAAACATACACATAACCTAGTGGTAACCAATCATCATCATCATAATAGTTTATTTATAGTTGTAAGAATAAATCGGGAAAAGTGAAACTGAGGCCAAACCCCAATGATTCACTAGCATACTAGTACATGTCCACCCACCTGGGTACCTGAGTTTTCCCATTGTGATCAAACAAGTTCAACAAGTCATGAAATATAATTTTCACATAAAAATATCATTTCAACATCACAAATTCAATAAAAACCCCACATGAATACCACACAAGTCTAAAAATCCACTATTCATTCAAATTGAATTTGAAATCTGACTTAGAAAAAAATTATCCGCAACACATTTCCCAATTTTTTAACACTTCCACCAATCCATTAACCATTTTTATAAAACCAATAAAAGTTATTCCAACTCACATAAAAGCCCAATCACAGGGTATATAATACCCTTTTAATAACCAAAATCCATTTTAAACATCACACTCTCAGAAAACACCCCCCATCACTTTCACATCTCTTACAGACATTAGTAAATCCTTCAATCATTTTTATAAAACATTTTCAAGGTGGAACACATCCCAAAAGAAACCCTTTCACATTTAAAATGTACCATTTCAAAATATACACACTCCAAAACTGTTTTCCAATATGGTTTCACCTCTTACATAAATCATTAAATCATTCAAATCATTCATAAAACAATTATAAAGAGTATATCCAAACATTTCTCATCAAACCCATTTCAAAACCGTATTTCAATTACAAAAACCACACCAAAACACTACCAAAGTATAATTTTCTTCCCAAGATAAATTTATACAACCACTTTCGATTGTTATAAAATCACCTTGAAAAATACCACGAACAATACAAATGAAAACACCCATTTTCATAAAATCCTCTCAAGAAGTATAATAATGTTTTACACACCAAACCTATTCCAAAAACCCCCATGAAAGGCCCACTTGAAACTAAGGAATTAACAAAATAGAATTTTTATCCCCTTTCAACAACTAATAAATCAATTTCATATTTAATAAAATTACCACAAAAGATGCCACATTTGTTACATTATAAAAGTTCACAAAATCAACAAAAATGAAATTATAAATATAAATGTGTTACTAAATCCCACAAAAATATTTTCACACCACAAACAGCATATGGGGAAGATGTAAAACTAGTAAAATGGAAAGAATAACACATCAAGGAATGGTTAATAATGGAATCACATATCTTTTGTGATGAAACCATCAAATCTTGGTGCAAAACATCACGTGCACCACCGCCGTACCCCAAGTAAGTGAAGAGAAACCTAAAATATCAATATTACACAAAAAAGAAACCATTTAAAACCATAGGTTCGAACTATAACTTCTAAAAACTTTGGAACATCAAGAAATATGGCTGAAACCCTATGGAAGTGGAAGAAATGGAAGGGAGGAACACTTACATGATAGAATCATGGAGAAATATCCCAAAATCCACATGTTTTTGAATTTTAAAATATCCAAATATTCAAAGGAGGTTCGAAAAAGGATGAAGAGATAATTTAGGAACTGTAATGGGGGAAAAGAGTTGGATTTGAGATAGTTAATAAGGAATGAAGTTACGTCTTCAATTCTGGCCGATTTTAGAATCCCAATAATATTTTTCACTAATTTGTGATGAAAAAGTTATCCAAAGAGGGGGGGGAGTGGCTGGGCACGAGGCTTGGTTCAATTTTCTTGGGTGAGACTTGGGATCACCAAAAAATCATTAAAATTTAATAAGTTATTAAATATTTGTAATTCATTTTTAAAACTGGAAACTGGCTTCCAGGGAGGCCCAATCCCTTTAATAAAAACCCTAATACACCTTGGATATGGTTTTCTAAAGGCTCCAAATTATCATAGTGATGTTAATAGGTCAGTTGATTCCATGTAAAAATTTAAAGAGAGGAAAAATGTGGACTAATGAATGAGTTATAAAAGAAACAAAATTTATTTTTAAATATAGAATTGGCATCATGGTTTGGCCCAACTCATGAATACGCACCCATTCTTCCATAAAATCTTGGGAATCATCCAAAACAAAGATTGAATAGAAAATAAATTAAATATACTTTTAAAATAATGTTTATATTTGAATAATAAAAAATTACCATTTGTAAATATTTAAACCATTAAATCCACGAAACCCTATGACATACACTATATAAGAATATTGAATTTGATATCTCTATATTCTATATAAATTAAAAGTAAATAAGTAGTTCAAAAATACTGGGTAACCAAAAATGGGAATAATTAATGAAATTAGAATATTAATTCAACCCTTACTTTTAAAACATTCATTATGTGGGGTGTATGATTTTTAAATATAATTGAGACAAAACATAGGTAAACATAATGTGATTGATCCATAACAATCATAATATAATAAAAAATATCCTAAAAGTTAAGATGAATTTTATATTTGTGAATCGTTTTCACCTTGTTTCATATTTTCCAAAAGGCAGAAAATAATTATTAATAATTAACAAATATAAGATTCAAAATTTATATACCATCCAAATGAAATTAAAAATACATATACACTATGGTTACTGTATTGGGATTGAGCCAATTCCATTTTGATTGTAGATACCCGTAGCCTGACGTACATGGACATTACATTACTTTTGCGGAATACTTAGTACATAACAAAAACACACACACAAGGATCGTAATAGTTTAGTGTCTTTGGAAACTCGGAACGTAATCTTCTAATCGTGGTGAAAGATCTTCAATATCTCCCATAAAGATCTTCCCTTTTTTTTACCTAAAACCTTTATTTATATCCTGGGGAAAAGAAAACATAAAAGGGTGAGCTCAAATGCTCAGTAAGGGTATACAAAAGGAATAAAAATCATATCATATCTTTTTGAAAATCATAACCTGCAAAAGAGATCATAATATCTTAACATGGAACAAATCATAGAAGTGAAAATGAGATCACCATAATCATAACATGAAACTTTAAACTTTGTGGCATGCACACATAATCATGGAAATCATTTCTTGTTAGTCATGACTCATTTCCAAGACTATCTTAGTGGACAAAGTCCCTTTCTGAATCGAGTAATCCTCGTTTCAGTCCTGTTTCACTGAACCGGTATAACCTACCATTCCAGCCATGTCTATCTCATGAGATATGAAATCTTTACCCAATGCATTGGAGGGAGATATAGGTCCCACCCATCTCTTAATGAATCCTTTCTTATGTGTGCCACAAAATCATAAACCATACATCATTTCATAACCCATATAATAAAAATGGGATTCTTAAACAACATGACATCATAAAACAATTCATATAAGATAAAGGAATTCATAAAAATATTTCCATCACAACATAATCAAATCCATGTAATAATAGGGATAAAAACAGAACCCTTTATTATCTTAGATGGAAAATAAGTTTGACAAAACACTTGAAATGAATTCTTGAGAAAAATATCCTTTCTTCTTCAAAATCAATTTCTTTTCACAAAACGTCATGAAATTTTAAAAGAAAGAGATTTTATTGAAAATAGTCATGAAATATTTTGAAGGAATCTTCATGAAAATAAGGCTTTATAAAACCGTAAAAATCCGTTCGTGCCGTATAAGTTAAAAAAAACATTCTTCTTGTACTTTTGTCGGAAAAGTCAAAAAGTACCTCGTACGAAAAACGGCAAAAGATTCCTTTCATATTCTTTACTAAAAACTCACCTAAGGGTAAAATTGGATTTAAACTATTGAAAGTGGATGGAAACAATATTACATATTGAGGGAACATGGATGTGGATGATAAAATACACCCCAGTAAATACTTACGAATAAACAATCTCGGATAAAAATGAGATTGTGATATTTCCCTTACCTTAGGTCCGACTTGCTTTGTAAGTGTCCGAACCTCCTGTATAATGATTTAAATCATGTTATTGACTTATTACAGAATCATATTCATTGTTATGATATCATATATGGTTTACTTATGACATTATATTACCCGTTCTTTTGTAAATTCCATGTTAAAGAAGCGTTTTGGGTAAAATCGTTTCATTTATCGTAGGTGTTTTGACTTGTTGTTATTGACATCATTATTACTTATATCATGATTTACTTACTTCCAGAATATAAAATATGATTTATATATCATATATATTCAGTATATATATATATATAATAGGTAGATAAATAAAATGAAAAACACCGTTCATGGAGACGGTAGTCCGTACGTAGGCATGAACGCTGTTTTCCTTTCCTTATTGTCTTGAAATGGAAGTAAGTAGATGACATATATATGTATATATATACATAAATCCAGTAGCTTTATAATGTCATATATTTCATTATTATTTCTTATATATACATCATAATCATTCTTAAATGGTTAACATGGAGAATGAATCTCATCGCGTCGTGGAGACGGTATTCCGTACGTACGCACGAGCGATGATATCATTTCTATAAATATTGAATTGAATTGGAGTGGATTATACAATATATCAGAATCAATATGATGTTGTAATATCTATGTATAGTTATTCTTTACACCATTATACCCATCCATGTAAGGTGGTGGTGGAAAATAGATTACACCACGGCGTGGAGACGGTATTCCGTACGTACGCACGCGCGGTGATTTCTTTTTCCGTAGGATGGATAGATGGTGAAATAGGTTTGTTTCATACTTATAATAACATATCAGTATATGAGTGATACTGATGTTATTACTTCATAATGAAACAACCTAAGAAGAAGAAGTGGAAGAAGAAATAAAGATGAAAGAATTGGTAACGGTAATTACCTCTTCTTTGAAGTGCCTCTTTGAGACCTCTTCTTAGGGCACTAGAATTGGTATTTGAGGAAGACCAGAACCTCTAGGATGTTTCTAGGGAAGTGGAGAAGAGATTTTGGCAGGGGTTGGCCGAGCTTGAGTGCTCAAATTGGTGTGAGGAGGAGGGGGAGGAGGTGTCCTTTTATAGGGGAGGAGAGGGGCACCTTAGGAATATCTCAAAATATTATTTTATATTAAAGTCAAAATCGGTTTATAATGGTTCCAAAGGGTCTTATTTCGAAGATAATGTGGGGATGGGTCGAAATCCTATCAACCAATAGAATTTAGACATGTTTAGGGTATTATTTTAACCTTATCAATTAGATTTAACTCTAAGTTAAATAATTTAACTTTTACCGTGTCTTTTTGTTTTCTTTCACTATATGGTTAATAAACTTACTCTAACATGCCAAACGAACCCCAAATTGTATATTATTAATACATATATCCTTATCTAAGTCATTTGGCCGAACCTTAGATTTTTAGAAATAAAATAACAATTAATAATATAATATTTGATTTAAAAACTATTTTGTGTCAATTTTGACACTATTTGATATATGATTTTTGTGAAAGTCATAACAGAATTATATGTTCGAAACAAGTTGATTAAATCAACACTAATATATCATAGTAACCTAGAAAATTAGTGGAATTCATAAAAAATCTCAAATTACATTTATTTTGGTGCTTATAACATCAATTATGTCAATATTTCATTAAAAAGATAATTACTGCATCATCGTTGTGTCATAAATAAATTAAATTATTTGATGTCTAAAAATTACAAATAAAATACCATCATGTAGAAAATCTTTTTAGCTTTCTAATGAATATTTACAATCTAATTTATCTTTTGTATAACCCCATATTAAAAATGATTTACTTATTAAACTTTGATTTTAACTATTTTAACCCTTCTTTAAATAAATTAATAATAAATGTCCTAATCTAATCCAAGTGGGCCTAAATGGTCATATTTTATTCCTAAGTTTGTTTTTGGTCGAATTACACTTGTCCAATAGAATTAGGACATGTGTTAGGGTAATATTAATATCATATTTACCCTTAGTTACCCTATTTACTATTAACCGTGGTAAAAAAGGTAAAAAGTTACTATTCACCAAAAAATTATTTTCATCTCATTGAACCACATTTTAGTCCTTGATATTAACCGTGTCTCACGGATTTTCGAAATTCCATTCACAGAAGCGGTAAAATTAAGTTTTATGCAAAATTCAGTTTTTAACCTACCACTTAGTAGTTTCACTATTCATCAAAAATTGATGTTTTTCAGAACAATGCCAAAATTTCATCCCATGCTATATTTCATATTCCGAATTCAAAAATGAAGTCTATTTTACCAAATTCATAACATAAAAGTTGCATTAATTAATTTTATAATTAAATCCCGCTGTTAAAACAAATAGCGTGTTTTTAAGAAACAATATCTATCAAAAGATTGACACTTGTTTATGTCTAGTTTAAATGTGAAACTACATCCAATGACCAACTTTGTATTAAATTGTAAAAATATATTCTAAATATACTTTAAAACCACTCAAATTAATGATTTATCACTATTAATTATTTTGATTAAAAAAGTTGTTTTTAATTATAATTTAGTAATTTTCACTATTCATCAGAATATGAAAGTTATCCGAAAAGTACCAAAATTTCACCTTAGGCTAAATTCGATACTCTGAATCCAAAAATAAAGTTCATTTTGAAAAATAAGATTTACTGGATTTCAAAAAGTGGTTATTACTATTCATAACGGCTAGTTTTAATAATATTTTTATAGCATATCGTTGTTTAGTGAAACTCGGTATTGCGTATTACACACGCTATCGAGGAAGGTCGCGATTGCGTGTAATGCAAGGCAAGTCAAGGATGTGTGTTGTGCAAGCTCCTTTTGGTGTAGCGTACAACACAAGACATTAATAAAATTAAAAAGAATATTTTTTTATAAAATCTTGGGCTGTTACATTCTACCCCCCTTAAAATGAATTTCGCCCTCGAAATTCGTCGGGGTTATAAATGGTTTACTATTTGAACGTTTCTTTAATAGAAACCCACATCGTAAAAGGGAATACCAAAACTCGGCTTTAAAAACTAAAGTATGAAATGTAACGATTACCCAAATAAACTAATCACTGGGTTTCCACATAGGTGAAAATATGGATATGGAAGAGAAATCTAACCATCATGTTCTGATGGAGAGTGGTAGAGAACATGGCTATGGAAAATCCAGTAATTACAAATCCATAAATTTGTGACGATCTAAGGTACCATCTGATTCATCAGGTATAAGATCACTAGGACAACATTTTTGGTTTTCAAGACCATTTCCCTAAAGTTGAAAATTTGAATTAGAATAAATACTTACTTTATTTTGATACAATATCACTGTTGTTCGTGCCTTGAACAATTTCCACTTCATCTCTTAAATAAATGAAGTTGAATTTGTTATTCGTGAAGTGTTAGCAGATCATGTGATAGAATGACGGGTCATTCCATCTGTCTCAAACAAAAGGTAAGTAAAAGTTATTAAATATACATAAGTCATTCTATAGTGAGATTAATCATATATAGTTCCTAAAATGGACTTATACTTCATATATCATACTGCTTAATATAATAAAACTAGTTTCTACTAAACAGGGACTTCCTGTAGGTCAGTGGTAGGCGATAAAGGCCAGTCGCACTTCGGTTGTGGGTTCGATTCCTACAGCCTTGTCCGAAGCGATGGGCTGTCGCCCGTCCTGCAGGTTGTCCTTTTTCTAAAACTATATTACTATAACATCCCATCAATAATATCGAAAAAAACTTCTATCCTTAAACAATACTAACTTATATCCAACATAAACCATTCCAATCTTTAGGCTTATCCATAATACTGCCGTCCACTCTCAGAGATTTAATACCATCATTGATCCCTATATATTATAAGATATGTTTTGTTGGTCACATTCCAAACATTCAAAGTCCTTAATCATGTATTCTCTTGAATAACTTAGTGAAAACATGAATGCAGTTAAAAGTTAACACCTTCCACATACCAAAATCCTCAAAATTCTATATACTCAAACCATGATATCACTTAGTCCTTATATCAATCATGAGCTCATGAATACTATCAAACATTTAATTTTCTCCTTATCCCTTCATTATGCGCATATAATCTACATTCCAAAAATATCTGAATAACCTTTCATGGATACTGGTAACATTAATCATATACTTTCAAAACACAAGGAAAGACAACAGTGTAACAATCCATAGATGTCTCTTTATTCCAAAATTACACATGATAAACATGTAATCATGCCACTACATTCTCAAACCATTGACCGAGCTTCAAAAATTCTTTCATCTCACATATCATTTGTAGTCTCTTCATCATCATCCACATAAATACTACCCATATGACCATACTGATTCTTTTCATGAGTCTTTCCCTTAGGGCATTTGTTTTCATAATGCCCATACATTCCACATTTAAAACACTTAACCATTTTTGATGTCATAGCAATACCATTATCTTCATCCCTGGTGTTAACTGAACCTTTTCCTTTGCACTTACTGGCTTTGTGTCCTTCTTTTCCACACCCAAAGCATCTTCCAGTTCCTTTGAAACATTCTCCTTGATGCCTCTTCCCACATGATTTACATAGGGGAAATTGAACTTTCTTTCCTCTATGATCATCATGGAACTCCATCTTTCTCTTATTAGTCGAGTCAGGAAACTTACCAAATTTTACTTTATTGATCATGTTGTGAGATTGCTGATTCGGCATAATAATGATGTTTGGACATCCAAATCCCATTTCATTTGGTTGCTCATGAATAATATCATTCCATTGTCCATCATATCCTCCATTATTGTGAATCATCTTGTTTCCAGCCATTTTCTAAAACCCAAACAGAATAGTGTTAGATGCAAAAATCGTAATAAAGGGGGAGTAACTTAAATATCTATCATCTTTGGTTTAATCTAATATCGTTACCATAGTTCTAGAACTATATCCTATACGTATACTTATCCATAGGGGCATCCCTAGACATACCTTAGAAATATCTCTAGGGATCTTACTAACGTTTTCGCATCCTAGTTTCCAAAGGTTGACTAAACCTTTCCTCTGATACCAACTGTAGAGACCCGTAGCCTGACGTACATGGACATTACATTACTTTTGCGGAATACTTAGTACATAACAAAAACACACACACAAGGATCGTAATAGTTTAGTGTCTTTGGAAACTCGGAACGTAATCTTCTAATCGTGGTGAAAGATCTTCAATATCTCCCATAAAGATCTTCCCTTTTTTTTACCTAAAACCTTTATTTATATCCTGGGGAAAAGAAAACATAAAAGGGTGAGCTCAAATGCTCAGTAAGGGTATACAAAAGGAATAAAAATCATATCATATCTTTTTGAAAATCATAACCTGCAAAAGAGATCATAATATCTTAACATGGAACAAATCATAGAAGTGAAAATGAGATCACCATAATCATAACATGAAACTTTAAACTTTGTGGCATGCACACATAATCATGGAAATCATTTCTTGTTAGTCATGACTCATTTCCAAGACTATCTTAGTGGACAAAGTCCCTTTCTGAATCGAGTAATCCTCGTTTCAGTCCTGTTTCACTGAACCGGTATAACCTACCATTCCAGCCATGTCTATCTCATGAGATATGAAATCTTTACCCAATGCATTGGAGGGAGATATAGGTCCCACCCATCTCTTAATGAATCCTTTCTTATGTGTGCCACAAAATCATAAACCATACATCATTTCATAACCCATATAATAAAAATGGGATTCTTAAACAACATGACATCATAAAACAATTCATATAAGATAAAGGAATTCATAAAAATATTTCCATCACAACATAATCAAATCCATGTAATAATAGGGATAAAAACAGAACCCTTTATTATCTTAGATGGAAAATAAGTTTGACAAAACACTTGAAATGAATTCTTGAGAAAAATATCCTTTCTTCTTCAAAATCAATTTCTTTTCACAAAACGTCATGAAATTTTAAAAGAAAGAGATTTTATTGAAAATAGTCATGAAATATTTTGAAGGAATCTTCATGAAAATAAGGCTTTATAAAACCGTAAAAATCCGTTCGTGCCGTATAAGTTAAAAAAACATTCTTCTTGTACTTTTGTCGGAAAAGTCAAAAAGTACCTCGTACGAAAAACGGCAAAAGATTCCTTTCATATTCTTTACTAAAAACTCACCTAAGGGTAAAATTGGATTTAAACTATTGCAAGTGGATGGAAACAATATTACATATTGAGGGAACATGGATGTGGATGATAAAATACACCCCAGTAAATACTTACGAATAAACAATCTCGGATAAAAATGAGATTGTGATATTTCCCTTACCTTAGGTCCGACTTGCTTTGTAAGTGTCCGAACCTCCTGTATAATGATTTAAATCATGTTATTGACTTACTACAGAATCATATTCATTGTTATGATATCATATATGGTTTACTTATGACATTATATTACCCGTTCTTTTGTAAATTCCATGTTAAAGAAGCGTTTTGGGTAAAATCGTTTCATTTATCGTAGGTGTTTTGACTTGTTGTTATTGACATCATTATTACTTATATCATGATTTACTTACTTCCAGAATATAAAATATGATTTATATATCATATATATTCAGTATATATATATATATAATAGGTAGATAAATAAAATGAAAAACACCGTTCATGGAGACGGTAGTCCGTACGTAGGCATGAACGCTGTTTTCCTTTCCTTATTGTCTTGAAATGGAAGTAAGTAGATGACATACATATGTATATATATACATAAATCCAGTAGCTTTATAATGTCATATATTTCATTATTATTTCTTATATATACATCATAATCATTCTTAAATGGTTAACATGGAGAATGAATCTCATCGCGTCGTGGAGACGGTATTCCGTACGTACGCACGAGCGATGATATCATTTCTATAAATATTGAATTGAATTGGAGTGGATTATACAATATATCAGAATAAATATGATGTTGTAATATCTATGTATAGTTATTCTTTACACCATTATACCCATCCATGTAAGGTGGTGGTGGAAAATAGATTACACCACGGCGTGGAGACGGTATTCCGTACGTACGCACGCGCGGTGAATTCTTTTTCCGTGGGATGGATAGATGGTGAAATAGGTTTGTTTCATACTTATAATAACATATCAGTATATGAGTGATACTGATGTTATTACTTCATAATGAAACAACCTAAGAAGAAGAAGTGGAAGAAGAAATAAAGATGAAAGAATTGGTAACGGTAATTACCTCTTCTTTGAAGTGCCTCTTTGAGACCTCTTCTTAGGGCACTAGAATTGGTATTTGAGGAAGACCAGAACCTCTAGGATGTTTCTAGGGAAGTGTAGAAGAGATTTTGGCAGGGGTTGGCCGAGCTTGAGTGCTCAAATTGGTGTGAGGAGGAGGGGGAGGAGGTGTCCTTTTATAGGGGAGGAGAGGGGCACCTTAGGAATATCTCAAAATATTATTTTATATTAAAGTCAAAATCGGTTTATAATGGTTCCAAAGGGTCTTATTTCGAAGATAATGTGGGGATGGGTAGAAATCCTATCAACCAATAGAATTTAGACATGTTTAGGGTATTATTTTAACCTTATCAATTAGATTTAACTCTAAGTTAAATAATTTAACTTTTACCGTGTCTTTTTGTTTTCTTTCACTATATGGTTAATAAACTTACTCTAACATGCCAAACGAACCCCAAATTGTATATTATTAATACATATATCCTTATCTAAGTCATTTGGCCGAACCTTAGATTTTTAGAAATAAAATAACAATTAATAATATAATATTTGATTTAAAAACTATTTTGTGTCAATTTTGACACTATTTGATATATGATTTTTGTGAAAGTCATAACAGAATTATATGTTCGAAACAAGTTGATTAAATCAACACTAATATATCATAGTAACCTAGAAAATTAGTGTAATTCATAAAAAATCTCAAATTACATTTATTTTGGTGCTTATAACATCAATTATGTCAATATTTCATTAAAAAGATAATTACTGCATCATCGTTGTGTCATAAATAAATTAAATTATTTAATGTCTAAAAATTACAAATAAAATACCATCATGTAGAAAATCTTTTTAGCTTTCTAATGAATATTTACAATCTAATTTATCTTATGTATAACCCCATATTAAAAATGATTTACTTATTAAACTTTGATTTTAACTATTTTAACCCTTCTTTAAATAAATTAATAATAAATGTCCTAATCTAATCCAAGTGGGCCTAAATGGTCATATTTTATTCCTAAGTTTGTTTTTGGTCGAATTACACTTGTCCAATAGAATTAGGACATGTGTTAGGGTAATATTAATATCATATTTACCCTTAGTTACCCTATTTACTATTAACCGTGGTAAAAAAGGTAAAAAGTTACTATTCACCAAAAAATTATTTTCATCTCATTGAACCACATTTTAGTCCTTGATATTAACCGTGTCTCTCGGATTTTCGAAATTCCATTCACAGAAGCGGTAAAATTAAGTTTTATGCAAAATTCAGTTTTTAACCTACCACTTAGTAGTTTCACTATTCATCAAAAATTGATGTTTTTCAGAACAATGCCAAAATTTCATCCCATGCTATATTTCATATTCCGAATTCAAAAATGAAGTCTATTTTACCAAATTCATAACATAAAAGTTGCATTAATTAATTTTATAATTAAATCCCGCTGTTAAAACAAATAGCGTGTTTTTAAGAAACAATATCTATCAAAAGATTGACACTTGTTTATGTCTAGTTTAAATGTGAAACTACATCCAATGACCAACTTTGTATTAAATTGTAAAAATATATTCTAAATATACTTTAAAACCACTCAAATTAATGATTTATCACTATTAATTATTTCGATTAAAAAAGTTGTTTTTAATTATAATTTAGTAATTTTCACTATTCATCAGAATATGAAAGTTATCCGAAAAGTACCAAAATTTCACATTAGGCTAAATTCGATACTCCGAATCCAAAAATAAAGTTCATTTTGAAAAATAAGATTTACTGGATTTCAAAAAGTGGTTATTACTATTCATAACGGCTAGTTTTAATAATATTTTTATAGCATATCGTTGTTTAGTGAAACTCGGTATTGCGTATTACACACGCTATCGAGGAAGGTCGCGATTGCGTGTAATGCAAGGCAAGTCAAGGATGTGTGTTGTGCAAGCTCCTTTTGGTGTAGCGTACAACACAAGACATTAATAAAATTAAAAAGAATATTTTTTTATAAAATCTTGGGCTGTTACATTGATAACCCTAATATGCCATATAATGTTTCTAATAATAAAATAAAAAATAATATTTTAATGTAATTTATAGAAAATATTTTAGATTATATTAGAATTTTTCAATTGAAATATATATTTTTATTGACATTTTAGTTTTTTATAAACCACTGAAATTTATAAAATACTAAAATTATCCACAAATTTTCGTTATAAATTCAAAATGTTTATATAATAATATTTACAAGGTGTTATAGAAACACATACTCAATAAAATTTATATCCTCATTTATCTGGATTTAAAGAAGTTTTATTTTGAAAAATAATTATTACACTTCTCTAGAAATGATGAAATTTGTAATAAATACATAAATAAAATGATGAAATTTAATATGAAATATAACAGAACATTATATAATCATTAATGAATCAAATAAGTATAAGTATAAAATATTATAATAAAAAACATAATATATGATCCAATATTACCAATTAGAATTAATATATGAATATACGAAAGGGTCATAAATAAATAAAAAATTCTTTCATATTTTAGAAAAATATAAAAAGGACTCATGAGACTCTATATAAAGAATTGACGATAAAATAAAAGGAATAACTAGGTTCAACGAACATCACCGCATTTTTTTATTTTTTAAAATTATATATGACATATAATCACAAGAATTGATTTGATTAACATGTAATTACAATAATGAAATCATAATTACTATATACTATTTGTTTAAAATTATAAACTTTTTTGCATAATCCTCACAATTTTAGAAATATCTAATAAAGGGTTCCCATGATCATTGAAAATTATTGTTATCAATTAATCATCGTATCAAATATAATATTAATATAATTAAATAAAATAAACCCACATAATACAATAATTCATTGGTTGATAAAACATATCATCTACTTTAATTTTCATTGTTAAAAAATTGAAATATTGTGATTTAAAAAACAAAAAATATCAATAAAATATATACAATAGTCTAATTTTTTCATAAATACAATGAAATAGTTTTATATAATTCCAAATAAATTTTTATGTTTTATAATTCATTTAAAACCATAAAATGAATCAGGAATGAAATTAAATCTTGATTTAAAACATCATTTAAAATTTACATTAAAAGAACATGGAATATAATAGTCACATCAATATCGTGATTCTATAAACCATAATATTATCAAAATTACCTACATAATTTAAACAAAACACACCATTATTCAAAATAATAAAAAATAATAATAAATGTGTATACATGGAATTCCATTTATTGGTTGTAGAATCTTTTACTTTTGTTTTTTATTTGTGGAAACGATTTTATTTATATTTTTAGACTAGTGGGGTGATTTAAAATAAACATGAAATGGAAATACAAATTAATTATGAAATTCCACTATTATTTCAAATTATATAATTGAAAATATTGATGTTATTTTCTTTGAAAACATATATACCTTATATATGATTTTTTTTACAAGAAAATAAGTTTTAAATGAAAATCACCCAGATAAATTAAAAAGAATATATGTTGGATTGAAATTCCTTCATACAAAATTTGTATGACAACAAATTTCAAATACGGTCATCCCAGGAATGGATAATAATGCTTCAAAACATACATGTAAAAATTATCATAGTTTTGATAGGTCCAAACAGTGGGATATGAAAAAAAATTTATTTATATGGAAGAGAAGGAATAATTTTAGTGTATATAAAGAAAAAAGGATACAAAGAGAGAAAAATGTTATATCATTGATAATCCTCCTAAAAATCATAGTTAAATACCATGAAACCTGAAAAAATGTATAATAAGTAAAAATGGAAGCTCTTTAATAATCATTGAATGAGTGGGGGAAGATAAATTTAGTAAAAGACTTATAATTATAACAAAAAATAGAAAAATATCCAATTTTTAGTTAAATGAGTGGCTTTGTACTACATTTACCAAAACATGTAAAATCCATTGAATGAGGACTATATTCCAACTACGATAATGTGCACATTTATCCAATATGGTTTATAATTCTTTTATGAAATCTCAAGGATATGTAATTTATTTTTTAAATATTATTTTTATAACCCATATTATAGTAAATATGAAATGAATAGTTAATAAAATAAAATTATATAAAATTTGACATATGGGATGTCACGTTTTCCCATTCAATGGGTAGTTATTTGGATTGTGTGCATATGATGTAGAGATATATCAATTTTTATCCTAGTGATTTACATGATCTAAATTTATCAATGTATTTGTTATCTATTTTTCAATATAAAATGCTTTAACATTTCAACATGATATCAAAAATTTAAGATTTATGGTCCTCTCACTATCAATGTGGAATTCAAGACAATAATGATATCATTAATTGTTATATGAATTAACTCAATTGCACATACATTGTTTTGATAAACAATGTATTTTAAAATTTCCACTATTTATGTCTGATAGTTGCATCTACGATATGTGACGCCACCTCTAATATCACATTATAGAATAATTTAAATGGGTTTTTAAATTTCATCTTCTAATATGACCATTTATAAATATATAATTTCATTATTGACCCCCAAGAGGAGATCAAATAATGTATAGTGGTAAAAAACTATAATTTTCTATATTATGAAACATTTTAATTCAATCCTTTACATTTAAATTTTTATGTATTTTAATCTATTTCAATATCATTTTCAATATATCATATCACGAAATGTGTCACTTCTATCATTAAAGTATTGGTGAAATATTGTAAAGAGTTGTTCCTTATGTTAAATATATGTGATGATTTTTATTATGTTATAAAATATTATTGATTATTTTTTATTTTCATGATATAATTTATCCTTTTTGTTATCATCTGTTCCAAATTTTTTATTAATTCATTTATACACCCCATCTATCAGTGTAAATATTTTCAATGTATGATCATAAAAAACCATGCAGTACCCACCAAAAATCCCAGGGTAAGAGGAAGTGGGAAATAAATAAGGATAAAATTACATTAGGAATAATATTCCATTAAATTTTTTTATTTTTTCATTATACATATAAATCCACATTCCTTATTATATACTTTGAAAAGAAATATTTTCTTTTCACTATTTCTGTTTAATCACCAGGATTGCACAATATTATTTTATAGCAGTTTATATTTTTATTCTAATATGGATTTTTTAAGCTGACACACCCCTCCTTCAATCGCTGATGAATTTCTTTCACATGAGATATTTGACTCCCACCTCTTCTGAAATCTGAAGACCGATACATGTGGACCCACTACTAAAAATCACAAAAGAATGTTGAATGATGGAGATCCAACACCTCCATTATCTGGGAGACGCAATGGTGTCTCCTTCCTGGATGCACTTAAATGAACAGATCTCATCAATGATCTATAACCAACGAGACATCCCCTTCTCAAGAGGGAGGATGATGGAGGTTTCATAGTTGAATCATATCTAGAGGCACTTCATTAATGTGAGATGCTTTGCAAATACTCCCTCATGCGCCACATCTACTACGTGAATGTGACCGCCCTTAGACTATAATAATTTTTAAACCTACAATTGTTCACTTTTGGGGCATATCTAACTAGAAACTTGTTCCCATAGGTTGTGGATATTTTAAAATCTTATTCAGTTCTCAATCTGAGCTTATAAAGTATGGGATATCAGTATTCTCCATTTAGAACCTGGTATACTTAGGATTTTAGAATGGAACTATGCAATAAATCCTTACACTCATAAGAACACAATGGCCCAAATATGGGTCAGATTACATGGAGTAAATTGGTACTTTTGGCTTCCTATAATTCTTAATGACATTGTGTCCGGTATTGGATTACAACTGAAAATTGATCAAAGAACACTAAATGGTGATTTGGTCTTATATTCTAGGGTAATCGTTGACATTAACCTTGCTAAATCTCCCCTTAATTCTATAATATTCTCTACTAAAGAATATAAAATAGAAATTAGGATCGATTATGGAAAAAAACCATTCTATGAAATTTTCAAACTTATTAGCCACAAAATCGAAAATTTCAAGGCGATTATGAAACAAGTTGTACAACCTATAGAAAATGAATGGAAAAAAATAAAAAATAAAATAGGAAATCCCACAAACACTGACATCCCTAAATGTTCCAAACGAAAGAATGAGGTATGGGTGAAGAAATCCACTAAATAAAAATCTGGAACTTCCTGGGCTGATCATGTAGAAAAGGATGATTGTAACCTCCTTAATGATCTTGAATCCACTGTTATGGAAGTTATTTAAAATCAGTAGGAAAAGGAACATATAATGAATGAATTAGGTAAGTTATCTATGCCCAATAATATTACAATATCCAATGATCATTGTTCAAGTAATGTTTCCCTAGGAACAAGCAACATATTTAAGGAAAAGGGAAAAGATATTGGGCACTCTGCATGTATTCTAGTTATAGGTATAGTCTCATAACAGGAGTCAACAAACTGTAACCACATTCCACCATCTCTGGGTTTGCCAACACTACATCCACTGGAAGGTTGTCACCCAAAACATGCTGGAAATCTCTCTGAGCCCAAACATCTTTTTGTCAAGGGAACAAATTCATTTGATCCGGGACATCAACCTGAAATGAAACCAGGTACATCATCCCATGGAACTGATCCATCTCCTTCAGGTACAAACTCTGACATTAATTCAGTAGGTATAAATTTTAATGCCAATGTTGGGACTGAACCCTATGCAAGTTGTTATGCTAACCTAGTTAGCTCTTTACCTGAGACCAAGCAGGTTTTAGAAACTGCACCTGAGAAGAATAAATTCTATCTAAAACCTAACTCAGATTTGGACAATGGTATGTCAATTTATTGTGTTGTACAATCAATTGGAATAGATAATGTCCACTATAAGAGGATCTCCCATAATGAAATTCTAGACCACTCTATGGAATATACTATCCTGAGTATGCAGATAAATGCAGAGGGTTCCCCTTATAATCTGAAGGACTCTTCGATACTGGATTCTGGGCAGCAACATGGAAGGAACTCAAGTACATCAACTCATTGCCATACCTCAAATGTTCCAGGTACACAATCCATGTATTCTATCAATAAAGAAGTTGATATATCTTATGACAGTAATAAGGATGAAAATGCTGTGAGCTTGAATACTCAACATGAGGATAAAAATTATAACAATAGCACTATAAATTCTATAGATTTACATGATAATGATTACTGTAAAACAGATAGCACAAAGATCCCCTACCTGTACAAGTAGCCAGGATATGACCAGGAGCCCATCTAACTCTAAACAAACTAGAAGATCTACTAGACATAAGGGCTCGGGAAACAAAAAAAAATGTAGTTATAACTCCAAACCTAGGTATAAATGAAGATACTCTTGTGGAACTGTCAGGGAATTTGCACCTCTGACACAATTTCTGTCCAAAAAAGAATTATTACCACTCACTCTCCCATTTTGTTTGCTATTGTTGAACCTAAAATTAGTTTCTCTTCCAAGTTCCACCACATGTGTCAATATGTTTATACCTTCATTGGTGCTAAAAAAATCATCCATGGTAGATTCTAATTGGGTCTTCTCACACTTATCCATTTAAAATATCAATATCATTGAGATATCCGATCAAGTCCTCACTTGTTAATTTGTCCTTGAGAATACTCATACTATTTGTTCTTTTTTTATGCCTAGACTGGATATAAAGATAGAAGACCTCTTTGGTATGAACTCTATAACAACGAATACTTTACATACATTGTTATTACATCATAATCAAATCATACATGTTATAAGATATAATAAAGCCATGATAGGATCGTATAGGTATAGTGTCTTTAGAAGCATGAAAAAATAAACAACTAGTTCATAAAGCATCTACATTGTCTCCTGTTTATTTCATCATATCTAGAGTTCCTTTTAGCATATCCTACTTAATACCCTTCTTCCTAACCTGGGGTAAGGAAAACATACAAAATGGTGATCTCAATTGCTCAGTAAGCATAAAAAAGAAAATATCAATCATATCATATTCATAAGAAGATAACATTTTGAAAATATTAACCTACAAAAGAGATCCTAATATCATAACATGGGATAAATCATAGTAGTGAAATGTAATCCAAATAATCATAACATAAATCATGAAACACTGTTTCATACACCCATAATCATAGAAAATCATTTTATATAAGTCAATACTCATTTCCAAGACTATCTAGCGAACGATGTCCATTTATGAAACGAGTTCACTCCTCGTTTCAGTCCTGTATCACTGAACCAGATTAACTTTCCATTCCATCCATGTCTATCTCACGAGATATAAATCTTTACAAAATACATTGAAGGGAGATATAGGTCCCACCCATCTCATAATGAAACTATTCTTATGTGTTCCAAAAAATCATATTTCATATTTCATAGTATAACTCATGTAATAAAAATGGAATTCTTAAACATCATGCCATCATATCATAATCCATATAAGATAAAAGGGATTTATAAAAATAATTCCATCATAACATAATCAAATAAATGTAAAAATATTGATAGATACATAACACTATATTATCTTATATGGAAAATAATTTTGATAAAACACTCGAAATCCATTCTTGAGGAAAATATCTTTTCTACTTCAAATACATTTTTCCTTTCATAACATGTCATACAATTTTAAACTAAAATATGTTAATTAAAAATAAACTTGAAAAATTGTAAATAATTCTTCATGGAAATAATGTTATATGAAATCATAAAAATCCATCCATGCCGTATAAATTAAAAATACATTCTTCTCGTACTTTGGCTGGAAAAGTCAAAAAGTATCTCGTATTGAAAATGATGAAAGATTCCTTTCATATCTTTTACGAAATATTCAACAATAAATAAAATTGTATTTAGAAAACTTTATTAGGATAGAAATAATATTACACATTTAGGAAACATGGATGTGGAAGATAAATATTCCCCAACAAATTCTGAAGTATAAGCAATCTTGGATAAAAATGAGATTGTGAGATTTCCAATAACCATAGGTCTGATATGCTTTGTACGTGTCCGAACCTCCTATATAATGATTTAAATAACGTCATTGACTTATTCCAGAATCATACTCATAGTTAATATGTCATATATGTTCATATTCTTATCCTCTTATTAGTAATATTTCAATGCTACTTGTTATTTGGGTGTTCATTTCTATATGTTATTATGCGTGTTTCTTCGAATAAATTCTTATTCATCTTTTTAGGTTATAGATACAAAATTTACATAATATTATTAGTATAATATATATCATATTTATTCATTCAATTCGTTTATATGATCATGGTTTGATGAAGATCATGTAGAACGAATCACATCGCATCGTGGAGACGGTAAACCGTACGTACGAACGAGCTAAGATATCATTCCCATAATTATTGAATGGTCTTGGAGTGGGTGATAGAATATTTCAGAATTAGTATCATGTTATAATAATCATATATATATTCATTCATTACACCATTATACCCATCCAAGTAAGGTGGTGGTGGAAAATAGATTACACCACGGCGTGGAGACGGTATTCCGTACATTCGGATATGTGGTGAATTCATTTTCCATAGGATGGATAAAAGGTGAAATATGTTTGTTTCATATTTATAATAACATATCACTATATTATTTATACTTATGTTATTACCTTATAATGAAACCTATAATGAAGAATAAGTAGAAGAAGAAATAAATTTGAAAGGATCAGTAAAGGATAATACATCTTCATCGACAAGCCACTTCTAAACCTCCTATTAGGGCTCTAAAGATGGTATTTGAAGCTTCCCAAGACCTCTAGTATGATTCTAGTGAAGTGGAGAAGAGAAATTGGTAGGGTTTGGCTGAGATTGAAGGCTCATAATGGTGTGAGGAGGTGAGGGAGGAGGTTCTCTTTTATAAGAGGGGTGAGGGGCACCATAGGAAAAACTTTAAATATTATTTTATAATAAATTCATATTCTATTTTTAATGGATCCAAAGTGATTTATTTCTAGGCAACGGTGGGGATGGGTCAGAATCCTTTCAACCAGTAGGTTTTATACAAGTTTAGGTTACAATTTTTACCTTATCATTTAGATTTAATTCTAAGTTAAATAATTTAACTTTTACCGTGTCTTCTTGTATTTTTAATCATAATAGCATTATTACATCGAAAAAAATTCTTATAAACAACCCTAATATGTTATATTAACCGATAAAATTAGTTTAATTCATAAAAAGTCTCAAATTATATTTATTTGGGTATTTATAATATCAATTATGTTAATATTTCATTAATAAGGTAATTACTACATCATCATTGTGTCATAAATAAATTAAATTATTTAATGTATAGAAATTATGAATAAAATACAATTATGTAGGAAATATGTTTACATTTCTAATGAATATTTATAGTGGAATTTATATTATGTATAACCCTATATTAAAAATGTGTTACTTATTATACTTTGATTTTAACTCTTTTAACTATTCTTTGAATTAAATAATAATGAATGTCTTAATCTAATTCAAGTGGACCTAAATGGTCATATTTTTTCCATAAGGTTGTTTTTGGTCGAATTACATTTATCCAATAATTAGGACATGTTTTAGGATAATAATAATAACATTTTTACCCTTAATTACCCTATTCACTTTTAATCGTGGAAAATAAAAGTAAAAAGTTACTATTCACAAAAAATTATTTTTATCTTATTGAACCACATTTTCCTTATTGATATCAACCGTGTCTCTATGATTTTTGAAATTCCAATTATAGAAGCGGTAAAATTATGTATTATGTAAATTTGCAAATTCTCTTAGGGGGTGGGTAAAAGACGGTAAGAAGTTCAATAAAATTCTTATATATCTAAATTTATTATAAAATGACTTCAATGAATTACATTGAACTTATATAGGTATTATGTATATATCTGAACTTAAAATAAATTTAAATAAAATAAATTATTATTTAAATAAAAATTCAGTTTTAAACTATAACTTAGTGTTTTTCACTATTAATCAAAAATGGAATGTTTCCAGAAAAATACCAAAAATTCACTCTAATATAACTTTGATATTATGAATCCAAAAATGAATTCAATTTTAAGAGATAAAATTTATAAAATTTCATAAAGTGGGTATTACTATTCAAAATGGCTAGTTTATATAATATTTTATTGACATATCATTGTTTAGTGAAACTCGGTACGGCGTACAACACAAGCTATCGAGGAAGGTTTCTCATGCGTGTAACGCAAGCCAAGATACTGTTGTGTATAGTGAAGGATTAATTTGGTGTTTTGTATAACATAATACATAAAAAATTATTTCTCATGAAATCTCGGGGTGTTACATTCCTTCCCCCCTTAAAAAAACTTTCACCCTCGAAATTCATCAGTTCGTAAGAAACTAATGAGGATACCTCTAACTCATCATATCCTCAAGTTCCCATGTAGCTTATTCTTATTGGTGGTTCCTCCATAAAACATTAAAAATGTGAGTGGTCTTGTTTCGTAGAGCTTTTTCACTACGATTCAGTATCTCTATTGACTGTTATTCATAAGAATGATCTTTCTCTAGCGGTAAAACTTCTAAGCTTAGTACATGTGAAGTATTGGATATTTAAAATCTCAACAGAGATACATGGAACAAATCATGAACTTGAGAGAGATTAGGTGGAAGTACCACTCAGTAATATACCTTCCCAACATGATCCATTATTTCAAAAGGACCAATATACCTAGGGCTCAGCTTGCCCTACTTTCCATATCTCATTATTCTCTTACAAGGAGATATTCGTAAAAACACATTATTACCCACTTCAAACTCTAGGTCTTTTCTTTGGTTGTCGGCATAACATTTTTTTGAATCTAAGATGCTCTTATGTGTTGTTGAATAGATCTTACCATTTCTTCCATCTCATCAACAAGATCAGGTCTTAATAGATTTCTTTTCCCAACTGCATCCTAGCAAGTTGGAGTTCTACATTTCTTTCCATAGAGAGCTTCATAAGGAGCCATCTGAATATTGGAGTGAAATTTATTGTTATAAGAAAAATCCACCAAAGGTATGTGTTGATCCTAACCACCTTTTAAATCCACATAGCAAGATCTCAATGTGTTTTCTAGAGTTTAAATTGTCCTATCAGACTAACCATCTGTATGAGGATGATAAGTAGTGCTGAAACACAAATCTGTATCTAGAGTATGTTGAAGACTTATCCAAAACTTTGAGTTAAACCACGGATCCTGATCAGATATAATGGAAAGTTGTACTCCATGCAATCTTACCACATCCTTCACATATATCCTGGAAAGATTCTCAATATATAAATCTTATCTAATAGAAATGAAGTGTGGAAACTTCATAAGACGATCAACTATAACCTAGATAGCATTATTACCTTTGGATGTTTTGGGAATTCCGATGAAAAAGTACATAGTGATGTTATCAAATTTTCATTATGGTATGTGTAATTGTAGTAACATCCCCTTAGACATCTGTCTCTCAACTTTAACGTGCTAACAAACCAAGCATTGAGAGACATATTCAGCAACATCGCTTTTCATGACATCCCCCCAGAAGTACTCTTTCATGTCCGTATACATCATCGTGCTTCCAGGGTTAATAGAGAATGAAGAACGTTGAGCCTCATCCAATATTTCCTTCGTTAATTCTTGGATGGGAGGAACACAATCCCGATTCCTAAACCTTATTATTTCATCACAATCAATGTGGAATTCATGAACATTTCTCTCCTTCTTTTTTAACTCTACATCTTCTTTCTTTGCCTCTTTAATCTTCACATGTATAGATGGTTTAACATTCATTTGAGAAAGATTATATTTTTCCGCTTCCAATATAATTCAAAGATCCACCCTTTGTAAATCCATAAATATTGGATCTTTCATGATCCTCATCATGGATAAGCTAGCATGGTCTTGTCGACTTAATGTGTTTTCCACCTTGTTTGCTTTCCCAGGGTGGTAATTAATTGAGATTTCATACTCCTTAATCATATCCAACCATCTTCTTTGGCTTATATTTTGCTCCTTTGTGTGAAAATCTACATTAAACTTTTATGATCTGTTTAAATATCACACCTTTCACAATAAATATAATGCCTCCAAATCTTTAATGCAAATTTTATTTCAGCAAATTCCAAATCATGAGTTGGGTAATTTTTCTCATGTATTTTTTTCTATCATGACGCATAATCTATCACCATATCATTTTTCATGAGAACACACCCCAATCTCTTCTTGGAATCATCACTGTAGATCAAAAACCTTTCTCCACTACAAGGAAGTGTGATCACAGGTTCACTGGATAAAATTATTTTTAAATCCTTGAAATTCTTTTCACACTCTTACTTCCAAATGAACATAACTCCTTTTCGATTCAACCTGGTGAGTGGATTAGATAATAATGAAAAGCATTCACAAAATGTCGATAATATCCATAGAAACTATGAAAACTTTATATCTCAGTTACTATTGTTGGTCTCAACCATCTATCGATAATCTCTGTTTTTGTTGGATCCACATATATCCCCTATTTTGCGATTATGTGACCCAAAAATGATACTTTTTAAAGCCAAAATTAACACTTGGTAAATTTGGTATAAAGATTCCCCTTCATTAGGGTCTTTAATACAATTCTCAAGTGATCTTCATGTTATTCCTTTCTCTCTGAATAGACAAGAATATCGTCTATAAAGACCACCAAAAATTGATCAAGATAGTCTCTAAGGACTCTATTCATTAGATCCATGAAGATAGCAGGGGAATTAGTAAGACCAAATGGAATCACAATAAAATCCTAGTTTACATACCTTGTACCGAATGCCTTCTTTGGTATATCCTCCATTTTGACCCTTAATGTATGATACCCTAAATGAATATCAATCTTGGAAAAGAATTGAGCTCTGTATAGTTGGTCAAATAATACATCAATGTGTGGGAGAGGATATTTTTTCTTGATAGTGATCTTGTTATGTTCTCGATAATCAGGGTAGAGTCTCATTGATCCATCTTTCTTCTTAACAAATAGAAAAAGTGCTCTCCAAGGTGATTCAATAGAGCATATGAATCCCTTATCATGATTATCTTGGAGTTGATTCTTCAATTCCTGCAACTCAATTGGGGACATTCTATAATGTGTATTTGAAATGGGAAAAACACCCAGTTTGAGTTCTATTGAAAACTAAACATCGCAATTTGGTGGAAGACCTAGAAATTCCTCTGGAAAGACATCATCAAACTCCCATACAAGGAAATATTATTAATCGTGAGTTTCTCTCCAACCATTTGAGATAAATAACCTTAATATATTGGAATGAAGACCCAAAAGATGGAAGAAATTTCTACTTGAAGTCTATATTCATCCTTGCATCGATAGATGATCATATATTGATCAGGAATATGAAATGTGACTTCCCTTAATTGGAAAAATATATGAGATCCATATAAGGAAAGGCAATACATGCCAAGAATCACATCAAATTACACTATAATAAGGACCACAAGATTTTTAGGAAGCACTTTCCCATAAATATCAATTAGAGAAGAATTATAAACTTTTGATGCAACTATGGTGCCAATTGGAGTTGTCACAGCTAACTGAACATCTAATTGTTAAGGTAGTAGGACGATACCCTTAGAGAATTCTTCAGAAATAAAATTGTGGCTGGATCCATAATCAAATAAAACATTTGCTACTTTAGATTGGATGGTATGATTACCTTTAAAGACATCGTTATTGTACTCCACATCGCCGATAGAAATTGCATGTGACATTCCTTTGTATTTGTCCTTAAGAGTTTGTTGACATCAATCATCATCAACAGCCCTTGGATTAGGGCATTGATTAGTATATTACCGCATTTCCTTGCACTTGTAACATTTAAGTGTAGGAGGTGCATTCTGTGTAGACATTTCTTTTTTCACATCACCAGACATATTTATTCCATGATTACAGCATTCAAATGCTCGATGACCTTCTTTTCCACATTTGAAACATTTACTTGTCCGTTTAAGAATAATCCCTCCATGTTTCATTCCACACATTGATCATAAGGGAAAACTCATCTTTTTCTTAGTTTAGTCGTTAGATTTACCTTGGACTTCCATTTTACTCTTCTTATCAAACCCATATGACTGATGGGATACTCCAATCTACATTTCAACCTTGAGAGCACATCGAACAATTTCCTCATAGTTATTGAAGTCCCTTATGGCTAACGCCCTTCGAAGACTTGTTTTAAGCCACTAAAGAATAGATCGTTCTTACTCTCAGGTTGGATAATAATTTTTTGAAGCATACCTTGAAAGTATTGTAAAAGTTTCTTCGTAGGTACCAACATATTCATCTTCCTTTTTATTTAGTTCAAGAAACTCCTTCTCTATATTTGTTAAAAGAATATGATGGAAGTACTTATTTAAAAATATGTTCTTGAACTCATCCCATTCCATGGACTCAATTTCTCCTATTTGCATCGTATTCTTGATAAGATTCCACAATTTATCAGCATCACCTTCCAAAAGATATACTACTAAGATGAATTTATCATGTTTAGAAAATTGTAGAATTGAAAATATCTTTTCAATGGTACTGATCCATTGTTTAGCCACTAATAGATCAGTAGACCCACTGAATGAGGGTGGACGCTATCTCATGAAGGATTCAACAGAATATTGCTCCTTCCTTGGAAATTTTGGAAGTCCTCCATGATTCATAGCTTGAGAATTTTGTGTGAGAATGGATAAAAGATTTTTCATTCCAGCTCCCATAACATTTGGTCGCTCAGGGGGACAATCATGTAATTGCCCGTCGCATTCAACATTAACACGGTTCCTGCGGGTTCTAGCCATTGACTAAAACCAATAAGCATAGTGTGAGAAACACTCATCATAATAGGAAAACCACATAATAAAGAATAAAATTTCACACTTTAGGTCTTATCATAGGTTATTCATGGCCATTTATAAAACACTAATATTGTGTTCTATGCTTTGACATATCCTTAGGGTTTTTACTAAGGATTTGACATTCTAGTTTCCAAAGGATGACTATATGTTTCCTCTGATACCAACTATAACATCCAATACATTACATACATTATTATTAATTCATATTTTAAGCATACTTATTACAATATATAATAAAACAATGATAGGACCGTATAGGTATAGTGTCTTTAGAAACTAGGAAACATAAACAACTGGTTCATAAAGAATCTATATTATCTCTCATTTATTTAATCATATCTGGATCCCCTTTTGGAATATCCTACTTAATACCCTTCATCCGAACCTAGGGAAAATAAAACACAGCAATGGGTGACCTCAAATTCTCAGTAAGGGTAAACAATGGAAATATCAATAATATCATAATCATAAAAACATAACATTTTGAAAATCATAACCTGCAAAAGAGATCATAAAATCATAACATGGGATAAATCATAGTAGTGAAATGTAATCTCTGTAATCATAAAATAAAACATGAAACATTGTTTCATACACACATAATCATAGAAAACCATTTCTTATTAGTTAAGACTCATTTTCAAGACTATCATAGCGGAAAAAGTACATTTCTGAAATGAGTTCACTCCCCATTCCAGTCCTGTATCAATGAACCAGATTAACTTTTCGTTCAAGCCATGTCTATCTAATGAGATAAAATCAATACCCAATGCATTGGAGGGAGATACGACTCCCACCCATCTCATAATTAATCCATTCTTATGTGTGCCACAAAATCATAAATCATATATCATATCATAACCCATGTAATAAAAATCTGATTCTTAAACATCATGTCATCATAACATAATCCATATAAGATAATAGGACTTCATAAAAATAATTCCATCATAAAATAATCAAATCAATGTAAAAATATGGATAGAAACATAACCATATATTATCTTATATAGAAAATAATTTTGATAAAACCTTTGAACTCCATTCTTGTGGAAAATATCCTTTCTACTTTATTTTTCCTTTCATATCATGTCATAAAATATTAAACTAAAAAAATTTATTTAAAAATAAACTTGAAAACCTGTAAAGGAACATTCATGTAAATAATGATCTAGGAATTCATAAATATCTATTCATGTCGTATAATTTAAAAAAACATACTTCTCGTACTTTAGCTGGAAAAGTCAAAAAGTATCTCCTACTGAAAACAAAAAATGATTCCTTTCATATCTTTTACTAAAAATAAACAATAGGTATAATTGGATTTAAACAATTTTAGTATTATATAAATAATATTACATATTGAGGAAACATGTATGTGGATGATAAATATACCCCTGTAAATTCTGAAGTATATAGAATCTTGGATAAAAATGAGATTGTGAGATTTTAACTTAGCTTAGGTTTGATATGCTTTGTACGTGTCAGAACTACCAATATAATTATTTAAATAATGTCATTTAATTATTCCAGAATAATAATCATTTTTATGATATCATATATGGTCATATTTTAAGCTTCTTATTAGTAATATTTCATTGCTACTTGTTATTCAGGTGTTCATTACTATATGTTCGTATGCGTGTTTTGTCGAATAAATTCTTATTACTCCTTTTAGATTATAGCTAAAATATTTTAAAAATGGAAGTATTATAATATATATCAGATTTATTAATTCAATTAGTTTATATAATCATGGTTTAATGAAGATCATGTAGAACGAATCACATCGCATCATGGAGACGGTAAGTCGTACGTACGCATGAGCAATGATACCATTCCCATAATTATTGAATGGTGTTTGAGTGGATGATATAATATCTTAGAATTATTATAATGTTATAATAATCATATATAGTTATTATTTAAACCATTATACCCATCCAAGTAAGGTGGTGGTGGAAAACAGATTACACAACGGCGTGGAGACAGTATTCCTTACATACGCACGCTTGGTGATTTCATTTTCCACAGGATAAATAGAATGTGAAATAGGATTGTTTAATATTTATAATAACATATCAATATTTTAGTGATTATTATATAATTAATTTATAATGAAACAAATAATGAAGAGGAAGTAGATGAAAAAATAAATTTTAAAGGATCGGTAAAGGATATTACCTATTATTCGACGTGCCTCTTCTAAACCTCCTCTTAGGGAACTAAAGTTTGTCTTTGAAGATGACCAGGACCTCTAGTATGTTTCTATGGAAGTGGATAAGGGAAATAGGCAGGGTTTTCCTATGTTTGATGTCTCAAAATGGTGTGAGTAGGAGAGGGAGGAGGTTCCCTTTTATAAGTGGGGTGAGGGGCACCATAGGAAAAACTTATAATATTATTTTATAATAAATTCATATTTTGTTAATAATGGAATACAAGTGACTTCTATCAAGGCTAGGGTAGGGGTGGGTCTAAATCCTCTCAACCAATAGGTTTTAGAGACGTTTAAGTTACCATTTTACCCATATTATTTAGATTTTACTATAAGTTTAATAATTTAACTTTTATCTTGTCTTCTTGTATTCATAATCATAAAAGAATTATTAATTCGAAAACAATTCATCTAACCAACACTAATATGTTATATTAACCTAGAAAATAAGTTTAATTAATAAAAATTCTCAAATTACATTTATTAGGATATTTATAATATCAATTATGTTAATATCTCATTAATAATGTAATTACTGCATTATCAGTGTGTCAAGAATAAATTAAATTATTTAATTTCTAAAAATTATAAATAAACTACCATTATTTAGGAAATATTTTTATCATTATAATCAATATTTATTGTAAAATTTATCTTATGAATATCCCTATATTAAAAATGTTTTAATTATTAAACATTGATTTTAACTCTTTTTACTCTTCTTTGAATTAAATAATAATAAATGTCCTAATCTAATCCAAGTTTACCTAAAGGGTCATATTTTATCCCTAAGGTTGTTTTTGGTCGAATTAAAATTATCCAATAGAATTAGGACAAGTGTTAGGGTAATAATAACAACATTTTTACCCTTAATTACCCTATTTACATTTAATCGTGGTAAATAAAAGTAAAAAACTATTATTCACAGAATTTATTATTATCTTATTGAACCACATTTTACATACAGATATCAACTGTGTCTCTTGGTTTTTTGAAATTACACTCACATAAGCAGTATAATTATGTTTTATGTAAATTTTCAAATTCTCCTAGGAGGTGGGTAACAGACGGTAAAAAGTTAAATAAAATATTTATATATCTAAAATTATTATAAAATGAATCCAACAGATTACATTGAACTTGTATAGGTATTATGTATCTATTTTTATTTAAAATAAATTTAAATAAAATAAATAATTATTTAAATAAAAATTCGATTTTAAACTATAACTCAGTGTTTTTCACTATTCATAAAAAATTGATAGTTTTTAGAAAAATACCAAAATTTCACCATAAGATAATTTCTATCTTCCGAATCCAAAAATGAAGTCCATTTTGAAGGATAAAATTTTTAAAATTTCAAAAAGTTGGTATTACTATACAAGACGGCTAGTTTATATAATATTTTAATAACATATTGTTTTTTAGTGAAACTCAGTATTGCGTACAACACAAGCTATCGAGGAAGGTTTTTATTACATGTGACGCATGCCAAGATAGTGTCGCGTGTAGTGAAGGATTCCTTTGGTATTTCATATATCATAATAGATAAAAACAAAATATATCTCATAAAATCTCTGGGTGTTACATCCCCACCTTTATTAACAATAGCATTCAGGCACCTTGGTTTATAATTGGAGACTTCAACACTATTCTCAATTCAAGTGAGAAAATTGGTCCTTCACATGCTACAATATCCACGAGAGAATTCAAAACCACCATCGAAGATAATAACATTATTGAAATAAATCTCACGGGTTCCAAATACACCTGGTATAGAAAATAATACAACAGAGTGGTTGCCTCTAATCTAGCTAGAGCCTTCAAAAACATTCCTTCCCTGGATAAATGGTACACCAATTCCAGCAAAAACCTTCATAATATTCACTCTAATCATTTCCCTATTTTGGTCAATTTATCCATTAACACTGTCAAACATCCTCTCCCCTTTATATTTAATAATGCATGGTTCTCCAACACTGATTGCACTGATATAGTAATGTACTTTTGGATCTCCAAGACTAATTGGAATGATGCTTTTGCATGCCCTTCAAAATTAAAATATCTTAAAAAATTGATCCAAGCTTGGTTTACCTCTCATGTAAAACAAATATACATGGATATTCTCCTCATTGAGAATGAGTTGGACCAGATTCAAAACCATAGAATACATTCCGTCTTTAGCACCGATCCAAGCCATGAAATCAACATTTCCATAAAACTCAACTCTTTTCTCAATTTTATGTAAAGGATGAGAAAACATGTTTTTAAAGTAAAATGGTTATCAGAAAAAGACATAAATACTCAATTCTATAATTCCATTCAAAGAACTCGGAAAGTGTGTACACCTCTTGTCTCTTTAAAATATGGTGATAACATTTTAGAAAATTAAAATTATATTGCCAACCATATTGTGTCTCAATTTGAATTTTTCTTTAATGTCCCTAATAAAAGCAAATACATATTACATGAAACAATTCCTATGGTGGTTAGCGATGAAGATAACAACTTTCTTCATATCATCCCACTTGATCATGAAATTAAAGACATTGTCTTCATTTTAAACCCTAATAGTTCTCCTGGACCTGATGGTTTTAGTAATGGTTTCATTCAAAAATGTTGAGATATTATAAACTTTGATGTTTGTAAGCATGTTAAATCCTTTTTCTCCAATGGTGTCCTCCCTCATGGTCTAAACTCGCAATTTCCCTCTAAAATTCAAAAGGATGAAAATGCCTTTGAGATCCATTCGTTTAGTCCCATTTCCCTAATTAACAACCTCTGTAAAATCCTCATGAAAATAATTGCTAGCATAATCTATTCTATTACTGAAAAATTAGTTTCTTGGAATCATTTTGGGTTTATCAAAGGTAGATCCATACAAAATTGCATTTTCCTTGCTTAAGTGTACTTTAACACCTTAAAAAAGTGCAATGTAGGTGGTAATATTTCCATTAAACCTGAAATTAAAAAGTTTTTTGATACCATGGAATGAAGTTTTATTTTTAAAGTGCTTCAGTAATTTGGTTTTAGGGATGATTTTATCACTACTATTTGTACTTTATTCAATTAGGCTTGTATCTCCATTCTTATTAATGGTTATCCAAAGGGTTATTTCAAATGTACTAAAGGTGTTAGGCAAGGGGACCCTCTTTCTGCCATTCTTTTCACCATTGCAGAGGACTGTCTTAGCCGACTCCTCACATTTCTGGATTGATCAAAAAAACTCAAACACATCCATATTTAACGTAATATAAACATTCCTACTCACTAGTTGTATGCTGAGGATATCATTCTCTTGCTCCAAGGTGATAATAGAAATATCTGCACCCTCAAAAAATGGCCTTGTGCACTATGAGGAAATATCTGGACAAATGATTAGATTGGAAAAATCCTCAATATACATTGGAATTTTTTTTCTTCTAATAGGAAATGTATTTTTATAAATTACTTAGTCATAAAAGAGGGTTTTCAAACATTTAAGTACCTAGGTGTCCCCATATTTGGGGGAAGACCCAAATCATGTCATTTCCTCGACATTTCCAATCAAGTTATTAACCGACATTCTTCATGGAATGGTAAATATCTCTCTATAGAAGGTAGAATCTATCAGGTCAAATCTACAATTGTCTCTAAAATGTTTTACTCTATTATGGTCTACAATTGGCTTGCTAGTCTTTTTAAAAAAATGAACACCTCAGTCAAAAATTCAATTTGGACTGGTATCACCCTGGAATGAAAAATTGTCACCATACCCTAGTCTAATTGTTGTCAACCAATTGAGAAGGGGGGTATCGACTAAAAAATATCAAACATTTTAATGAGGCTCTACATGCTAGGATCACATAGAACATATTCTATAATAACTCAGAGTCTATCAACTTCTTCAAAAATAGATTTCTTCAAAATCATAAGAAAAGAAATACTGCCATTCTTGCTTCCTCCATCTATCCATCCTTTAAGAATTCCTTTTCTACCATCAGGTGTAACACCAGGTGGAAGGTCTCCAGAGAATCCTCCCTGAACATCTGGTTAGATAACTGGGTTGACGCTTCTTTAATTTCCAGGTTTGCTCTTGACCAAATACCTGGGAACACCAATATATCTATTATAAATGTTCTTAATTCTTGTAATGATCCTCTTCCTTCTAACATTATGAATGTAATTGATACCTATTACTTCTCAAACACTGACGATTTCTTAGTTTGGGAACCTACTCATAATGGTATTCTTGATTCTAAAAACATTTACAACCACATTTGTTTTTGGAACAATGATAGTTATTTTGGGAGGATAAAACATTTTGAGAATCTTTTGATAAAACCCTCATGATTTACTCTCATCTAGAGACTTTCCAATGACATACTTCCCACTGATGACCATCTTCAGTCGTCTAGTTTTCAACTCTGTTCTAAATGAAGCCTCTGCAAACAGCACAGAGAAGATGCTAATAATCTATTTCATTCTTGTTCCTCTACATCTTCTCTATGGAACTAAATTTTTGATACGTTTTACTGATGATAGTGGATTCATGACTCTGTCAAAACACAATTAAACAAATGTGTAAACCTTAATAGTTCTCAACAAATTAAAAACCTTTTTATTTCTACTGTCACTGAACTTCACCATGTGATCTGGTATAATAGAAATGCTATTATTCATAATAAATTCTCATCCAGTATTAATGCAGGAAAACTCTAATTCTCATCGCTTTTCGCGAAGCTGCTTCAATCCAAAAGGGTCACTGCAACAACACGGTGTTTGACCTTAGCATCCTTCATCGTTTTTGTATTGTTGGAAATGTTTTCCAACCACACCGCACTTTTGAAGTCTTCTGGTGTGCCCCTCTTCCAGGATGTATTAAGGTAAATTTGGATGGCGCTTCCAAAGGAAATCCTGGTCATGCGGGTTGATGCACCATATTCAGAAATCACACTGGTCAGATCTTGGGTTTTTTCTATGGTAGTTGTGTCATTCCTCCCTCTCTATAAGCTGAAATGATGGTTATGATTCATGTCGTCTCTTTTTCCAAACAACATGGCTGGAAGAACCTATGGATTGAGAGTAATTCGACCACTATGGTGCAAGCCGTTTGGAATGGTGTAATACATTTGGTGTGTCCAATCACCACTTGCTGGATGGACTGCATTCGTTCTCTTCACGACATCAACTACATCATCACTCATATATATCGTGAAGCTAACATGGTTGATGATGGTCTTGAAAACAAGGGAGTCAATCAAGACATTACTAGGCTTGATGAACTTCCTGTTGACTTACTTCCTTTTCATAATAGTTATTGTAATATTCTTCCGTATTTTAGACTTTTGTAACTATTTTCTTTACTATCGAGATTCCCTTGATTTTTTGGCCAGACACCATCAATTTAAAAAATGGTCATAGATATCATGTATTGTGATAATTATGGACCATTTGTTATAATTATATTTCACAAGGATATACTTTATTATATCTATGTAATTTCAGAATATTCCAATTGTAGTGAATGATTTATCCACTCAATATGGTATGATACACTAGACTATAAAGTTTATATTCTACATATCTCTATTAGTTATACATGTTTTTCTCCACCACTAAACAACATAAAAAATTCAACCACTTATCCATATTAATTCAACAAATATCATTATTCCTATAGAATAATTAAAAATATTTTCAATGAATGATAATCATTATAATTTACAATATATATAACCTATAAATTAATGAATAATTTTTATTATTATCATATGTTATTAATCACTTTGACATGAAGTGTTACACACTTATATATATGTTTAATCACAAATTCATTGACCTCACATCTTTTACTATTGAATAATTTTCAAAAAAATTAAATATAATAATCAATATTAAATTAATTTTAAGAATAAATTTATTTTTATTTACTAGTGATGATGAAAAAGAGTAAAAATATTTATGAATTGTATTATTCATGAATTGACTATAATAGAACACTGATGTACACCATTATTTTTAGTAAATATTTATTATCACAATAATCAACAATTTATTCCAAGAGATACCTACACCAATTGTAGCTTTTTTGATGCTATATTTCAACTTCAATATTTCAAAAGATATTTTAATCCTATAAAAGATCATAATAATGGTCAATTAAATGATTTTTTATTGTATGATTTTCCTATTAGGCGAACCACTAATAATACATAATTAACTGCTATAATAATCAAGATTTATGATCAAGGGTTTCACGTATATTTTTAGTGAGAATTCAAGATTTAGAAATTACCTATATTCAAATATCGCATAAACAATCACTAGTCAATTCCATGAATAAATGTTAATACTATTTGAGTTCTACCTGAAAATTATTCTACATTATACATTCTTGGTGATCTTTTTGTATTTGTGGTGATGGGTTTTATGATTGTAGGACCACTTGCATTGTTAAAAATTGACTCAAATATTTTTCAATAGTATGACCGATAGAAAGTGATAACATTAAGTGGGGATAGAGTATGGTGATGGTTATATATAAGAGAGTGTCCTTTAGTTAGCTGGACACATCACACATTAGGATAGAGGATATGTACATAATTTAATAACTTGATATGATTTCATAATTTATATTTTCTTCCATTTATGGAATTCATCGTATGGGTATAGAATAAGTTATGGGTTTCAATGAAGTCTTATTGTCTATTTGGATTCCTAATAAATCATCAGCCAATATATATCATGGTTGGGAAACAAAAAATTTCTAATTACCTGTATAATTTCAATCATAATAACTAAAGGTTTAAATTATTCAGAAAATAGAAAAAGTAGTTGGTATTAATTAAATTAATGTCCAACCATATCAAAATGCATGTGGTTTAATAGGTATTTCTTTTGTAGTAAAAAGTTTATATGTCCACAAGTAAATATTCCCACAAATGCAAATAATTGTTTATGATTCTATTCTATATTGCTTCTCTTGGAGCAAATTAAATAATATTAATGTAGAACATCACATGACCTTAGGTGTATCCCCAATAGCTAGAGCATAGTTTCTATAACAGCTTGTATATATGAATCATGTGGAATAAGTTTTTTTATTAAGTTCGAACTCATAATCAGAAAACTATGAAAAATAACAGATGAATAAAATATATGTACCCTAATTCCCGATTTTTATCCACATGTTCCTAATAGATTAACCAATCACTCTATTAATAATAATAATTAAAAATTAAGTTATTCTTATATGTTTAGCATATAGATTAATTATATCTCACATGTAAATCATAAAAGTGAGTATTATAATAAATAAATAGAAATTAAATGATATTATACAAATCCTTCAGTATCATCAATGTATGATAACACTATATTGGTCTTGTAGGAAATTAAAATATTCAAAATAAATAACATTTCATCCATGAATGAGAGTTAATATATAAATATTTTAACTATATGATTATTTTGGTAAACCAGATTCCTTTCATAATCTAATTCACTGATCATATATTAATTTTCATCACATCGTAACTAAACATTCAATTCTATGTTATCAGCTTCTTAAAAAGACACTATGTTCTGCGATAATACCCATTTTTAGTTAAACCATTAATATTTTATTGAAACTATGAAAGACATATATCTTTTGATTCTAATAAGACATAAATATACATTAACATATTTTTATTACAACATCCTAAATCTCCCTAACGTTTATAACCTTAATCTCCTTGACTATCATCCCCTATAAAATCAAATATGTATTTTTGGGAAAAAATTCAAATTCAATACAATCATAATATTTGTGAATCTATAAAAACGATATAGTGTCATATTTCAATTATACTCATAAATTTAGAATCATCTATATCACAATCAAATTTTCCAAATGGGAACACAAGAATTGCCTCTAGAGTATTCCCCATTTAGTTATATATTTATTGAAAAGATATCGTAATATCCCTTTTATCAGATGTCAATCACCATTGTTATAAGATCCTAACCCATATTCTACTAAACTTAGACCTAATTCAGTGGACCACATGGTCTGAATCACATATCCCGAAATAGTAGATTCTACTCACTTGTAGTGAGACCCTATGGTGTGTACGTGGGGAGACTATGTGATCATGTCATTGTGCAACACAACGGTAGTAAAAATATTTATTGTTGTAGAAGAAGTAACTCAATCAGAGAGAAGACAAAAATAAAATACCATAATATATATAAAATGATATTTCAATATAGTTATGTGTCATTTCATGTCACTACAATGGTATAAAATGGGTATACAAGCATCCATATACAATACATATATCAAAATAAAAAGAATCCAAAAGTGACAATCCTAGATAGAACCAAGATCATCAAAAAAGTTTTATGCTCCACAGATCATTTGTATAGAATAATTTCAAGCAACAAACAATGGGTGTTATCCTCAGTCCCTACATACATCCACATAGTCTATCTGGGTACCGAGTAATGGCCTGAATAGGTTGTGAGATAACAATCAATATTTCATAACCAAATATGTCTATAAAAATACAAGAAGTGTTAACAAGATAAAGTATCATGTAGAATATAATATATATAACTATAGTAAAAGTAAATGTCCTTGGAAAATGTAATAAATTTATATGCTACTATCCAACCAATCAAGTCTCCCTAAAAAAATATTTTATCTCTCACTACAAGAGAAGTTGTAAAACATGCCAATACCCACCATGGAATCGCCTTATAACCAAGTGTAAGATAGTACAATGACAATACCATATAATATGTTATATTATATTCATGATGTCCCTGAATTATATAAATATATCCATAATGGTCATCCCATTTTATCAAAACATTCAACCCCCAAAGAGACAGATCAAAAGTATAGAAGACCAAAAAATCACCATCAAGACACTTTATCGTGTAGATGGAAACTAGATTAGACATGGGTGTGGTGGTCTAATGAGTAATTCAATAGACAATATACCATGTGATCGCATAAAATTCAAATCTAATGTGTAGAAAGACCCAAGGGATACTGTAAAATCATGAACTAATGATAAATCCCATCGAAGGCTTCCACTATGTCAATCAAGATCCACACGAAATCCATAAATGGAATCAAATAAAAATTATTATCCTATTTATAGCAACCATGGAATATAATATCATTCAGTACATTTCATTTTATCACCAATTCACATTCCATAAAATTCCATGTGATCATTTAACTCATATAAGGATTCACATTTAAATATTTTCAATTCACATCTTTTATACAATAGAAAGAGAGAAAACACATAACCTAGACATATTGTACAATTAATTTTAATTATAAGTGATTCCTATAACTAGTTTAGAACACAACTACACCATGGGTGGAATAATAATGTGAAAAATGAAAGTCAGATCCCATGCACTAAATATATAGATGGAACAACCTCCAACAGTCTTAAATGTAATCATGGGAAACCTATTCATATACCAAATAATTCAATTAAATTATAGAATTACATTTTAGAAAAAATTGAATATGTTTGGAATGAAACACAACCGAAAATGGGCATAGTAAACACATAAATTAAAGTTAAAGTTATATAGTAGCAACCATAGATCCATATTTGAGTGACAATCTATTAATGATCTCTGATTCAATCAAGGTCATAATAAAAACAAAGATAAAATTAAAACCATAAAAATATGGAATATTCTCATTCTCTTAAATAACGCAGTCTGTATGAAGTTATTCAAATAATGAATCAAGATGATCGAAGCATATAATGGAATAATTTCAACAAGATAGATGGAATTCAAATCAAAGATCAGGAAAAGAAATGGTATCAAAATAAATGATAAGTATTTCTATATCGATCTCCATTTTTCAAATATCTACATTTTATTTAAGATAAATTAATTTTAATAATTCAGAACAATTAAAGTGAAATATGCAATTTCCATCATTTAAACTGGGACACATTGTTTGGCTACATGGTTGGATAAACCATTCATAGACCATGAAAACCACTCCATGCTAATTGGAACTAATCATGGTTAATGTGAAAAAATTTATTGACTAGGTGAAAATGATATTTTTTTGCTCTATTTAAGTTTTGTAGCTTCCCACGGAAGCTTGTACTCCTTCCCACATAGTTTCATAAAATCGCGTGCCATTTGACAAATACCTGGAATAGTATACATGTGGTGAGACTCATGTGAAAGGATTTTGAAAACCACGCAAACTATTGAAACCCACTATAATGCCCCACACCTTTATGGGTAACCTTGTTTCCTATACATCACAATTTCTCATAAACATTTCAACTGTCTGTTTTATCCATAAACAAGGTTTTAGGGATCAATAATACCCCTAGAGACCCCTAATACACCCATTACCACATTGGGTACTCATATTTGGCCTCAAAAATGTATTTATACTCTTGAAAAGATCCATTAATTGTATGAAAACTTGGTAAATTACAAACATCCCACATAAAGAAATTCATACATGAATTCTGGACTCAGACGCGCTTAGGTATCATTTGAGAATAATATCAGCAAATAATAATTTACATCAGCCTCACACTCAAAATATTAATTATGTATGAAATAATACTACAACATTAACATTACTAGATGACCTTATCAGCCTCATAGTACCTTTTTTATCCTTCCAACAACAAGTATAGGATTCTCATCAATAGATGTGTTGAGCTGTAACTCCACCTCATCCAATTATAGAGTCAGAGATGTTCATGGGTGATAATAGCAAAAGAGATACATTTTAAAGGCATATTTAATGGAATGATACATTTTAGGTAGCTATAATTGATAGGAGATTAGCCCAAAACTTAATACAATCTTAAATGACTTGACATATCACTGTAAAATCATATCATTTCAAATAATCTGTTAGTGTCCCAGTCATAGTGAGATATGTAAAAATTATAATTTCCAACTCTCAAACTCTCTGGAACATTAATGGTTATCATAAAAATATTTATTTTTATACTTTTTATTATCAATCTACTTTTTGATTGAATAAACCAACTCATAATTCTCGTATATGATACATTGTCGCAATAAAGTTTTCTGACCTGACACTAACATGCATATGGTAAATTGATATGGGATACTGTGGAAATCCTCAAAAGGTTCATATTTATAGTCTCTCGATAGATATTTTTGTAGGGAAATTAATATGGGTAATATTCCTCTACGAAGAGCCCCCAAAATCTGGGATTCATGTTCACATCATTGCAGTAGGCACCAGTATCATGTTCTTTGGTTGTCCATCTTTATAAGGGTGGTATATTATTCTCCAAATAACCTATGTAACCAAATACATCTAAACAATACACAAAAAAAATGTAAAACAATAAGCCCTTTCATTAATTTTAGTACAAGGGACCCCATGAAGTCATACGATATCACCAACATACATCCAACCAAGCTCATCAATACTGATGGTCTCCCTAGTCAGAAAGAAATATCTAACCTTTATGATCCAATTAACAACAAACCAAATTGAATCACTACCACTAGGAATATTCATTAAACTATTGATTAAATCCTTCACCACATCATCCCACTTCAACTCAGTAATGGTTAATAGATATAAACTTTCATCTTGTTATTACTCGTATTCCTTCACGTTCTAAGAGGTGGAACACCTCATAACAAAACATGCCTCCTCATGTTGCAAACTCATCCACCAGTACTGACAGCATAATTCAATGTAATTATTGGTGATTATAATACTTACTTACCAAATTGATACAATAAACTCCCATATCAGATCCCTGAATATGTCCACCAGAACCCAATCATGACCATGGATATGAATAATTTCATCCCCAAATGTAGTCCAACTAGGAGCTGGGTCATTACCTACCACACTCTCTTATAGGAGTAGGACCATAGAATACGATAATTCACCCATACACAATTTATCTAGTTTGTTAAAGTTCACAGATAAGGATGAAATAATAGTATACCCCTGATCATCTTGTACGTCGATTTTAATATCTGAAAAAATAAGATAGAACGTGCTACTATCCTCTAAAATTAACTATATCAGATTCCCCTTGTTTAGTTTATATTCTTCTATATTTCCCTTCCTTGTAATATATAACTGATCGATGATGAAATACAATAGGTAATCAAACCAAATTTCTAACCATATATTAAGATCTTATTCTACAAATATATACTTGATGATTTTAATGTTTTTATACAGAAAACATCTCTGTCACATTAAATAATGTCACTACTATTGAAAATCATGAATTACCATTGTAACGCCCGATACATTTATGAGAAATATTTTATTTTTATCAATGGAATATTTCCCTACACACAACACTAGCTTGTCTTGCTTTACACGCAACCGCGGCCTTCCTCGATAGCTTGCGTCGTACGCAATACCGAGTTTCACTAAACAACGATATGCTATTAAAATATTATTAAAACTAGCCGTTATGAATAGTAATAACTGAATTTTGAATTTTATAACATTTTTATTCAACTTCTAAATTATCTAGAATGAGGTATAAAAGAAAAATCAGTTTTTTTTGGATAAAAGAATAATTTTTCAAAAAATACAGTTTTGCCACCTTTTAATGGAGCACCCACATTAATTCTAGTTTTTGACATGTTTATAAGTTCAATTTGACAAAATAAAATTCTTCTTTTGATCAGGGTATAAAAATTTAATTTGGATAAATTTTTGATATTTTTCGGATATCTTTCATATTTTGATGAATAGGAAAAATATAATAATTTTTAATTAAAAACAACTTTTTTCATTGAGATAATTTATATGGATATATTATAATATTTAATGGTTTTAAAGTATATATAGAATATATTTTTACCATTTAATATAATTTATGTCATTAGCATTAATTTCTCATTGAATTCATAGGTAAAAATATTTCAATCTTTGGCAATGTTTTAACTTCTAAAACTCGTTTTCTTAACAATGGGATTCATTTTAAATTAATTACTACATCTTATATGTTTTGAATTTTTAAAAATGTATTATATATTCAGAATCAGTGGGTCCAAATTATGTTAATAGGCTACAATATATTTTTGGGCATTGTGAATAGTAACTACGGAAAATTTTATTTACCATAGTTAAAGGTAAATCGGGTAATTAAGGGTAAATATAAGATTATAAAATTACCCTAACACCTGTCAAAATCCTATTGGATGACTGAAAGTCAACCCATATCATCTACGGGTCGGATTATATTCATTTAATAGTCTTTTTTCCATGAAAATAATTTAATTATTATTAAAACCAAAGAATGTGACAACATGTCACTTTCTTAAATCTTATAAGTATAATACTTTTAATTTGGTGATAAACTTAATGAAACTTCGAACATGAATAGTCTCCAGAAATATAATACAATTAACTAAATCATAGGAATTTATTTATAATTTTTAGGGATTAAATAATTATCATTAATTATGACACAATAGTGATGTTGAAATTATTTTATTAATTAAAATATCAAATAAATTGTTTTAAAATAATAAAATAATTATTATATGCACTATTTAATGTTCTACACTAATTTGATAGATACATATGACATTTTATTAATCTATTAAAGCTTTTATTTTGAACATATCTTCTGTATATATTTTATTTAAATTCAAATAAATGAATAGTGTCAAAATTGACACTATTGTTATTTTATAAAAATAACATATTATAAAATTGTTTAAAAATCACAAAAATATTTAAAAATTATAAATTAAAATTTATATGGTCTAAAATGTCATAAAGTGTCAAATTATGGAATTTTCACAACACATATGTAATTATTAATAATAATTTAAAATTTAGAATATTATTACAGCAAATAACATTAAATTGATAAATAAGGATAAATCAAGTTGATAATTTTTAAAATAAATTCCTAACATGTATAAATTTTATTGTTTGATGATATTATAACCCTATATCAACTAATCTTCAGATATGAGTCATTTTGGATGTTTTTAAGTGTGGTTGGGATTTAATATAAACTAATATTTCTTATATTTCCAAAGGTACCCCTCTCCTCTCTTATAAAAGGGAACCTCCTCCCTCTCCTCCTCACACCAATTTGAGCCATAAACTCTGCCAAAACCTGTCCATTTTACTTCCCCACTTCCCTTGAATCATCCTAGTGGTTCTGGTCTTCTTCAAAGACCAACCCTAGTGCCATAAGAGGAGGTTAAGAAGAGGCGCGTCAAAAAGGGGTAATATCCATTACCGACCCTTTCCAAATTCTTTCTTCTTAAACATCTTCTTCTTTAGTTGTTTCATTATGAAGTAATAACATCAGTATCACTAATATACTGATATGTTTTTATAAGTATGAAACAACCCTATTTCAACATCTATCCATCATATGGAAAACGAAATCACTACGCGTGTGTACGTACGGAATACCGTCTCCCCGCCGTGGTGTAATCTATTTTCCACCACCACCTTAATTGGATGGGTATAAGGGTGAATGTAATGAATATATATGATTATTGTGAAGTGATGTTGATTCGGAAATATTATACATACACTCCAATACAATTCCACGATCATGGGAACGATATCATCACTCGTGCGTACGTATGGAATACCGTCTCCACGAAGTGATGTGATTCGTTCTACATGATCTTCATTGAATAATGATTATATAAATGAATTGAATGAATAAATATGATATATAGTACATTAATACCATTATGTAAATTATATATCTATAACCTAAAGAGAAGAATAAGAATTTATTCGACAAAACACGCATAAGAACAAAAAGTAATAAACACCCGAATAACAAGTAATAATGAACTATTACTAATAAAAAGATACTAATATGACCATATATGATATCATAACAATATGTATGATTCTATAAAAAGTCAATAAGATTATTTAAATAATTATACAGGAGGTTCGGACACTTACGAAGAAAATCGGACCTAATGTAAGGTAAAATATCACAATCTCATTTTATCCGAGATTGTTTATACTTAAGTATATACTGGGGTGTATTTTATCATCCACATCCATGTTTCCTCAATATGTAATATTATTTAAATCCACCTACAATTGTTTAAATCCAATTTTACCCTTCGGTGAGTTTTTAGTAAAATATAAGAAAGAAATATTTTGTCGTTTTTTGTACGAGGTACTTTTTGACTTTTCCAACAAAAGTATGAGAAGAATGTTTTTTTAACTTATACGGCATGAATGGATTTTTAAAACATTATGTCAAAGAAGCTTACCTTACAATTTTTCAAGTTTATTTTTAATCAACTTCTTTTAGTTTAAAATTGTATGACATGTTAAGAAAGGAAAATGTTTTTTTGATGTAAAAAGGATATTTTCCTCAAGAATGGAGTTCAAGTGTTTTATCAAAATTATTTTCTATATAAGATAATATAGGGTTCTGTTTCTAACCCTATTATTACATTGATTTGATTATATTGTGATGGAAATATTTTTTTGTATTCCTTTATCTTATATGAATTGTTTTATGATGTCACGATGTTTAAGATTACCATTTTTATTACATGGGTTATGCTATGATGTATGTTTTAGGATTTTGTGGCACACATAAGAATGGTATCATTTTGAGATGGGTGGGACCTATATATCCTTCCAATGCATTGGGTAAATATTTTATATCTCATGAGATAGACATGGCTGGAACGGCAGGTTATACCAGTTTAGTGGAACAGGACTGAAACGAGGAGTGAACTCGATTCAGAAATGGACTTTGTCCACTAAGATAGTCTAGGAAATGAGTCTTGACTAATAAGAAATGATTCTCTATGATTATGTGTGTATGCCAGAAAGTTTATTGTTTTATGTTATATTTATTGGGATTTCATTTCACTACTATGATTTATCCCATGTTATGAAATTATGCTCTCTTTTTCATGTTAATATTTCTAAAATGTTATGTTCTTATGAATATGATGTGATTGATATTTCTTTTGTTTACCCTTACTGAGCATTTGAGCTCACCCTTTTGTATGTTTTCTTTCCCCATGTCAGGAAGAAGCTTATTAAGTATGATATTCCAAAAGGGACTATAGATATGATGAAATAAATGGGGGACAGTGTAGACGCTTTATGAACCAGTTGTTTATGTTTCCTAGTTTCTAAATACACTATACTTATACGGTCATTTCATGGTTTTGTTATATGTTGTAATAAGTATGTTTAAATTTTTAAGTAATAACCATGTATGTAAGGTATGTGTCAATATAGTTGGTATCAGAGGAAAGGTATAGTCAACCTTTGGAAACTAGGATGTGAAAGCCCTAGTAAGAACCCCAAGGAAAAGTCTAAGCATAGAACACAATCTTAGTGTTTTAGAAATGACCATGAATAACCTCGGATAAGACCTTAAGTGTGAAATTTTATTCTTGATTGTGTGGTTTTCCTATTATAATTAGTCTTGCTCGCACTATTCTTCTTGGTTTTAGTCAATGGATGGAACCCGAAGGAACCGTGTTAATGCGGAATGTGATGGGCAATGCAATGATTGTCCCCCTATGAAACCAAACGTTATAGGAGATGGAATTAAAAATCTTGTAGCCATGCTCACACAAATTTCTCAATCTATGAATAATGCAAGACTTCCAAACGAGCAAAGGAAGGATCGTCATTCTGTTGAATCCTTCATGAGGCAGTTTCCACCTTCTTTTAGCAGGTCTACTGATCCATTAGTTTCTGACCAATGGATTAGTACTACTGAAAAGATATTTTCAGTTCTTCAATGTTCTGAACATGATAATGTCATCCTAGCAGTGTATCGTTTGGAAGGAGATGCTGATCAATGGTGGAATCTTATTAAGAATACAAGGAAAAGGGATGAAATTGAGTCCATGGAATGGGACGAGTTCAATAACTTATTTTTCAGTAAGTACTTCTCTCGTATTCTTCGAACAAAGATGGAGAAAGAGTTTCTTGAACTGAAGCATAAGGATGATGAATCTGTTGGTACCTATGAAGCAAATTTTACAAGACTTGGAAAGTACGCTTTTGGTATTATTATCCAACCTGAGAGTAAGATCAATCGATTCTTTAGTGGCTTAAAACCAAGTCTTCGAAGGGCGTTAGCCATAAGGGACTTCAATAGCTATGAGGAAATCGTTTGATGTGCTCTCAAAGTCGAGATGGAGATTGGAGTAACCCATTAGTCACATGGGATTGATAAGAAGAGGAAAATGGCATTCAAAGGAAAATCTAAAGAGCACACTGAAAAGAAGATGAGCTTTCCCTTATGCTCAAAGTGTGGAAAGAAACACGAAGGGAGTTGTCTTAAAGGGAAAAGTAAACGTTTCAAATGTGGAAAGGAAGGTCCTTGGAAATTTGAATGTCGCAATGATGGGAAGAAGATATCTAATGATGCAAACAAATGAAGGGACACACAGAATGAACCTACTACACTTCAATGTTTCAAGTGTAGGGAGATGGGTCATAATGCCAATAAATTCCCTAATCCAAGGGTTGTTGATGATGATCAACATCAACAAAATCTTAAGGCTAAATACAAAGGAAAGTCACATGCAATTTCTATCAGCGATATGGAGTACGATAACGATGTGGTGAAAGGTACACTTGCCATCCACTCTAAAGTAGAAAATGTTTTATTTGATTATGTATCCACCCAATCTTTTATTTCTGAAGATTTTTCTAAGGGTATCACCGTATTCCCACAACAATTAGATGTTGAGTTAGCTGTGACAACACCTAATGGCACAACAGTCGCATCAAAAGTTTATAATTATTCCCCAATTGAAGTTTGTGGGAAAGTGCTTCCTATAAATCATGTGATCCTTCAAATAGTGGAAATTGATGTGATTCTTGGCATGGATTGTTTTTATTTATATGGATCTCATATCAATTTCCAAAGAAGGGAAGTCGCATTTCATATTCCAGATCATTCTATGATCATCTATCTATGCAAGGTTGAACATAAACTTCTAGTAGAAATTTCTTCCATCTTATGGGTCTTGATTCCACTAAATGAGGGTAATTTATCTCAAATGGTTGGTGAGAAACTCACGATTAATAATATTCCCATTGTACGGGAGTTTTATGATGACTTTCCAGAGGAATTGTCGGGTCTTCCACCAAATAGTGAAGTTGAGTTTTCAATAGAATTTGTACCGGGTTCTTTGCCTATTTCAAAGACACCTTATAGAATGGCCCCAATTGAGTTGCAAGAATTGAAGAAGCAGCTCCAAGAGAATCTTGATAAGGGATTCATACGCCCTAGTGCATCACCTTGTGGAGCACCTGTTCTATTTGTTAATAAGAAAGATGGATCAATGAGACTCTGCATTGATTATCGAGAACATAACAAGATCACTATCAAGAACAAATATCCTCTCCCACGCATTGATGACTTATTTGACCAACTACACGGAGATCAATACTTTTCCAATATTGATCTTCATTCAAGGTATCATCAATTAAGGGTCAAAAGGGAGGATATACAAAAGACAGCTTTCCGTACAAGGTATGGACACTATGAATTTATAGTGATGTCATTTGGTCTTACTAACGCCCCTTCTATCTTCATGGATCTGATGAATAGAGACTTTATAGACTATCTTGATCAGTTTTTGGTAGTCTTTATAGATGATATTCTTGTATATTCAAAGAGCAAGGAATAACATGAAGATCACTTGAGAATTATATTGAATACCCTGAGAAAGGAGAAGCTTTATGCCAAATTTAACAAGTGTGAATTTTGGCTTCAAAGAGTTTCATTTTTGGGTCACATAATCTCAAAAGTGGGTATATCTGTGGATCCAGCAAAAATAGAGGTTATCGAAAGATGGTTGAGACCAACAACAGTGACTGAGATCCGAAGTTTTCTTGGTTTGGCTGGATATTATCGAGGTTTTGTGAATGATTTTTCACGATTATCTAATCCACTCACCATGTTGACTTGGAAAGGAGATAAGTTTGTTTGGACGGAGGAATGTGAAGAGAATTTCAAGGAGTTGAAAAGAAGATTATCTAGTGCACCTGTGCTCACACTGCTTTGTAGTGGAGAAAGGTTTGTGATCTACAGTGATGAATCCAAGAAGGGTTTGGGGTGTGTTCTTATGCAAAAGGATATGGTGATAGCTTATACCTCACGACAGTTGAAAATACATGAGCAAGATTACCCAACTCATGATTTGGAGTTAGCTGTGGTAATCTTTTCATTAATGATTTAGTGGCATTACCATTATGGTAAAAGGGGTGATATTTATATTGATCATAAAAGTTTAAAGTATATTTTCACACAAAAGGAGCTGAATATGCGCCAAAGAAGATGGTTGGAGATGATTAAGGATTACGACTTATCAATTCATTACCACCCTGGGAAAGCAAACAAGGTGGCAGATGCATTAAGTCGACAAGACCATGCCAGTTTATCCATGATGAGAATCACAAAAGATCCAATATTTATGGATTTACAAAAGATGGTTCTTGGAATTATAATGAAAGGGGAAAAATTGTATCTCTCTCAAATGAATGTTCAACCATATATACATGTGAATATTAAATAGGCACAGAAAGAAGATGTCGAGTTACAAAAGAAGGTGAGAAATGTTCCTGAATTCAACCTTGATTGTGATGGGATAATATAGTTCAGGAATCGGGTTTGTGTTCCTCCCATCCCCGAATTAAAGAAGGAGCTACTGGATGAGGCTCATAGTACTTCATTCTCTATTCATCCTGGAAGCACGAAGATGTATAGGGACCTAAAAGAGTACTTATGGTGGGATGGCATGAAAAGAGATGTTGCTGAATATGTCTCTTGATGCTTGGTTTGTCAGTAAGTTAAAGATGATAGACATAAGTCTAAGGGGGTGTTACAACCATCACCCATAACCGAATGGAAATGAGAAAACATCACTATGGACTTTGTCATAGGACTTCCTAAAACATCCAAAGGCAATAATGCTATCTGGGTCATAGTTGATTGTCTTACAAAGTCTGCACACTTCATCGCTATTAGAGAGTATTTCTCTCTAGATCAGCTTTCCAGGATATATGTAAAGGAAGTGGTAAGATTGCATGGAGTACCACTTTCTATTATATTTGATCGGGATCCGAGATTTACCTTGAAGTTCTGGCGAAGTCTTCAGCATACTCTGGATATAGAGTTGAGTTTCAGCACTGCTTATCATCCTCAGACAGACGGTCAGTCTGAGAGAACAATTCAAACTCCAGATGATATGTTGAGAGCTTTCTCTATGGATTTCAAAGGTGGTTGGTATCAACACCTACCTTTGGTGGAATTTTCTTATAATAATAGCTTTCACTCCAGTATTCATATGGCTCCTTATGAATCTCTCTATGGAAAGAAATGCAGGACTCCAACTTGTTGGGATGAAGTTGGGGAAAGAAATCTATTAGGACATGATCTTGTTGGTGAGATGGTAAAAAAGGTCTGATCTATTCAACAACACATAAGAGCGTCTCAGAGTTGACATAAAAGTTAAGCCGACAACCGAAGAACAGGCCTAGAGTTTGAAGTAGGTGATAAAGTGTTCTTACGAATATCTCCCTAGAAGAGGGTCATGAGATTTGGAAAGAAGGGGAAGTTGAGCCCTAGATATATCGGTCCTTTCGAAATACTGGATCATGTTGGGAAGGTAGATTACCGATTGGCGCTTCCACTGAATCTCTCTCAAGTTCACGATGTGTTCCATGTATCTCTCCTGAGAAAGTACATACCTGATCCTTCACATGTACTCAGCTCAGAAGTTGTACCGCTGGAGCAAGATCTTTCTTATGACAAACAACCGATAGAGATTCTGGATCATAGTGAAAAAGTCCTATGAAACAAGACCACTCGCTTGGTGAAACTTTTATGGAGGAACCACCAATTAGAAGAAGCAACATGGGAGCTTGAGGATATGATGATGGAGAGGTATCCTCAGCTTTTTGTTACAAAGTGACAAATTTCGAGGGACAAATTCATTTTAAGGGGGGTAGAATGTAACACTCAAGACTTTTATGAGAAAGTTTTTTTTTATCAAAGTAATCTTTCACTACACACAACACTAGCTTGGCTTTCTTTACACGCAACTGCGGCCTTCCTCGATAGCTTGCGTCATACGCAATACCGAGTTTCATAAAACAATGATATGCAATTAAAATAATATTAAAACTAGCTGTTATGAATAGTAATAACTGAATTTTGAATTTTATAACATTTTAATTCAACTTATACATTTTCTAGATTGGTGTATAAAAGCAAAATCAGTTTTGTTGGATAAAAGAAATATTTTTCAAAAAATACAGTTTTGCCACCTTTTGAAGGGGAACCCACATTAAATCTAGTGTTTGACATGTTTATAAGTTCAATTTTAAAAAATAAAATTATTCTTTTGAATCAGGGTATAAAAATTTACTTTGGATAAATTTTTGATATTTTTCTGGTAACTTTCATATTTTGATGAATAGTAAAAATACGCTAATTTTTAATTAAAAACAATTTTTTTCATTGAGATCATTTATATGGATAAATTATAATATTGAATGGTTTTAAAGTATATATAGAATATATTTTTACCATTTAATATAATGTATGTCATTAGCATTAATTTCACATTGAATTCATAGGTAAAAAATTTCAATCTTTGGCAATGTTTTAACTTCTAAAACTCATTTTCTTAACAATGGGATTTATTTTAAATTAATTACTGCAACTTATAAGTTTTTAATTTTGAAAAATGGATTCCATATTCATATTCAGTGGGTCCAAAATATGATAATAGGCTACTTTTTATTTTTGGGCATTATGAATAGTAACTACGGTAAATTTTATTTACCATAGTTAAAGGTAAATCTGGTAATTAAGGGTAAATATAAGATTATAAAATTACCCTAACACCTTCCAAAATCCTATTGGATGTCTAAAGGTCGACCCATATCAGCTAAGGGTTGGATTATATTCATTTGATAGACTTTGTTCTATGAAAATAATTTAATTATTATTAAAACTAAAGAATGTGACAACATGTCACTTTCTTAAATCTTGTAAGTATAATAACTTTAATTTGGTGATAAACATAATGAAACTTCGAACATGAATATTCTCCATAAATATAATACAATTATCTACATCATAGGAATTTATTTATAATTTTTAGGATTTAAATAATATCATTAATTATGACACAATAGTGATGTTGAAATTATTTTAATAATTAAAATATCAAATAAATTGTTTTAAAATATTAAAATAATTATTATATGCACTATTTAATGTTCTCCACTAATTTTATATAACCATATGACATTTTATTAATCTATTAAAGCTTTTAGTTTGAACATATCCTCTGTATATAGTTTATTTAAATTCAAATAAATGAATATTGTCAAAATTGACACTATTGTTATTTTATAAAAATAACATATTATAAAATTGTTTAGAAATCACAAAAATATTTAAAAATTATAAATTAAAATTTATATGGTTGAAAATGTCATAAAGTGTCAAATTATGGAATTTTCTTAACACATATGTCATTATTAATAATAATATAAAATTTAGAATATTATTACCACAAATAAAATTAAATTCATAAATAAGGATAAATCAAGTTGATAATGTTTAAAATAAATTCCTAACATGTGTAAATTTTATTGGTTGATGCGATTACAACCCTATCTCATCTAATATTCGGATATTAGTCATTTTGGATGTTTTTATGTGGGGTTGGTATTTAATATAAACTAATATTTATTATATTTCCAAAGGTGCCCCTCTCCTCCATTATAAAAGGGCACCTCCTCCCTCTCCTCCTCACACCAATTTGAGCCTTCCAGCTCTGCCAAACCCTTGCCATTTCACTTCCCCACTTCCCTAGAATCATCATAGAGGTTCTGGTCTTCTTCAAAGACCAACCCTAGTGCCCTAAGAGGAGGTTAAGAAGAGGCGCGTCAAAAAGAGGTAATATCCATTACCGATCCTTTCCAAATTCTTTCTTCTTCAACATCTTCTTCTTTAGTTGTTTCATTATGAAGTAATAACACCAGTATCACTAATATACTGATATGTTATTATAAGTATGAAACAATTCTATTTCAATATCTATCCATCCTATGGAAAACGAAATCACCGTGCGTGCGTACGTACGGAATACCGTCTCTACGCCGTGGCGTAATCTATTTTCCACCACCACCTTACATGGATGGGTATAATGGTGAACGTAATGAATATATATGATTATTGTAAAGTTATATTGATTCTGAAATAGTGTACATACACTGCAATACAATTCCATGATCATGGTAACGTTATCATCGCTCGTGCGTACGTACGGAATACCGTCTCCACGATGTGATGTGATTCATTCTACATGATCTTCATTGCATAATGATTATAAAAATGGATTTCATGAATAAATATGATATATAGTACATTAATACGATTCTGGAAATGATGTATCTATAATCTAAAGAGAAGAATAAGAATTTATTCGACAAAACACGAATAAGAACAAAAAGTAATAAACACCCGAATAACAAGTAGTAATGAAATATTACTAATAATAAGCTAAGAATATGACCATATATGATATCATAACAATAAGTATGATTCTATAATAAGTCAATAACATTATTTAAAACATTATATAGAAGGTTCGGACATTTACGAAGCAAATCGGACCTAAGGTAAGGGAAAATATCACAATCTCGATTTATTCGAGATTGTTAATACTTTGGTATTTACTGGGGTGTATTTTATCATCCACATCCATGTTTCCTCAATATGTAATATTATTTCCATCCACCTAAAATTGTTTAAATCCAATTTTACCCTTCGGTGAGTTTTTAGTTAAAGATAAGAAAGGAATCTTTTGTCGATTTTCGTAAGAGGTACTTTTTGACTTTTCCGACAAAAGTACGAGAAGAATGTTTTTTTAACTTATAAGACATGAATGGATTTTTAAAACATTATTTCCAAGAATGTTCCATTACATGTTTTCAAGTTTATTTTTAATCAACTTCTTTATGATTAAAATTTAATGACATGTTAAGAAAGGAAAATTGTTTTTGGAGTAGAAATGATATTTTCCTCAAGAATGGAGTTCAAGTGTTTTATCAAAATTATTTTCCATCTAAGATAATATATGGATCTTTTTATAACCCTATTATTACATTGAATTGATTATGTTGTGATGGAAATATTTTTATGTATTCTTTTATCTTATATGAATTGTTTTATGATGTCATGATGTTTAAGATTCCCATTTTTATTACATGGGTTATGCTATGATGTATGTTTTATGATTTTGTGGCACACATAAGAATGGTATCATTATGAGATGGGTGGGACCTATATCTACCTCCAATGTATTGGGTATAGATTTTATATCTCATGATATAGACATGGCTGGAATGGCATGTTATACCGGTTCAGTGGAACAGGACTGAAACGAGGAGTGAACTCGGTTCAGAAATGGACTTTGTCCACTAAGATAGTCTTGGAAATGAGTCTTGACTAATAAGAAATGATTCTCTATGATTATGTGTGTATTCCAAAAAGTTTCATGTTTTAAGTTATGATTATTGGGATTTTATTTCACTACTATGATTTATCCCTTGTTATGAAATTATGCTCTCTTTTGCAGGTTAAGATTTCCAAAATGTTATGTTCTTATGAATATGATGTGATTGATATTTCTTTTGTTTACCCTTACTGATAATTTGAGATCTCCCTTTTGTATGTTTTCTTTACCCAGGTCAGGAAGAAAATTATTAAGTATGATATACCAAAAGGGACTATAGATATGATGAAATAAATGGGAGAAAGTGTAGACGCTTTATGAACCAGTTGTTTATGTTTCCCAGTTTCTAAAGACATTATACCTATACGGTCCTTTCATTGTTTTGTTATATGTTGTAATAAGTATGTTTAAATTTTTATGTAATAACAATGTATGTAAATTATGGGTCGTTATATCCATAAATAAATCACAATCATCTAATAGGTAATTCATATCATGTGGAATCAACTTCTGAGACCCATACACAATAACACTATCCCCCTAAATCTTTGATTATAAAATCATGATACCTGATGTGTCACATTACATATTGTAGCTCTCACATGGATCTTCTATAATTAGGAATGATGTTGATGTCAGGCTCCCTTTCATCTCATGAATGGATATCTCATGGATATATTTCCACACAAAAACCAAAACCTTCTTAGTCAATCCTTTCAGTGGAAATGGTTTTCCTCAGAAAACTTTTATGAAACACCAATAATATCTTTCCAACCACTATTGAATATGTATATCAAATATGTTATTGGGATTATCCCAAGAAACTGTAGTTGTCACCTTCTATGGGTCTGCTGATACTATTTTATCTGATATAATATGACTTAGGAGTCGAATCTCAACCATCAAGAAGCCCCACATTGTTATCTATGAAAATTATATATGCACACTTAGATTATCCAAAATGATCTCAAGATGTTCATCATGGTCATAATTATTGTGAGAATAACAATGTATATCATCAATAAAAATCACAAAAAATGAATCAAAATAAGGATGTATAAATCAGTTAATTAGTACCATTAAAAATATTTTCATGTTTATGATAGAGAATGACATAACCATCTACTCATTAAGACAATAACTACTAAAAAAGTTGCATGACCAATTTTTTATTTTTAAAACACACAAAATGAGTTCCATATGTAACATCAATTTTCAATATCACCATATAAACTTTTATATTAAAAAAACATTCACCTATTTTTGGAATAATATACAAGTTATTTACCATCAATAGGATCAATTTCTAATAATTCATATACTGCCTACTAGTACCATTCTCCATTTTCTCAAAATGGTCTGGGGAACCACAAAGAGAATAAATAGGTCATTTAAAAACCATTACCTACATTTCCTCTAGCTACCAATTGATCTCATAAGACATTGTATGATTTGTCCTACTAGGAGGAATGTATACAGGGAAGACGCGGGAATGAGGTTGATGGTTAAATCCACCTATCTCTCAAGATGTAAACCAAATTATCCATACAAGAAAATGTATGTGGAATTTTCAACCACAAGATTTAAATATTCCAATTGAACTATCTGATTATACATATATTAAATAGAAATTTGGTCAGTTATCATGCCTATCCCGTGATTCTCAAGTCTAGATCGACTATCCTAGACAACCCAATAACCAAAATGATTATATACTCCTTGCTATAGAGATGTGAATGTCACCCTTTGGTGATGAAAATCAATGTAAGGTCGATAATAATCCATCAATTCTATCTGGAGTATGACGTCAAACCATTTCATATAGGGGAAAAAAGATCCAAAATGAATTGAAAATAACAAATTATAAGTGGGTACACACAGTAATTGTGCACACTCTCTGTTCTAATCAGAAATGGGTATGGAGAGTGACGACACCTTAAAAATATTGAAAAACTATCCCAAGGATATCTAAAATATGTACGTATATTAAGATATAAGAAGAAAGTATATCGAATAATGAAGCTATTAGAGTAGTGGATAATATGATCATTACTCTCACCATTGATGATAAGATTCCCTGTTGTATGTGTGTTAGATGTATATTATATATCTGTCCTAAAATGTGGCCCTGTGACACAACCTCAATACCTGAAGAATGAACAATATATTTTATTGTGGAAAATTTTTTCGGAATGCCTCAAATATGAACACCATGATAGACTGATTGACTGGTATTTCTCTCTCTCCTGGCCTAATGTAGATCCCTAAAACCCAGTCATGAACCAACAATTATAGATAACCCTCTTCCACTTTCTGCTGGAGGAATGTTCCTACATTAACACTGCACATTCCCCATCCTCCCACAATCTCTACACTCAACTAGATCTCGATCACAATGATTCCTCATATGTCTTTGTATTCCACATTTATGACATAAATATACACCACCATGAATAATAGAATTTCTGTTACTCGTGTCATTTGAAGCCACAATACATTTGATCCTACCACAAAAATATAAACCTTTATGTAAATTTTTTAAACATGCCTGGTATTCTCCCCAATATTCCAATAGGTCCCACTATTTTATTAGTTGCTAATTTAGGATCTGAGTAATCATCATAAACCTAAACACATTGACCTGAGATCAAATTTCTACTACCTCCCTCAATGTGTATATCCATCGATTCCAAAACAACAGTGTATAGTAGTGATAACGGATACAACTATGTGAATCATGTTGAATATTTCATAACAGTCAGGGTTCCACACTGTAGATGCATGAAATCACTGGAACGCTCTGGTATCAGTGTCTCATGAAGAAAGTATTCATAGACTCTAGTTAAGAAATAATCTCAAACCATAACACACAACATTTCATCCTTTTCCAAAACATCAAACCAACTCTTGATTCTTTTCATATCTTTTATGTCGAGGGATTCACTCTCCAATTTGGAGGAGTCTCCATGTGCTCTAAAATCAACAACATAGTCTCAAGCCATATCTCACCAGCTTGTACTCCAGCATCCCCCAAAAATATGGTCGGATGGTGCTGGAACGCAAGTGTCAACTCTTCCATAGATGATGCAATATATTTTTCTCCCTAACAAATACACATATTACATATGATTCACTTAAATAACCTTCCCTCTACACCTATGTCTAGAAAATCCATAAGGTCCACTATTGGCACTATAGGATTATGTATTTGAAAACCATGATCAAACACCTCTGGAGTAAGGTCATTTCCACCCTCATTGTGTTATACTATTGGACATAATGGTGTCATGTATCTTCCAATAAATATGTCACACCCCTCTTACTTCTCCTAAATTTAAGACCCGATAATGAGAAAAAATCACTAAAATAACTATAGACACTTCTAAACCCCACTACTAATCCAAGTCAATTTCATATTCTATGATTCACATTTTCAGTTTCCAATTGAGTCCATATTCCTTTCATATTTCACACTAATTTGTTGAATTCAATGTTTAACCTCTTCTGGTCTATATGGCACCACACACACCATGAACCAAAAATTGGGATCCACTCGATTCCTATGATAACACATGCTGATAAATTATTATGATAGTCTCTGACACAACAATCCACAGTTGGATACTTATTGTTTATATGGTAGCCTAATTATGAAAACACAATATAGGGTAAGTCATGAATTATTTGTACCGATTGTGTTTATATATTCACTATACAAATAAACTACCACATAAGAAGGTATATCAGAAAATGCATATATCAAAAAGACATGAAATAAAACAATGTATCATATATGGGATGGACTAATTCATGTCATTTTAAACATGGAATGTTCCAAAAATTAGTCATGTTATTTATAACATCATCAAATTTGGAAAAGATACAAAATCCTAAAAAATATCAAACAAATCATTCCAATCTATATTAGTCACCCTATGATGAAATCTAAATAAATAGAAAAAATAGAAAAACCATAATTTCGTGTCCATGAAATTTGGATTATATAATACATGTTCTAGAAACTCTTATTCCCAAATCATTATGAAATTATAATTCCTTCATTAGAACCTTTCTATTTTCACAAAATAGTATGGAACAAATAGAAAATTCCACTAATACCACATTATAATAACTAGAACTAAATTCCAAAAAATGGTAACCTAATCCAAAGGGTGATATGGCCTCAAGAGACTCTTCCCAAACTATATAAGCTACCAACTGGAAGATATGGCCTTGGGTGTGTCTATTAGGATATTATTCCCTCATGTTATAGTGTAGAACGATGGTTGAAAACGTATTAGTAGTTTGTAAAAGTAGTAAGTCAATAAGAAAAAGATAAAAATACCTGATAAGAATATATAAAAATCTAAAATTAATATAAACATAATTAGGTGTCATTTCATGTTTATAAAAAGCTAGAAAATATGTATTGAAGTATCCAAATAAAATACATGTATCGAAATACCAATAAAACAAAATGAACTATACCAGCTATCATCACAAGCCTCATCTAAGACATATGATCCCCTACTTTTATGAATAGCACAATTTCAAGCGTCATACTATGAGAAATTTCCCCAGTACCTAAATGCATCCATATAGCCTTTCTAGTACCATTAAGTTCATTAAATTCATTCATTAATTCAATGTACATAACATATAATGGGTTCATCGAACACATATAACAATTAACAATATAACAGCTAAAAATCACATAATGTAAAACATGGGAAGGTAAGAAAACCATGTAATTATAATCTCATTACATTAAATTCAATTTAAAGGTATTAATTTAACAAGAAAATCACACAATCACCCCATGGTTTGTATAAAAAATGAAAAAAATAATAGGTGTACCCAATGCGTGGCCTATGTTAGGGAAATGACCTCAATTGTTCTAAAAAGTACCATAGGGAAACCCAATCAGGTTCCAAATCATTAATATTTTATTATCCAGTTACCATTTGGGTAATCACTTAGCTGACTAGAATGAAACAGAACTACATATAGTCATATAAAATAACAAACCATGAGGGGATGGTATAGACCATATACCATTGGTCTATAGTAGTTTGGTCACCTAGTATCGATCTCAGATATGATCCGGATCAAATAAAAAATGAAAAAAGGACAAAAAACATAAAAATATTACATATTTTATTTTTCATAAATAAAATATTTGATACAAAGTCAGTGAAAGAATAACACATGGTGACCGAAGAACATACATTCAAGAATCCAATGAGACCAACGACATTCAAATATGGGTTTGGATGGAGAAATGGGATTGAAATATATGAAATGGAATTCAATGGGGATATACCAGATTCAAGACTATCAAACAAATGAATAAAAAATAGCTTTATTGTTTTAAAACATTTTAAGGTAAAATATGTAATTTCTCATTTCGAAACATGGATGCAAACTTTTGCAGAATGGTTGGCCAAACAATTCTCTAACCATGAACCCATAAATGTGTTAAGGGGAAACCAACAAAATTATCATTTTCAATTTTCATACCCATTCCCATACCATATTCATAGGATATATTAAATGTATGGATCATCTCGCTTGGGATTTCACCACTTCCCCCACGATTTTATTAAACCAAGTGTCACCTGACAGAGGGTTGGACCATCTTGCATGACAGTGAACCTAAGGTGGCATGGCTTCCTCAAAACATGATACATCTAGAACCCCATTTCCACACCTCACATGGTTATGGTTAACCATGTGGCATGTATAACATAGTTTTTCCTAACCATGTGACATGTATTTTTTTCCACGATGTGTTTCCCTAGGTTCAGAAAATGACCTAGAAAATCTTGATAGACCCATTATCACATTGGGTAGTCACGTTTGGACATAAAAATAATTCAAAAAGGGAAATGAATATCTACCTCATAGAAAGACCTATTATCTTAAAACTATTATGTGAAAAAAGGATGTTAAATTATAATATATGTTATATTTCATCATTATATCAATATTAAATTGATGTTTGTCTCATTGTACTATTTAAAAAATCATTAAAAAGATGTTTCTATAATTACAAAGCCTCTATAATGAAATATATATAGTATCATGTAAAGTAATAATAATATCTATTTCCCTGTTCTATAATGTATACTTTTAAACATAATCAATAAATAAGGATATAAAAATGTACTCTTAGTGACTAACCTAACTGTTATCAACCCAACAGGAATCCAAAACATTATATATTTATCCAATAGCATAAAATAATCCACAATTTCATATTTTCTCTATTTAAATTTCAAACTAATATTTTATTTTCTATATACTTATATAACTGGGTGTTCAAATCTTATAGATGATTCTATCAATTTCAAAATCCTATATCAATAATCAAAGTTCATAAAATGTAACAAAAAAATCATAGGAAAAAATCATTCTTCAAATAATTATCACATATTAATAACATAATTAATAAATTATATATATATATATATATATATATTAATATTAACTATCCAGAATTAGGTAATGATATTGTCACTAGATACCATATTTTAAAAATTCTTTTTTATACATTTTATTCATAATTTTGTGAAACATATTTATTTTGAAATCCAATATTATTCTTCCATGTCATTAAATTTTTAGTTTTATATGTTTTTTTCTAAATAAAATTCTATTGATATTATATCTATAAATTCATAACAATATCAATGTAATTTTTCCAATAATTATTCATATAATATCAATGAATTATTAAACCATTTTTAAAAAACTAAAATAGCTATGTAATCTCTATAATAAATGATATAGACATCAATGTGAATATATAGTATCCTCAATAGACAATACATTATCAATATAGGAAGACATTTTCCATGAATATTAAAGAATAATATATATATAATTATAATATAATAAAAATTGAATTATTTTTTTCCACATGTTATTAGTTTAAAACATCAATGAAATAATGAAATTATCATTTTATAGGTAATAAAAATAAATAATTATATGAAAATATCATGAACATATTGATGTTGAAGAATATGTTTTATATTTCCTAACTTATCTTCGAGTGAATTTTGTACACCATAGAGACACAGAATTCGTATGATAACATACCACTATGATAAGGAAATTGAATATGTTCATGATGGATTTTTTTTAAGGAATTCGTGATTTCATTAGATAAGTGAAACAATTCATTTATTATTATATAGACTAAAAATTATAGCACCATTATTATTTTTATAAGTGGAAAACAAAGTGGATGAGATTTGAAGTATTTATGAATATGATTCACTAAATCATCTATAGTAGCATTGAGTATATTATGAAATTGTGATATAAAATTTACAATAATTTTTTTATGGAATTGAGAATGGAATTTGGAACCCATGTTAAGAAGAGTAATCCTACATAGAAACTAATATATAATAATTTTGATTATACATTCATGATATTTGAGTATATATTGTAGTGTTTGTCATAAATATTAATAATTTATTTATCGATCACTTTTTTTATGGTTTTCAACTTTCATAATAAATGTAAGGCATGAATAAAAGTTGATATTTTAAGGTTCTCAATTATAAGTCATGTATTTTCCCAAGTGTAGTTAAAGGTGGTTGGGTCAGCAATGGTGGGTGTCATTATCATTTTGTAAAATTCATAGTTTCAAAATATTACAAAGAGTTTTCTCAATACAATATATAGTATTAATAATTATTGTGTTGAAAACCACAATTATCAATCAATGGTTTCTACAAGAGTTTGGAATTTCTGATAATTATATCCATGATTCAAAGAGTATCATGTGATCATGATTTAGATCTTGATTCCATGATTAAGGGGATATTGAAGGATTTTAATAAGATATGAAATAATGCCCTTCCAATTTGTATTCTAAATATCCTAGGTAAATAGAAATGGTACATACAATCACATTTTGATCCAAATGGATGATTATTAGATAAAGATCGATTCATTATTTGAGTAATTACATATTTATATATATATCAATACCTTAAGGCTAAAATAAAATTTGAAAAAAAATAATTTATTTAGTTTTAGTAGAGTGCTAGTGCATCCAAGTCTTCATGCTGATGAAGGAGTGGGAAATATATATGAAAACATAATTTATATATTCTTTCATAAGTATGGCACAATGATACCTCCCATAAGTTATTATCCAAAACATATGGATTTTGTTTAATTAATATTTTTTTCCTAATTTATTCGGTTTAAGTTTTTTGTCAGTGATTATTCATTTTATAATATTTAAATAATATCATAGAGGCCCATTGTTGAAAAATATATATTTATAGATCATGTAATATAAGAGGAAATTAGAAGAGTTAAAATAGAAAAATAATGGGACATTAATATCAATTTTTGGAGTGCAGATGTGACACTATTAGGGTGCTAGATCCACCCAAATAATTGTAATCCACCAGGATTCTAGCGATAATTCTGGCTGTTAGCAACGTTCGACCTTAATTATTGTTGAACAGCATAACAAATTATATTTTAATGTATATTATTATATTTTCAATGTGAATAATATAATAAATATTCTGTTGTTATATATCTTATTAATGAACAAATTCTATTGTACCACCATTTGTTTGTCACTAATAATATATATCTTATCATATTATGTATTATAATATAAAATTACATTCATTATAATTTATTTTATACATTTAAGTCTATAATTACACAACATTTTAAAAAAAATTATTAATTTAATAATGTATACATATAAATAATTTTTGTTGGTATTTCTAGTTGATTCATAGATAATTCGTTATTAGGAATAATATGATATGTTATATTAGATATTTATTCATAAATTGGTTATTTTAAAAAAAGTTACTATCATTATAATGGGATTGATATGTCATTGATGATTTTAATGACAAGATAGGATGGGAAATCTAGTGTAGTTATTCCTAATAATATCCCAAAGGGTCTATATCTGTGTGGGATAATTAATTAGATATATTAAATTAATATATCAAGAACTTTTTGAATTATAGTTAGTTCATATTAATATATATATATATATAATAAATTTATTTTTATTCATATGATAAAATTGATGATGGATATCTAAAAGTTTCATTAATGATTAAAATATTGAAGAAAGTGCCATATTTATTAGTTAATTTAATGTATATCACATTTTCAAAGGTGGGGGTAATGATATGTATGTTGGTTGATAGGTTCAACATTTTGATCAAATTTTGAAATTGTGAATTTTTGTACTATGGAAAATTATTCTAACGTTATGAACATATATTTTTATTTTATTATATTATTGGTGAGGTGAAATATCTTTCCAGAATTATGAGACTTTTTAAATAGTTGGGGTGGGAGAATGAGTGAATTTATTACATTTTACATTAATTACTTTATAACTTTTTTAGTGTATGATTAGAATGATTAATTACTGATACACACACTCTAATGCAGAAACATATTAGTAATAATGTTTTTTATAACTTCCACTTCAATGAGTTAGGCAATATTCCCTCTAAAGATCCAGCAAATAATATAATCACACATTCCACAAAGTAAAATAATATTTAATAAAAATAACATTGTTTTATACAAGACATTTTGATACAAAATGTATCAGAAAACGTGTGTGATGTTCTTATTCCAAATAAAAGATCTAAAATTTTATTTTAAAAAATGTAGTTTCTATTATGTTGGTCATCAATCAAGCTTGTTTCATTCTATTTTTCTTTTTTTCACGCTCTTCTTCTAATTCCTTTTATAGATTCATAATATCAATTTATGTTCTATATACCAACTTTTATTTTTCTTCCAATTTTTCTTCACTTCTCTTTTACTAACATATATTTATTAATTTCAGTAAATTTCATTAATTTAAAATTTGAATTTATTGACACAATATCCTTAAACATCTAATTATGCTTCTATATTGTTTGGGTCTACTAAATTCTTCTATCCACCCATTTATTTATTTGTAATGAAAATAAATATAACTTATTTTACCTTACATGGATATAATATATTGAAAAAGAATCAATTAAAAATTTGGAATCTGATACAAATCAAAGTGTAATATTATACATTGCGGTATGATTAACTAGTTTTCATCCATGTGAATTTCAACCTTCAAATACTTATATATCGTAATATACTTATTCTATGATCACATATTATCTTTTATGAATATTCTATAGCATTATTATATTCATAAAAGTGTATTCCTTATTATCTTTTCAAAATATCATTGATGTTTTTTTATAGATTCTATCAATTGTGAAACTCCATCCCAAAACACACACAATATTCAATACTACATTATGACATATAACATCATTGTGTGACTCTGTAGATATTCCAATTTTATTTTGAAACAAGAATACATGAATTTCTATATCATGAAATTTCATTCATCTCATGATAGTTCAATTAAAAAAAATATCAAATATAAATTTAGTAATCATTGGTTAGAACATTTTGATATGGAATGAATCATTCTTCCACTATAACATTTAATCATTAATAATCATTCAATCCTTTATTACAAAATCCCATATAGCTCCAATTTTAGAGTTATTATAATAATCATGACAAGAAAAGACTCTAACTACCCTTATATAGTGCATGTATCAACATGTATAACCAAAAGAAGAGCACACTCTTATAAAAATAAGTAAAACTTATGATTTATTATTGTGTGGTTACACATAATTCAACATTATTTATAATTAAACTCTAGAAACTCACACAATCAAAAATATTAAAAAACCAATATTATTATATATATCTCTATAATATGAGAGAGTCATAACTTTATATAAAACTCTATTTTATGGGAGTTTGAAAATTTTAAAAAAAAATATAATATAATATTTCACAACACACATAACAACATGATGAATTAATAGATTAAACCATTGAATAAACTATACACATTTAATCCCTCTAAGGTATGAATTATTCAATGAATTGATATTATCTACCCCTATTAATTATTGAATTATTATTGTGAAATATGTTTATTAATCCCCCATTAACAAAAAAAAACATAATCTTTTCATGGTATATGTGTGTCAAAATAAAAATTACTTATCATTAATTAGAGTATATTTTAACTCATGTTATCATCCAAATATTCTGAAATGAATCCTTTTGTATTAATTTATAGAAAAATAAAATTATTTTTTTCTATGATGAAATAAAAAACATATTTATCTCATTTTTATACCCATTATCTTTGATAATTTGATAATTCATATCAACGTTCATTGTTAGAGAATGAAAAATAAGATTCCATGATAGATATATTACATGTTGGCTATAAATTCCAAAAGACATTAATAATTAATATTCACCTCATGGAACTAATAATGACTCTTAATTGACATATAAATGGTCTTTAGTAGAGCTGTTACAATATACTCTTCCATAAAATAACATAAAGTCGAAAAACATTACTTCTTTTTTTGCAAAACACAAAATATATATTCTTGAAAAAAATATAATATACGTTGGAAAAATCTTTAATAAATTACAAAACAATATAGATATGTATATTTATAGTTATATAGTCTTATATTAACAAATATTTCACCACATGATTCCCCATGTTGATTAGATATCTATGCATTATTATAATAGTAAAATTATATTTTTCTATTGGTGAACTCTAAAATAATCAAAAAGAATATAAGTGAACTAAATTTAGTTAGGACGATATTAAGTATTTTAAATTCCTAATTAGTTTTAAAAACACCCACCAATCAACATCAATTATATTTCATATTTTTATTTCATAATAACCACAAAAAGTATAAGAGAAACCTTATTCAAATCCAATATCCACTAATTCATTACATTTTCATTGGAAAATATCCACTGGGATTTAATAATTTATCATTTCCTTGAGAAATTGAAAAATTAAATAAATACATAAAGTCACTGAGAATTGATCTAAATAAACAACCCCATTTACTTGGAAATTAGAAAATATTATCCTTATATATTTTTATGAATTAGGATATCATCAACCTACATGGTTAAAATAATGATATATATCTATATATATATATTTATTTATTAATGATTATATTTTTATTCACTCATCATTTAGAAAACATCAACACATGAAATAATGAATTATTATTTAGATAAACATATTTTTGAGCTTTATTTATTCAATAAAACCCAATATTCAATATTAAAACATATCCTTGATCTTCACTGTGAATGATTAAATTGTGTAAATCCATGGATCCTTTTTATTTCAAACCTCTATTAGAGAAGGATGACTTGAAATCAATTTCAATGAACATGTACTAATTATTTTTTTGGATACAAAGGATAATTATAATGGTGTAAATTATTGAAACCAAAGTGAATTTTTTTTGAAAATAAATTTATTATATATTTAAATCTCATTCGTACATGTGTAATTATTTTCTTCTCATCACAACTATTTTAAAATTCAGGTTATTATAGAAAAATATCTTTTTTCACAAGAAAATATTTTTGAGTTTTTGTGTGTATCATTTCCAATGTCCCACTGTACTCAACTAGATTTAATTCTTTATTCATAGCATTGATAAAATTTGGATTCAACAAAATCATATATCTTATCATACTATATATCCTGAGAAATCAATAAAAAAACACTTTTCCTCAAATGTCACATTATTTGAATTGAATTTCCTTGATCTCCGATAATATTTTTGAACTCCACAAACTTCCTCATAATTGGATTATTTTATTATATATTCAATTATTCACTATATAAGAATTTATAATCAAGGTTATCCTATAAATCATATTAAATAGTATATTTATTATAGATATAAAACTTCTTATGTAGAAATTATTCTTCTTCATAAACAATTATAGAATGTAATTTATTTAGGTAATGTTATTCCTTAATTATTATCTATCCTTTAATAAAAAAACATACACAATCATTACTGTCATCATATTTTTATGTATATTCTCTTTAATTTGAAGGATAACAATGGAAAAACCTTCCACTACAATTTCATTGGTATTATAAATGTTCTTATAATACACAATGATAAAAATAGAATATCCAAATTCACTATAGTTTTAATTATGTAGGGTTATATTATAATACATCCCAAAAGACGTCATGTCTTCATTGAGTGGAAACAGAAAAAAAATAGTTTCGAATAAATATTATTTCACTAATTTCTTACAATAAGAATAACGAGAAGTATAATGCTCTACAAATATATAGTGGACACCATTTACATAGAACATCCATTATTCCTTTCAAATACTCAATATTTTAATATGTTATATCATATGTTTATCTCATAGTGAATTCCATATATTAAAATGTATGTTTTAAAAATTACAATAAGGTATTATCTTATCTATTCCATAAAAAATATCATCAACTAGAATACATTCTATTTTTTAACATAGAACATAAAAATTTTAAACATATTTTTCGTGACTATCATATGTTTAATAAACATAGTATAAGAAATGTTATTGAATTGATTATTAATTTTTATATAATAAGAATATTAATTTAATAATTAATTTTATCTTGAACCGAAAATATATAACACGATGATCTCTAATTTTTATGATATTTGCATCACCATATTTTTATGATAATAATTAAGAAATTCCCACTTTTTCATATATGTCACATATAATTTATCTCTCACTCTCTCTCCCTATTTTAAATATATAAAAATCATAAAAATAATTCCTTTGGATATATTACTCATACTTCAATAAATAATATTTCCATGGCTTCAATAGTAGAACTAAATTTATTTTTGAAGCTAATTGAAGATTAATTTTCTTGTTCACCTACCAAAATCATGTTGCCACATTTTTTATATATTCTATTTAAACAAAAATCATGTTAATATTTTAAAATTTCATATATAAAAAAACTAATTTCTATAATCCATATTTTGAGACACACATAGTAAAATGTTGTTTCAACCTATTAACCAATATTGTTTTCTTGGATTCTATCTTGTCCCCTATGATGATAATTAAACTAAATCCCATTATTTAGAGTGAAATATTATTCATTGTGGTCACCAACTTTTTGTTTCATATATAATTTTTAAGGATATTACTATTTGAAACAATATGTGGTTGATATCCACTATTCATTATCCTTGAGTGTCAGTTTAGAGATCATAGGGTATGATCTCCATAACAAATGACTTCTCCCATACATTCGATTTTTTCTTCTAATAGTTCAATTAATTTTGATTCACTAATAGATATGATTTTTTAAGGAGAAAAAATAGTCATTAAATATTACTATGTTGTCACATATTCTAAAAATATATTTTAATTGTATGAACATGGTTGAAATCATGATTACATAATTTTCAAAATTATTTTGAAATTTTCTCCTTAGATTGGTTTGAATCCCTTTATAAAATTATGTCCCATATCATGTAGACTCATTTTAAAATAGGTAAATCCACCAAAATATTCTATCAATATTATTTAATCCACCATAAAACTATTTTTATCAATAAATGTATAAACTCTATTATGCACCATACGAATTAAACCAGTAGTCTTGCAAAATTTATTCACAATTTCACAATTAACAACAGTAATATTATTATAAAAGAATTTATGGTACACTACCAAAAAATACATTCATGATTAAAAAATGCAATTTTAGCCAGTTTTGTATCATATTTTTAGTTATTTTATCCTTTTATTTATGATTTTATATATTTTTATATTTACGTGATATTTTTTATTTATAGCATAAATTTCTGATTTCTATGTTTTTGTCAATTCAAAGATTTAAATTACCATATTATATGAGTTTTAATTATTTTCAAGAATTGATTTATAGATTATGACATTTTTAATTTCTAATTAATTTACATTAATGATTAATTTCTATACAAAAATATTAAGAAAATATTACTTTTTTTGTTCGTGATTGAGTGAAAATATTCCATAGCTTATCACTATGTGGGTTTATTACTCTTTTTTTATTAAATTAAACATTTTATGCCTTTTTTAGTGTGAATGGAGTAATTTTTTATTTATTATTATGTGTATTAATTGATATTTCCTATAGCATTATCGAGTTATGAAATTTTTTATTGTAATTACTTGATTTCTCACATTAGAAAGAGCTCCATTTGGGTTTCTGCATTTTTTCAATCATTTATAATTATAATAAAAGTTAATTTTTCACTATTAACAAGAAAAATAATGAATATTTCACTAAAAAAATATATTTTTGAAATTCATATTCATTCCCATATCTATAATTGTCTTCAACCATAGATAATTAATTTTTCTATGAAAACAAATATATATATAAACTGTAGACCATTATTAAAATTTGTAGAATTGTTTATTTTAAATCCCATTGTATTATAATTCATATAGGATTTATAATAATATTTTTTTACTATATAGAAATTATTTGTGAAATATTTTGTTGATCCTATTTTAAATAATCCAAGTCCACAATTATTTAGAAACACCCTTTTTACTATTTTGGTGATAAATAAAATGAATATAATATTTTTGTTATTTTTTTCACGTTTCCCTATTAAATATATTATTCATTTAGATTATAAAATTCATTCAGATTTTTTTTTCTTGCACTAAATAATTACATGAAACATCTCAAAAATCCATTCTCATCGTCTATATATTACCTCTCTAGTACATATCATATATAATAATAATAGATTTCAAATTGTTAAATGTAATTATACCTAAATCATATCCCACTCATTCAAATACTAAAATATAAAATTATTATTGGAACATGTATTCAATAATCTCAAAAACTATATACTCCCCCAAATTAATAGAATAACTACTAACAGTTCTCACAAATTCATTATCTCAAGAGAAGAAATAATATACTATTTCATCGTCATTTAGCTTGATATCATTATATTTAAATTTATAATTTCTATCATAGATTTTTACACTTTCTAATAAAATTTTTTTAAAATTTTAAAACATATAAAAAATTTCATGTTATGTTTTCATCCCATGATATTTTAGAATATTAATTTTATAATGGGATGATGATGTAAAAAATAAATAAAGAATCTTACTTTGAAAATACATTCTATGTACTATCATCATCAATAAAAATATATCCTATAGAAATAAACCATTTTTAGCATTATACAATACTTCCAAGAATATTAATAAATGATGTTAAATAATATGATTTTTTAAAACATAATACTTATTCTCATAAAATGTTTAATCAAATTATAATTCCATTAATTTATGTTTTGCATGGTAACAATCAAATATTTGAGACTAAATATTATTAGATAATTCCACACTTTTCCTCTATAATCTCTAAACAATTTATTTCCATTAAAGGGATATTTGATGATCTGATACTTATATTAATGGTCCAAATATTTTTTTTTGGGATTCCCAATGATGATAAAAGGAAAATTTATTCACAGCCTTCTATATTTTAACTAAAAAAATATAACACAATTTAAGGTGTATGATGAGATTTAAATATATTGTGTAAAACTATCTAATGTACAGAAATATTTGTTAATAAATAGTTTTACAATGTTCCCTATAAAAATTAAAATACACTCCTTGGACTGTTTTTATGAAAATCACTTGATCACCCATTCTAATATAATAACCATATTTATTATAAATGTGAAATTATTAATCATGAAATCAAGACACGTACATTTTCTCTCGGCATGAATAATGTGGTCCCATATAATGGAAGATATAGATTATTAATATTAATAATAAAATTGTCATCATCTTAGTCAAACTATGTTCAAGTTTCCATTATTCTTATTCCAATAATTATTACAGTTATTCCTCTTCCTAGTATGTAAGAACAAAGGTGAGTACTGATCTCTATTCCTAATTTTAACTATCATCGACAATTAATAAAAATATCCATTTAATTCACATTAATATCTATATCTTCCCAATTTTTTTGATTTCAAAATCAAATTTAATTACACAACATCCTTAAAATAATCTTATACATAAAAAAATCATCCTTAAACCATCAATTTATCCTTCTATTTTTTCCACCCCTCTATATATTAATCAAAATCTATTACATGATTTTGATTATCCCATCAAGAACATAATTTTACAAAAATAAATTATCTATAAATATGGAATATAGAATAAATTATAGTGTAAAATAATATATTTTCACTGTATTGACCTATTTCCCTTATACTTCTTCTAAAAATACTTATAACATTATGATTTCATTATTGGACTTATAGTTTAAGGATTATATTTTATAACCCATTGATGAATTTAATTATTTTTTAAAATCAATCTATATTTCCACCTCAAAAATTCTATAATAATTAATTTTAGGGCTTCTTATCATGGATCAACAACCTAACTGATTGAATTTTTTTCCAACACTATATTGAGAGTTCTACCATTATAGTTTGAATACCTAAATCCTCCAACAAATAATGAAAACATGAAAATATTTAATTTAATTTTTATTGAATTTTCAATGTTTTAACAAATTAGTTTATAGTATTTTTAGATTTAAATTATTGAATAATATTTTGTAGCATTCATTTTTGTACTTTTCTTTTCTACCATGAAAATATTTACTCAATAAAGAACATTTAAAAAAGTATAAATCAATATTATGTGGATACAAGTTTGGTATTTAAAAAAAATATTACATGAATAGGGTCATACTCACCAAATATAGAGTATTTCTTTATAGGATAAACATAAAAATGATTTCATTGTTATCATAATTAATTAAATGTAATTTTTTGACATTATAATTATAAATGATGTGACGTGATTCCCACTGGTTCTCTATGATCCCTTACATACAACATCAATTAATCTCAAAATATAATCTATAAATTTATATACATACAAATGGAAAATATATAACAGAAATAATAATTTAATGCATTCATTTACATTCATTATAAATTGAACACAATATCTTGTACTAAATCCATTCCAACTAATTATATTCTCTAATTTATCCTCCCTTTAATAAAATACCATATTAAAAGGAAATAATTTATACCTTCAAAATTTTGAAATATCCTAATGTATCTCAACAAATTATCCATGGAATAAATACCCGTAATTTAACTTTTTTTTCACTCATTATCTTATAATAGAGGATCATATTTGAGAATGATATGCAGAATAATGTGTCACATTAAATGAAAGAGTAGGATTTATCTACGAGATATAGGTTTGTTGGGGCCATTATTTATATTTTTATATCATAATTTGTGATTAATATTATAATAGAAATTATCATGGTATTGAAATTTTTATGTACTATCTAATTAGTTTTTTTAACTTTAAAAGAGGTCATCTATTTTAATTTTACACACCCAGTTATTTCTAATTCATAAAACTTGGTATAACTCCATCCTGACTCAGATTCACATTATAATGGCTATGGGATAACATATGTATTGTATGTAAATATAGTATGTATGTCATGATTACTAATAGAATAACTATTTTAAATCAAAAATTGATATCATCAGTTGTAATTTTATATATAATATGTATCCTAGAATTTTTGTACATCTTACAACCTTAATAGATATGAAGTGGTCATTATAGCTATGGAATATTAAGTATCTTATAATTGTGATACATCCATTTTATTTAATAGAAATATCTATTGTAGGTCATGTCCAATTTTATATTTTATTATTATAAAAAACATAACTAGACTTGCATATCAATATGACCAGTTTTATTACATTTAGAAATATACTATTTGGGTGTTGACCTATATAGTAGACTACAATAGATCAAATTAGTGGTTACATGTCTAATAATTTACTAATGAAATACAAAACATAGTTTTTTGAAATCTATATTACTTTACATTTATATATTTCCCAAGGTTTCTACATATGGTAGTTGAATTGGAATAACATGACTTAGAATTAGATATGGAATAATGGTTTTTTCCTAGATCATTATTATAAATACAAGTTAATATTATTTTATTCAATGTTCTTAGAAAAAAAATTTATATGATAAAAATATGCAATTTTATATAATTCATATTTTTATTAATGATGATATATTTTCTATATGTGTTGTTTTATACTTTAATTCCATATATCTTTATTACATATGTAATAATGATTTTTATTTTCATTGTAATAATTGTATGGTCAGTATATTATAAAAATATTCATACCATTGAAATAATCTATCCATTTAATCATTTCATTTTTGTTTAATATATGTGTATGTTTTCATAATGTCATGTAGTATAACCTAGATTAATCTATTTAATTGTTATTAATATCTGACATAATTAGAGTATGAATATAACATCTGGTAAAATGATTTTGTAAAATATTTCTCATGTTTTGGTCTTTATATTGGGTTTTCAGTTTTAATGCAGAAAGGGGGTGAATAAATATATCAAGGGAGATTGCATTCTAGGTAATAGGTTTAAATTCCATGTAATGGTCATCAGATTGATAATGATAAACATGTTCAGGGAATTAAAGGTTTACAGTTAGTGTAAAGGCTACATTCTATTTAATTGTATATATCATGTTTTTATAATAACACATTTGATTATATGATGTTTTGGGATTATTTGGATTTAACGACAACAAATGGGATTCCCTACAGTCTAAATATCACCTGTTATGGTTTTTAGGGTACTATTTAGGTGTTCATAATTTCATTCTACTTTAACATTCCTCTCATGACCTAGAGAACAACCTTCGTGGTTATAGAGATCTTACATCCTACCAAATCATTCATTCATTGATCAATCATTGGGGTATTTGTGGATTACCACTACATATATGAATTCCTTCTAGATCTTCATTCATTTGGTTTCCACTACTATGTTGTAAATATTTACGGTTATTATTTTTGATCATATCGTATTTTCTATCAATACATTTCTATTTTTGGGAGTGCGTTTTTTGTTTGTGTTTGACCATTTTCATTCTAATCACCATTATTGAAGGAGGAAATGATTTTACAATTTTAGAGGTATTCATTTTCATATAATAGGATAATTTGATGAATTAGTATTACTATTTAGGAAATTCATTTTCCTGACTCGTTGAATAGAATATTTTTATTGGTTTTAAATTATTTAATTGAAAGTAAATTTTTTGTAAGGTTATTTTCTTTATAAAATGAATTTATCCTAATTTAAAAATTGTTTCTTCGAACACATAAGTTTTTTGGTTTGGATTTTAATTTTATGTCTAAATATTTATCATGTTTTTGAAATAAAAATTGACAATGATGGAACATTGGCATCCTTGGGTGTGTTAGAAATCGAAATAGGTATCAATAGTGTGTATGGAACCACATTTGGTTGTTTTTTTTATATCGAAATATTGTTCTAAAACATTTATAACATTTTGATCCAAAATTTGGATTATTAAAGGATCCATGATGTTTATTCAATATTTTACCATAGGATATATCCCAAATGATAGTCTACTTGGTGATTTACATATTTTATCACATGGTGGTTTTATCATGGAGTGTTATTTATATGTTTTTTATGAGACTGTATCACATGAAATAATATTGTGGTATTTTGGGGATATTTTTTAACTTTATTACCTTTTTAGGCATCTATATTCATTCCTATTTTATCACAAATACTTTTTATTTTATTTGTTTCATAATATGAAAGGTTTCTGGGAAACTCCAAAGGGAAACTTATTTGAAATGGTAATTTTAAAATTATTAATAAAACATATTTTTTTAAAGATACAATTTTCTTATTATTTATATTAAAAAATTTATAGAAAATATGGTAGTTTAATATATTTTTTCTCTCATAATACATTTTATTTTATTAGATTAATATTTCATTGTAGTATAATAATGTCAAATATATGGGTATAATGAGTCATATTGGATTCTATTTTTATTGATTCTTTCTATTTAGGATGATTTGGATGTCAATATTGGTCTCATGGAGATTTTTTTCTCTTTTTTGTTCATAATTTCGGGGTTTTATGGTTTTTCATGAATTGTATGGATCTAGTTGAATGATTATCTTCTTCATGTGCTCTGGTGGTATGTATCATATGGTTTATAGAGAAGGCTGGCTTTATTATCTTGTTTCACCTCACCATATGGTAGATTACATGGGTGTATAGTTTGGTTGGACTAGGATAGTATGTTACAAATTTATATCAGAATGGAAATCATCCTTATGTGTGTTAAAACTTCATGATAATGGTTTTTGTCATCAGAAGACAAGGGCTTGGAATGTTATAATTTGGATAGTAGGTGTCAAAAATGGGGCATATCTAGCTCACAGAAGTTGTTGAATCCCTTATACCATGGGAGTTCAGGGACTTTTTATAACTGATGTTGTGACCTGGGGTCTGAGGAAATTTGATTGAACTATATGGGTTTTTTATTTAGATGTTCCAATTCCATTTTATGTAATGAATTTTATCATTTTAATTACTAATTTCTTTAAATTATTATTTCCCTAAAGTGTTGATTAAAATATTGGAAGTGGTATTACGATTGTGGAATGATATCATGGTCTATTTAGTAATTTTAATGTGTTTATTTTATAATACATAAGATAATAGATCTTCTATATTCAATAGAAGAATCTATGAGATATGTTCTTTAGGTTAATACTATAATGGACCCTTCTTTGGTCGAAGTTGTAATCTACGCTATTTGGACTATAGGTTATATGAATTTTGGTATTAAATGTTCAGGGGTGGATAATTGATATGTTTTCAATAATAATAATAATTCACCTTCATTTTGGGTAACAATGGACCGTAGGAATATAATTACTATATTAGTTGTAATATGAGAATCGTCAACTTATTGAAGAAACATAAAGACTCTAAGGAGGATTTGTCCATGTACAAGCTGAAGAGATAAGAAATGAGATGGTGGGACTCTGTTTTTAAAGATATTTATCATTATGATCTATCATTGTATTCCATAATTAAAATATTAAACTATTAGTTTTATCTTCAGATGTTATTTGAGGAGAGGACCCATGAGTTTCTATCCTCGGAGTGGGAGGAGATTAACCTTCTAAAATATACCACATCATTAACATATTCGGTCAATATAGATCCAGAACATAAAAATAATTTTAACTTCATGCATTATACTTTTTATTTGGAATTGAATACATATATGTAGTCATTATTGATATTAATGTACCTTTTTAACACTATAGAGGTTGTGGATAAAGAGGAATTGGATGAGGAAAAATTATCTCGATGTAGGGGTGTTTATGGGTCAGGTTAGGTCAAGGTTGTGGATATTTTAGACCTAAACCCACCAATATAGGGAATTAATGATCTTGTCAGGTTAGAGGGATGTTTTTTAATTTGGCCTCGACCCGAACCGACACATCTTATATCGGGTTGGGTATTAGGTGGTCGATTTTTTATGGAATGAAAAAGTATACTTAGTTCCTAGATTTGTAACTAGTAGGATTCTAGGCCATCATTCTTTCTCCCTTTTTAGTGATTCATCTTCCTCGCCACATAGGGAGGAATCATTATCATGGTGACAAATAGACCAGAAAAAGAATAACTGAGCAACATCATAGACAGTGTGAGGCCGATAAATATTAGTTTTAGGTAGTCTCTGGTGGATCAATTATCAATGGAGATGGATGTGAATGTGACATAATTTAGGGTATTCTACAGAGAATTTAGGTTCGTGTGAACTATGTTGGATATGATTGTAGAATCGCAAGAGGAGGCGAGATACTTTGATGAATCAAGGGTTCCAATGATCATGTTGGTGATAAAGACATAGAATATGGTAGAGGGGAAAATCTATGGTAGATCTGGAATCGTAATTGTCCTATAGGAGGTGAAGGTTTAGATAAATGTCGATTGAGTAGTCTCCGGTGAATATAGGGTCATGGTTGAGATAGTGGAAAAGGAAAAGGATAAGGGAGTAGTATTTTGTAGATTTAGATTCTGTCATAGAGATTGCACCATGTTTTGGATGTGGTGGGGGAGGAAAATGATTGTTATAGTGAGGTGATCTGTGTAAGATTTGTAATTAGAGGGAAAGTGATAGAAATGATGATGTAGGGATGTGGGATGACACACAAGATACTAGTGGGAGTGATGTGTTTCCATGGGTGGCATGGCAGTGCCCAAGTGAGCGGTAGGAGTAATCTGTTTGGTTGGTTGGGTCAGGTTGGGTTAGAATGGGCCGAGTTCTTCTAGACCCATTACCAAAACAAACCCAACCGCTAGTATAGTCATTGCATCCTGACCCACATAAATTGAATTTTGAAACCAGATGGATATGACCTCAGTTGGTTGGGTTGGGTTGGGTTTGGAAACCCCTAGATGGATGGAATGATTTTTTTAGATCATTGGTCTGTTAATCTCTTAGGAAGTGTGTATATTCTAGAATGAAATGAAAAAAAGGTATATAGTTTTATTAAAGAATAATATCAGGGGATTCATCTGGATAGTAGCACTATTTTTCTATTAGTGGGGGGTCCATCTCATAAAAATCCATATTTTTTGGAGGCTCTCAAGTCTTGTCATCATTTTTGATTATATGGACATATGGAGAGATTTCTTGATATGATATCCCATGAAATAAAGTTAGTATCAAAATTCTTCTAATGATCACAGTTTTATGAAGATGCCTTTTAGGGTAGTATAATCATATCCACAAGAAAATGGTATGTTTATATGGCTATAAAATATCTAGGAGGAGATGAGGCTATATTTCAATATGCATTGGAGTATGTTCCTATAGAATATGAAACATGTATGACTAATGTTTGAGTTAGTGTGTCTATTTCTTCTTATTTGGTGCTAGATATTCTCAATATAGGTTTTATTCATTCTTTTTTATATTAGACACAATTTGATGTGTTGGGATTTTGTTTAGAGCTTATTTATTACAATTTTTATATTTCCATGCCTCTGAAAATGGGGTTTGAACAAGTTCTTTTGTGACCCATGTGTTAGGTTATGAAACCTAGAATTGAGGTAGTGTGAGACTTCTTCATACTTGGTAATGAAGTTCTTGACTTGATTATCATCAAGAAAAGTATTATTAGTTTAATGGTCATCATATACTACTATCATCTTCGATTATATTTCATATCTACTAATGGGGAAAATCAATTTTTATGGTGAAAGTGGGATTGTATATCAGGAATAGAAAGAATTTTTTTCCTTTTAGTGGGATTCTCTAATGCTAGTTGGTAGAGATGTTTCTTTATGAAGTTAAATATTTTTTTAGTGGATAACTTCATAATGTGGTATGTTCATACCCTAAGTACGTTTTATATGATTTTTTTAGTTTACATCCATTGTGAGAGGCTGTGTTTATGTTTGACATGATCCCATGTATGATGCCCAATTCTGTTCCCTTTTATACAATGTTTCATGATGGATTTTTTGATCATGAAGTTAAGGTTTTCAAAATAGGGGATAAACTATTCATTTATCATTTCATGTCACCTTATTAATCACATGTCCTCATTTATAAAAATTTATCATTGAAACTTAGACTTTTTATTGATAATAAAATAATGAATTTTGTGATTGGTATGGAAAAATATCCCTTCCAAGGATTGATTACATTATTGACCAGCTTCTAAGGGTATTTTAGTTTTCAATGATTGGTATTCATTGAAGTTAAAACCAGTTGAGGTTTAGAAAATTTGATATACAGACTAAATTGTCCAGAAGATCTTTTGGGAGTTTTTGAGTTTTTGGTTAATTCATTTGTCCTGACTAACACTATTGTAGTATTAATTCCATTGATGTACCTATTATTTCTTATATTCATAGAATCATATTTTTTTTATTCAGGGATGATATACCGGGGTACTCAAAGTCATATGTGGTACACAAAGTCCAATTGGATAACATTCTATTATCGATGGAAGAAAATATTATGTATGGTAATTTTTCTAATTGTGATTTTTGGATTGAAGAAGTGAAATATTTAGGCCATGTGATATCTAGGAAGGGTGCTTAGTTGTCAATGAAATGTTACTATATTTTAGGCCCTGTGATAATAAAAAAATTATTTATAAGATAAGATGATTCTTTGGTTTTTCTACATACTATATCCTGGTTAATATTTATTTATCCACGCTCCCATTTTCTATGATTTCATTAAAACCAATCGGTATGATTTTTTAATGGAATGACCAATTTCATAGATTTTTGGACAATAAAAAGTTGTGGATTACCTCAAAAAAAAAATTTGAGTTTTTCTATTTGGGATTGGGTTATGATGTTTTAACCATTCATTTAGGTATGGTATTGGGATATATTCTGATAGAATGGATTTAGGTGGTGGACAATGGCTCTTTCATGTTACGACCTCATGAGAAGAACTAACCTAATAATTTTCTTAAATTGGAAGAAAATAAGAATTCACTCAAAATGTAGTTGCACTACCTCATTAGGAAGATTTATTTTTCTCTATTATGATTGGAATAGGAGGAAATATATTTCTACTATGTTGTATCTAAACATGAGACTATGGAAATGGGTGCAATAATTTTGGATATTAATTTATGATATTTTATATACCCCATGGAAGAGAAATGATATTTCTGATGCATTGAGAATAAAATTACAGACATAAGACACGATGGAATCAATTTCGGAGTGGACTCTGATTATTATTTTTACTGAGAAGATATTGAAAGGAGAAGTGATTGAAGAATACGTTTTCATGGATTTGATTAAATAAGAATCATCATCTAGTGTTTAATTTGTTATTGTGTAGGAAATAACATTATGTTGCAACACATGTGTAAAATCCTTTATGGTTGGGAGACCACAAGTGAGTGGTATCATTATCCCAATGTCGAATTTTGATTATATAGTATGTTTTTTATGTTTTACAAAAGAAAGTACATGACAGATAGTGGACACATGTCTGGTTTGTCTATAGACCTTATGGATAACAACATGTATCACTGCTTGAGGTATCAGTACTCGTGGTACATGATGATGACATTGATTACATATTTTCAATTAAAGTGTATTATATATCAATGGATCAAAGAGTTACACTATAGAACAATGAGTTATCATTCATCCCTTACCTATTTCTTATAAAAATTGGATTAAATATACATGGATTTTAATAGTAGTCTATAATATATTCAATTTGTGAAGGATGATAATTAGGTGATCATTTATTGAATAATAAATACCATAGATTTCTTCCCTATATTTGGGATGATGAAGGAGGAACAAATATGATAATTGGTTTTTCATGTGATTGTAATAATTCATTGGTTTCTCTATATAGTCTCATAAAAATCAGAACTAAGGTTCATATCTAGGTTTTACAGAGGTATAGTGGAGGTGATAGGTTATCAGATTAGACTAACGATGAAAAATCGTCAATATAAGAATGGAATGATGGAGATTTTCATATAGAATATTTAGAATATTCTACTGTATTGTTTTTTTATTTTTCAAGGATCTTGGAAAAATTATAATTCTCTTCATGAGTTTTACTATAACAGTTGTTATCAGACCGATAATAAGAGTACACCATTTGAGGATTTAAAATGGCTGTCATTTTGATCTACCTAGTGATGGGAATTTCTAATATATGTTCCTTAGGGTGGCCAAATCATATTAATGAGATGGTAAATAGGGTTTAGTTGGTCCTCTGAATTTTGATCATGACCTAATGCAATTTGAAATCTTATGCAGTCTATTGTCGTTGGCCACTACAGTTTGGCGTTGTTGATCATGGTTTTCATAGAATTTCACCTCACATAGGACATTATTTGTTGGGTTTTTAGGCTATGCCATCCCTAAGGTGTGTGTGTAACATTGAAATCATTGGCATGATAGGGAAATGTTAGCTATCACATGAACTTTCTATGTAGATTGAAATCTAACAATGATGTGTTTCTTTTTTCCCATCCTAGGAGGTATATACCATATATTTTCTATGTGATTATATGAGGTATGTTATTATAATAATCAAAAACACTATACATGGGAATCTATTTCATATTATGGATTCCTAGGAAAAGTTATTATATTATAAAAAGTTTCATCTTGTATTGATATTTTGGGAGTGTTAACCGGATAACCATGATATGTCAGAGAGGTTATTGTAGATGAGGTAGTAATAGCCTTCAATTTTTGAGAATCTAAGAATATAAGGTTTTTATGTGGGTATAAAGCATTTATGATGGGGATGTCATGAAATCTATTTATATTTTAGGTACAATTTTATTCTTCTTTTGTCCTTCATCCATCTTATATTGTTTTACTAAAGAAACTGGGAAATGTGATGTGTTCTAGGTGATTACACTTATTGTAATGGGATTAATTATAATATATTGTTTATCTATAAAATATGATTAAAATAGTTCATGTTTGTATTGGTGTGCACAGATTTTATAGGTGAAAAATTATGTAATAGTATAAATCATGTTTTTATTAAAAAATGACATTTTTTAGGAATTTTTTGATTTTGTGGATTTCATGATAGGTAATGGGATTAATGAAAAATAATATATAAAGAGTAATAGTTTTTTGGGAATCATGCATGTATTTATTCATCCATTAGACCTCTATATTACCTCCCATGATTGAGTGCTCAACCTAGGATATTTTGGAGATCTTTGATCCTTTTGTATCGTTTGATTGGAGATCGATAATCAGGGTTGTTGAGATTAGCCTCTATAAGTTAGTTTTCCTGATTATTATTTCTAATCCCCTAACCCGTGTTACCACGATTTAGTTCACTATTACATAACATTGGCATGATTAGAAGATAGCATGTCCTGAAAGACTGATCAGTTTAGTATGTTTGGAAGAACTAGATACAAACATAAGTTTTACATTACAATATGAAATAAAAAACAACATTGTTTTTCCATTTGAAACAATAATATCCATTAGCATATACCTGAATGTAAATCATAATATACATATTCTTATCATGGGAAAAATAAAACATATGAATGAAGAGAGATCAGATGCTAAGTAAGGATAACAACATAGAGAAAAATATCATAAAAAAGCATAAAAATTTATGGCAATGTATAAGTCTAAAACAAAATAATTTTAAAAATAAATTTCACATAATATTTCAATGATAAATATAATAATTATATTTAATTTTTCATAGGGATATTTTACAGGTCAAATAATCACATGTAATATGAATATTTAATTTCATAACTATATAATGAATAGTTTCAGATATCATAACCACATAGTCAAGGCCTCATACCATGAATACAAATATAAATTTTTTCAAGGCCTTATTCAAACACACTAGTTTGTCTCTTGAGATATACCAATTCATCGAGGGGCTATAGAGGGCCCCTCTCATCACTTACTTAATCAAATTCATTCCTCATATGAAAAGGTTGAAACATAACATAAGTATTCATATCGAAAATATCAAATGAAATGTTAAAAATTTATCCATAAACCTTGAAAGGTATAAAAATAGAACACCCATAGTCAAGCATATCCCAAAATCTTCAATACAATATAGAATATTATATCATAATAAATCCACATCAAACAAGCGTCAAATCCCACAAAGGATGTTTACCTAGATGAAATCAATCCAAAAACTACATTCAATAAATATCTATTTATACTTTGAGATCATCTAAATGTTTAATAATGATAAAAGAAGAAATTTAATTTTGAAATATCCTTATAAGCTTGTAAGAGAAGATAAAAATTTGTTATAATAGTGGAAAATATTTTCACCTTCTGTAAAAGCTAAAAAACATTTTTACCTTAATTTGTCGAAATGGTAATAAAGTATCTAGTTTAGAAAATGATAGAAAGATTCCATTAAATTTTTTTTATAAAAAATCATACAAGGTTGTAAATTATATTAACACATTGTCTAGGAAATAGTAATAAAAATTGATGTACACTTTTAATAAACACAGATGTGGATGATAAAAAATCCCAGTAGATACATACATATAAATAATCTCAGATTATAAAGAGATTGTAAAATTAACCATTAAATTGTAATTTTCCTTAGTCGAGGGTACATTAACCTCTTGTATAATTGTTTAATAATTGTTATTAAATTATAAAATAACCAAATACATAAATTTTAAATCATATATTATCCTCTAATATTGCTTTGTTAGTAATATTTTAGTAGAATCATTGTTTCTCTTGTTAACTGATTCATTTTCCTTTATATGTTTTTTTTACATAAGTCATGTTTGTTAAGGATAGGATGTATTTGTTCCCCTTAAATAATGATATTATTTTTTGAAACATTTTTTTTAAATGTCAAATGAAAATCATTCTTGAATGGTTACAATGGGGATTGAAATCTCGTCGCGTCGTGGAGACGGTAAGTCAAACGTATGCACAATCGACAATATCATTCAATTGATAGTGAAATGAAAAGTATTTGGATGGTATATTATAAATATTTAATAATTATACTTTTATATTTATTATTTACATCAATTATACTCATTATTATAGCCATCCAAATAATGATTTGTTGAATAAAAAACTTCATCACTATATGGAGATGTTAAGCCATACCAACACACTTATGTTGACATTTTCATTCATAGGACTGATAGAATAATGGATATGATTGTACCATATTTATAATAAAATAAAATATAGTAGAAGTTACAAGAGTTATTATTTTGGTATGGAAACAATAAATAAAGAGGAAGTGTAAGATGAAAACAACCTTTAATGAAGTGATGAAATAATTACCTCTTCTTCGAGTGATTCCTTTTTATTTGAACAAAATGGTTCCATTTTTGGGATTTCTGAATGATGTAAGGCCGATAGGATGATGTGATTTTATTTGGGATGACATTTTTGCTGGTTTTTACCGAGTAAAATTGTTTTGGATTTTTGAATTAGAGAGAAGGGGAATTACCCTTTTATAAGAGAGGTCAGGGCACTTTAGGAAAAGCTTGAAATATTAATTTATTATAAACTTCTTTTTGGTTCCTAATAGCTCAAAATGGATTTAATTCAAGGATAATGTTGGGAGGGGACGAAATAATACTAACCAATTGGTTTTATACATGTTTAGACCACCATGTTAACCTTTTCTTTTATATATAACTCTTGGTTAAATAGTTTTACATTTACAATGTCTTCTAGTATTTTTATATTAAATTGTTAATAAATTTTCTATTAAATGACTAAATTACCTCATGTGTTTAATTAATTAAATATATAACTTTATATAAGTCCTTGTTTTGATTGTTAGTTTTTTAGGAGTATTATATCTTTAAAAAAATAGTATTTGCTTTAAAAACTCATCTATGTCAATTTTGACTCTATTTCATATTTGGTTTTTGTAAAATCCATAAAAACATGATTAATTAGAAAAAAATACATTGAATCAACCCTTACATGTTGTATTCTCATATAAATGTTTTTATGGCATAAAAAGTTTAAATTTGCATTTATTGTAATATTTATAACATCAATTATTTTAATCTTTCATTAATATGGTAATCACTGCATCATCATTGTGACCAAAATAAATTTGATTATCTAATGAATAAAAATTATAAATAGAATAACATGATGTGTTAAATCATTATAGATTTATATTTAATATTTATAGTCTAATTTACCATATGTATAGCCCTATAGTAAAATGTTTTAGTTATTAAACATGGAATTTAACCCTTTTAACTCTTCTTTAAATAAAATATTTTGAATGTTCAAATCCAACCCAAATGGATCAAAAGGATCTTTATTTTTTCTAAAGGTAGATTATGGTCGAAATAAACTAATCCAATAGAATTATGACATGTTTTGGGTGAATTATAACATTAATGTTTCCTTTAATTACCATGTTTATGTTTACTTGTGATAATTAAAATTCAAAAGTAAGTATTCAGCAAAAATTATTTTCATCTTATTGAACCAAATATTGCATACTGATTTCAACAGTGTCTCTAGGATTTTGGAAACTCAATTCACAGAAGCAATAAAATTATGTTTCATTTTGTTTGGAAAATGTTCCTTGATGGTGGATAAAAGACGTTAAAAAGTTTAATAAAGATTTATATATGTAATCTTATTATAAACGACTCCAATAAATTAAAGTGGATTAATATAGGTATTATGTATCTATTTTAGATTTAAAATAAATTTAAATTTAATAATAATTATTTAAATAAAACATCGGTTTTAAACAATAACACATTGTTTTTCACTATTCATCCAAAGTTGAATGTTTTTTGAAAAATACCAAAAATTCATGCTAAGCTAATATTAATATTGAAAACCAAAAAATGAAGTCCATTGTTAATAATATAAATAATATTATTTCAAAAAAGGGTATTACTATTTAGAACATCTTTTTTAAATGCCTCATTATATTGGTAGTGGTGTGAAAGAACTCGAAGATGCGTACAACAGAACCTATTGTACTATTCAATGGGAAGCGTACCTTGGAATTTTGGGGTGTTACATTTTTTCTCCTTTAAATAATTTTCCCCTCATGATTTATAGAATTTTACTACATAAAAAATATTTGGGAGGTTCATCATCATATGTTCATGAGGTTCCCATGTTACCTCTTCCATTTTATGGTTTCTCCAAATAACTTTTAACAGACACATTTTCCAATTTCTCAACACTTGTTCTATGGTATCAAGGATCCTGATAGGCTCTCCACAATTAGACTGATTGGTTTTTAGTTCTATATCATTATATTTGAGTACATGTGTTGGGTAAGAAATGTATTTTCTCAATAGTGATACATAGAAGACATTATGAACTTTGGAGAGACTTGGTGATATTTCCAAATTGTAATCTACGACTTGAATTCGTTCTAGGATTTCGAAAGAAATGATGTACTTGTGACTTAATTTACCATTCTTACCAAAATGTGTAACTCCCTTCCATTAAGATACCTTTAAGAAAACATTATCTCCTAACTAAAATTCCTAATCCCATGTTCGGTTATCGGCATATCACTTTTGGCTACTTTGAGATTCATTGATGTGGGTTTGGATAATCATCACCTTTTCCATTGTTTATTCAACATGATCTGGGCACACAAGTTTTCTTTCACCCATATCATCCAAAAAAATTGTTATATGACATCTCTTTCCATATAATGCTTCATATGGTGCCATCCGAAAACTTGAATGGAATATATTGTTATAGGAATATTCTAACAGAGGTAAATAATGATAGCACAACCATTGAAATCCAAGTGAGAAATATATCAACAGGTCTTCTAATGTTTGAAAAGTCCATTATCATTATCCATCAGTTTTTGGGTGGTAGAAAGTGGTCAAATAAAGTTCAGTATCCAGGTTTTTCATAATACTTTTCCAGAACATCGATGGAAAATGCGGATAACGATCAGAAACAATTGATAGTGTTACACAACTAATTCTAAGAACATCATTAATATATAGTATTTATAAACTTTCAAGTTGTAAATATTTTCTTATAATAATAAAATTTGCTTACTTGTTAAGATGATCAATATTTACCTATATTGTATCATTCCTTCTTGGAGTCTTTGGTAGTCCCATGGCAGCATCCATTGTAATATCATCCCATTTCATCTCGGGTATGAAAAGAGGTTGCAGGACTCTTCCACGATGTTGTCTTCCAGACATCACCTGTTGAAAAAACATACATCTTGAAACATAATCAGAAATCTCCCTCTTCATTTTTCCCCCAAAAATTGTTCCTTCAAATCTCTATAAATATTAGTTCTACTAGTGTGTATATAGAAATTAGAGCTATGAGCATCATATAATAATTCCATTTTTATATCAGGTATATCGTAAACACAAATCATCTTCCCAAATTTTAAAATTCCATTTCATATACGTAGTTGATCATCCTCCCATCATTCACAACATTAATTTTATTTTGAATATCCTCCTCATCGGTCTAATAACATTTTTTCCTCTCTAGTAAATATGGTTTGGAAACCATTTGATATGGTATTGATGTTTCAGCTTCTATGATTATTCCCATATCTATATTTACTAAATCCATGAATATAAGATCCCTTTCAACTCTCATCTTGTTTAGAAATCTGTGAACCATTCATCTCAAAGAATCATCAACCTTCTTTTCCTTACCAGGTTGGTATTGTATAGTGCAATCATAATCCTTGAGTAGCTTAATCTATCATCTTTTACTCATGATGAGTTCATTAATTGACAAAATATATTTGAAACTCTAGTGATAAGTATATATCTCACATTTTTCACCATAAAGATAGTGTCTCCATACAATAGAGAAAATAATACAACTACTAACTCAAGATCATGAGTGGTATAGTTTTATTCGGTAATTTAAAGCATTCGTGATTCATAGGAAATAACTCTATCATTATGTATAAGGACTCTACCAAGTCCATTCTTTGAAGAATAACTATATATAACAAACCCATCATTCCCCGATGATAGAGTAGTGATAGAATAATTTACTAATATTCTTCATAAATTCTTCAAAAAGTTCTTCACACTATTTTCTCTAAACAAATTCAACCACTTTACATGTGATTTGGGTTAATGGGTTATCCAAGTTGAAAATATTATAGATGAAACACTGATAATTACCTACTGAAAAAATAAAACTAAGTACCTCAGTAATACTCATCAGTGTTGGCCATTCTTGGATTGACCTTGTATTTGAAGGATCAGTAGATATTCTATACATAGAGATAATATGGACAAAAAACGTAATCTCTTGAATCCAGAATTCATACATTCTAAACTTCCCATATAAATAATTTATTCTATGTGTCTTTATAATAGTGTACATTTCATTTTCATGATCTTAATATCTTTTATTGTATACCAAGATATCGTCAATAAATTACACTTCAAAGTCATCAAGATATTTTTGAAAACTCTTTTCATTATATCCTTGAAAACAGAGGGTGCATTAGTTATTCCAAAAGGAATTATTTTAAACTCTTAATTCCCATACCTAGTATGAAATGCTATTTTTGGAATGTAATCCCTTTTCATGAATAACTGATGTTATCCTAATAGAAGATCAATCTTTGAAAATATTGAGCTCCATGATGTTGATCGAATAAATAATCACTATGAGGTAGGAGATACTTGTTCTTTATTATTATAGAATCTTTCTGCATGTAGTCAATGCACAACCTTATAGATCCATCTTTATTCATTAAAAATTAATAGGGGCTCCCCCTATAGAAACACTAGGGAGAAGAAATTCATTATATATAAATTCCTCTAGTTATTTCATTAGTTCCACTAATTCCACAATGGCCATTCTATAAGGGGATTTTGATATGGGTCTTGAACAAGGAATTACGTCAATTGGAAACTCAATTTTCTATTCTGGAGGATGTCCAGGTAAATATAGTAGAAACACATCAACATTTTCTTGTACAATAGGTACATCCTATTTTTTAACATTCCTTTAATGACCCATAGTTATTTCACTCTCTTCCTCCCCAATAATTTAATTTACTAGAGCTACTATGGGTGTATCTAGATGAGAAGTATTTGGTGATGTATCAATCAAAATACAACGGATTATGTATCATTATAATTTTTTTCCCTACTTTTTCTTACTATAAATGTTCACATCATAGTCCCAAAGACAATTCATATTGAGGATTATATTGAATTCAATCATGGGTATGACAACAAGATCAGTAGATAATGCTCGTTTAAATTCTATGATTGTAACTGATTCACATAATCATTTTTTCTATGGTACTTCTCTTAGTATTTTTGTAGAGACCCTAAGCTTGATGTACATTGACATTACATTACATTTTCGGAATACTTAGTACATAACAAAAACACACACACAAGGATCGTAATAGTTTAGTGTCCTTGGAAACTCGGAGTATAATCTTCTAATCCAAGTGAAAGATAATCAACATCTCCCATAAAGATCTTCCCTTTTTTTATAACTAAAACCTTTATTTATATCCTGGGGAAAATTAAACATAAAAGGGTGATCTCAAATGCTCAGTAAGGGTAAACAAAAGAAATATCAATCACATCATATTCATAAGAACATAACATTTTGGAAATCTTAACCTGCAAAAGAGAGCATAATTTCATAACATGGGATAAATCATAGTAGTGAAATGAAATCCTAATAATCATAACTAAAAACATGGAACTTTGTGGCAAACACACATAATCATAGAGAATCATTTCTTGTTAGTCATGACTCATTTCCAAGACTATCTTAGTGGACAAAGTCCCTTTCTGAATCGAGTCACCCTCGTTTCAGTCCGGTTTCACTGAACCGGTATAACCTACCATTCCAGCCATGTCTATCTCATGAGATATGAAATCATTACCCAATGCATTGGAGGGAGATATAGGTCCCACCCATCTCATAATGATACCATTCTTATGTGTCCCACAAAATCATAAATCATACATCATTTCATAACCCATGTAATAAAAATGGGAATCTTAAACATCATGACATCACAAAACAATTCATATAAGATAAAGGAATTAATAAAAATAATTCCATCACAACATAATCAAATCAATTTAATAATAGGAATAAAAACAGAACCCTTTATTATCTTTGATGGAAAAATAATTTTGATAAAACACTTGAACTCCATTCTTGAGGAAAATATCCTTTCTTCTTCGAAAACATTTTTCCTTTCTTAACATGTCATACAACTTTAAACTAAAATATGTTGATTAAAAATAAACTTGAAAACTTTTAAATTATGCTTCTTGGAAATAATGTTTTAAAAACCCATTCATGTCGTATAAGTTAAAAAAACATTCTTCGTACTTTTTTCGGAAAAGTCAAAAAAGTACCTCGTATGAAAAACGACCAAAGATTCCTTTCATATCTTTTACTAAAAACACACCGAATGGTAAAATTGGATTTAAACCATTGTCGGTGGATGTAAATAATATTTCATATCGAGGAAACATGAATGGGGATGATAAAATGCACCCCAGTAAATGCCAATATATAAACAATCTCGGATAAAAATGAGATTGTGATATTTCCCTTACCTTAGGTCCGACTTGCTTTGTAAGTGTCCGAACCTCCTGTATAATGATATAAATCATGTTATTGACTTATTCCAGAATCATATGAATTGTTATTATATCATATATGGTCCACTTATGACTTTATATTACCCGTTCTTTTGTAAATTCATGTTAAAGTAGCGTTTTGGGTAAAAGCGTCTCATTTGTCGTTCGTGTTTTTAACTTGTAATTATTCATATGATTACTTAGATCATGATTACATAATTCCAGAATATAAAACATGATTTATATATATATATATATATTCAGAATATACATATATAATAAATCAGTAAATGGAAAGAAATACACCGTTCATGGAGACGTTAGTCCGTACGTACGCATGAACGTTGTTTTCGTTTCCTTATTTAATTGAATGGAATTAAGTAGATGACATACCTATAAATATAAATAATTCCAGTATCCTTATTAGGTCATATATTTAATTAGTACTTATTATATATACTTTATTATCATTCATGAATGGTTAATCATTGAGAATGAATCTCATCGCGTCGTGGAGACGGTATTCCGTACGTACACACGAGTGATGATATCGTTCCTATGATCATGGAATTGTATTGGAGTATATATATATTATTTCAGTATCAATATTAATTTATAATAATCATAAATAGTTACTAATTACACCATTATACCCATCCTTGTAAGGTGGTGGTGGAAAATAGATTACACCACGGCGTGGAGACGGTGTTCCGTACGTACGCACCTGCTGTGATTTCATTTTTCCATATGATGGATAGATGGTGAATTAAGGTTGTTTAATATTTATAATAAAATATCAGTATGTAAGTAATACTGATGTTATTACTTTATCATGAAACAACTAATGAAGAAGAAGTTGAAGAAGAAAAAATTGAAAAGATCGGTAATGGATATTACCTCTTCTTTGGAACGCCTCTTTGAATCCTCTACTTAGGGAACTAAGATTGTTCTTTGAAGAAGACCAGGACCTCTAATGTTATTCTAGGGAAGTGGAGAGGAGAAAATAGCAGAGGTTTGCCGAGCTTGAGTGCTCAAATTGGTGTGAGGAGGAGGGGGGGGAGGTGCCCTTTTATAAGGGAGGAGAGGGGCACCTTAGGAATATCTCAAAATATTATTTTATATTAAAGTCAAAATCGGTTTATAATGGTTCCAAAGGGTCTTATTTCGAAGCTAAAGTGGGGATGGGTAGAAATCCTATCATCCAATTGGATTTAGACAAGTTTAGGTTATTATTTTAACCTTATCAATTAGATTTAACTCTAAGTTAAATAATTTAACTTTTACCGTGTCTTTTTGTTTTCTTTCAATATATGGTTAATACAATTACTATAACATGCCAAACTAACACCAAATTGTTTATTATTATTATATATATCCTTATATAAGTCATTTGGCCAAACCTTAGATTTTTAGGAATAAAACAACAATTAATAATATAATATTTGATTTAAAAACTATTTTGTGTCAATTTTGACACTATTTGATATATGATTTTTTTGTGAAAGTCATAACATAATTATATGTTCGAACCAAGTTGTTTAAATCAACACTAATATATCATAGTAACCTATAAAATTAGTGGAATTTATAAAAAGTCTTAAATTATACTTATTTTGGTATTTATAACATCAATTATGTCAATATTTCATTAATAAGATAATTACTGCATCATCTTTGTGTCATAAATAAATTAAATTATTTGATTTCTAAAAATTACAAAGAAAATACCATTATGTATGGAATCGTTTTATCTTTCTAATTAATATTTACAATAGAATTTATCTTATGTATAACCCTATATTAAAAATGTTTTAGTAAATAAACTTTGATTTTAACTCTTTTAAATCTTCTTTGAATTAAATAATAATAAATGTCCTAATCTAATCCAAGTGGGCCTAAATGATAATATGTTACACTTAAGGTTGTTTTCGGTCGAGATACACTTGTCCAATAGGATTAAGACATGTGTTAGGGTAATATTAATATCATTTTTACCCTTAATTACCCTATTTAATTTTAACCGTGGTAAATAAAAGTAAAAAGTTACTATTCACCAAAAATTATTTTCATCTCATTGAAACACATTTTACTTACTGACATCAACCGTGTCTCTCAGATTTTTGAAATTCCATTCACAGAAGCGGTAAAATTAAGTTTTATGAAAAATTTAGTTTTTTAACTACCACTTAGTAGTTTCACTATTCATCAAAAATTGATGTTTTTCAGAATAATGCCAAAATTTCATCCTAAGCTATATTTCATATTCCGAATTCAAAAATGAAGTCTATTTTACCAAATTCATAACATAGAAGTTGCATTATTTTATAATTAAATCCCGCTGTTAAAACAAATAGCGTGTTTTTAAGAAATAATGTCTATCAAAAGATTGACACTTGTTTATGTCTGGTTTAAATGTGAAATTACATCCAATGACCAAAATTGTATTAAATTGTACAAATATATTCTAAATATACTTTAAAACCACTCAAATTAATAATTTATCACTATTAATTATTTCGATTGAAAAATTTTTTTTTAATTAAAATTTAGTAATTTTCACTATTTATCAAAATATGAAAGTTATCCGAAAATCACCAAAATTTCACCTTAGGCTAAATTCGATACTCCGAATCCAAAAAATGAAGTCCATTTTGAGAGCTAAAATTGCAAAAATTTCAAAAGGTGGTTATTACTATTCATAACGGCTTGTTATAATAATATTTTAATGGCATATCGTTGTTTAGTGAAACTCGATATTGCGTACTACACACGCTATCGAGGAAGGTCGCGATTGCGTGTAATGCAAGGAAAGTCAAGTATGTGTGTTGTGCAAGCTCCTTTTGGTGTAGCATACAACACAAGACATTAATGAAATTAAAAAGAATATTTTTCATAAAATATTGGGGTGTTACATTCTACCCCCCTTAAAAGGAATTTCGCCCTCGAAATTCGTCGGGGTTATAAATGGTTTACTACTCGAAAGTTTCTTTAATAGAAACCCACATCGTAAAAAGGAATACCAAAATGAATCTTTAAAAACAAAAGTATGAAACGTAACGGTTACCCAAATAAACTAATCACTGGATTTCCACATAGGTGAAAATATGGATATGGAAGAAAAATCTAACCATCATGTTCTGATGGAGAGTGGTAGAGAACATGGCTATAGAAAAGCCAACAATCACAAATCCATAAATTTGTGACGATCTAAGGTACCATCTGATTAATCAGGTATAAGAGCACTAGGACAACATTTTTTGTTTTCAAGATCGTTTCCCTAAAGTTGAAGAATTTGAATTAGAATAAATACTTACTTTATTTTTGTACAATCTCACTGTTGTTCATGCCTTGTACAATTTCCACTTCATCTCTTAAATAAATGAAGTTGAATTTGTTATTCGTGAAGTGTTATCAGATCATGTGATAGAATGACGGGTCATTCCATCTGTCTCAAACAAAAGGTTAGCAAAAGTTATTAAATATTCATAAGTCATTCTATAGTGAGATTAATCATATATGGTTCCTAAAATGGACTTATACTTCATATATCTACTGATTAATAAAATAAAACTAGTTTCTACTAAATAGGGACTTCCTGTAGGCCAGTGGTAGGCGATAAAGGCCAGTCGCACTTCGTTGTGGGTTCGATTCCCACAGCCTTGTCCGACGCGATGGGCTGTCGCCCATTCTGCAGGTTGTCCTTTTTCTAAAACTATAATACTATAACATCCCATCAATAATATCGAAAAAAACTTCTATCCTTAAACAATAATAACTTATGTCCAACATAATCCATTCCAATCTTTAGGCTTATCCATAATACTGCAGTCCACTCTCATAACATAGTGAAAATGATTACCAGAGATTTAACACCATCGTCGATCCCCATATATCATAAGATATGTTTTGTTGGTCACATTCCAAACATTCAAAGTCCTTAATAATGTATTCTCTTGAATACCCATTGAACCATAGTGAAAACTGGAATGCAGTTAAAAGTTAACACTTTTCACATACCAAAATCCTCAAAATTCTATATACTCAAACCATGATATCACTTAGTCCTTATATCAATCATGAGATCATGAATACTGTTAAACATTTCGTTTTCTCGTTTTCCCTTCATTATGCACATATCATCTTATTTCCAAAAATATCTCAATCACTTTGAATACCACATTAGACCAATACATAAATATTCCAATACTCCATGATACAATATTATTTTGGAATCCCATTACATAAACACTTAATCATTCCACCACAACATTGTCATATTCCACATCGGCAATAGTAATCGCATGTGACTTCCCTTTGTCCTTTACCTTCAGTGGTTGCTCATGTTGATCATCACTAACCCTTGGATTAGGGCATTTATTAGCATAATTCCCCATTTCCTTTCACTTGAAGCATTGAAGTGTTGGTGGTGCATTCTATGTAGTGTTTTCATTATTCACATCATTAGAAACCCTTTTTCCATTACCTCGACACTCAGCTGCTCGATGACCTTCTTTTCCACACTTAAAAAATTTTCTAGTCCCTTTAAGACAATCTCCACCATGCTTATTTCCACACTTTGAGCATAAGGAAACATTCATCTTCATTTCACCATTATTCTGAGATTTCTCCTTGAACTCCATCTTTCGTTTCTTGTCAAAACCATGAGATGGATATGTAACACCAACTTCCATTTCTGCCTTGATAGCACAACGCACAATTTCTTCATAGCTACTGAAGTCTCTTATAGATAATTCCCTTCTAAGACTTGTTTTTATGCCATTGAAAAATCGATCAACTTTACTTTCAGGTTGGATGATAATTCCAGATGCATACCTTGCAAGTCTTGTAAAATTCGCTTCGTATATACCAACAAATTCAGCATCCTTTTGCTTTAGTTCAAGAAACTCCTTCTCCATCTTTGTTTGAAGAATACAAGGGAAGTACTTACTGAAAAACAAGTTCTTGAACTCGTCCCATTCCATGGACTCAATTTCATCTCTTGGCCTCGTATTCTTGATAAGATTCCACCATTGATCAGCTTCACCTTCCAAACGATATACTGCTAAGACGACTTTATCATGTTCAGAACATTGAAGAACTGAAAATATCTTTTCAGTGGTACTGATCCATTGTTTAGCAACAAGTGGATCAGAAGTCCCACTGAAAGAAGGTGGGCGTTGCCTCATAAAGGACTCAATAGAATACTGTTCCTTTCTCTACTCATTTGGAAGTCCTGAATGATTCATAGCTTGTGTAAGGATAGAAATAAGATTTTTCACTCCATCTCCCATAACATTTGTTTGTTCAGGAGGACAATCATTTCATTTTCCATTGCATTGATCAACACGGTTCCTTCGGGTTCCAGCCATCGTCTAAAACCCAAAAAGAATCGTGTGAGAGGCAAAAATCATAATAAAGGGGCAGTAAATTCATTATCTAACTTCTTAGGTTAAATTATATGATCTTTACCGTAGTTATAGGACTGTATCATATACGTATACTTATCCTTAGGGACATCCCTAGACATACCTTAGAAATATCTCTAGGGATCTCACTAACGCTTTCGCATCCTAGTTTCCAAAGGTTGACTAAACCATTCCTCTGATACCATCTGTAGAGACCCGAAGCTTGACGTACATTGACATTACATTACATTTGCGGAATACTTAGTACATAACAAAAACACACACACAAGGATCTTAATAGTTTAGTGTCTTTGAAAACTCGGAGTATAATCTTCTAATCCTGGTGAAAGATCTTCAACATCTCCCATAAATATCTTCCCTTATTTTTATACATAAAACCTTTCATTATATCCTGGGGAAAAGTAAACATAAAAGGGTGAGCTCAAATGCTCAGTAAGGGTAAACAAAAGAAATATCAATCACATCATATTCATAAGAACATAACATTTTGGAAATCTTAACCTGCAAAAGAGAGCATAATTTCATAACATGGGATAAATCATAGTAGTGAAATGAAATCCCAATAATCATAACTTAAAACATGGAACTTTGTGGCATACACACATAATCATAGAGAATCATTTCTTGTTAGTCATGACTCATTTCCAAGACTATCTTAGTGGAAAAAGTCCCTTTCTGAATCGAGTCACCCTCGTTTCAGTCCTGTTTCACTAAACCGGTATAACCTACCATTCCAGCCATGTCTATCTCATGAGATATGAAATATTTACCCAATGCATTGGAGGGAGATATAGGTCCCACCCATCTCATAATGATACCATTCTTATGTGTGCCACAAAATCATAAATCATACATCATTTCATAACCCATGTAAAAAAAATGGGAATCTTAAACATCATGACATAATAAAACAATTCATATAAGATAAAGGAATTCATAAAAATAATTCCATTACAACATAATCAAATCAATTTAATAATAGGGATAAAAATAGAACCCTTTATTATCTTTGATGGAAAAATAATTTTTATAAAACACTTGAACTCCATTCTTGAGGAAAATATCCTTTCTTCTTCAAAAACATTTTTCCTTTCTTAACATGTCATACAAATTTAAACTAAAAGAAGTCGATTAAAAATAAACTTGAAAACTTTTAAATTATGCTTCTTGGAAATAATGTTTTAAAAATCCATTCATTTCGTATAAGTAAAAAAAACATTCTTCGTACTTTTGTCAGAAAAGTCAAAAAAGTACCTCGTATGAAAAACGACAAAAGATTCCTTTCATATCTTTTACTAAAAACACACCGAAGGGTAAAATTGGATTTAAACCATTGTATGAGGATGTAAATAATATGTCATATCGAGGAAACATGAATGTGGATGATAAAATGCACCCTAGTAAATGCCAATATATAAACAATCTCAGATGAAAATGAGATTGTGATATTTCCCTTACCTTAGGTCCGACTTGCTTTGTAAGTGTCCGAACCTCCTGTATAATGATTTAAATCATGTTATTGACTTATTCCAGAGTCATATTTATTGTTATTATATCATATATGGTCCACTTATGACTTTATATTACCCGTTCTTTTATAAATTCATGTTAAAGTAGCGTTTTGGGTAAAATCATCTCATTTGTCGTTAGTGTTTTTAACTTGTAATTATTCATATGATTACTTAGATCATGATTACATAATTCCAGAATATAAAACATGATTTATATATATATATATTCAGAATATACATATATAATAAATCAGTAAATGGAAAGAAATACACCGTTCATGGAGACGGTAGTCCGTACGTACACATGCACGCTGTTTTCGTTTCCTTATTGAATTGAATGGAATTAAGTAGATGACATACATATAAATATAAATAATTCCAGTATCATTATTAGGTCATATATTTCATTAGTACTTATTATATATACTTTATTATCATTCATGAGTGGTTAATCATTGAGAATGAATCTCATCGCGTCGTGGAGACGGTATTCCGTACGTACGCACGAGTGATGGTATCATTCCTATGATCGTGGAATTCTATTGGAGTATATATATATTATTTCAGTATCAATATTACTTTATAATAATCATAAATAGTTACTCATTACACCATTATACCCATCCTTGTAAGGTGGTGGTGGAAAATAGATTACACCACGGCGTGGAGACGGTATTTCGTACGTACGCACGCGCGGTGATTTCATTTTTCCGTAGGATGGATAGAAGGTGAATTAGGGTTGTTTAATATTTATAATAACATAACATTATGTAAGTAATACTGATGTTATTACTTTATCATGAAACAACTAAAGAAGAAGAAGTTGAAGAAGAAATAAATTGAAAAGATCGGTAATGGATATTACCTCTTCTTTGGAATGCCTCTTTGAATCCTCCACTTAGGGAACTAAGATTGGTCTTTGAAAAATACCAGGACCTCTAGGATTATTCTAGGGAAGTGGAGAGGAGAAAATGGCAGGGTTTGTCCAAGCTTGAGTGCTCAAATTGGTGTGAGGAGGAGGGGGAGGAGGTGCCCTTTTATATGGGAGGAGAGGGGCACCTTAGGAATATCTCAAAATATTATTTTATATTAAAGTCAAAATCGGTTTATAATGGTTCCAAAGGGTCTTATTTCGAAGCTAAACTGGGGATGGGTCGAAATCATATCAACCAATAGGATTTAGACAAGTTTAGGTAATTATTTTAACCTTATCAATTAGATTTAACTCTAAGTTAAATAATTTAACTATTACCGTGTCTTTTTGTTTTCTTTCACTATATGGTTAATACACTTACTATAACATGCCAAACGAACCCCAAATTGTTTATTATTAATATATATATACTTATCTAAGTCATTTGGCCGAACTTTAGATTTTTAGGAATAAAATAACAATTAATAATATAATATTTGATTTAAAAACTATTTTGTGTCAATTTTGACACTATTTGATATATGATTTTTTTTGTGAAAGTCATTACAGAATTATATGTCCAAACCAAGTTGATTAAATCAACACTAATATATCATATTAACCTAGAAAATTAGTGTAATTCATAAAAAGTCTTAAATTATACTTATTTTGGTATTTATAACATCAATTATGTCAATATTTCATTAATAAGATAATTACTGCATCATATTTGTGTCATAAATAAATTAAATTATTTTATTTCTAAAAATTACAAATAAAATACCATTATGTAGGGAATCGTTTTAGATTTCTAAGAAGTATATACAATCGAATTTATCTTATGTATAACCCTATATTAAAAATGTTTTAGTAAATAAACTTTGATTTTAACTCTTTTAACTCTTCTTTGAATTAAATAATAATAAATGTCCTAATCTAATCCAAGTGGGCCTAAATGATAATATTTTACACTTAAGGTTGTTTTTGGTCGAGATACACTTGTCCAATAGGATTAGGACATGTGTTAGGGTAATATTAATATCATTTGTACCCTTAATTACCCTATTTAGTTTTAACCGTGGTAAATAAAAGTAAAAAGTTACTATTCACCAAAAATTATTTTCATCTCATTGAACCATATTTTTCTTACTGACATCAACCGTGTCTCTCAGATTATTGAAATTCCATTCACAGAAGTGGTAAAATTAAGTTTTATGAAAAATTCAGTTTTTTAACTCCCACTTAGTAGTTTCACTATTCATCAAAAATTGATGTTTTTTCGGAATAATGCCAAAATTTCATCCTAAGCTATATTTCATATTGAGAATTCAAAAATGAAGTCTATTTTACCAAATTCATAACATAGAAGTTGCATTAATTTTATAATAAAATCCCGCTGTTAAACCAAGTAGCGTGTTTTTAAGAAACAATATCTATCAAAAGATTGACACTTGTTTATGTCTGGTTTAAATGTGAAATTACATCAAATGACCAACATTGTATTAAATTGTAAAAATATATTCTAAATATACTTTAAAACCACTCAAATTAATTATTTATCACTATTAATTATTTCGATTGAAAAAGTTGTTTTTAATTAAAATTTAGTAATTTTCACTATTCATCAAAATATAAAAGTTATCCGAAAATCACCAAAATTTCACCTTAGGCTAAATTCGATACTCAGAATCCAAAAATGAGGTCCATTTTGAGAGCTAAAATTTCTAAAATTTTAAAATGTGGTTATCAATATTCATAACGGCTAGTTATAATAATATTTTAATAGCATATCGTTGTTTAGTGAAAATCGGTATTGCGTACTACACATGCTATCGAGGAAGGTCGTGATTGCGTGTAATGCAAGGCAAGTCAAGGATGTGTGTTGTGCAAACGTTTTTGGGTGTAGTGTACAACACAAGACATTAATGAAATTAAAAATAATTTTTTTCATAAAATATCGGGGTGTTACAATTTTTGACTGATAAAATCTCTTAATAAGTAAAATTTCAAATATCTAATTTTCTTGGAAAACTGAGAAGATATAAAAGAAGAAGATGATCCAGAATTAAATAAATCATTCTCTAATTTTGAGGAAACGATTTAAGTTCCTACTACTACATCATTAGGAACTTCAAACTTAGTAGTAATGATAATATAAGCCTGACATTCCTTATTTGGCATTTCCTAGGATAAGTTTTCTTGAATCTTAGGGCATTCATTTTCATAATTCCCCATTTCATTACAATTGCTTCATTTAACATTGACGAAATTTTCCATTCCCTTTAAATCACGTGCTTGGTTGACTTTTTCTCCACACATATAAATAACTCCCTTACCCTTTTTTCATATACCAAGATGTTTCTTCACGCAATTACTATAGGATAGAAATTCAACTTTTCCCTTCGTCACCTTATTTCATCTTTTAGGGTGTTATACATATCTCTTCTTATCTTTCTTCTCTTTAAATTCATAATATTTAGAGAATTACTTTTCTGCCGAGATAGAACATGACACTATATCTTCATAGGATGTCAAGGATTGTGAGACTAATTCTCAAAGGACAAATGGTTTTAACCCAAAAAAATAATCTTTTAATATTACATAGGATACATAAATAATTTGTATCATGACTTCCTAGCCTAGTAAAGTTAGCCTCATAATTTGTGGAATTCTCATCCTCCTTTTTCCACAGACTCAAAAATTGCCTTTTCATATCCGCTCGATGTTCATGAGTATAGTAGTTTTATAATAAAATTACTTTAAAGACCCTCCATTCCATATTTGATACTTATTCATCATCATTTGTGTTTTGAATTAATGACCACCATTGATTTGCATCTCATGTGAGCTGATAAACATCCTTGATACTTTTTTCCCTTTCACTAATCCCCAAATCATGAAATGTTTTCTCTAAGTAAAATATCCATTTCTCAACTACAAATGTATTTTTAGTCCCATTAAATGCTTGTTATTGTTTCCTCAAGAAGCATTCTAGCATTGATTCCTATCACTTAGGATTGGGGTAATCCATATGGGTAAGGTTATTATTAATAACCTGTATGAGTTGTCGGAGTATGGTTATAAGCTGTTCAGCACCAGTTTCATCCCCAGCTCCACTATAATTATCTTGGGTTATAGGAAATGCCAACAATTATAATGTGCTTTGATACTGTTTACATTTCTTCCACTAGGCCCCATTTCTAAACAATGACATACACTTGGACACATTATGAATCACAATGCATAATTCCAAACTTTTCAAATACGTAACAGAAATTTAAAATTTTATTCATATAATCTATAATCATTTCAATGTTTTCTCGTGGAAGTATTTAATCATAAATACTTCATAATATTTTATAAATATAATGTGAAATATCCAAACCATATCCCCTAGGGGTGTCAAAACTGGTGCATAGTAAGGTTTGTTGTCGTATACTAGGATTCCCTCGGTCAAGCACAAAACTCCATGTTAGAGTTTTTACTCCTAGGTACATCTATGCAAGAACAATTTCAACTAGTAGTATCAAGACATGAATTCATTTCTTGGAAAACCCACATAATATATACATTGAAAAAAAATGGGATGTTCTTCTATACTAATCCTCAAATACTATTTTAGGGTAATGGAATCTAATCAGAGTTTTTATAAATCTAGTTTCAATGGTTTTTACTAAAATTCCTTTGATACCAATTTTAACTCTCCTACCGTAGTTACCTAGAGTTTGTGCATTATTACATAACATTGGAATGGTCACAATATATCATGTCCTGATAGATCGATCTGTTTAGTAGGCTTGGAAGTACTAGATGCATACATATGATTTATATTACATTATGAAAAAAAACAACATTGTGTCTCCTTTGGACACAGGAATATCCCTTAGCCAGTCTTGGTAGGTCCCTCATAATATACTTATTCACATCCTGTGAAAAATAAAATATAAGAAATGGGTGAGTATAGATGGTTAGTATGGATAACAACATAGTGGAAACTGTCATAAATTATCATAAAAATTCAAGGAAATGTATATGACTAAAACACAAGACTTTTTAACATAAACATCAGAATAATATGGAAAATATATATCAAATAATGCAATTTATTTATTCACATAGATATTCTACTAGTCTAATAATCAAATGCAATATCAATAGCTACTTTCATAATGATGTAATGTATAATTCCGGACATCATAACCACATAGTCAAGGTGGTGTGCCAAGACTACAAGTAAAAATAGTATTAAATCCTTCTACTAAGAAACAAGTTTGTCTCATGAGACATATCAATGCATTGAGGGGCTATAGTGGGCCCTACTCTTCACTTACCACATCCAATGCATTCCTCATATGAAAAGGTTTAAACATAACATAAACATTCATATTAAAACTACAAAATGTTATGTTAATTATTTATCCATAAACCATGAATGGTATAAAAATATAACATCCACAGTCTAACATTTCACAAAACCTTCAATAAAATGTGAAAGATTGTATAATAATAAATAAAAAATCTAACATGCATAAAATACAACAAAGGAAGTTGACATAGATGAAATCAATAAAAATACTATTTGAGAGAAATATCACATTGTACTTTGAAATAATTTAAATAATTCATAATTATAAAAGAAAACATTTATTTTAAAAATATTCTTATAAGGATTTATGGGATTATTTGAAGGTGTTATAACTGTAGAAAATTTCCGCACCCGCCGTATATGTTAAAAAAAGATTCTTACCTCAATATGTCGTAAATATCATAAGGTAACTTGTTCAGAAAAGGATCAACATATTCTTTTCAAAAAAATTAATAAAATTTCAACAAGGGTATAAATTACTTTAACACATAGACTATGAAATATTAATAATGTTTTCAAATACATTTTTATGAAACACAGAAGTGGATGATATTAATGTTCAAATAGATTCTTACGACAAAAAATCCTTGGATAATAAAGATATTGTAAAATTAACTATTACCTAGTACTTTTCATTAGTTAAGGGTAATTTAACATCATGTATAATGGTCAAATCCTTTTTATTAAATTATATTGTAACCTCATATATAAATATGATATCATGTATGATCCTCTAAGATTTATTTGTTAATAATATTTTAGCAGTATCATTGTTTCAGGTGTTAACTGATTCATTTTAATTTATATTTTTTCATACATAAATCATTTTTGATATGGATATGATGTATTTTTTTCCATTACACAATGATATTAAGTTATTAATAATTATTATTAATCATTAAATGAAAATTATTCTTTAACGTTTACGATGTGGAATTAAATCTCAACGCGTTGTGGAGACGATAATCCCTACATCCGCACGAGCGACAATATAATCCTATTTATAGTGAAATATTATGTAGTTTTATGGTATATTATATTTACAGAATAATGAAAAATTTATATTTATTACATAAATCCACTATACTCGTTATTATACCAATCCAATTAACGATGTGTTGAATAACAAACTACACCATGACGTGGAGACGGTAAGTCGCACCTACACATGTATGGTGACTTTGTCATTCATCGGATGGACAGAATAATGAATATGGTTGTACCATATTTTTAATTACATCATAATATTTATAATGTACTAGAGGTATATTTTGTTATGGAAATAACAAAGAAATAGGAAGTGGATGAAAAAAATAACTTTGAATGTGGTGATGAAATAATTACATTTTCTTTGAGTGCTTCCTTTTGATTTGAATAAAATGGATCATTATGATCGCTTCCAGATCAAATTAATGACTCTATGATGAATTGGGAATAGTTGTAAGGCAATTTTAGTAGTTTTTGGACAAGACAAATGGATTTGGTGGTGTAAATTTTATAGAATGGGAAGTACCCTTTTATAAGAGAGGTGAGGGGCACTTTAGGAAAATATTGAAATATTAGTTTATTATAAACTTATTTTAGGTTTATAATAGTTTAAAATGGATCTATTTCAAGTATAATGTGGGTATGAGTAAACATACTCTCAACCAATTGGTTTTAGACTTGTTTAGGTCACCAAATTAAACTTATCTCCTAGATTTATCTCCTTGTTAAATAGCATAACATTTACCATGTCCTCTTTTATGTTTATATAGCATTGTTTATAAAGATAATATAAAATCCCAGGAGAACCTAAATAGGTTCATTAGTAAAATACCTCACCTTATCTACGTCCTTTCGCTGAATCATATATTTTTATGAGTATTATATAATCTAATAAAATAGTATTTCTGTTAAAAACTCATTTATGTCAATTTTGACACTATTTACTATTTGGTTTTGGTGAAATTCATAATAACATGATTACATCAAAAAAATTAATTGAATCAAACCTAAAATGTCATATTCACCTATAAAATTTGTGTATGACACCAAAAGATTCAATTTACATATATTTTAATGTTTATAACATCATTTATTGTAATAATTAAATTATAAGATAATTACTGCAACATCCTTGTTTTATAAATAAATTTAATTATTTAATTCCTAAAAATAATAAATAAAATTCTATGTCGTAGGAAATAATTTTTTATTTCTAATAAATATATATAGATTAATTTAAATTATTTATATTCATATATTAATAATGTTTTAGTTATTAAACATTTATTTTAACACTTTTTACTCTTCTTTAAATAATATATAATAAATCTCATAATCTCACACAAATGGATCAAAAGGGATATTAGTTTTTCCTTAGGCTTGATTCCGGTTAAACTGAATTTATCCAATAGTATTAGGAGAAGTGTTGGGGGTAATTATAACATTAATATTTCCTTTAATTACCATATTTACTTTTAAAAGAGGTAAATAATATTAACAAATTACTATTAACAAATATTATATTCATCGTATTGAACCACATTTCACATAATTATGTCAACTATGTCTCTAGGACTTTTGAAATTCAATTCACAAATGTGGTAAAATTAATTTCTATATAGAGTTGCTAATGTGCCTAGAAGGTGCGTAAAAGACCTTAAAAGTTAAATAAAATTTTATATATCTATTATTTATATAAAATGAATCAAATGAATTACATTGGAATAATATAGGTTTTATTTATCTATTTTTACATTAAAATAAAATAAAATTTAAAAATAAATATTTAAATAAAAAGTCGATTTAAAATAATAACCTAGTGTTTTTAAATATTAATCCAAAATTGAAAATTTTCATAAAAATAACCAAACATCACCCAAAGATAATTTTGATTTTTGGAACCCAAAAATGAAGTCCATTTTGAAAAAACAATTAATAAAATTTATAAAATTGGGTATTATTATTCTTAAGTACTTTTTAAACGGCTAGTTTGATTGGTCGTGCTGTTCAAGAACTCGAAGTCGCATACAACACAAGATATCTTATTATTCAAAGAGAAGTGTTCCATGGAATATTGGGGTGTTACATTATTTATTTATTTTGTCATGGATAATTTCTTGTCTATTTTTATGGTTTGGATTCATGATCAGATAGTATTTTCTATCCATTCGATGTAGTTTCTTGGTGTGCCATGTCATTTATAGGATAATATCATTGTTTTAAATCACAATTTCCAAAGGTGTATAAGTTAATATAATTGTGATATATGTTTCTCTATATAAGGGGTTAATTTGATAAATTACATATCATTATTTATATGTTTTCATTCATTGAATATAATTTAATCTTGGTTTAAATGGATTTTATAGAATGAAAAATGTTTTCAATGGGGTTTTCAATAAAACAATTTTTTTTCCTTATTCTATAAAGGGTTTGTCAGACATTGTGGTTATTGGGAATGACTTTTACAAATTTTTTTATAAATTTTGGTATTTTGATTGACATTTAATTTTATAATATTGGATATTTTTCATCATTGGGTGTGTTGGTAAGTAGACATAGGCAAGCATTGTGTGTGTGGACCCACTAGTTGTTGTTTTGATGACATTGACTAACATTGGAAGGACTTGTTATTGGTTGGATCAAACATTTGGCATGTTTTTGGATCCTTTAGGAATTGTAAATATTTTTCTATAGGATAGAGAAAAATTATAGTATACCTGGTAATTTACTCATTTTTATCGCAGGCTGGTTTTTATCATGGATAGTTTCTCAATGGTTTTTATATGATGTTATATCACATAGAATGAAATGATGGTATTTAATAGATATGTTTTTACTTTATTAAATTTTATTGATGAATATTATATCTTATTTTATCATACCTACTTTTCATATGACTAGTTTTTGAATATAAAAGTGTTTTATGAAAATCGAATGGGAAAATGATTTTCAAATGTATTATATTTAAGAATATTCTCTTCAAAACGTTTTTTTAAATGTCTGGCCTCTTATATTCATGATATTAAACCTTTTATTAACAATGTTTTCATATGCTATTGGGATTTTATCTCGAACCGCTATTTTACTTTGGTAGGTTTTATTTGTTATAGTGAAGGATTTATGTAATATAAAGGGAACATATATCATGTCGGATACCTTTGTTATTGCCAACTTTAGTTCATCATATATTAAAGGAGGCTATTGGTCACAAATAACCTTTTTATTCTTTTTTCATACATTATCTTTTATTTGGTTGGTATTGGATTATATGGATCTGGTTGTATCTTTTTCTTCCACATGTACTTTGGTTTTTTGTCTTATTTAGGTTATACCCAAGACTTCTTCCATTTTCATGTTGAACATAACCATTTGACATCGGGTTTGGTTATATGGTTTGGTTGACCTGAATTTTTTGGGTTCAATTATTCTTCTGAAATTTATCCCAGGTGGACCTCTAATAAGCGAGTGTTAAATGAAAAAACATGTGAGATATGTTCAATATGATTTAAATTAAAACATGTAGTGTATTATTGGAAAACCCCATTAAATGATCTAGTATTTCACACATTACCCATTGATAATATTCTAGTCTAATAGGTTTTTACTTGTTATGCAGTAATTATTATACTTATTTATATGGTTACTTAGAAAACATTCATTTAGTTAATAAGTTAATTTTTTTTAAAATTTAATTTAATTAAAAAAGGATAACTTTACAAAAATTAAAAGTAATTTAGAAAATAATAATTAATAATTGGAATCAATATGAACACATATTTTAAGTGAAAAAATTAATATTAATAATGTAAAAATATCAATAAATAAAAAGTTTTAATTATAATTTAATATACCATATATAATAAAAAAATATTGGAATTATTGAAATTACATTTATTAAATGTTAATCATATAATAATGATATTATAATGTTTTTTGTTTTAAATTATATTAGTTGATTGTTAATTGTATAAGTGCATCACTAATATTACTAATAAAATTTTATTTTCAATTATATATTCCAAATATTCATCTTAGAAATAAAATAGATAATTATTGTTTCCCTAATTTTGTTGATGCAAAAAATTAAACAATTATTAAAATACATCACAATAACTATATCATATATAAATTTCAAAAAAATTGAGGATCAATTTTGTCTGTATAGATAAATTAAATCTTGAAAAATTTGAATAGAAATGGTCAGTTTACTCTCCATTTTTTTCTTTTTTGATCATTTTCAACAATACATATTTCAAAAATCCATTTTATATTTAATTATAAAAATATAAAATCTATAAATTTCATTTATTATTTATATTATCATCCTATATTATTTCTTTATTCCTTATTTATTAACTAATAAATATATGACAAAACATAGATTTCATCATAGTAAGAAAGTTTCTGACGCATTCACTGGGGTGTGCGCTTCCATCTCATTTTGGGATGAGAGGCACGATTTTTGTTGCCCTGTATTCCCGCTTTCCAATGGCGGGAGACATCCGGTCCTTATTCAGGGATGTCTACTCCTTGATCGAAATGAGATGATGGGATGTCAGTACTTCCTTCCCTGTATTCATCCAAGGAACTCATCACCTTGTTCGGGTCTCCCTCATAGACTTGAGATTTTGTTCGTGAGACTCTTCCTGGTGCCATATATTCCTGGACACCAGTTAATTACACTGAATTTTTTAGGACATTACAAGGGGTCCAATCAGGGAAGCAACCTTTGGTTAGGGGAGTAGTCACGTTGGGAATCACTGGAATGTTTGGACGCTAGGGAATTGGCGTGTCTGTCTTCTGTCCCTTATTATAGGGCTTCTCGAGGGCACAGAAGCCTAAGGAATCCCACTTCAAACATGGGGAATCATATTCCATGGGCATGTATCTAAGGTTTTCCTTAGCTACCCATATTTAACAAGGGGTATGTGGAAATTTTAACGTCTGGTGGAGATGGATTGGGCTGATCATAACACTAACTAGATTGGATGATATAAAGGATCCCCCTAGAGAGAACATTGATTCTGGGGCCATCTTGTGGGTGGCCTCTCGAATTCTGTTTGTTGGAACAGGGAATGAGGTGGCATGATCCCACTGGGATGTGGAAGCCCGGGTAAGAATTAGGATGGATGATGTAAGGTTTAGTGAGAGGGTGGTGAATGGGATGGAACCATCATGAGGAAGATGATGGTTTTGGTCATGAGCCTCGAAGAGGCATTCTACGTATCCCTGTGGTAGGGAATCAAAGTCCATGTATTTTTTCTGATGGAGGCTTTCCGCTGAACAGGGTTAGAACGTCTTACCGGTGAATGGGGTTAAAACAGATTACCGATGGATGGGGTTACAATGGCTTACCGCTGGATGGGGTCACAACGGATTAATGCTGACTGGGGCCCAAAGATTAATGTCATGCAGGATGGGGATGAACCGACATAAAGGGGGTCGGAACAACCAATGGGTGATTGGCTTGAACCTCAGGAAGGCTTCCTCTATTCCATGCATTGGCATGGATCTAAGACCATGTAGTTTTGATGGCATTTGGAGCTTACACTAGTTGCGGCTTAAGGGGTTGGTGAACCGAAGTAAATAAAGACCTAGGGTCTAGAAGGGTGGTGGGATTGAACCTCAGGGAGTCTTTCTACATAACTTGTTGTAACAGAGATCGAAGTCCACGTAGTTCTAGTGTGGGTTTGGGCGAACCGACATGAAGGGGATCGAAATGACAGGGTGTTGGTCTTGAACCTTAGGGAAGCTTCCTACATACCTTTCCTTAGATTAGATCAAAGACCTCATAGTTCATGTGGTGGCATGGCCCTTACACTCTAGGTTGCCCAGGGTGTTAGTGAAATGACGTGAAGATGGTCGGAATGACTGGGTGTTGGGATTGAACCTCAGGGAGGCTTCCTATGTACCTTGCCTCGGCAAGGATCAAAGACCACATAGTTCAGGTGGAGTTGGTGAACCGACGTGAAGGAGGACCTGGGGTCTAATGGTTGTTGGGCTTTGAACTCATGGAGGCTTCCTATGTACCCTTCCTTGGAAAAGATCAATGACCACATTGTTCTTGTGGCATCCGTGAACTGACATGAAGGAGATCATGGGGTCCAATGGTTGTTAGACGTGAACCTCGTGGAGACTTCCTACGTACCATGCCTTGTAAAGTATCAAAGACCACATATTTTAGGTGGAATGTGGGGAATAAGCTCTGAGGCAGCCCATGAGGTATGGTGACAACTAAGATTTCTTGGTAGATGGTTACTCTAAGCCCATGTGAGTCATGCTCGGTGTGAGAAACAAGAGGCAGCAAAGGTCTGATGATCACGTCGCGAAAGGTGCTTCCGTGGGAAGTGCGGTGGGGTTACACTTAGATAGCCTCCCAAAGAGGAAATATGGGCTTATGTGTGGTTAGATGCCCGAAGAGTTTGGGATTTACTCCAGGAGGGAGGACCGATGGTGGAGTGCAATGGGACAGGGATTTGGCATCGAAGAAAGGAGATTCATTGTTCCCCATCACGCCCTTTTTTGGCCCTAGGGACCAAAGAAGAAAGGAGGAGAAGGGATACTGCCTCCTATAAGAAATCCGGGAACTTACACTGAGATGTTTTCCCTTTCCCCAAGGACTAACGCCACTGCCATAAAGTGGATATCATCCCCTGTGGATACCAGTGGGCATGGAGAATGTCCTAGGTGGGGTTACCTCATGTGTGAGGCACAAGGCGAGGTCATAGTTTAACGTCATTTGCATAGGATGAAGGTTCTTGGAAGTTTAACGTCCAACAGCTCAAATGAGGTGGGTTTTCACTGCAACCATAGGACTTACATTACCGATACCCTCTTCTCCTTGGTGTGGAGACTGGATAGGAAAAATCGTCGCGAGGGGGTGTCGTAGAGAAAACCATTAGGGTGTCCACGTTATCTTGGCTATGCTAATAATCAATAGCTGTTAGCATGCCTATGTGAATAATCATGAGGTGAAGCTATGAAACAGGCGGTATCATCTCGGGGACTTTGAAATCTCATTGTGCAAACATGGAGGGCCGCAAGGGAAAAGTAATCATAAAGCAGAGGAGTTCATAGTTTGGGGGCTTGTATAGCTCTACTACTCTGCGTGGAAGAGGGTAATTGCAAAGGGGTGTGCTTCGCGAAGTGGGGTGCCTCAGCCTAAACATAGGTAAAATGTGCATATGGGAGGTGATTCGTGAAGTGGAACGAGATTCACGTAGCACTGCCTTGCAAAAAAAAGGTGCCTCACAAAGTTGGGAATCATGAAGCAATGTGCTTCGCAAAGTACATGGTCCCTGCCTACGCATGTGGAACATGTGTACATGAAAGGTGTTCCATGAAGCATAAGACCCAGGTCCCCTTGGGGATCCCCTTCCTTCATAGTGTCCTTAGGCTCCATGAAATTCATCCCTCCTGGAAGAGGGTATCAAAATGAGACAAAGGGGATGCACTTCGCAGAGCATAATTACCTCACATAGCTCATAGATCACCAAGTAGAAGGGTTATTCACGATTCGGGGGCTAGGAAGTCGAAAGGTTGCATTTTTCTTCTCCTTAACTTGGGAGAGGACAATATTTATATGGGAGAGGCACCACGAAGTATCTCATTCTCGGCACGAAGAGTAAGTTGTTTGCTCCGCGGCAGGTTGTGAACATCCAATCCGTTCGCAGAGCGTTACCGCATCCGTGCTTCATGGCAGGTTGTGAATTTCAAGGGCAGTCACAAAGAATTATCGCCTCCATGCTTCATGTCAGGTCGCAAACGTCAAGGGAGGTTGAGAAGTATTAATGCCTCCTTACTTTGTGGCATGTTGTAAATGTCAATGGTGGTCATGAATCGTTACCGCCTCCTTACTTCGCAGCAGCATGTTGAGACTAGTTCTCCGTGAATGGGCTACGCGTGGTATCTCTTGGGTTTGTGTATTATTCTCCTCCCAACATTTTGACATCAAAAAATCCCCCCTAGACATGAATCTGCTAAGAAGTCATGGGTCGATGTATGATGGTAAATCTCCACAATCCTCAGTTGTTCGCGAAGCTACCTTGCGATGATGGCTAGCCAAGCCGGAAAATGATGCTCTAGACAGACGTGCCATGAAGAAGGATTTCTTCAGGACATGACGCGAAGCTCTGAGTGTCCCCCACCTATAAATATGGGACCTAAACACGCTTTTTTCTCTTCTCGTCTCCGTGCTTTTAAAATTTAGAACTCTAAAATTTCTATGTTCCACGTACTCCGTGACTTCTCTCCGTGAATCGGGTCATCGATTCATGGCGTACAACGCGTTTTTGACCCCGCTATAGCTCTTTGTGATATAGCACTTGAAGGCGTGGGTAGGAATCCGTGAATGGGCTTTATGAACTCTCTCTTTGAAATGGAATCATGAATGCTTCCCACGAACGAGATTCCTAAACAAACCTGGAAATCGTCCAAGCTATAAAACTGAATGGCTCACCAAGAAGCTTCCAAGGTTCATGCTGATGCTACCTGAAGGGATGAGATGACGAATAGTCTGGTTTTTGGGGAGTTGGTATGGAGCAACTCGGGTCATAGTTCAATGGTGGGGCTTCTATCAAAGATCTAGAATAACTGCTTGCAGTGTAAGTGGATGAATTTGTATGGATTCAGACTGAGGGATGATGTCTTCATCCATTAAGAAAGTCGGGACGAACCATCTTACTGCTTCAGAAGCATGTTGTGCTAGCGCCGATGGTTGAGGGAGGCTGATGGACATGCCCTGGAGGATTTCACACCCATCAATGATGATTTATTAGACAACCTCCTAAATAACATCAATGGGAAGGAATTGCAGTTGGAGACGCCTCCTCCTCTGTACCACACGATACTGGAGGTAGCTTTGAGGAACCTAAGGAATGCGTGGTCCAAGGAATGGGATCTGCGCCAGGGCGGAAACTTCACAGAAAATTGTGCCTAGGCCTACTAGGTAGGAGCCTCATGTGAGGATTTTGGGACTGAGATTAGGAGAGTGGGTTTGTATGAGGCGTGATGGGCCTCTTAATTCTACATATATCAACCGAAACAGCGAATGCTAGATCTATTGACCAGACGGTCATCGGGGACTAATACCATCCACTTACAGCATGGGGAGGTTGGTATGAGCTTGTGGGATGTCCACCAGTTCTCGGGGGTCCCGATACTAGGGTTGATGTATGACGAATCCCTCCCTATAATGAGTGCGTGGGAGGATCCAGATCAAATTCCACGGTTGGCGATGACGCTGATGGAGGATGTACCTAGGGAGGACAAGGAGGAAATAAGGGATGTCCACTTCAGGCGGTGGTTCAAAAAATTACTGAACATCCCTGAAAACATGTAGTTTTTGGAGAGCCTCAGACTTTACCGAAGGGGGATTGGTGTAAGGAGCACTCGTACTATTGGAATTTGTAGAACATCCATTGGAAAATGTGGGGATTCAACATCAGCAGCAAGAAACAACCAATAGTTAGGCTGGAAGCATTCATCATAGCTCTGATCTATGGTTGGATCCTACCAGTGGGGGATACCAATATGGGAGTACACCCTGTCACATTCATCATGGAGTCTAAATTGGTGACAGGAAGGCAGATAAACCGGGGAATCCCGATTCTCGCCAAGCTGTATAATGCGATGTGGCATATCAGTGAGGGAAAAATATGAAGAGGGTATATAGGACATTACACCTCCTATATGGGTGGATAGAAGCACATATTAGGGAGGTTTACGAATAATTGAACCCTATATCTCCTCTGGGCTCAAACTTCCACCCATCGATCCTGAATACCGCAGGGAGAATTCTAGCCAAGATGATCGCACCGTCGGTTCTGAACCGGGGGTGGAGGGTGGATGAATTCAATTTCCACCCATTTTCATTATCGACGTGGGTAATTAATAATGATGGCTAGGGGACAGAAGATCACTGATCATATCGCCTGGCCTTTCTAGTTGGATACCTAGTGGCGAGGGTAGACCGTGAGCCCCTCTGCGTGTTATACACCCCACACCGTTTTGCATGGAAAAAACTATGTATGCAAAGTATGACCCCATAAGTCTATCTGTAGGTGCACAATGACGAACAATAGTGCGTGATGAGGCAGATGTGGCTCATGTTCATGCGAGATGATGGGAAAATGTGGAACAAGTTGCCTCCATTGAACGTTGTCCTCGTGCTGGTAAAGGAATATGCCCAGAGTTGGGAGGCGCCCTACCCAGGGGAGATGCTGAAGCAGCCAGCCATTCGATTCGGTGATGGTGAGCTTCCCCATCCTTGAGGCCAAAAGAAGACAAGGGAATACCATGGAGGCATGGTTTCCATGGAGTCGAGGCCCGCACTAGTTGATGGTGAGGCAGTATCCATAGATCTAGCAAAGGTAGTGGACCCGGCGGTTCCAGAATTACCGAGCCATCCAGAGGATAGGGTGCCAAGAGGATTTCACAAGATACCAACCCAGGCTCCAGAGAAGAAACTATTCCATATTTACATGCCATAGAATGTTGTCTACCAGTAGGCCTATGACATTTGGGAATTCAATAGGCAATTCCTCAGCCCCGTCGAGTTATGGAAGCACCTAAACTATCTCGGGATGGATTTTCTAGTGATAGGCCATATTGGGGCCAGCTTTGTGGTGCCCCAAGTAGAGGCAGAGCGGTACATGGTAGATTTGGAGGACTTTGTGCATTCATGGGGAGCTCTTTTTCCAATGACAGATCGTGTCAAGGTGTTTCTCTATCGCACTACTCCATCCCATTTGTCGGCCATTTATTTGAGAGAGAACTTCCCCTGGCAGAAAGAATCAGAAGTATCCTCCTAGGGAGATAAGGCCGGGAGAGGGAGCCCATTAGAGGAGGGCGAAGATGGAGATCAATACTCGGATCTTCAAGAGTTCGCAGAGCCCCTTGAGGTAACAATCTGAACCCCCCATCTCTGAGACATTCTTTGAGGTCATTCCAGTCTTCTTGTTAACATATGAACTATACAAGAGGGTCTTCTATGCAGGACCCGTTCTCATCCCTCAGTGGATACAGAAGTAGGACCCATATGATCTACACCCACCTCCACATCTATTCCCACCTCTAATAGGGCTAGGATACCTTAGGCAAACCCTCTGGAGCTTTCATACCTTCCGAAAATATACAGGGGGCCATGCTTCGGGTTTTCGATGGCATGAACCCATGAGTGAGACTAGGGATTCAATCTCTATAATTTTAATCTAAAAATTTTATGATTTTCATCCCTAACTACTTTTTTTGATGTCCAGGTCCCTTTTTGGCGTGTACAATACTTTAAATTGTGTGGGTCTCCTTGGAGAGGTTGATCAGGTCTACTGGAAGCATCCTTCCCAGGGGAATGCTGGTGGTCATGGAGATGGATGCCCTAACTGACCTAAATGTGGCTCTCCTAATCACCAATGGGACCATCAGTGGGGGTGCTCCTGAGATCATTGAAGTGGGGTTCAATGATGAGGACTGTTCGGACATCCCCAGTCTCGCCACGTCCGATCAAACACCAGACGAGGACCCTGATGAAGAATTACTAGGGGTGTTCCCCACGTATGAGCCTGCCAACTATGCCGAATGGGACGATAGGGCCTCCAATGAAGAGGATAACAAGATAGTTCATCACCGATCGTGGATGTTGATCACGCACTTCATCAATGAAATCCCCAGGATCTGTGGATGGATGAGATGGAAAGACTTCTCTCATGATTTCACGAACTGTGTGTTGGGTGACTGGATGCCCAGCGTCCTCACATGATCGTCAAAAATCTCATGGCAGAAATAATTCAGGAGTATGATCGTGGCCTCAGTGTGGGTTGGAAGTGGAGGTAGGCAGTAAATATCAAGAGGCTCCAGGAGGATCAAGATGAGGTCCATAGGTTACAGAATCGGGCAGATGAGCACTCAACCTCACTCAACACGCAATCTGAGCTAATATTGTTGTTGAAGGCCCAACTAACAGAGGCCGAAGAGGCCATGAATTGAGCCTCTAAGGAGATTGCCACCATCTAGACCGATTTGGAGAGGGCCCAAAATGCAACCAACGAATTGGGCCCCCTTACTACCGAGGAGGAGCAGGAGCTGGACGCCACCAGTCTGAGGGTGGAGAAGATGCTACACTCTTTTGACAAGGTCAACCCATCCATTGGGGGAGTCGACCCCTGGGTACCGTAATGATTACAAAACCCTCAAACGTACATTCATGCTTTGATTTTTTGATGTTATAGTATTCTTGTGTTCCATTTTTTACATTGGTTTATTGCATCCTCGGGATGTTCATGGAGCATCCATCGACCATTCCCTATGCTCATGTAGGTCGGGCCTGATGTGAGAAACAAGGGATGCCCACATTATCACTCCATTCAAATGTAGAAGTGAAAACCAAGCTTCAGGCATCCGGGGCTTGAACCACCAGTCCAGATTTCCGAGAGGAAATGGGAGACCTGACTAGATAATGAAGCTTTCAGAGCAGCCGAATTACCGTTTTCCCAGTGTGCTCACGTGCACGAATGGGGTACTGCAAGGGGCACTGGAATCAATATAAACAGATGGGATTTTGAGTTGTGAATCACGATACCCAGGATTCAGAACATTGTGGGGGTGGAATGACAATAAAGGATAATTGTTGACCGCATTTGAAACACAGTATCCTTAATGTATTATCCTTGAGTGGGGAGAACAAATGAGGGGTGACCTCTAACCATGTTAGAAACACATGGCCTAAACCAAATTTCATCCATTGGACAATTGGAATGTTGGTCCATGACAATAGGGGGCTCGTCGGGTGATCATCCATACTATTAGAGGGTTCCCTTAGACATGAAATAGGATGAGGGTACGAATAAAGGGTACAGAAAGCGTGGAATGTGGAGTAATGGTTTTTTTGAATAGAATCCAACACTCAAAATTATGCCACCATGGTGGGAGCATATTATATTGGAGCATCGGTTTGATCAAAGATCATTCCTTCTTTTAGACAAGATCTTTCTGGTGAGGGAGTTGTTGCTTCCCAATTCCATCATGGGCTATCTCGAACTTGTTCCAGGCGAAGCTAAAATTACATGGTTCCCCACATGAGTTTAGGCCAGTGGGCCATAAATGAGGAGGAATATGATTCAAGTTTTTTAGGGTTGGTCCCAAAGAAAAATGATTGGATGTATCTACGTATCTCATGAGGATGGGAATCAATCCATATGTAGTTCTGGAGGATGTTGAGAAGTTTATCTTCTTGCGGCAAGGACACAAAGTGGTATTATTTTATAGTCATAGAGCTCAGACCATGGATCAGTAAGGATTGTAGGGGATGCATGGTAAAGTTATTATGAAACCCGACACGAATGAGGACTCGGGGTCCTAATTACAATGTGTTCCCTGAAAATGTTTTTGGTCAAGGGACCGGAATCGAGAGTTAAGCTGGGCCCGTGGGGGAAGCGCTCAGGCGTTCCTACGTATCTCATGAGAATTTGAATCTGGTTGTCTGTAGTTTTAAGAGGTGGCATAGTAAGGTACCAATTCCAGGGATAAAAGTTCCATGTGAGTGTGGCCCTCACAATGAAAGAAATGTTATTTGATGTATCATGTTGATCCTTTAAGGTGAATGGTTTTTTTGTGAAGTGACAGTCCTAGGGTATAATGTCCCAGTATGACCACAAGTATCAATCAATGTACAGGCGTTAAAAAATGGTATGGAGTGTGATTAATAAAAAACATGGTTTCCAATTGAGTGAGGACATCACGATGCAGTGTTGTTTTTCATCGTGATACCAGGATAATAATGTCACAATTTAGTGTCATGTAGTAGGACCAGGAGTGCATTTTAATATCAAGTGGTACTGACGCAGTAGAGATGAGGCTAAAAAGGGAATTCATAGGGTTCCATAAAACATACCCGATGTGAATGAGGGAAAAATCCCACACAACACCGTACGCGATTCTATAGAAGAGACCTCAGGCCCATGGGCCAAAATAGAGGTAAAAGGGTAAGGGGCAGGAGAAACTAGCTCCCAATTGAGTTGAACCAGAAATTGAGATGTCTGGTTGCTCTTATGTATCCCATGAGCTTGTGAATCAAGCTATACGTAGTTATAAATGAGATCTTATTTTATGGTCTTAGATCTCAGACCATGGAGAAGCAAAATCCTTTCAAGTAAACACAAACCTCAACTCGATCACTAGCCCACATGAGTCAAACTCTGTGTGGGAAAAAAGGGTGAAAGAGGTTTTTTGCAATGCCTAGGACACACATCAAAGGGAAGTCAGTGTGGAGCCCTGAATGCTGCCTTTACCATAGCTTTGACCACCTAATGAGCAAATGCGCACTGAGGGGAGTGCCAGGATTGAAAAAATTCCACTTGGACATGATGGGGTGGATAATGATGTGAATCATGTTACAAAAAATCAAAGTTTAAAGGGGATAGTGTGATGATGGAGGGAAACTATTGACCATGTTTGAATCATAACATACCTATCGCATTAGCCTCAAATGGGAACAAAAAAATGAGCATCAACCGCTGACCAGATTCGCAATGCGGGATTTGTATCGACTTGTTTTCTGAAAACCTTGAGGGCGTTATCCAGTAATTATAGGAGAGCCCTTAGGCCTAGCATCAAGGCCATTTGGGGGTCCCCTCAGGTGTGGATGATTATGGAAGCCCAAATTAAGGGGAACACAAAGCTTGAAAAATGGGCCAAAGCATGTCCGTGTAAAATCTCACACTCCACACGCTGAAGCAGAGTACTCTTTAACAAATTAGTGCATCGCCGATGAGGGTCTAGGAGGGTGCTCAACATGATAGTGACCAATTTTAAGGGATTATTATAGAATAAGAGGAAAGAGAACTCTAGAGAGGAAGAGTTACATGGCATGGTCTTTACAAACCCGACGTGAATGGTGATGTAGTCCCATACAATGCCATATACTCCCCTCCCTAGGAAAGGGTAGGCCAAGGGGCCAATGGGAAAAGAATATATCTGAGAGATGGGGCTGGAACCGAAGTATAGGCATTCGGGTGGTCCTACATATCCCATGAGGATAGGAATCAGGCCACACGTAGTTCTATGAAGGGGATATTATGAAAATATCTTAGTTTAAGGTCTTAGTACTCGGACCATGGAGAAGGGACTATCCAAAGTTTAAGAGAACCTTAACCTGTTCCCTGATCCAACCTGACTCAAACTCAGTGTAGGAAACAAGGGTGGATAAGGTATTCTCAAAAAGTGAAATATATGAAAATGAGGAATTAGTGGAGCCCCGAATGGTTTCCTTATCACGAATTTCCCCTCGTAATGTGCAAATATGCACTGAGGAATAATACCAAAAATTTAGAAGTTCTACTTAGACATGATGAGGTGGATAAAGATGTGAATCATATAACAGACATTTCAGGATAAATGGGGTTGGCGTGATTATGGGGGATGACTGTTGACCATGTTCGAGACACCACATCCATATCGTGTTAGCCTTAAATGAGGACAAACAAATGAGCGTCAGCCGCTGTCCATATTTGCAACGGGGGACTTTTATCGATTTGTGTCCTGAAACCCTTGAGTAAGTGGGCCCATAATTGTAGGAGAGACCTTAAAACTATCATCCGAGCCCTTTAGGGGTCCCTTCAGGTGTGAAAGGTGATGGAAACTCAAATGAGGGAGAACATGAAGCCTGAAAAATATGGGCAAAAGCATGTCCGAGTAGAGTCTGACATTACATGTACTAATCCAGAGTACACTTGGGCACATTGGTGCATTTCTGAAAGAGGTCTGAGGGGCCTGGATAATAGGGAAATTCCTAAGAGATGGGGATGGACCAAAAAACGGGATGCTCGGGCGGTCCTATGTATCCCATAAGGATGGGAATCAAGCCACACGTAGTTCAAGAATCACACAAAGGGGTAAGATATCCTAATCAGGGGGGTGTACAGCATAGAAAGTAACCCAACATGAATGGGTACATAATCCCATACCACACTGTAAAACCCTAAATAAGAACTTGGGCCAGGGCTTGAAAAGGCCAAGGGGCATGAGGTTGGGCCTCGGTCGGGAAGGCCCTACTAGTTTGCAGTTTAACGTCTTGCATTGAGGATGAAGAGAGGAGTAAGATACCCCAATGAGGGGGGTGTACGGAATGATGAGTAACCCGACATAAATGAGTAAATAATCCCATACCACACTGTACAACCCTAAATAGGATCTTGGGCCGGGGTTCGAAAAGGCCAAGGGGCCTGAGGCTAGGCCTCTGTTAGAAAGGCCTGACCAGTTTACATTTTAACGTCATGTAGTGAGGAAGAAGAGAAGAGTAAGATACCAAAATGAGGGGGGTATATGGAATGAAGAGTAACCTGGCGTGCATGAGGACATAATCCCTTACCACATTGTACAACCCTAAATAGAAACATGGGCCAGGGGCCCAAAAAGGCCAATGGGCCAGAGGCTAGGCCTCGGTCGAAAACGCCCAACCAGTTTATAGTTTAACGTCTTGCAGTGAGGAAGAATATAGGAGTAAGATACCCCATGGAGGGGGTTGTACAACGTGGAGAGTAACCCTATGTGAATGAGGACCTAATCACATACCACACCATACAACCCAAAATAGGAACTTGGCTCGGGGGCCCGAAAAGTTCAAGGGGTCTAAGGCTGGCCCTCGATCGAAAAGGCCTTACCAGTGTACAGTTTAACGTCTTGTAGTGAGGATGAAGAGAGGATAAGGTATCTCATCCGAGGATGTGTATGGAACAACAGGTAACCCGATGTGAATGAGGACATAATCCCTTACCACATCGTACACTCCAGGTAAGAACTTGGGTTGGGGCCCGAGAAGGGCATATGACATATTGTGTAGTTATGGCCTCATAACAGATCCTAATACCACATGAGCAGTGCTCGGTGTGGGAAAAAAGTAGTCGGTCTCGGCTCTCCCAGTCATATGGTGTCAAATGGCTGGCATTACCTAAAAGGAGTTCATCACTTGGAGATATAACGTGGAAAAATGTACCCCTACACTTAATGTTTGGGACATCTTGGTGTGGTTCTAATGATGCAGGATAGTTGTTGACCAAGTTTGAAACACATCATCCCCATATTGATCTAAAATGGGAACAAAAAATGAACATCGACCGCTGACCATATTCGTAATGCAGGACTTTTATCAGCTTGTTTCTCAACATCCTCAAGGGCGTTGGCCTGAAGCGGTACACGAACCCATAGACCTAGCTTCCTTTCCATTCAAAAGCCATTCTATATGGGAAGGACGATAGAGTCCATATCAATGGATTTTGGGAATCATAGTTGTACACATAAATTTTAAAGTCATACATGGCGGTGAAAGAGGTGGATACTTCTGGGGAGTGGGACGTACAACAGGATCAAGATGAGCTTGACATAAATTGGGGCAAAATTCTGCATCCCACCATATGTCTTGTCCCAAGGGAAAGATTATGGCGTTTGGTTTGGGCCAATAGACAATGTGTCTGCGAATTCCTATGTATCCCATGAGGATGGTAATCAAGACGTATATAGTTCATGAAGGCCATGCAGTTTTACATCATGTAGTGAGGATGTGGGAGGATAGATGAATGGGGATTGGGCACATTATGTGATCATTATAATCCTAGTATGAGTGAGGCTAAGTAATCCTAAACCATATCATGCAAGGATACTCTAAGAGAACTATACCTAGCGGAATAGTCAAAGCGAAGAGTTCAGGGACTGGGTTCAAGGCGAAACTCTTGAGTATTCCAACGTATTCCATGCGTATGGGAATCAAGACTTACATAGTTATAAGGGTGCAATTTAATGTTTTTTTGGGATGATTCAAATTTAAAGCCATTTAGGACTGAAAAATTTAAGGTCATGCTGGACCGAATAGTTTAGGGTCATAATGGACCAGCACGCAGTTTAGGATCATGCGGGGCTATCAGTTTAAGTTCATACAGGACCATCCAGTTTAAGGTCGTGGAAGACCAACCAGTTTAAGGTCGTGCAGGAAATCCCATTTTAATTTTGTGTAGGACCAAATTTGGCTCAGGAAAAGTATTGCTTGAGGAACTTGGTAATGGTGGGAGGCATTACACGCTCACCATCCATGGTCACCAGGGAGAATACTCCATTGGGGTAAAGAATGTGAATTATGTAAGGTACTTCCCATTTGGCATCCAACATGGGTGGTTCCCTGTCAGGGATCATTGGCGCCCGTAGGGCCAATACCAAGTCACCTTATAGGGAAGATGGTAGGTGTACCTTCTTGTTGAAAAATATGGCTATCATATTTTTATGTCTTTCGAGGTTGTTCATGGAACGAAGCCTATTCTCATCAAGTGCTTCCAATTCAGCAAGACAAATTTCAGCTACATTATATGGAACCTGCTGGTCATAGACTAGTGTGCGTAACGATGGCATCTAAATATCGATGGGAAGGACAGCCTCATCTCCTTACCCCCGAGAATATGGGGTAACCTGGTTGGAATTACGATTCATTGTCCAATAGGCCCAGAGGGTGTTGGAAAGTTTTTCTAGCCAACATTTCTTATTCTGACCAACCATTTTTTGCAGAATGATAGAGATGTTTTTGTTGAATGCTTTAATCTTCCCATTATATTGCACATGATATTGGGAGGTATGGTTCTAATAGATGTTGTACTTGGAGTACAATATCTTTAGCTTGGTAGCTCAAAAGTTGGTACCATTATCGGTGAGGGCTTCTTTAGGGACTCTAAACTGGGGGATGATGTTGGAGCTCATGAAGTCAATGATAAGACAAGCCTTGAACTCCTTGAGAGGAACAACTTCTGCCCACATAGAAAATAAATCTTCAGCGGTCAGGATGAACCTACAGTGGAGATCTGTCGCTGGTGGGTATGGTCCCATGACATCGAGTCCCCATACCACGAACTCCCAAGAGTACATCGTGACATAGAGATGTTCTGTTGCCCGATGCATGATGTTAGCATGAATTCGGCACGTGTGACATCTCTTGGATAACTAGACACAATCATGGATCATGGATGTCTAGATGTACCCCAGTCTCTCGATCTAATGAGTCAGCTTTGGTCCAGTCTGTTGAGCCCCACAGGAACTGGCATGAACCTCATGCATGACCTTATAAATCACGACTCCTTGTATGAAATGGAGGATAGAAACATCGAACCCACACTTGTAGATGATCTATTCGAGACTGGGACCACTATAAAGGGTAAACTGCAGTTCGTGGCATCAGATTCACTCACGCTCACCTCGATCAGTTGGGAGGCAACCATGTTGGAGATACCTGATGAAAGGGGCTCTATAGTTGGAAGTCACTTCAACCACTGCATTTGAATAACTTGGGGGTCCTGACGTGAAGGATCCAGTGGTAAGATGGATTAATCGCAGGCTGTTGTCATCATCTGGGGTGATAGGGTAAATGAATCTCTTGTGTTCCATGTCTATAATCAGATCATCCTACTCGGGTTCTACAGGTGATGCAGTCAGGCCAGCCAGGGCATCAGCTCGACCGTTTTGAGATCGATGGATATGAGTAACTTCCCGATGATAGGGAAACTGGTCAATTAGATGGAGGGTGCACTCCAACAAAGGTACGAGCTCTGGCTTGTAGACGAGATAGTCACTGTTTTCATTCTTGATGACTAGTTCAGAATCCCCATTCATATGTATATGGGGTACATCGATCTCGAGGGCCAGCTTGAGGCTAGTGATCAGAGCCCAATACTCTACCTCGTTGTTGGTGCAGCCTTCCGAAAATAGGGAAGAATATGGAAGAATGGATTGAGCCACGGTAATAAAGACAATACCCAAGACTACCCTGTTGAGTCTCTGATCACTGAGTTTCCTGCCGATGGGGCTCCAGGAGGCACCATCAAAGTGCATCTGCCAACATGGGATGGCAGGAGTTACTAAGATAATTTCCTCATCGGGAAAATCCAAGTCCATGGATGGTCTGTAGGGGTTGGATAGGAAGAACAAAAATTTTCCAATACTAGTCCCTTGATATCTTTCTAAGGCACGAACCTGATTTCATAATGATGGAGGATTACCACCCACCGTACAAAGCCAGTCGGTCAACATGGGGCAGTTCAGGATGTACTTCAGCGGGTCTACCTGAGACAGCAGTGGTACCTCGTGGTGCTGCAGGTAATGTCGCAACCACTGTACTATGAATACTAGTGCAAGGAAGCATTTATTGATGAGAGGGTATTTGTTATTTGTATCGATGAGCATACGAAGGATATAGTAGAGGTTTTTTTTCATCCACTCATTGTTCTTTTGGGTGAGAAGGGAACCAAGAGATCATTCTAGGGCTGTCGCGTACATGATTAGCAGTCTTCCAGAGATGGGTGGCATCAATACAAGAGGCTAGAGTGGATAATTATTGATTCCCTCGAACGTGGTCTGGCACTCATCGTCCCACTCGTAAGCAGAGCCTTTCTTCATGATCTGGGGAACGAGCTGACACTTTCTGGCCAGATTCGCAATGAATCGTCATTTGTAGTCTTAGTGGCCTTGGAAACCTCAAAGATACAAAATATCTCTCGAGGGAGGAATCTTCCTGATGGACTTAATATTCTCTAGGTTGATATCGATAACCTGGTACCTGACAATAATTCCAAGGAACTTACCGGAGGTAACCCTGAAGGCACATTTAAACGGGTTCATCTTCAGGTAGCGGGAATGGAGGAAGCCGAACACTTTTTCATGGTCCTTGAGATGGTCCTAGAACTGGTGATATTTGTCTACCAAATCGTCCACATAGCATTCCACAAATGTCCCAAGGATTGGATTGAATATGTCGTGCATCGCCCGCTGATAGGTGGCACCTCCATTATTCAGGCCAAAGGGCATAAACCGGTAACAGATTGTACATTGGGGTAGTCTGAATGCAGTGGACTCTTCATCCTCGAGGTCTATCTTGATCTGATTATATCCCAAGAAACCATCCATGAAGGAGAGGCCTAGGAACCCAGCTGTAGTGTCGATCAACAATTATGTCACTGGAAGGGGAAAATCATCCTCAAACAGTGACGGTTGAGATCTCGGATGTCGATGCAGACTCTGATTTGTCTATTCTTTTTCTTGAATGGCATAAATTTGTATAGCCACATGGTGTACTATACCTCCTTGACGAAGTTTTCTTTTATGAGCTTTTCAACTTCGGCCTCCACCATGGTACCATGATAAGGGTGAATATTTCCTCGAGACATCCTGAACCCGCGATGATTTGTCGGGAGACCGAGGTGGTGGATGAATACCTGAGGATCTAGTCCTACAATATCATTGTAAGGGAATATATCACAATGATGCTTCGGGAAATATATGTACCACTGATACTCCTCAAGGGACATGTTGGAACTGAACAATGTGGGTCTCGGACCTACCTCTCTACCAAGGTTCACTTGTACAAGTTCATCGACTGTGGCGGAGAAGACTTCCTCAAAGGCGCAGAGAGAATCCTCAAAATCATCTTTATCAACTTCAGAGTGATCCACAGTAGGAGGATAATTCTCTGGGTCGGTAGATCCTGACAGGAGGCTGGTATAAGCCTGGACAGCAGTGGACATCATATCAGGGGATTCATATGCTGCTGATACCATAACAATGAAGTCAGTTGATCTAATCCCATTTGGTCTTCGGCCCATGGGAACATGCTTGATGATATCAAAGAAATAGTGGTCCATCGGATTGAGCCGGTTAATTATATCCTAGTGGAATAGACATGTATAATGTACTGTCATTGCCATGGTGTGGACATCTCGATATCATAAAGGTGTAGGAGGTTTCGTGATCACCTGTGACTGGTTTGTGTAAGAGTATGACATGATTTTCTGCAGTCTCTTGAACATGGGAACATAATTTCATCTTTTAATATAGACAAAAAAACATTTCCCTATATCGGGGGTTCTGGCCCTAATTGATAGATCTGGAAGACATAGGAATCATCCATACCTACCCAGGGGTCAGTTGGTACCGTGACAGGTTCGACCTCACTAGCCTGAATCTTCTTGTCTTTCCTCTTGTAATAGTCGGCATCCAGGTAGTGGGCTTCACAAGAGGCGAATAGAGATGCATCACCTTGGAGTACACTTAATCTTCCATCAAGGGAGTAATTGAGGCACGAGTGATATGATGAGGGAACCGCCGCCTGCAGGTGGATCCATGGTATTCCCATCAATGCAGTGTACGTGGTGTCCTGGGAGAAAAAAATGAACTCGGTTTTGGAAACTAACCTGCTAAACTTGGTCTTCAGATGGATCTTAACGATTGGGGTTTTCTCTGTACTATTGTAGACCCCGGAAAACGCGTCCCCAAAATTTTCCAAATGCTTCCATACATGATCCAAGATCATAGTCCATTTCTCAAGCTTCGATTTGGTAGGTCGTAGGGCCCGAACGGAGCTACGGATTAGGAGTTATGGACGTTTGAAGTTTGGCTGGAAATCTGGTTCGCGAAGCCCATTCGCGAAGCCCCCCTCCGTGATCGCGGAGCGCCGCCGCGAAGTAATGAGGCGAGAGGCTCTGCGAACCCGTTTGACGTTCGTGATGCGCTGCGAAGACCCCTCGCGAAGCACCGATGCGAAGCACCCAAGCATCGTGGTCCCGCGAAGCTCCGGAGGCGGTAACTCTCCGCAAACGCATTTGACGTTCGCGAGCCCACCGCGAAGCTCCGGAGGTGGTACCTCTCCGCGAACGAATTTGACGTTCACGAGCGCGCCGCGAAGCTCCTGAGGCGCCGCGGAAGTTCTTCTTCGTGGCGCCCCTGCCTATAAATACCCAGCTCACCCCCCTTCTCCAGGAGGATGGCCACGGCCACTTTGCCCCTTGGGCGGCCGAGCAGAGCTCCGCATTGCGGCTCCGCGAAGCCATGCTCCGCAAGCAGCTTCCTCCGCAAAGCCATGAAACACCTTGAGTTGTCATATTCCTCTGGGTTCCATTCCATGTCATGAGTTGAGATTCTCATCATCAATCCCCCGAGTACCTTGAGTCGAACTGTTCCTCAGGAAACTACTCCAAATCCTATCACTTGGCTCATATGCCAGGCTCAACCAGAAAGGGCCGCTCTTGCGTAAGTCCCAACACCAACCATTTCTAGGCTCCTTCTGCCAATAGTCCTACCTACATGACTATAAACTGTAGTAATCCTTATGTTCCAAACATAGGATGCCTCTTGCCCTACACGAGAGATGCCTCCTGCTCCTAGCATGAGATGCCGATAGTCCTACCTACATGACTCTAAACTGTAGTATTATCCCTATCTAACAAATGATAGGATGCCCCTTGCTCCAAGCAAGAGATGCCTTATGATCCAAGCCTAAGATGTCAATAGTCCTACCTACAAGACTATAAACTGTAGTATTCTCCCTATGTTCCAAACATAGGATGCCTCTCATCATATACGAGAGATGCCTCCTGCTCCTATCATGAGATTCCAATAGTCCTACCAACATGACTCTAAACTGTAGTATTATCCCTATCTAACAAATGATAGGATGCCCCTTTCTCCAACCAAGAGATGCCTTATGCTCCAAGCCTAAGATGTCAATAGTCCTACCTACAAGACTATAAACTGTAGTATTCTCCCTATGTTCCAAACATAGGATGACTCTCGTCCTATACAAGAGATGCCTTATGCTCCTAGCATGAGATGCCAATAGTCCTACCTATATGACACTAAACTGTAGTATTATCCCTATCTAACAAATGATAGGATGCCTCTTTCCCTAAACGAGAGATGCCTTATGCTCCTAGCATAAGATGCCTAATACCATGTTTACAGTGGCATAGTTTCAAGAGCGTTGGAATCCGTTCAAACATTCCATCACTCCACGCCACGCTTTGCGTGTCCTTCATTCAGATCTGCATCCATTTCCAAAGTCTGAGGGGACCCCCTAACAGTATGGATGGTAGACCCATGGTCCCCCTACTGTCCTGGGCCAACGCCCCAAAAGGCTTTGGGTGACACTTTGAGGTCCTGTGTTTCGAATACGGTCAGCAGTTGACCCCTCATTTGTTTGTCCCCATTTTAGGCTAACGCGATAGGATGCTGTGTTGCGAACATGGCCAGCAGTTATCCTCTATCGCCATGCCACTCTCATCACATTCCGAATGTCGGGAATGTGATTCACACTTTTCTTCTCCATTTGTTTGGGCTGATTCCAACGCCCTTGGCGTTATCCCGCTTGTGCACTTGCGCATAGGCACATACCTCAACCCACCAGTGAGATGGGATGCCCTCATGGCCAGACATGAGAAAGACATTACGGGCAGCTTCCTAGCGTAAGCCCCATTCACCAGTGCCACTCCATAGCGGCACCCGGGCAGCTTCTTGCATAAGCCCCATTCACCAGTGCCGCTCCATAGCGGCACCAGGGCAGCTTCTTTCATAAGCCCCATTCACCAGTGCCGCTCCATAGCGGCACCCGGGCAGCTTCTTGCACAAGCCCCATTCACCAGTGCCGCTCCATAGCGGCACCCAGGCAGCTTCTTGCACAAGCCCAATTCACCAGTGCCGCTCCATAGCAGCACCCGGGCAGCTTCTTGCATAAGCCCCATTCACTAGTGCCGCTCCATAGCGGGACCCGGGCAGCTTCTTGCAGAAGCCCCATTCACCAGTGCCGCTCCATAGCGGCACCCGGGCAGCTTCTTGCACAAGCCCCATTCACCAGTGCCGCTCCATAGCGGCACCCGGGCAGCTTCTTGCACAAGCCCCATTCACCAGTGCCGCTCCATAGCGGCACCCGGGAAGCTTCTTGCATAAGCCCCATTCACCAGTGCCGCTCCACAGCGGCACCCGGGCAGCTTCTTGCACAAGCCCCATTCACCCGTGCCGCTCCATAGCGGCACCCGGGCAGCTTCTTTCACAAGCCCCATTCACCAGTGCCGCTCCATAGCGGCACCCGGGTAGCTACCTAGCGTAAGCCCCATTCACCAGTGCCGCTCCATAGCGGCACCCAGGCAGCTACCTAGCGTAAGCCCCATTCACCAGTGCCGCTCCATAGCGGCACCCGGGCAGCTCCTTGCGTAAGCCCCATCCACTATTGTCACTCCTTTTCAGCGGTAAGCTGTTGACATTCCTATGCAGCGGTAAGCCGTTGACAACCCTATCCAGCGAGCGGTAAGCCGTTGTGATTCTATTCAGCGGTAAGCCGTTGACATCCTTATCCAGTGGTAAGCCGTTGTGATCCCATGCATCGGTAAGCCATTGACATCCTTTTGCAGTGGTAACCTGTTGTGACCCAATCCAGCGGTAAGCCGTTGTGACCCCATTTAACGGTAAGCCGTTCGCACCCAATCCAGCGGTAAGCCGTTGAAACCCCCAATTGGCGGTAAGCCGTCATCAGAAGAACTACGTGGTCTTTGACTCATGTCAATGCATGGTACGTAGGAAGCCTCTTCAAGGCTCAAGCCCAAAACTATCATCATCCTTTTCTTTGGGCCTCCATCCTAGAGTAAGTCCCAACACCATGGGCCGATCAAAGCGTAAGCCCCTCTTCGCTTCTCACGGACGCACCCTTCGCGACGTGATCGTCAGGTCCTTGAAACCTCTTGTTTCTCACACCGATCATGACTCACGTGGGCTTAGAGTGAGCACCGACCCTGACCCCGAATATTCTTTTGAACTACGGGGTCTTTGATCCATGTCAAGGCATGGTACGTAGGAAGCCTCTATGAGGTTCAAGCCCACCCGTCATTTCACGTCGGGTCTCACCCCAGTCCAGCACGACGTTAAACTGCATTCGGGTCCAATGGTAAGCTGTTGCGACCCTTTCCCACCTGAACTACGAGGTCTTTGATCCATGTCAAGGCATGGTACGTAGGAAGCCTCCATGGGGTTCAAGCCACATTGCTCGGTCGTTCATTCACGTCGAGTTTCGCCCTCATCCGGCATGACGTTAAACTGCATGCCTCCTTTTGTCCCGCATGACATTAAACTGTACACCCAATTCCCGTCCGACGGCAAGCCGTTGTGACCACCCGAACTACGAGGTCTTTGATCCATATTAAGGCATGGTATGTAGGAAGCCTTCCCAAGGTTCAAGCCCATCTCTCATCGGACCAAGGTCCACCTTCACATCAGTACGCTGACAATGCGCATCGGACCAAGGTCCACCCTCACGTTGGTACGCTGACGATGCCCATCATACCAAGGTCCACCTTCACGTTGGTTCGCCGACGACGTTCATCGGGCCAAGGTCCACATTCACGTCGGTTTACCGGCACCATCCCGAACTACGCAGACTTTGATTCCCTGCCATAGGGATACATAGGAAGCCTCCTCAAGGCTCAATCCCAACTTCACTGTCTCCCCTTGCGATGGTCCCATTTCATTCCCCCTCCACTTCATTCATCCATCCACCACCCATCTTGATTCTCACCCGGGCCACCACATCCTGGTGGGATCATGCCATCCACCTCCTCACTGCTCCTAGCGGCGCATGGGCCGCTTTCCACGTGTAAGCCCCATCATATCTCTGGGTCATTGTCCTCTGTGTACACCCCAATTCATCACCCTTTTCCCCTCTAGGGAGTGCACCACCTTGGATCCATCGTCATTGGACGTTGTGATCACCCTTATTCCGTCTCCATAAGACGTTAAACTCACGGCCTACCTCGTGATAAACATGAGATGCCAGAGGAAAACCTCGGATGGAACGCCTTTGGTGTAACTGTCTCTGCTAGACGTTAATCTTGCAACATACCCTGTGTTAAACACAGGAAGCTGAGGAAAACCTCAGATGTACGCCTCGTGTTCTTCACCCTTGAGATGCCCTCTTATGAGGAAGAATACAGGTTCCCCAATGTCCACGCACCAGGAGATGCCCTGACATTCCTGATGTTGTCGTCTACTCCGACCGAAGGTCGCTACCATGTCAAGACCCTATGGAAAGTCTTGACGGAAGTAGTGTAATTAACCGGCGTCCATGACGATATGGCACCGGGAATGAGATTCACGAACAACGTATTAAATCTATGAGGGAGACCCGGACTAGGTGATGACTTCCGAGGAGGAATCCACGGAAGGAAGAACCGACATCCCATCATCCTGTTTCGATCAAGGAGCAGACGTCCCTGAATAAGGAGCGAATGCTGCCCGCCTTTGGAAAGCGGGAATGCGGGGCAACAGCCGCGCGTCCTCCACGGACAGATGCGTGCGCCCCGGCGAAAGCGTCGGAAACAACTATCTTATGCCTGGATTCTTAAATCGGAGGGATTCATGTCATCATTGGATAACCCCATCTTCTGCAACATCTATGTCGTGATAAGGTTAATCCTGGAGCCAGTGTCAATAAGATATCAGCGAACCTCCACGCCATTAAATAGACCGATGTTGTACAGTGGGCCAATGTGCCCATATATGGGAGAGCCTTCATCATCTCTAGAGAATGAAACGATGGGCTGACATTCTGCCTTCTCGACCTCTTTAGCATTAAAGAGTTCTGCAGCTTCTAACTCTGTCTCAAACTAGAGGGGGCTTCTTAAAGCCTTAGCGAGGGCCTCAAGCATATCTACCGACAAGTGAAGTGATTCAAGGATATAAAGCCTCACTGGGATACTGGAATGTTTCTTGAGAACATCGTATATCCTGGCCAGGGATGAACGTCTTCTTGCAGGAAGCCGCTCGGTGATAGAAGGCATGGCGGGGCCTACAGGCCGGAGCGGTGGCTGACTGGTGCTGGGTGTATCCCACTTCTCACTAGTCGAAGCCTATAGAGTAGCTAGAAGATGAGGACTAGACGACTGAGATCAGCCTAAAGAAGGAGGATACTAGTTGCAGCATGGTTGAGGTATCTTTTCCTAATTCTGTAGCACAAACGGTGGTAGAGGCGGGCCTGACGACACCAGATGAAGAGGATGCGTGTGCTGAGTTCTGCACTGGGCCTGTTGTTTGGTCTTAGCGGCATGCACGACCTGGCAGGAGGTGCAAACTAACATTCCCCTATGGCACATATGACTGCGGCTTCACCGACATTAGTGTCAGCTGGGGACATTGGGGAGGTTCGTAGGGAATACCCCATCTTCGGGATTCATATAGGGGTTTACCAACATTATGGTATTAACCAAAGCGTACCCATGACAATCAATTGAAGAGTCATCCATCACTAGGAATATTTGGGGATGGATCTACATCTCTGAGGGAATAAATTCGCCAAGAGTGCGGGATGACGGGGTCATTGGCGGAGCGTGTTGTTGTTTTCTTGCACCTTCGACGCTTGCTCTCCGAGGAAGAGGCCGACTGAGATGATGATGCAGAAGTGGTGACCACAAATTCTGAAGGGTCCAGCTGATTCATGCATGCCTGGATGATACTGTGGGCATGAGAAACCATTTTGCGAGCCATCCAGTCCTCATAATTCTGGGACCCGCAGTTGGAAACCTGTTGCCACTAAACTTCGTTGTCGCTTCTGATGTATGGCCATACAAAGACACCCGCCACTTATGTCAGGGATGGGCCCAACCTAACTATGTTGTTATCGACCTAGTCTTGGATCCAGTCTTTAAACACATATCACTGCTTGATGGTGTGCTCCAGAATCCGATGATAGGGGTAGTAGTTGGGTCGATCAGTTAGATCCGCCTCTTCCGACCATATTCACCCAGGAAAGAGTATAATCCCATGTTCTAAGGTGCTACGAAAGTAACCGGGGACCTGATTCTCAATGAAAAAGTAAGTACAGTTTCTCTTGTCTAGGAAGGGGGACGTTGGAGCCTGGCCCTGGTGAGGATCTAGAGGGGCTTGTTGAGGAGGCAGACCATGATTATCCCACCCGGGCGGTGGAAACGCATTCTTCTGAGGCACTTGCCGATTTTGAGGTGGATGCTACTGAGCTGGAGGTTGAGCCTCAGGTGGAGGGCCCCTACGAGGCTATGGGGCCGATGCCACTAGTAGCAATTATAGTTTCTTGTGGGCTTCTATTTGGGCCACCGCAGCTGGATCGGCTCTTTCTGCCCTCATTGATTAGATTACAGGGGGCAACAGACATGCCTGTCTGGTCTTTTGTGGGGCTTCCTCTAGGCATTAGGCCATATCAGAGAAGACTCAGAATCTTCAAGGGTAAATCTTGGTGATCGGGGAGGGAACCGGTTCCATCATGACATTCCCTACACACATCGTTATCAGTTTCTCATGAGTAAATGGCATGTCAAGGGAGTATTTCAGCCCCGTCCACCAGGCCATAAAGTCAGCGACTCACTCATCAGGCCTTTCTTTTCACTTGTAGTGATCTGCGATGCTCGTTTTCCTGGTGGTGGAACGGAACTGGTAGAGGAATTTCCAGCGAAGTTCCTCCCACAAGGAGTTTTTTGTACCTAACAAATTCCAACCCTTCCACTATTTAAACATAATAGCAGATTTTGGCGGCCTCATGATCCGCTTGAGTCCCTTACATGGGCCCACACCTTAATTTGAAGTGGGCCACGTGCTTCGGCAGTTCCCCCTTCCCATTAATGGCGGATAAGGTGGGATTCTCGAAACCCTGAGGTGCCAACATATTATCCACCCATGCCAGATATGGATTACCATCAACTGGGATTTCCACCTATCGTGTTTCTAATGCCTCAAGGCAGGCAATGAGCACTTCCATAGGATCATCTGGTTGGGGGGTCCATATCTTGATGTGGATCCCTAACTAAGAGTTCGTTTTCGGGTTCTTCAACACGGTAGACAGGCTCAGCGGCACGTGGAGCAGCTGGTGGAGTAACCCTTGGGGTGGCCGGGGGAGCCCAAGCGTGATTCCTTGGATTGTCGCCCTGTTAAGGAGTGTTTGGCGAGACATATCATTCCCGCTTTCCATGAGATACGTCTTCTGCACTATCAGCTGGAGCGGCATGATCAGGGTTTCCTAGGGGCAGCTCACCAAGGAGTAGTACATTATCCCCTACTGCCCTCGCCTAGGATCACTGTAGTATGGTCATTGCTCTACAGTGTGTTCAACCATGAGTTTGTCAACCAACAATTTATACTCAGCATGTTTTTTTCACAAAGTTGACTTCTTGGGGTCATCCACCATCTTCTGTAATGAAGCAGATGGGTCAGAGTGCATGATAGCTCCGACATGCTCTTTTCCCTTACCAGAATTCCTGTCGAGTACCAATGCCTCAGTGGGTGTAGGGTGACCTAGGTGGTTCTTCTGATGATGAGTAATCCTCCCAGATGTGTCCAACATCGGTGCCACATCCTTAGAGGGTAAGTCTCCATCGAGAAGATCCATCTCGTCCTCTTCATCCACATTATCAGACATGATGACTGGGAACCTTTCTGGGGGAATTTCCCCAATATCGCTGTAGAGACTCGTATCTTGACGTACATGGACATTACATTACATTTGCGGAATACTTAGTACATAACAAAAACACACACACAAGGATCGTAATAGTTTAGTGTCTTTGGAAACTCGGAACGTAATCTTCTAATCGTGGTGGAAGATCTTCAACATCTCCCATAAAGATCTTCCTTTTTTATACCTAAAACCTTTCTTTATATCCTGGGGAAAAGAAAACATAAAAGGGTGAGCTCAAATGCTCAGTAAGGGTAATCAAAAGAAAATCAATCACATCATATTCATAAGAACATAACTTTTGGAAATCTTAACCTGCAAAAGAGAGCATAATTTCATAACATGGGATAAATCATAGTAGTGAAATGAAATCCCAATAATAATAACTTAAAACATGAAACTTTGTGGAATACACACATAATCATAGAAAATCATTTCTTGTTAGTCAAGACTCATTTCCAAGACTATCTTAGTGGACAAAGTCCCTTTCTGAATCGAGTAACCCTCGTTTCAGTCCTGTTTCACTGAACCGGTATAACCTACCATTTTAGCCATGTCTATCTCATGAGATATAAAATCTTTACCCAATGCATTGGAGGGAGATATAGGTCCCACCCATATCATAATGATACCATTCTTATGTGTGCCACAAAATCATAAATCATACATCATTTCATAACCCATGTAATAAAAATGGGATTATTAAACAACATGACATCATAAAACCATTCATATAAGATAAAGAAATTCATAAACATAATTCCATCACAACATAGTCAAATCAATGTAAAAATATGGATAGAAACAGAACCTTTTATTATCTTAGATGGAAAATAATTTTGATAAAACACTTGAAATGAATTCTTGAGGAAAATATCCTTTCTTCTTCAAAATCAATTTCTTTTCATAAAACATCATGCAATTTTAAAAGAAAGAGATTTTATTAAAAATAGTCATGAAATATTTTGGAGTAAGCTTCATGAAAATAAGGCTTTATAAAACCGTAAAAATCCATTCGTGTCGTTTAAGTTAAAAAAAACATTCTTCATACTTTTGTCGGAAAAGTCAAAAAAGTACCTCGTACGAAAAACGACAAAAGATTCCTTTCATACGTATTTCTAAAAACTCACCGAAGGGTAAAAATGGATTTAAACAATTGTAGGTGGATGGAAATAATATCACATATTGATGAAACATGGATTTGGATGATAAAATAAACCCCAGTAAATACTTACGAATAAACAATCTCGGATAAAAATGAGATTGTGATATTTCCCTTACCTTAGGTCCGATTTGCTTCGTATGTGTCCGAACCTCCTGTATAATGATTTAAATTATGTCATTGACTTATTAAAGAATCATATTCATTGTTATCATATCATATATGGTTCACTTATGACATTATATTACCCGTTCTTTTGTAAATTCCATGTTAAAGAAGCGTTTTGGGTAAAATCGTTTCATTTATCATAGGTGTTTTGACTTGTTGTTCTTGACATTATTATTACTTATATCATGATTTACTTACTTCCAAAATATCAAATATGATTTATATATCATATATATTCCGTATATATATATATATATATAATAGATAGATAAATGAAATGAAAAACACTGTTCATGGAGACGGTAGTCCGTACGTACGCATGAACGCTGTTTTCCTTTCCTTATTGTCTTGAATGGAAGTAAGTAGATGACATATATATATAAATAAATCCAGTAACTTTATAATGTCATATATTTCATTATTATTTCTTATATATACTTCTTAATCATTCTTAAATGGTTAACATGGAGAATGAATCTCATCGCGTCGTGGAGACGGTAGTCCGTACGTACGCACGAGCGATGATATCATTTCCATAAATATTGAATTGAATTGGAGTGGATTATACAATATATCAGAATCAATATGATGTTGTAATAACTATGTATAGTTATTATTTACACCATTATACCCATCCTTGTAAGGTGGTGGTGGAAAATAGATTACACCACGGCGTGGAGACGGTATTCCGTACGTACGCACGCGCGGTGATTTCTTTTTCCGTAGGATGGATAGATGGTGAAATAGGGTTGTTTCATACTTATAATAACATATAAGTATATGAGTGATACGGATGTTATTACTTCATAATGAAACAACCTAAGTAGAAGAAGTGGAAGAAGAAATAAATATGAAATAATTGGTAACGGTAATTACCTCTTCTTTGAAGCGCCTCTTTGAGACCTCCTCTTAGGGTACTAAAATTGGTCTTTTAGGAAGACCAGAACCTCTAGGATGTTGCTAGGGAAGTGGAGAAGAGATTTGGGCAGGGGTTGGCCGAGCTTGAGTGCTCAAATTGGTGTGAGGAGGAGGGGGAGGAGGTGTCCTTTTATAAGGGAGGAGAGGGGCACCTTAGGAATATCTCAAAATATTATTTTATATTAAAGTCAAAATCGGTTTATAATGGTTCCAAAGGGTCTTATTTCGAAGCTAAAGTGGGGATGGGTCGAAATCCTATCAACCAATAGGATTTAGACAAGTTTAGGTTATTATGTTAACCTTATCAATTAGATTTAACTCTAAGTTAAATAATTTAACTTTTACCGTGTCTTTTTGTTTTCTTTCACTATATGGTTAATACACTTACTATAACATGCCAAACGAACCCCAAATTGAATATTATTAATAAATATATCCTTATCTAAGTCATGTGGCCGAACCTTAGATTTTTAGGAATAAAATAACAATTAATATTATAATATGTGATTTAAAAACTATTTTTTGTCAATTTTGACACTATTTGATATATGATTTTTGTGAAAGTCATAAAAGAATTATATGTTCAAACCAAGTCGATTAAATCAACAATACTATATCATAGTAACCTAGAAAATTAGTTGAATTCATAAAAAGTCTCAAATTACATTTATTTTGGTGTTTATAACATCAATTATGTCAATATTTCATAAATAAGATAAAAACTGCATCATAATTGTGTCATAAATAAATTAACTTATTTAATGTCTAAAAATTATAAATAAAATACCATCATGTAGGAAATATTTTTAGCTTTCTAATGAATATTTGAAATCGAATTTATCATATGTATAACCCTATATTAAAAATGTTTTAGTAAATAAACTTTGATTTTAACTCTTTTAACTCTTTTTTGAATTAAATAATAATAAATGTCCTAATCTAATCCAAGTGTGCCTAAATGGTCATATTTTATTCCTAAGTTTGTTTTCGGTCGAATTACACTTATCCAATAGAATTAGGACATGTGTTAGGGTAATAGTAATATCATATTTACCCTTAGTTACCCTATTTACTATTAACCGCGGCAAAAAAAGTAAAAAGTTACTATTCACAAAAAAATTATTTTTATCTCATTGAACCACATTTTACTTACTGATATCAACCGTGTCTGTCGGATTTTCGAAATTCCATTCACAGAAGCGGTAAAATTAAGTTTTATGCAAAATTCAGTTTTTAACTACCACTTAGTAATTTCACTATTCATCAAAATTTGATGTTTTTCAGAACAATGCCAAAATTTCATCCTAAGCTATATTTCATATTCCGAATTCAAAAATGAATTCTATTTTACCAAATTCATAACATAGAAGTTGCATTAATTAATTTTATAATTAAATCCCGCTGTTAAAACAAATAGCGTGTTTTTAAGAAACAATATCTATCAAAAGATTGACACTTGATTATGTCTGGTTTAAATGTGAAATTACATCCAATGACCAACATTGTATTAAATTGTAAAAATATATTCTAAATATACTTTAAAACCACTCAAATTAATGATTTATCACTATTAATTATTTCGATTAAAAAATTTGTTTTTAATTATAATTTAGTAATTTTCACTATTCATTAGAATATGAAATTTATCCGAAAAGTACCAAAATTTCACCTTAGGCTAAATTCGATACTCTGAATCCAAAAATGAAGTCCATTTTGAGAGCTAAAATTTCTAAAAATTAAAAAGTGGTTATTACTATTCATAACGGCTAGTTTTAATAATATTTTAATAGCATATCGTTGTTTCGTGAAACTCAGTATTGCGTACTACACACGCTATCGAGAAAGGTTGTGATGTAATGCAAAGAAAGTCAAGGATGCGTATTTTGTAAGCTCCTTTTGGTGTAGCGTACAACACAAGACATTAATAAAATTAAAAAGAATATTTTTCATAAAATCTCGGGCTGTTACATTCTACCCCCCTTAAAATGAATTTCGCCCTCGAAATTCATCGAGGTTATAAATGGTTTACTATTCGAAAGTTTCTTTAATAGAAACCCACATCGTAAAAAGGAATATCAAAACCAATCTTTAAAAACAAAAGTATGAAACGTAACGGTTACCCAAATAAACTAATCACTGGGTTTCCACATAGGAGAAAATATGGATATGGAAGAGAAATCTAACCATCATGTTCTAATGGAGAGTGGTAGAGAACATGGATATGGAAAAGCCAGTAATCACAAATCCATAGATTTGTTATGATATAAGGTACCATCTGATTCATCAGGTATAAGATCACTAGGACAACATTTTTTGTTTTCAAGATCGTTTCCCTAAAGTTAAATAATTAGAATAAATTCTTACTTTATTTTGGTATAATCTCACTATTGTTCGTGCCTTTAACAATTTACACTTCATCTCTTAAATAAATGAAGTTGAATTTGTTATTCGTGAAGTGTTAGCAGATCATGTGATAGAATGACGGGTCATTCCATCTGTCTCAAACAAAAGGTTAGCAAAAAAAATTATATACATAAGTTAATATATGGTTCCTAAAATGGACTTTATACTTCATATATCATACTACTTAATATAATAAAACTAGTTTCTACTAAACAGGGACTTCCTGTAGGCCAGTGGTAGGCAATAAAGGCCAGTCACACTTCGGTTGTGGGTTCAATCCCCACAGCCTTGTCCGACGCGATGGGCTGTCGCCCGTCCTGCAGGTTGTCCTTTTTCTAAAACTACATTACTATAACATCCCATCAATAATATCGAAAAAAACTTATATCCTTAAACAATAATCACTTATGTCCAACATAATCCATTTCAATCTTTAGGCTTATCCATAATACTGCAGTCCACTCTCATAACATAGTGAATACGATTACCAGAGATTTAATACCATTGTTGAACCCCATATATCATAAGATATGTTTTGTTGGTCACATTCCAAACATTCAAAGTCCTTAATCATGTATACTCTTGAATACCCATTGAACCTTAGTGAAAACTTGAATGCAGTTAAAAGTTAACACTTTCCACATACCAAAATCCTCAAAATTCTATATACTCAAACCATGATATCACTTATCAATCATGAGCTCATGAATACAATCAAACATCACATTATCTTATTATCCTTTCATTAAGCACATATCATCTACTTTCCAAAAGTATCTGAATAACCTTTCATGGTTACTGGTACCATTCATCATACAATTTCAAAACTTAAGTAAAGACAACAGTGTAACAATCCTTAGATGTCTCTTTATTCCATGAGATTACTTATACAACATTACACATGATAAACATGTAATCATTCCACTACATTCCTAAACCATTGACTGAGCTTCAACAATTCTTTCATCTCACATATCATTTGTGGTCTCTTCATCATCATCAACATAAATACTTCCCATACGACCATAATGATTCTCTTCATGAGACTTTCCCTTAGGGCATTGGTTTGCATAATGCCCGTACATTCCACATTTAAAGCATTTAACCATTGTTGATGTCGTAGCAATACCATTATCCTCATCCATGGTGTTAACCGAACCTTTTCCTTTGCACTTACTTGCTTTGTGTCCTTCTTTTCCACACCCAAAGCATCTTCCAGTTCCTTTGAAACATTCTCCTTGATGCCTCTTCCCACATGATTTACATAGGGGAAATTGGACTTTCTTTCCTCTATGATCATCATGAAACTCCATCTTTCTCTTATTAGCCGAGTCAGGAAACTTACCAAATTTTACTTTATTGATCATATTATGAGATTGCTGATTCGGCATAATAATGAAGTTTGGACTTCCAAATACCATTTCATTATGAAGAATATCATTCCATTGTCCATCATATCCTCCATTATTGTGAATCATCTTGTTTCTAGCCATTTTCTAAAACCCAAAAAGAATAGTGTGAGAGGCAAAAATCATGCTAGGGAAAACAACATAATAAAGGGGGAGTACCTTAAATATCTAACATCTTAGGTTTAATTCTATGATCGTTAGCGTAGTCCTAGTACTATAACCTATACGTATACTTAACCTTAGGGACATCCCTAGACATACCTTAGAAATAACTCTAGGGATCTCACTAACGTTTTCGCATCCTAGTTTCCAAAGGTTGACTAAACCTTTCCTCTGATACCAACTGTAGAGACCCGTATCTTGACGTACATGGACATTACATTACATTTTCGGAATACTTAGTACATAACAAAAACACACACACAAGGATCGTAATAGTTTAGTGTCTTTGGAAACTCGGAACGTAATCTTCTAATCGTGGTGGATGATCTTCAACATCTCCCATAAAGATCTTCCTTTTTTATACCTAAAACCTTTCTTTATATCCTGGGGAAAATAAAACATAAAAGGGTGAGCTCAAATGCTCAGTAAGGGTAAACAAAAGAAAATCAATCACATCATATTCATAAGAACATAACTTTTGGAAATCTTAACCTGCAAAAGAGAGCATAATTTCATAACATGGGATAAATCATAGTAGTGAAATGAAATCCCAATAATAATAACTTAAAACATGAAACTTTGTGGAATACACACATAATCATAGAGAATCATTTCTTGTTAGTCAAGACTCATTTCCAAGTCTATCTTAGTGGACAAAGCCCCTTTCTGAATCGAGTAACCCTCGTTTCAGTCCTGTTTCACTGAACCGGTATAACCTACCATTTCAGCCACGTCTATCTCATGAGATATAAAATCTTTACCCAATGCATTGGAGGGAGATATAGGTCCCACCCATCTCATAATGATACCATTCTTATGTGTGCCACAAAATCATAAATCATACATCATTTCATAACCCATGTAATAAAAATGGGATTCTTAAACAACATGACATCATAAAACCATTCATATAAGATAAAGGAATTCATAAACATAATTCCATCACAACATAGTCAAATCAATGTAAAAATATGGATAGAAACAGAACCTTTTATTATCTTAGATGGAAAATAATTTTGATAAAACACTTGAAATGAATTATTGAGGAAAATATCCTTTCTTCTTCAAAATCAATTTCTTTTCATAAAACATCATGAAATTTTAAAAGAAAGAGATTTTATTAAAAATAGTCATGAAATATTTTGGAGTAAGCTTCATGAAAATAAGGCTTTATAAAACCGTAAAAATCCATTTGTGCCGTTTAAGTTAAAAAAAACATTCTTCATACTTTTGTCGGAAAAGTCAAAAAAGTACCTCGTACGAAAAACGACAAAAGATTCCTTTCATACGTATTACTAAAAACACACCGAAGGGTAAAAATGGATTTAAACAATTTTAGGTGGATGGAAATAATATCACATATTGATGAAACATGGATGTGGATGATACAATACACCCCAGTAAATACATACGAATAAACAATCTCGGATAAAAATGAGATTCTGATATTTCCCTTACCTTAGGTCCGATTTGCTTCGTATGTGTCCGAACCTCCTGTATAATGATTTAAATTATGTCATTGACTTATTAAAGAATCATATTCATTGTTATCATATCATATATGGTTCACTTATGACATTATATTACCTGTTATTTTGTAAATTCCTTGTTAAAGAAGCGTTTTGGGTAAAATCGTTTCATTTATCATAGGTGTTTTGACTTGTTGTTCTTGACATTATTATTACTTATATCATGATTTACTTACTTCCAGAATATCAAATATGATTTATATATCATATATATTCAGTATATATATATATAATAGATAGATAAATGAAATGAAAAACACCGTTCATGGAGACGGTAGTCCGTACGTACGCATGAACGCTGTTTTCCATTCCTTATTGTCTTCAATGGATGTAAGTAGATGACATATATATATAAATAAATCCAGTATCTTTATAATGTCATATATTTCATTATTATTTCTTATATATACTTCTTAATCATTCTTAAATGGTTAACATGGAGAATGAATCTCATCGCGTCGTGGAGACGATAGTCCGTACGTACGCACGAGCGATGATATCATTTCCATAAATATTGAATTGAATTGGAGTGGATTATACAATATATCAGAATCAATATGATGTTGTAATAACTATGTATAGTTATTCTTTACACCATTATACCCATCCTTGTAAGGTGGTGGTGGAAAATAGATTACACCACGGCGTGGAGACGGTATTCCGTACGTACGCACGCGCGGTGATTTCTTTTTCCGTAGGATGGATAGATGGTGAAATAGGGTTGTTTCATACTTATAATAACATATCCGTATATGAGTGATACTGATTTTATTACTTCATAATGAAACAACCTAAGAAGAAGAAGTGGAAGAAGAAATAAAGATGAAAGAATTGGTAACGGTAATTACCTCTTCTTTGAAGCGCCTCTTTGAGACCTCCTCTTAGGGCACTAAAATTGGTCTTTGAGGAAGACCAGAACCTCTAGGATGTTGCTAGGAAAGTGGAGAATAGATTTTGGCAGGGGTTGGCCGATCTTGAGTGCTCAAATTGGTGTGAGGAGGAGGGGGAGGAGGTGTCCTTTTATAAGGGAGGAGAGGGGCACCTTAGGAATATCTCAAAATATTATTTTATATTAAAGTAAAAATCGGTTTATAATGGTTAAAAAGGGTATTATTTCAAAGATAAAGTGGGGATGGGTCGCAATAATATCAACCAATAGGATTTAGACAAGTTTATGTTATTATTTTAACCTTATCAATTAGATTTAACTCTAAGTTAAATAATTTAACTTTTACCGTGTCTTTTTGTTTTCTTTCACTATATGGTTAATACACTTACTATAAAATGCCAAAAGAACCCCAAATTGAATATTATTAATAAATATATCCTTATCTAAGTCATGTGGCCGAACCTTAGATTTTTAGGAATAAAATAACAATTAATAATATAATATTTGATTTAAAAACTATTTTTTGTCAATTTTGACACTATTTGATATATGATTTTTGTGAAAGTCATAACAGAATTATATGTTTGAACCAAGTCGATTAAATCAACAATAATATATCATAGTAACCTAGAAAATTAGTGGAATTCATAAAAAGTCTGAAATTACATTTATTTTTGGTGTTTATAATATCAATTATGTCAATATTTCATAAATAAGATAAAAACTGCATCATAATTGTGTCATAAATAAATTAACTTATTTAATGTCTAAAAATTATAAATAAAATACCATAATGTAGGAAATCATTTTAGCTTTCTAATGAATATTTTCAATCCAATTTATCATATGTATAACCCTATATTAAAAATGTTTTAGTAAATAAACGTTGATTTTAACTCTTTTAACTCTTCTTTGAATTAAATAATAATAAATGTCCTAATCTAATCCAAGTGGGCCTAAATGGTCATATTTTATTCCTAAGTTTGTTTTTGGTCGAATTAAACTTATCCAATAGAATTAGGACATGTGTTAGGGTAATAGTAATATCATATTTACCCTTAGTTACCCTATTTACTATTAACCGCGGTAAAAAAAGTAAAAAGTTACTATTCACCAAAAAATTATTTTTATCTCATTGAACCACATTTTACTTACTGATATCAACCGTGTCTGTCGGATTTTCGAAATTCCATTCATAGAAGCGGTAAAATTAAGTTTTATTCAAAATTCAGTTTTTAACTACCACTTAGTAATTTCACTATTCATAAAAAATTGATGTTTTTCAGAACAATGCCAAAATTTCATCCTAAGCTATATTTCATATTCTGAATTCAAAAATGAAGTCTATTTTACCAAATTCATAACATAGAAGTTGCATTAATTAATTTTATAATTAAATCCCGCTGTTAAAACAAATAGCGTGTTTTTAAGAAACAATATCTATCAAAAGATTGACACTTGATTATGTCTGGTTTAAATGTGAAATTACATCCAATGACCAACATTGTATTAAATTCTAAAAATATATTCTAAATATACTTTAAATCCACTCAAATTAATGATTTATCACTATTAATTATTTCGATTAAAAAAGTTGTTTTTAATTATAATTTAGTAATTTTCACTATTCATTAGAATATGAAAGTTATCCGAAAAGTACCAAAATTTCACCTTAGGCTAAATTCGATACTCCGAATCCAAAAATGAAGTCCATTTTGAGAGCTAAAATTTCCAAAAATTAAAAAGTGGTTATTACTATTCATAACGGCTAGTTTTAATAATATTTTAATAGCATATCGTTGTTTCGTGAAACTCAGTATTGCGTACTACACACGCTATCGAGAAAGGTTGTGATGTAATGCAAGGAAAGTCAAGGATGCGTATTTTGTAAGCTCCTTTTGGTGTAGCGTACAACACAAGACATTAATAAAATTAAAAAGAATATTTTTCATAAAATCTCAGGCTGTTACAATCGCATAGCGAGTCAGGCTTCCACTGAATAGTACTGAAGATTTGGGTATCATACGTCCCCCAACCACATATTATAATTTGGGGGGTTTCATACCTGATAATTTTGTGGAGTACCTTGATACTATGAATGCATTGCAGCTGGAGGGCCTCATAATGACCCGGTGATTCGGGGCGCTGGGACATAGGGAGTAGGTCCAGATCAACTAGATGAAAGTTCTTGCTGATGTCTTTGAAATGCGCTTGGATCCTGGGGTAAACCACTCACTAATGATGAAGACTGAAATGTGACACCTATAGGGTGTAGCGGAAACAATCAACTTTATCTGGGTGAGGGATTCTGGTATGCAGAAATTTTGTGCTGCAACGGGCCAGAACTTCTCGGGGAAGTGGTCCACTATGAGGATGTTCTAGAAGCTCCTTGACTAAGATTTGGGGTCTGGACCTTGATTTCCCCACTCGTCAAATGGGATTGGATGTGGAACTAGAAACTTTCCTGAGGGAAACTACTGAGACGGAAGGCTGGCCGGTGGAGAGTATGTTGTACGGGATGACTGACAGCCAATTCTCGGGCCGTCCTCTGAAGAGTGTAGCGACCTGGCTGCTTCATTGCGATAAGACAGGTTGATGGTCACAGTTCCCAACATAGGGGCTTGGGCTACTAGTGATAGGTTGTGATGCTTCTTTCCTATCATTGGTCCCCAAAATATCTCTACGTGATCACTTATGGAGTTAGAGAGCGCTTCCTATGACGATGATGGTGATTGCAAGACTGCAACCTACGGGGTTGCCAAATTTTCATCCTCCTGGATATAACTGTGGAGGGAGGTGGTAATCCTATAGACCTCACATTTCGGGTGTACTAGGATGATGTTTTTTGTTTCTACCTCAGCCCATGAATCAGATGAATGAGGGGAGGGTTCATGATCTGAGTCTTACTCCACTTCAGAGTCTGAGAAGCGGACCTATTTGATCTCAATCCAGACATTCTCCAAACTCTTCATATGGAGGCGACAACCTGCCTTTCTACCCCTGGGTGCCTCCTCAGGACATGGCTTATTTCTAACATGGGGTGCTTTTGCGGCACTTGTGTTGGGGCGGAGAGGGTTTTCACCTTAGAAATCCATGGTGCGATGAGCATCGGGACAAATGTCAATGGGGTTATGGGGAGGACCTCCATGGAAAGCACTGGAGCGGGAAAGACTTCCACTGGGACATGAAGGAGCATGGGGAGTATCGTCATGCTAGTTTTCAAGGGTGAACTCAGTGCAAATAGGGTCCTTGCGCTAGTCTAGCTGCACACGGGTAGGACCTCTGTGCTGGGTGCTGGTGGAGCGAGACTGACCTTCACCCCTATGATTGCCGAGGATATGAGGATATTCACCAAATACTGAAAGAAAATGGGGAGGTTCCACTTGTGGAAGAGATATGGAATGTGAAACATCCCTGCACTGGTGGTTGGGGGTAGGAGGAACGACTCCATATATAGTGTAATGGGCAGAGGACATGCTTCCTTACCAGTATCACTGCCACAGAGCAGACCTTCATTCAAATTGGGGGTGGCACGGGGCAGACCTCTATGCCGAGACTCAAAGCTGTTACGTCCCATTCTCTCTATGTTAGTGGTATGGGGAGTACCACCGTAAGGGGTGGCATTGATGCAGGATGGGTTGCGGTGACCATGGCTCATTCTTTAAACCAAGAGAGTCGACCCAGATTGCATGTGGGGTTGTTAGGGCCTCGATCCCAGTTGGGTGTATCATCTCCCCTGCTATGTGTATGCAGGGACCAGATGATATGTGTTGGTAGTGGCTCAGGCCCTAGTAACCGTCGACGTTGACGCCCCTTGGCGGGCGTCCTCCATAGGTTTCACCTGATGCTGGCATCGGGTCGGACGAACCAGGGCTGGGAGCGCATGTACGTAGCTTACGTTCTCCACATTCAGCAATTCCGGGTGGTAGAGCTGATGAGGTCGGGTGGGAGCCCTCGCAGGGAGCCCCTGGAATGGGACTCTGAATGGGCTGGGCCGGAGATCACTAACCTCGTCAGCATAATGCAGGGAGTTTTCAAAGCACTCTGAGGACAGGGCTTCCAAAGTGGTTGAATATCAGGGTAGGGAGAAATGACTCCATGTGCGGCCCTCGGGGGTGGCATTTACGGCAAGGCTAGACCCCTCCAGATCCAGGTGGGCCATAAACCGTGTTGGGATTATGCCCTCCCCCTCGTAACGACGCACGAGGTCATTAATTACCCTTCCTTGGATAACATCTGATCTGGAGAGGGGTGTGGGTGCCCCATGGTTGTGGACGCAGAGGCCATTGCAGAAGATGTAAAGCCATGTAGAGTGCATGTGATGGAACTGCCCCTGCCCTTGTGTAGACGAGCAGGCGGGGATCGCATCCCTAAGGCAGCAACCTGATTTCAGAAAAATCAGGGAGATGAACTCGTCAGTACTGAAAGAAAAAGGAATCGATGACTAATTCCCCAATTCCATCCCATATTCCGTGATCGATAAGATGGATCCACGCTAACAACATCACAGAATGGGATTTTGAATGTTCTACTGCCCCAACTTTTGGTGAGTTTCACATCAGGCCCGCTATTTGCTTGGTGGGACCCAGTGTCAGATAGCTGGATCCGGTGACATGTCAATCTGTTAATGCCTTGAGTGCTACTAATCTCTATACTGTGGAGAATAATTTCACGTCAGGTTCACCAGTTCTATTTCCAATGCTTTCACCAGGGAGTGCGCGTTCGTCTCATTCGGGGACCAGAGGCGCATTTTTTGTTGCCCCGCATTCCCACTTTCCAAAGGTGGGTGGCATCTGCCCTTTATTCAGGGACGTCTACTCCTTGATCAAAATAGGATAAAGGGATGTTAGTTCTTCCTTCTATGGATTCCTCCACAAAAATCATCACCTAGTCTGGGTCTCCATCATAGACATAAGACATTGTTCATAAAACTCTTCCTGGCACCATATCTTCATGGACACCAGTTAATTGCACTACATCTATCAGGACATTTCATGATGTCCGGTTAGGGAAGCAACTTTTGGTTAGGGGAATATTCACGTTGGGCATCACTGGTGTGTCTGGATGCTGGGAAATTGGTGTGTCTATCTTCTATCACTTATTATAGGTCTTCTAGAGGGCACGGAAGCCCGAGGAATCCCACGTTGAATGTGGGTAATGATACTCCATGGGCATGTATATGTGCTTTTCCTCATCTTCCCATTATTTACATGGGTTATGCCACAAGTTTAATGTCTGGTGGAGACGGATCATGCAGATCAGAACACTGACTAGAGTGGATCAGATGGGGGAACCCCCTGGAAGGAACACTGATACTTTGGACATCGTGTGGGTGGCCTCCCGAATGCTATTAGTTAGAACGGGGAATGGGGTGGCGTGATCCAACCGGGATGTGGCAGCATGTGTAAGAATTAAGAAATATTATGGAAGGTTTCATGAGGGGATGGTTAATGGGATAGAACCATCACGAGGATGACAATGGTTTTGGTCTTGAGCCTCGAAGAGGATTTATACATATCCCCGTAGTATGGAATCAAAGTCCACGTAGTTTTTCAGATGGTGGAATTCTGTTGAAAGGGGTCACAATGTCTTACCGCTGGATGGGGTCACAACAGCTCATAGTTGGATGGGGTTACAACGGCTTACCAAAGGATTGGGTCACAAAGACTTAACACTTAATGAGGCTCATAGTTTAATGTCATACATCACAGGGATGAACTGACATAAACTGGCTTGGAACAACCAATGGATGATGGGATAGAACCTCAGGGAGGCTTCCTAAGTACCATTCCTGGGCAAGGATCAAATACCACATAGTTCAGGTGGCATTTGGGGCTTACACTATAGGCTGCACATGGGATCGGTGAACCGACGTGAATAAAGACTTGGGGTCCAAATGGGTGGTGCGATTGGACCACAAGGTGTCTTTTTACGTACCTTGCCTTAACAAAGATCAATGTCCTCGTAGTTCCGGTGTGGTTTTGGGTGAACCAACGTGAAGGGGATTGGAACGACCCGGTGTTGGGATTGAATCTCTGGGAGGCTTCCTATGTACCTTGCCTTAGTAAAGATCAAAGACCTTGTAGTTCATGTGGTGGTATGGGGCTTACACTCTTGGATGCCTATGTTGTTGGTGAACCGACGTGAAGATGGTCGAAATGACCGGGTGTTGGTATTGAACCTCAGGGAGGGTTCATACATACCTTGCCTTTCCAAGGATCATGGGCCACATAGTTTAGGTGGCGTTGGCGAACCGACGTGAAAGAGGACCTAGGGTCTAATGGTTGTTGGGCTTGAAACTCATAAAGCCTTCTTACGTTTCCTGCCTAGGCAAGGATTAAATACCACGTAGATCATGTTGCATCGGCGAACCGATGAGAAGGAGGACCTGGGGTCCAATGGATGTTGGGCTTGAACCTCATGGTGGCTTCCTACATACCATGCCATGTCAAGGATCAAATACCACGTAGTTCAGGTGGCATTTGGGGCATACACTCTTTGGTGTCCCATGGGGTATGGTGGAAGATAACATGTCATGATCGATGCTTACTCTATGCCCATGTGAGTCATGATCAGTGTGTGAAACATGAGGCAAACAAGGTCGGACGATCGCTTGGCGAATGGTGTGTCCATTGGAAGTGGAGTGGGGCTTACACGTAGTTAGCTGCCCAAAAAGGAAAGAAGGGCTTATACAGGGTTAGCAGCCCAATGAGGATGGGACTTACTCTAAGGGGGAGGCCTGATAGCGACAAAGTACAGAGGGAGAGGGCTTTGGGGCCAATGAAAGGAGATGCACTGTTCCCCATCATGTCCATTGCTGACCTTGGGGACCGAAGAAGAAAGGAGGAGTAGGGATACTGCCTCCTACAAGAAATATAGGGGCTTAAACTGAGAGGGTTTTCATTTCCCTTTGGACAAACGCCACCCCATAAGCAGGATATCATCCCATTTGGAGACCAGTGGGCATGGAGAATGTCCAAAGTGGGGGTACCCTGGGTGCGAGGCATTGGGAGAGGTCACAGTTTAACGTCATGTGATGAGGAAGAAGGTGCTTGGTAGTTTAATGTCATGCAGCTTAGATGAGGTGGATTTTCTCCACACCCATAAGACTTACATAATCGGTACCCTTTGATCCTTGGTTCAGAGAGGGGATAGGAAAAGCCATGGCGAGGGGGTTTCATAGAGAGAACCATTGGGGATCCATGTTAGAGTGGCTATTCAAAGAAGCAATAGATGTCAGCGTGCCTTTGCAAAGAATATTGAGGTGAAGCAACGCAACAGGCGGTATCGTCTAGGGGACTTTGAAATCACATCGTGCAAACCTGGAGGGCTGCATGGGAAAAGTTATCGCAAAGAATAGTGGTTCATAGGTAGGGTCCTTGTAAAGCTCTGCTACTCTGCGTGGCGAAGGGTACTTGCGAAGGGGTGTGCTTCACGAAGTGGGGCACCTCGACCACTGCATAGTGCAAAAGTTAATATGGGAGGTTCTTTGAAAAGTGGAAAGGGATTCGCGAAGCACTCCCTTGTAGAGCAAAGGTGCCACGTGAAGCTGGGCATCATGAAGCAATGTGCTTCATGAAGTACAGTGACCTTGCCTTGGCATGTGGGTTATGTGTACATGAAGGGTGTTCCGCGAATCATAAATGCTCCATGACAACCCGGGTCCCCTTGGGGATCCCCTTCCTTCGTGGAGGCCCTCTGGCTCTGTGAAAGGCATCCCTCTTGTAAGATGGGATCAAAACGAGACAAAAGGGAGGAACTTCACAGAGCAGAAGTACCTCGCACAACTCATGGTTCTCTGAGCAGAATGGTGCTTCACAATTCGGGAGCTAGGAAATTGAATGGTATGATTTTCCACCTCCTGAACGTGGAGAGGCTAGTATTTATAGGGGAGATGTGCCTCGAACCAGTGCGTGCTCGGCACGAAGAGGAATTCATTTGCTCTACAGTGGGTCGTTAACTTAAAATGCATTCATGGATCGTTACTGCCTCATTGCTTCATGGTGGGTCGAAAAAGTTATGGGCGCTCGCGGAGCCTTACGACATGCTTGCTTCGCGGTGTGTCACGAATGTCAAGGGTGGTCAAAGAGCATTACTTCTTCCTTGCTACGCAGTGGGTCGGGAATGTCAAGGGTGGTCGCGGAGCGTTACAGCCTCCTTGCTTTGCAGTGGGTCGCGAGCGTCAAGGGTGGTCATGATTCTTTACCTTCTCCTTGCTTCATGGCGGGTCACGAACATCAAGGGTGGTCACGGAGCATTACTTCCTCCTTGATTCAAGACGGTGTGGAGCAACGAGCTCTCCGTGAATGGGCTTCACGAGGCATCTCTCGGGTCTGTGTCTTCTTCTCCTCCCCACATTTTGGTGTCAACAATGTCCCTTGAAAGTATTTTTATTTAAACTCCAAGTTTTTTGATGTTGAGAACAAAACATATAGTAGATTATGACATTTTTTTTCAAAGATAATTTATATATCTGTTATATCTTATAGAGGGAGGGTAATGGGAATATTATTTATTTTAGTACTAGTAATCCAATGTTATTTACTCAAATAATATTTATCATTCTCTCACTAATGGATTTATATCCCCAAGGTGAATCATATAACCGAAATTGACATTTGTTAATTTTAGGGTATATTTAAAAATCCTTATCATTTTTCTATGTATAATAATCTATTTATATGACCATAATAACTTTTTTATGAATTCAATTTCAATATCAATATTTCATTCGGATAATAATTTGGGAAAAATGATTAATTGGATTAATTTTATCATATATGCTACATGTTTCATATCCTATAATTTTTTTACAATAATTAATAGTAATTCAACTAGATAATACTTCTAATTTATTAGCTAAGGAAAATTATTAACCTAAAATTAAATAACACAACTTACTAAGTGGAAATTTTTTATGTAAATCCATTTAGAATATAACTCAATGTATTGTAAAATTATTCACTATTAAACATTGTTAAACAATTTATGTATTTCATCTTCATCGATAAAGGAATTAATTATATATGATATATGATGAGTGGTGTAACACCACGACCCCAGTTACCCAGAGTCGGTGCATTATTACGTAACACTGTCATGATCACAAAAGATCAAGTCTTGAAAGACTGATTAGTTTAGTAGCCTTGGAAACACTAGATACATACATAAATGTTACATTACATCATAAAGTGAAAATCTACAATAACAGTCTCCATTTTCCACACTCATATCCCATTCAGACTATCCATGCAGGTCATTACTAAAATAATTCTTCACATCCTATAAAAATTAAAACATTGAAAGGGGTGATCTCAGATGCTCAGTAAGGATAACAATATAGCGGAAGCTTTCATAAATAACCATTAACATTTAAGTCAATGTATAACTAAAACAAAAGCCTTTTAAACTTGAACTTCAGCATAAAATGGAAAAAATAAAATGAAATAATGTCATTTACTTATTCTCATATATATTCTACTAGTCGAATAATCACATGCAATATCAATAACCACTTTCATAATGATGGAATGCATAATTCCAGCCTATCATAACCACGTATCCAAGGCCACATGCCAAGACAATAAAAAATATTTTGTCAAGGCCTCATGCCAAGACACTAGTTTGTCTCATGAGACCTGCCGATGTATCGAGGAGCTATAGCGGGCTCCACCCGTCACTTATTAAGTCTGATGCATTCCTAATATGAACATGTTTAAATATATCATAAACCATAACATAATCATATCACATAAAACATGACTAAAGTAAACATAACATTTCAACATTTGAATCACAAGATATCAATACAACACATTGATATAATAAAACATTATCAAAACCATTTTCAATACCAAAATAAATGAAAGTTAAAACTTGGTTTTTATTTTTCATTTAAAAAAATTTATGGCTTATAGAGGAAGTCGAAACTCAAATAATAGTCACGGCGGCGGAGAAGTTGTTGTCACAGAATATGTAAGAAAAAAAATTCCTTTTGTCGTTTAGTAAAAACGCTTCGTATAAAAATATTCTTTATTAATAAAAGTCAAATTCAAATGGGTTTATACACCGTATAAAGGAATGTTGTGTATAAAACCAATGATGCCTCAATGAAAGGAGATTGAGATGAAGTCCCTTACAAAGATCATTTCTTAAATAAAATAGATCTATTATGTGTATTCACTATAATTACACATAAAGAATGTACAAATACAAGATAGGACATAATAATATCATGACATAATTTTAAAGTATGAGATTAACCCAAAGAACGGAAGTTGGGTTAAGAAGTTCCCTTACCTTGTGTCCGACTTGACACGATCGTTCTTTAACCTCCTGAATAATAAACTAGAGTTAATTTCTAATTGATTAAGAACCTTTTTCAAGTTCATTATTCCTTTTATATCACTTATTACCATGTTATGAACATTATGTAATTATTTAAGTTAATAATGGTGTTTTTGTAGATCTTATGTACTTGAGTCAAAAATAAACTTCTTATAATTACACGTTGTTCATGTGGTAGAATATCCATTATATACAAAATAATTGTAATGATTTAGATATCATATATATCATATATATCCAGTATATACATTCATTTATAATATTACATAACATTTAGAGGTATGAAATGAAATGCACCGTTCATGGAGACGGTAAGACATACGTACGCATGAACGCTACTTTCATTTCTAATTTGTTCTTAATGGAATAAAATCATAATGATATAAATGTATATTTTAATTACAGTATAATATAATATATAATATCATTTAATCCACCCTTTATACATCCCACATATGGCATTAACGATTCAAATAACTTTGAGGGGGTGGTAGTCCGGACTTCCTAAAATGAAATTATCGCATTTACACATAATGGAAATCATAAAGGTATGCCATAAATGTGAAATAAATAAGCATAATGAAAACATAAACATAATATATATCATATATAAATATATTGACATCTTAATGGACACCATGATAGGTGTAAAATGAAGATTGAACAATCATCGTTTCGTGAGGCAGAAATTCACCAACAACGAAAACAGTATGTTCTTTAACCATTAGATATAGGTGTGTGTAAGTGTAGCACGAATAATTCTTATAACGACATTCTAGTATATTTAGTATACTTTTGTTGTTACAAAATAAATTAATAAAAAGATTTTAGGGGGTTTGAGAAGAAAAATAAAACATAAGAACACAAGAGAAAACACTACCTTTAAAACAGGTAACTCTTTTTGATTTGAGATAAATGGCTTCCTTGGGAAGACTTATGCCCAAAGTGAGGATTCTAGGAGTAAGAGTAGGATGTGGAGAGACAAAATGGGCAGGGTTTGGCCGAGGCAAAGGCTTGAGAGGTTTGGGTAATGTGGTAGAGGTCGGGGCCTTTTGTAAGAGGAGATGAGGGGCACTCTTGGAATGTTATAAAAGGTTACTTTATTATAAACTTATTTTAGGATTTAAAAGGACCCAAAATTATATATTTAGAGGATAAGGTGATAAGAGTTCAGAATACACCCATAAAATAGGTTTTTGACATATTTAGGTCTTATATTTTATATTATTTTTTCATTTTATTTAAATCATTAAATAATGAGGTAATGGATGCATCATTATGGTGTCATAAATAATTTACTTTTTTTAAAGTTTAAAAATTATAAAACAAATCTCATGATGTAGGAAATCGTTTTATATTTCTAAATAATATTTATAGTCAAAAAGATGACTTGTATAACCCCATTTAAAAATTGTTTTAGTAAAACAACTCATGTTTGTGACATTTTTATTTTAACATCAAATAAAACGTTTTTAATGTCATTTTCCTACCAAAGTGGCTCCATGGGGTCCCCAAGTTGACCCATGGATTGTCTTGGTCGGAACTTACTCATAACATAGGGGTTGAACATGTTTCAAGGTCATTTCATATTATTATAACATTATCTTTACCTTAAATTACACTAATTACCTTTAATCACGATTAATAAAACATAAAAGTTATTATTCACCAAAAAATTATTTTAATCCCATTGAACCAAAGTTTACACTTTAATAACAACCATGTATTTCTGATTTTTGAAATTCAATTAATATAGGCGGTAATGTTTCATTTAAATGAAAAATTAGAATTTTAACTACCACTTAGTGGTTTCACTGTACATCAAAAATTGAAGTTTTTAGAACAATGCCAAAATTTCACCCTAAGATATAATTGATATTCCAAATTCAAAAATGATGTATATTTTAAAAAATTCCAAACATATAAGTTTCATTAATTAATTTTATAATTAATTCCCGCTGTCACAATAAATAGCGTGTTTTTAAGAAACAATATATATCAAAAGATTGACAATTGTTTCTGTCAAATTTCAAAGTGAAATTAATTCTAATGAACACCATTGGATAAAATTGTAAAAATATATTCTAATTATACTTTAAAACCACTCAATAGTATAATTTATCACTATAAATTATTTGGATTAAAAAAGTTGTTTTTAAGTATTTTTCACTATTCATAAAAAATTGGAAGTTCTCAGAAAAATACAAAAAATTCAACATAGGATAATTTCGATATTTCGAATCTAAAAATGAAGCCCATTTTGAAATAGTAAATTTATATAATTTTAAAAGGTGGGTTTTACTATTCATAACAGCTACTTTGATTGGTCGCGGTGTGTTATAACTCGAGGTTGCGTACAACACACGCTGCTCTATTATTGAAAGAGAAGCGTACCATTGAAGATTGGGGTGTTACATTCTCCCCTCTTTCAATAAATTGTGTCCTCACAATTGTAAATTTTTCTTCAAAAATAAAAGGTTGAAAATAGAAAATACCTTTGTGGAAAACCCACATTGGAAATAAGGATAATAAAATTTACCCTTAATAAGAGGGAAAGGGAAATGAAAAAGTCACCACCAAATTATGATCTCGATAAGGTGAACATTGGTGGAAATTAGAGACATGTAATTGGAGGAAAAATGTAAATATTTATAGGGAGTAGTTGAGGTCATCAATCACAAACAAGTGTAAAATTGGGGGCCTCAAAGACTTCAATCTATGTTGATTTAAAATATTTTCAGTTCAACAAGACATAAGGTATTAGGATAACACATTTTTTTTGTTTTAATATCCCTTTACTACAGTTTAAGAATTAATTTATTCATAGAATAAGTGATATGTATATATATATTTATGCTTGACAAGTAGAGTTTCAACCTTCAACTAATTTCTACCACAAACTCATCTTTCACACAAAAAGATAATAGAACTCAAAAATATTCTATTTATCCTAATCGTAAAGGGTTCCAAAAATAAATTTATAAATAATCTATCATAACTAAAAAACTACATTATACACTCCAGGGACTTCATGTAGTCCAGTGGTAGGCGATAAATCCCAATCGCACTATTGTTGTGGGTTTGATTCCCACAGCTTTGTCCGACGCGATGGGTTGTCACTCGGTCTGCATGTTGTACTTTTAATAAATATCCAAATATAAACTTAATAATAGTATCCAATGTAAAATATAATCCATTCCAACCTTTATAGTTATCCAAAATACCTCTGTCCATACATTCTCTAAAAGGTCTCTAAATTCGCAAATCAAATGTATCATCAAATTCCTCAAACAGGGTAAAGTTTCTGTTATTGTCACATACAAAAATATGACTACCTTCATCATATTAAAACCTTAATGAAAACAACAAGTACTTAAGTACAATCCTTATATATATCACATTATTCTTATAACCAGAATATAATACTTGAGTCCAAAAGCACCAATACATTAATTATTCCACTTCAACTTTAGTAACAACATAAGATTGTCCTTGATCCCTTGGCCTTTTATGAGGTATGTTTCCCTGATGCTTAGGACATTCATTTGAATAAGGCCCCATTTCCCAATAATTGTATCATTCAACATTGATACCCACTTTCTTTCCCTTACAATCACGAGCCTGGTGACCGTTTTCTCCACATTTATAGAAAACTATCATTCTTTTTAGGCAAGTACCGGGGTGATTCTTCCCACAATTATCGCATAATGGAAAAACCTTCCTTCACTTTTTCCCTTTATCTATCTCTTATTCTACCATTCTTTTCTTCTCTTGATTTACTTTATTGTCATAAGATTTTGAGAATTTATTTTCTGTCTTGATAGCACATGAGACAACATCTTCATACAACAAGAAAGATTGTGAGACTAAGGCTCGATGGAGAAAGGGTTTTAACTCATCAAAAAAACGATCAATATTACTTCTTGGGTTACGTATATAATTAGTTGCATGCCTTGATAACCTTGTAATGTTAGCCTCATACTTTGCGACATTCTCATCCTCCTTTTGCCTTAGACTCAAGAATTTCCTTTCCATATCTTCTCGATGGTCATGTTAAAAGTATTTTTCTATGAAAAGTTCCTTAAACAACATCCATTCCATACTTGATATGTCATCATCATCCTTTGTGTTTTGAATCAATGACCACCATTGATCAAAATATCTGGTGAGGGGGTAAACTGCCATGACAACCTTCTCCCTTTCACGACTCCCCAAGGTGTGGAATATTTTCTCTAAGGAGTTTATCCATTGCTCAGCTACTAATGGATTTTTACCCCCATTAAATGTTGGTGGTTGTTGCATCATGAAGCGGTCTAACATTGATCTTCCACATTGCGGATCAGGGTGCTCCTTACGAGTAACGTTATTTTTCATAACCTGAATGAGTTTTCCCAGTATAGTAATAAGTTGATCAGCACCAGTTGTATCTCCAGCTCCACAATAATTATCTTGAGTAGGAGGGAAATCCCTACACGGAGTGCGTGCATTGATATGGTTTCCATTCCTCCCACTAGGCGCCATTTCTAAACAAAGGCATAAACTAGATCAGTTTATGAATCAAAATACATAATTCCAACTTTGTAAAACACTTAACATAAATTGAAATATTTATGGATATAATCCATAATCCTAAAAGTGTTTTCTTTGAGAAATTATATACTCATAAACCCTTCATAACGTTTTGTAATGAAAATGAAAATTATCCTAAGCATATCCCCCGGGAGTTTCATAACCAAGAGTGCAGCAAGGCATATTGTCGTGCACCAGTTCCCGTTCGAGTCTAGCTCAAAGTGGTGTTTTCGGGTTTTACCCCTAGGTACATTTGTGCCACAGCCGCCTCTACCTGTTAGTATCCAGACTGGGATTTATTTCTCGGAAAACTCACAAAATCTCTATAATACCAAAATTCTAGGAAGTTCTTCTATACTAATCCTCAAAGTCTATCTTTGGGCTATGTGCTCTAATCAGAGTTTATCTAAATCTAGCTTCCATGGTTAGTACTAAACTGCCTCTAATACCAAATGTAACTCCCCAACCCCAGTTACCCAGAGTCGGTGCATTATTACGTAACATTGGCATGATCACAAAAGATCAAGTCTCGAAAGAAAGATTAGTTTAGTAGCCTTGGAAACACTAGATACATTAATAAATGTTACATTACATCATAAAGTGAAAAACTACAATAATAGTCTCCATTTTCCACACTCATATCCCATTCAGACTATCCCTGCAGGTCATTCCTAAAATACTTCTTCACATCCTGTAAAAATTAAAACATTGAAAGGGGTGAGCTCAGATGCTGAGTAAAGATAACAATATAGTGGAAGCTTTCATAAATAAACATTAACATTTAAGGCAATGTATAACTAAAACAAAAGCCTTTTAAACTTGAACATCAGCATAAAATGAAAAAAATGAAATAATGTCATTTACTTATTCACATGGATATTCTACTAGTTGAATAATCACATGCAATATCAATAACCACATTCATAATGATGGAATGCATAATTCCAGACTATCATAACCACGTATCCAAGGCATCATGCCAAGACTACAAAAAATATTTTGTCAAGCCCTCATGCCAAGACACTAGTTTGTCTCATGAGACCTGCCGATGTATCGAGGAGCTATAGCGGGCTCCACCCCTCACTTATTAAGTCCAATGCATTCCTCATATGAATAGGTTTAAACATATCATAAACCATAACATAATAGTATAACATAAAACATGGATAAAGGAAACATAACATTTCAACATTTCAATCACAAGATATAAATAAAACACATTGATATAATAATACATTATAAAAACCATTTTCAATACCAAAATAAATGAAAGTTAAAACTTTCTTTTTATTTTTCATTTAAAAAAGTTATGGCTTATAGAGGAAGCCAAAACTGAAATAATAGTCATGGCGGCGGAGAATTCGTTGTCGCTGCATACGTAAAAAAACATTCTTTTTCTCGTTTAGTAAAAACTCTTCATATAAAAAGATTACTTTTGAATAAGATTAAAAGTCAAAGGGGTTTATACACCGTATAAAGGAAAGTTGTGTATAAAACAAAATATGCCTCAATGAAAGGAGACTGAGACGAAGCCCCTCACAAAGATCATTTTTGAAATAAAATAGATATATTATGTGTATTCACTATAATTACACATAAATAAAGTAAAAAACTATAAGATAGTACATAATAATATCATGACATAATTTGAAAGTAACAGATTAACCCAACGAACGAAAATTGGGTTAAGAAGTTCCCTTACCTCGTGTCTGACTTGACTCGATCGTTATTTAACATCCTGAATAATAAACAATAGTTAATTTCTAATTGATTAATAACCTTTTTCAAGTTCATTATTCCTTTTATATAACTTATTACCATGTTATGAACATTATGTAATTATTTAAGTTAGTAACGGTCTTTTTGCCGATCTTAGGTACTTAAGTCAAAAATAAACTTCTTATAATTACACGTTGTTCATGTGGTAGAATATACATTATATCCAGAATAGTATTCATGATTTAGATTTCATATACATCATATATATCCAATATATACATTCATTTATAATATTACATAACATTTTGAGGTATGAAATGAAATGCACCGTTCATGGAGACAGTAAGTCGTACGTACGCATGAACGCTACTCTCATTTCTATTTCTTATTTAATGGAATGAAATAATAATGATATAAAGGTATATTTTAATTACAGTATAATATCATATATAATATCATTTACTCCATCCTTTATATATCCCACATATGGCATTAATGATTCAAATCACTTTGAGGGGACGGTAGTCTGCACTTCCTAAAATGAAATTATCGCGTTTACCCATAATGGAAATCATAAAGGCATGCCATAAATTAGAAATAAATAAGCATAATGAAAACATAAACATAATATATATCATATATAAATATAGTTACATCTTAATTGACACCATGAGAGGTGTTAGAAGAAGATTGAACAATCATCGTTTCGCGAGGCAGAAATTTTCCAACCATAGAAACAATATGTTCTTTAACCATTAGATGTTGGTGTGTGAAAGTGTATCTCTAATCCGTATTATAAAAACATCCTAGTATATTTAGGATACTGGTGTTGTTACAAAATAAATGAATAAATAGATTTTAGGGGGTTGTAAAGGTAAAATAAAACATAAGAACACAACAGAAAACACTACCTTTAAAACGGGTAACTCTTTTTGATTTGAGCTCAAAGGATTCCTTGGGAAGACTTCTGCACAAAGTGAGGCTTCTAAGTGTAATATTGGGATTTGGAGAGAAAGAATGTGTAGGTTTTGGCCGAGCCAAAGGCTTGAGAGGTGTGTGTAAGGTGGTAGAGGTGGGGGCCTTTTATAAGAGGAGAGGAGGGGCGCTCGTGGAAAGTTATAAAATGTTACTTTATTAAAAAATGATTATTCAGATTTAAAAGGTCCCAAAATTATATATTTATATTATAAGGTGATAAGAGTTTGAAAAAACCCATCCAATAGGTTTTAGACATGTGTAGGTCTTAGAATTTAAATTATCTTTTCATTTTATTTAAATCATTAAATAATGAGGTAATCGTTGCATCATCATGGTGTCATAAATAATTTAATTTATTTAATGTTTAAAAATTATAAAAAAAATACTATCATGATGTAGTAAATATTTTTAGATTTTTAATTAATATTTATAGTTAAACATATGACTTGTATAACCCCATTTAATAATTGTTTTAGTAAAACAAGTCATGTATGTGACATTTTTATTTTAACATTAAATAAAATGTTTTTAATGTCATTTTCCTACCAAAGTGGCTCCATGGGGTCCCCAAGTTGACCCATGGATTGTCTTCGTCGGCCATGACTCATCAAATAGGGTTAGGACATGTGTTAAGGTCATTCAATATTATTATAATATTATCTTTACCTTAAATTACACTAATTCCCTTTAATCATGATTAATAAAACTTAAAACTTACGATTCACCAAAAAATTATTTTAATCCAATTGAACCACATTTTAAATCCTAATGACAACCATATATGTCAGAGTTTTTAAATTCAATTCTTAGAAGTGGTAAAGTTTCATTTAAATGAAAAATCAGTTTTTTAACTACCACTTAGTGGTTTCATTATTCATCAAAAATTGAAGTTTTTCAGAACAATGCCAAAATTTCACCCTAAGATATAATTGATATTCCAAATTCAAAAATTATGTCTATTTTACAAAATTATAAACATATAAGTTTCATTAATTAATTTTATAATTAATTCCCGCTGTCACAACAAATAGAGTGTTTTTATGAAATAATATATATCAAAAGATTGACAATTGTTTATGTCCAATTTCAAAGTGAAATTAATTCTAATGACCACCATTGGATAAAATTGTAAAAATATATTCTAATTATACTTTAAAACCACTCAATATTATAATTTAGCACTATAAATTATTTGGATTAAAAAAGATGTTTTTAAGTATTTTTCACTATTCATAAAAAATTGGAAGTTCTCAGAAAAATACAAAAAATTCAACATAGGCTAATTTCAATATTCCGAATCCAAAAATGAATTCCATTTTGAAATAGAAAATTTATATAATTTTAAAAGGTGGGTATTACGATTCATAACAGCTACTTTGATTGGTCGCGGTGTGTTAGAACTCGGGGTTGCGTACAACACACGTTGCTCTATTATTCAAAGAGGAGTGTACCATGGAAGCTTGGGGTGTTACAAGTGGGGCCAATTATTATGTATACCAATAGTGAACATTTTTCGGCCATGATACGAAAATGATATGTTCATGATGGATTAATTATTGTTTATGTAGGACATATTCCCATATGTAATTGATCAAACAATTATGGTGCCATAATTGTTTCATTCTAATTATTTTGTTATATGTGAATTTTTATTTTTATTTTTTTATTGAAAATTTATTTGATATTTATCTATAATATATAAATATATATATTCTATTATATATAAAATGTTATTTTATATTTTTATAATGTTATCCCATACAATACCAATGTGCTTCCCATATTTTTGAGTTTCCCTATTTTTATAAGACTTGATGGTGAATAATATATATGATCAAATTTGGATACAACAGTTAATGTATAATGATATTTTTTATAGTTTTTTTAGAAACTGTTACTTGATATATTTAAATTAATTGAAAATATTTCTTTTCATGCTTATTAATGAATACGAGTCCACAACTCCAATATATGTGGTCTTACTTATTATAAATTTTTTAAATAATGAATCTCAACATGTTTCAGGAATCAATGTAAAAATAACCAAAATAATGAGTTGATTTGGTATGAACGAATTCTTTATTAATATGATCATGTTCCCATGTTATCTTGAACTAAACAATATATTATAGACATCTTGTGAAGTACATCATCCTTGGTAATCAAATTAACCTTAATTACTGGGATATTTTATGAAGATTAATTAAAAAACATATGTACCCTCATTGTTTATAAAGATGAAATGATGATTTAAAAAACCCACTTATTAACTATCATATATATATATATATATGTATAAATTTTTGGTTATTTCTGTATAGTCAGCAGTTCTTCCAATATCTCCACAAAATGTGTAAATTATGAAGAAAAATTATTATTTAAAAATCTTCCATTATAGAGATTAAAAAATATATTATCAAAAGATAAATTAAAAAATTATTCCTATTTACGTACACCTATATTTATTCATATATATTTTTAGTAATGTGTATATTCTTGATCTTTATCATTCATTCTCTCATATTTTTAAAATATTAAAAATACTATCACTAGTGTTGGGAATATAATATTTCCCATTTATATTAACATTTTTATATATTTCTTAAACCGTTTTAATTAAAATAATAAGCCTTATAATTTCCAATAACATGTATGCAACAGTTTTATATACATTAAATTCACGACTCGAATAAATGATCTATATGTTATTATCTTTTATAATATAAGAAAATTACATATATTGATATATAAAATAAAATATTGTGTCTCCACTTTGACCATTGATATACATATATCCAAATGAAAAACAATGATACTGTTTTATTAACTATGTAATGTTATGGGTTAATAAAAACCATGTTGCACTGATGGAAATTATGTAATAGAAAGGTTTATTAGAGTGAATGAATTTGATGATAATGAAAGTAACATTCCTAATCCATCGATGTTGTTATACAAGATTATATCACAACAGAATAATGAAATCCATGTGTTTAAAAATTAAAATTAATTATTTAATTATTAAAAAAATATAAATTTTTGAGTTTTATTTTATAAAGAGTTGTAAAATTATGAACAATTTAATAAATTCGAGAGTTATTATTGAATTGAATTGAAATTCATGGAAACCATGGAGTTTCATTTTAAGGATATAAAAAATTCAAGAATTATTAAAATTATGAAAACTTGTTTTTGTGATACATTATCCATTAAACTATAATCAATAATTCATCATATCTTTTATTCTAATAAGAAAATTTTAGTAATCCATATATGAAAAAATAGTCATCTGTAAATTTGATGGGATTCATTGAACTTGTATAAATATTTTGTTGGAATGAGTATGTTGATATCTTTTGATAGATCCCCAAAAAAATCTTATATAGGATCTTCATCAAATTATGAGCTATAAATTTCACTATAACATAGCATCAATTAAAAAAAATTAATCATATAAAATATAGGTTTTATTTGTTATTTAAATATAGTTTGGATGACTAGTTTACCCATTAAAACAATATAGTTTCATCATAAACTATTCTATATCCTTTGATTTGTTTAATAAATTCATTTATAATTGAGAATACATAATTTATTCAGGATTAATTTGTATTATATTGGAAATTTTGATGGATTAATTTTTTTCCATAATAAAGTTTACATAGAAATAAAATTTATATTATATATAAAATTGAAAAATCATATCGGTGTTTTAGGAAAACATATCATGGGAATGTTTAAAACTTATATAGAAAAATGGTTTTCTTAATCCTCGTATAACCATGCAATGACTAGATTATAATTGGAAATAAAATTTCAATATAGAAATTCATGTCCTCATTGTGTTAAACTTCTCTCTTGGTGTAGTTGTATAATATATGAAGACTCTTCTTAAAACTACATCTCCATTTAAAAATAAGTTTTTTTGTTATTTTTTTATAGAAGTAAATATTAACATAGTGGGTAATAATGAAACTCAATTTTGTTTTAGTTTTTTTTTAAACTACTATTTTTCAATAACATTTAAAATCATTCATAAAATTCTATCATCATAACCATGAAAAATATGAAATGGGATTTAAATATCTCTAAATATATTTTGGTTGATATGTTATAGTTTCAAGGAAGATATACTAGAATATAAAATTATTAATAATTTTTAAATTATAATATATGTGTATTTTATAATTGATTTTATATGGATTTACTAAATATTGAAATGGGATAAACTATAATATTCATACCAATTACTTATTTTCTAATTATACTAAAAATTTTAAAAAGAAAAATTGTGAATTTGAATAGTGGATTAAATGATTATAATATGTATGACAGTAACATAATGTAATGAAATTAAATATTAAATTTATTTTATTTTCTTGTATGATAAAAAAATGAAAAATTCATATTTCATTAAGATTCATATATTAGGATATATTGAAGTTAATTTGGGAAACCTGTCAGTTATTAATTATGATGTCTATAAATATTTTATTTAAATATAGAGAACTTATATATATATATTCTCAAGTTCCTGTAAACACTTGTATAAAATATACAAATTCTATAATAATAATTTTTATTAAATGATTACAAAATCATATATAAAGTAGAAAATTATAAAATATTCAATTATTCAATGATTCCCAATGTGTTTTTTATTTAATATAACTTATATATTATAAATAGATTTATTCATAAGTGTTAAATATTTTAACTGATTCAATATAATTTCATAAAATTAATATAATTAGTAGCATCATTAGTATAACATAATATTTAGTCATATTCAATCAATAATATGATTGATTCAGTTTTTGAACTCCGTTGTAATTGTAAATTTTAATTTAGAGATATTATTTTTAAGGATTTTCTAGAATTGTGGTCTCTATCAAATATTATTTTTCAGATATGAGAACTCTAATTTATTGTTCCTAGTATCATTGAATAATTGAAATATATCAAAATATATTCGTCTTGACTACATATTAGATCTTAATTTTTCGAATATGTATTTTTTTATTTGATTGTAAACAGATAAATGGAATTATTTAATTTATTTTATGAATTTATTATATTTAGTTATATCTATATGTATATTTAATGAGTTTTTTTAATCATTATGTGATATATTTTTTAAAATAATTTTGATTTATATGTTTGGAATATATGAATTTTATTAATCATATAGAAAATATAAAAATAAATCACTAAAAGTATATATATTTAAATGGTATTCTTGATATAAATTTGAGTTATTAAACAAAAAAACTCAAATTTATTGTGTTAGACACCTTATATGTTTAAAATTAATCATGTAAATGATAATATATTATGGGTTTCCCTTAAAAATTAGCATCCTTTATATTATCTTCTATACACTGGTTAGGTTTTATGTGATAATAATTGTTAAATATATATTCCTCACATGATTTTTTTGTTTCATTTAACTTGAAAACCATATTGTTTTCAATTTCATATTAATAGAAATGAGATGATTTATATGATAGTTTACTTAAGGAAAATGTTTTCATAAATTATCAGGAAAATATATCATATTATTTAAAACATTTATTTCCATATATTTAAAATTATTAAATTATGAAAATAAATAAACTATTTTATAACTAAATATTAATCTTGTTCAACTAGTAACAAAATTAAATTATAAAATTAGCCTTCATTTATTTGCTACAAAATTTTAAAGAAATATTTTTTTGAATGATTATAAAAGATTATTGTAAATGTGAATCTTAATGGATACAACTTTTTATACTCATATAGATACATATAAATAGTTATTAATGGATTAAAAATTATTTATTATATAGAGAAATCTTATGAATTCTGTATCCACTGAATCCACCATAATAATTGCATCTTGATTCTTAAATGAAATATGAATATTTTCATGGATTTTTTGTGGTCCCCATGAGATGGGAAAATATAGTATATTTTGGAGTTTTCCGTAATTTATATAATTAAGAGTAATTTGAAAATTCCTACAACATTAATTACAATAGTTATGAGATATAATACAATACAATTTAATCTAAAGAGATAAAAGAAAACATAGATATTTAAAAGTTTTTGAAATAACATATTACACTATTCATTAACTTCAAACAACCAAAGGGTATTTTAATTCACTAAATATATTTATTATAAGGATTAAAATGATTCAAAAATACTATAATAAGGAAACATAATTCTAATAAACTAGAAGTAAATTAATGATAATTAATAACCTTTAAATTTGGGTAAATACAACTGAAAGTATTTTTTGATTAAAAAATAGTTTTAAGTCTTCCCAATGAAGAAGAATTACTGATGGTACTTAATTAGAAATTAATGAAATACTTTTTATAGTTAATAATTAATAAAAAATATCATAATAAAATATTATTATTATAAATTATTTAAAATATTATTTTGTCCACTACATATATACATTCATGTTCCTAGAAATGATACCATGCATCTCATTATCAATGCTAAATCTTATAAAAAATATCATTCTTAACATTGCATCTCACAACCCTGAAATTTATCAGTTTGATGAATATATATAATTAAATATTTATAATAATAATTTATATTATGAGTGATATTAGAGGTAAATTACAACATATATTGATTATTTTATACCATGTCTATGATCATTTTTTATTTTTTATTCTTCTAAATTCAATAATTATCACTATAATGAAAAAAAATATGGAAACATATTATTTAACTTATCTTAATATGACATAGAGTAATGTTTTTGAATGTTCTTTATTAATTAAACATTAATCTATATAATATCATGCCATTATAGTCATTTAGTATTTTTTGTTTAGCCCATGCCACTAAAGTCTCTTCTCCGCACACAATTTTTCATATTTCTCCAAATGAATGACCCGAGCGGTCATAGTTTTTTCTATGTTTCTTCAAATATTCGATAAATTTAAATTGTAATGAAAAATTAAATTTCTTGTTATGTGTTATAACATATAAATAAATGATTTAATTATTCATTAATTGATCAAAGTTATCAAAAAAGTATTCTAAATTCAACATATTCATAGATTTTGAATACCATATATTTAATGTATTAGAAGGCATAATTATCCTTCCATGAAAAGAATTATATTTAAACAAATTTTAATCATTAATAATAACTTTTAAAATATAATATAAAATATTATATTATATTCATCAATAATTACAAATATCATTATAAAAATTGAATCTCCCATTTAATTGATCATTTTAAAAATATGGTTAATATTTGTTTCCATAGACTTAAAATCATATCCCATGTATTATTTTGTGCAACATATATAATTTATCTTCCAGAAACATAAAAATATAATCTACATAACATAAATGAAATATTTAAATACAATACATCCTAATACATTCTAGGATTTTATTCTAATAGAATTATTAACAAATATTATCAACCAAAACCCATTTTCTATATATCAATAGGAAGTATTTCTTATTATGTATGAAACTATTTAATCAATAATGAGACTTTAACATCTCCAATTAGTTATACAGATAAGATAATCTTCAATTTATTTCATAATATTCTTATCATCAAAACGTTTTATAATGGAAACATAAGTATACGGGTGATAAAAATTACTCATAAAGTGTAAATATTATCAAATACCAATAAAATTTCAATATTCAGAATAAAATGAGAATATCGGGATAAATAAGATGCATTAGATTGTTATTCCAAAACAATGGATATATCAAACATCATCAAATTAGTATTTTCAAATAATAATACATAATTTAGTATATAAACATGATCCACGATAAAATATTATAATAATATGATTTGGTATAAAGCAATTACATCCTTTAAATGTGGCCTAAACATTAGTATATTAAAATATTACATTAATAAGCCCCACCATCAGTGAGAAGACAAAAGAGAAATTAAAATGTACTTGTTATTAATTACAACTGAGATATATATTCAATCAATTCATTGTTGGGTGATGTAGGAAACCATAAAAAATTCGGCCATAATTATCTTGAAAACATGAAAATAATTTCCTAATGACATCAAAAAGAAAATATTTAAATAATTTTTTTTTGAAAAAAAATAAAAGGAAATTAATTCAATTTTTATTGAATAAAGAACGATTGATGGAAAATAGGTTTCATTAAACACATCATAATGAACCCATTGAAAAATAATGGTTTTCATATAATTTTAATTTGGTTCAACAAAATATAATCATTAATAAATCTATCAACAAAGAGATACTTATAAACCCAATGAAACTAAACGGGTATTCAATGAAATCATATATCATTCTATGTAAAAAACATTCAATCAGAATAATACAAAATAAAATATTTACCACATTTAGATAATGTATATTTGTTTAATACAATTTTCTGATGGTTAAATCAATAAATTAAACCATGTTAAAAAACCTTCATTTTAATGAACTAAAAATATGGTATTTATAGTGATAAAATATTTACAGAAATATTACTTTTATAGAGACTCTATGACATGAAAATGAAAATGATGGGATTTTTTAATTTCCATGATATTAGAGAAAAATCATAGTCTATATAGATATATAGCGTTGATTGTATCATTTAAAAAATTTCCTTTATCATCTTTTTGATGTTTCATAGGATGAAGAGAGAGATTACAGTATTTATGTTTTTGAGAAAAATACTTTTCAATTATGTGAAATTCATGATTTATGATAAATTTTGTAAAAATATATATTTAAATTTTTTTATAAACTTTGAATAACATGAGATATCTATTCTTATAAAACGATAATATTATTGTAATTACATGTTTAGACATATTCATTGTAAAGAGATAATTTACACCTAACGAACCCTACATAAAATGTTAAAATTAATTTAAAAAATTACATTATTTGAATAAACTATAAAGATAAATAAATTATTTATTGATTAATTAATGGTAAAACACTAAAAATAAAATAGTTAATACACATATAGAAAAAAAATTATATTTTTATCCTTGAAGAAGGGAGTAGGTCTATTTCACTTATAAGAAACACTTTGGGTATACTATGATTCAATAGAGATTGAAATTTTTAGGGAACATTTAAAACCCCATGAATATATTTTAATATATTCATTATTAAATAATAATACCATATTAACATTATCATGGTGCATCATAAGTAATAGGAAACAAGAAATTTTGTTTCAGACAATGAGCATATTATGTTTATTTATTAATATTTTAAATCCAATTTATCATCTTATATATAAAATTTAACTCTCATAATAACCATTATTAGAACAATTTATAATATCTAAATTCTTTTATAATTATATGAAATAATTATTCTTTACATGTATTTTAGGTAGTTTTTATCTATTTTTGAAATCAGATGTTAGTAGTAGAGATTGTTGTGAGGTTATTTTTTAACCTAGACGTTTTTATTCTTTTTTTTCCAAATATTCATCATTCCAAGAGAATAAAATTTATAAAAATTTATTCTTCATAATTAACTACAACATTTTAATTTGAATCTATATTTATTTTCTTACTATACGTATAGATTAATTTCATGATAAAAATGTTTCAAATATTTTACATAAAAAAATTTGTTTACATAAATTCAAGGTAAAATTTTTATATTTACAATAATGAAATAAAAAACTCATTATTTTATTCTTTATATAATATATTTCTTAAAATTAAACTATCATATTCACCCATCTTATAAATTTATATGACGGATCTTGTAGGTGGTCAAAAAATCCCAAATCAAAACATAACAAAATTAATTGTTAATTATAATGTATTTATCAATAATATCATTATAAAAATTATATAATGTTTTTATATTATTTTTATATTGTATTTTATCAATATTTTAATTATTATAATTAATCATATAAGATATATAATGTTTTATCCTAGTATGAAGAAATTTATTTTCCTACCTTTAGAACAATCATTTGGAAGGTTGAATTTACCATGGTTTTTAATTTTTAATATTATTAAAATGTTGACAATATTATGTTTATAAAAAACTAATAGTATAATAATATTCATATTTGTCCACTAAATCCTCTCAAATGATAATAATTTTAATGAAATAATGAAAAATAACTAAAATCAATAACACTATAGAGGTGAAAATTCATACTAGATAAAGAATTATGATTTCATTTACATTGACTAGGAAAAAGTGGTAATATTATTTGTCATTTAAAAATATAAAAAAATTCATAAATATAATACTTATATGTTAATTTCCATTTTAGGTCAATCCTAATAATTATTGGATGAAAAAAATGTCACATCGTGGAGGCAGTAGTTTGCGCAACTCGTGAATGATGTTTTTATTTTTCATAATAAAGAAGTGAATGGTGGTTAATGTATGTGCCATCAATAAAATAAAATACAAATATTCTAAATACACATTTTAGAAATTTATGATATTTTAATATATATTTATAATATTAAGAGCATATAATCAATTATTAAATAGGAATGTGTGATTTGATATATTTACAACACTTAATTGATTATCTCCCTTATAATGATGTTTAATCCAATGTGTGATACATTTTCAAAATAACATAACATTTAATGTTTTATTTGACTTTTTTGGATTTGTTTTTGTATTTATCGGCCAAAATAAGGGGGTTGTGTTATGAGGTGATTTGATGATATGAGTTAAACATTTATAACTATAAATCATGACATTTTTTTAAATAAAAATTATTTTTAATAATTTCAATCCACTCTCAAGGAATGTAGAGCCTAAATTGAGAATTAATTGAGAGTGTAATCGATGAGGTTTATAAAGGCCAAAACACCCTTCCCTATACATTTTTTTCCATGTAAGTGTCCATTCCCAATTTATTAAACCCATTTATGCTTTTTTATTTTTACTCAAGTAAATAGTCTTTGAAAAAGAATTTTTTTGGTTATGATTGAAATTAAATTGATTATTACTACATAAATTTAAAGTAATGATTAAAAAAATAATACAATTTCCATAAAATGTTTTTCTTTAATTGATAACAATTAATTTAATCTTTTTGAATATATACTATATTAAATAAATTATTTTAAAATTAATATAACATGTTGTTTAAAATGATAAATATGGGTTTTTAAATTGTAACCACAATTTTTACAATATATAATTATATTTAGAATCCTAATATATATTTTTAGAGTAATGTTTCATGTCTTTCTAATTCTGAGTTATATTCCAACAATGTGGTAACATTTTTTATATTTTTAAAAACCATATTTTTGTTTATTCACAATTTTTTTTCTAAATATCCAAAAAATACTCTTAATATACTAAATTTGTGATTTGTTAAAAAATTAAATAACTTTTCCAAAAATAACATTCTCAAATTTATAAATCAATATTTAAAATAAAATATAAAATATATTATAAATAATAGTTATACTTTTATGAATATTGACAAATATAAAAATTTTACTTCTAATAATAAATAAATAAATCCAAAAAAAATAATTGTATTAAATTAATTTCAATAATAATCTAATTTTAATCATTGTATAGAAATAGTTGTTGAAAAAATATTAAAATGGGTCCTTATTTTCAATGTTCATTATAATTACTTGTATTATCTTATTCAACAAAAACCATACATTGGACAATGCCAGTTCTAATTATAATAAATTATGGTCTATTAGGTTTTATTGTTTGATGTGTATGATTATGTTAATAATTATTTATATATGTAATATAAAATGTGACACATCAGGTCATCATAAATCAAAATCAATTTCATGAATTAACTAATCCTCTATTTTTATATAATAATTATCAATTTATTGAATGTTTTTTAAAAAGATATAATCTAACATACTAGTAATCTTTCAAAACATTAATAAATTAAAATGGACTCTATATATACCAAAATCAATATAAAGAAATAGATTCTAATGGAAAATATATTATTCAAAAAAAATTCATTATAATATAAAAATATCACTTGAATCATCCTGGATCATAAGTTAGTGAAAGAGTAAATTCATAACTATTAAAAACAATAATCTTGTAGGCAAAGAGCCAAAATTATACTCTTCTTTTACATTGACACATGACAGTTAAAAAGTGCTCTACCAATTTTATTAAATATTCAAAATGTTAAATTGCGTTTGTCTAATAATAAATCATTAACGTTATATGTGATTCATAATTAATTTTTTTATTAATAATTACAGTATTTAGGAACAATATTAAAATTATATCTCCCCGTAAAATTTGATTAAATTAATTAAATAACATATAATACATTACATTATATCCATGATTTATAAACAAAATATTAATTTTTAAATAAATTTAATTTAAACTTTAAGAACTAATAAATGTATTATGTAATGGATCCTTTGTTATAATAGTTAAATAAATATATTTTAGGGATATTTCGATATATTTTCCATAAAAACAGTTCTTTATTGGAAGAAATATATTCTTTTTAAAATCCATGATATATATTTATCTAGTGATTATTAGATAATTAATAAGATGATAAATTTAGATTGTAATTCAATTTCAACATTATGGTCTCCCCCATATTAAAAATATTCAAAACAAATAGAATACAAAAATTTAATATAAAATTATATTGTAGTAAATAAATTTTAGATAATATATAACTATATTATATATATCAATGATAATTTTTACATTACACATTATCACTCTTAGACAATATGATATACTTCATTTTGAAAATATTCAACCTTTTCGATATCTTTCATAATAGGAAACCTTGATTCTAAAAGAATCATAATATAGTTTACAAATAAATCATAGATATTAAATTAGAGTCTATAAATAATAATATCTAGACTATGAATATAATTTTATTTAAACTTTTATAAAATAAAATATTATATTTGATTATAAAATTGTTTAAATCCTTTGATAGAAAAAGATTTAATTTCGGAAAAATAATATTTTTTTTAAATTCTAGTTTCATCACATTTTTAGAAATTATATGTATGTACATTTTTACCTATAATATGAAATTTATTTTAAATAATAATTTTTGTAAATAAATATATCAGAATTATATTTGAGTGGATGTTTGAAAATTTTACAAAAAATAATAATTTTTCATTAAATCATGAAAAATAGTCATTTTTATTGAAAACTATATTTTTTTAAATTATATACAATGTTTAATTATATTTTAATTTGTTTTATAATAAATTTTAGGTTAATTATAATTCTATTTAACTAATATATTTTATTGGGATAGATTTTATTTTCAATTTCAATATAAAAACACTACATACATTTGTCAACCTTTATTTGGAAAATTAATTTTTCATCGTTACTACAAGGTTTTTAAGTATAATTCCTCCACATATATTATTTTAATTTCAAAAAATGGATTCCAAATTTTGAATCAGAATAAGTAATATTATTTAATAAATTCATCTTTATTTGTAACCATAAATAATAGTGAAAAGTGTAATTAATAATTTATGCGTTTAAGTTAAAAATCGATTTACCATCGGGCTAAACTAACAAAATAATGGTTGAAATGTCCCAAATATTTATAAAATTAATATTTTTGGACATATGTATACAAAATAATATTGATGGTTTGATAAGGATTCATGTTCCAGTCTTTTGGATTTTTAAATATATGGTTACAAATAATTCATTTCAAAGATTCAAATCATCTCCTCCCACCCACTTATAAAAGGATACACGCTCACCTCTAAATTTACACATAAAAATACCAATAGATTAGAAATTTTATTCAAAAATAGACTCCTCACATCCTTTATAGCATCATGGTGGTGATATGATTATCAATAAACCAAAAATCGAAGTCGTTAGGTGTAAACCAAAATAGGCTCTCGGAAGAAGGGTATAATTATTAAAAATACATTTTGATTTATTTCTTCTTCTTCATCGCTAAAATATAATCAAAATACTCATATATAATAAAAATAATATCTCTAAAAATAATTATATGTTATTATTTTAATGTAATAAACTATATAAATATCCACTTTTATCAAATGGGATATAAAACAGTCAAACATGTGCACGATTTACTACTGCCTCGCGTACTGATGCAACTCATTTTATAAAATAAAATATAAAGGTAGGATATAATTAATGATATTATATATTTAAATGATATTTATTGAAATAATTTTCTTCAGGTTTTATATTATCACACATATAGTTTCATGATCATTTTCATGGTAACACTTTAACGTCGCTAATGTCAATGGCATACTACCATCTCATGAACCAATGTGAATTGTTTCCTAACATACAATTTAAGTTGTTGTTAATAAGTAAAAATATATATTGTATATGTTTTATATATTATTTATTGATTATTATGTAAAAAGTATAATTATTTTCCTTCATTTTATTCCATCTGATGAGAAAATGGAAATAATATTCATGCCTATATAAGTATTATAGTCTCGAGGATTGGTGTAATCCATTATCTACCTCTAACTATTAACGATAACTAAAATTAAATTTATAATGAATATATATTATATTAAAATAATTTTTAAATTTTTCTAGATGATGGAAATTAGATAAAAATAAAAATACAATAATTATCGAACCAAAACATCTATGAAAAACGAAATAATTAACTCCCGAAACATTTATTTCAAAAATTATAATAATTTGGTGATGAAATTATATAAGAATATAAAATATCATATGAAGTATATGATTAGTTTTATTTAATTGATGAATTTTAATCCTACCTTTATTATATGGGAGGTTTAAACACCTATGAATGAAATAATACACATGATAAGTGTTTCTAATATATCTTTTACTTTAATGATACAAATTCCATATTAACCACTTATTATTTAAGATGTTAATAATCTATCCATTTTGATATTTTATTTGATGAATATATTTCACTTAATTTTACTTAATTTTTCAATTAATGTTATTCTTTTCATGGGTATTATGATTCAAATGTTTCCAAAACATTACGTTAGAATTTTATAGTCTCATTATTATTCAGGATAGTTTATGTTCAAGTATCCCAAGGGGATTATTAGGTAATTATGAATCTATATATATAGATATATTAGTTTCGTATGGTTATTAATTATTTCCTTTAAGTAACATTACCATGTTTTCTTCCATTTGTACTTAAACATGACTAAGAAATTGTTTTTAGAATATATGAATTTATTTCTCTTTTTGGACGAAAAACCATTCATCTTTTAAAAATTGCATTAGAAATATTTCTTTAAATAATTTTTGACATTAAACAAATAATTTAACAATTCTAATTTTACCAATGTTTTTCTTTCTAAAAAATGGTTTAAAATTATTACTCATATCATTTTCTGAAAGAGGAACATTTTTTCATTTCTAAAATTGAATGAAACAAGTTTTCTGTTTCTCATACGGTGTGTACAAAATTTCCCTCCATCATAAACACTTATTTTATTGAATATTCCATCAAATTTAAAAGGATATTTTTAAATAAAAATTTTATATAATATTAAAAATATTTTACTTTTTAAAAAGTAAATTTCTAAGGAAAAATACATTTTCCATAAGATTATTTTGTGGAATTATTATGGTATTTATATTTATTAATTCCAATACCCCTTATTTTTCATATAATTTATTGGAAATAAGATGTAATGATACAATATTTATTATTTATCTAAATGGGTTATGATCTCTTTGGATGGGGATGTGCTATTTAGATATCATTTTACATACTTACTGGAATTATATGTGATTATGTTTATTGATTTCGGGTAATTATTATAATTTCATATGAAGCTTTTTTAAAATAAATATTTATTTTAATTAATTTTCATACAAACATTATGAGTAATGAATTGGAACTAGTTAGTGATTGTTGGGATTTTATATTGACCCTCAATTCTATGGTTGGTCTCATTATACAAATTTGATTTGGTATTTGGCATATGCATTACTTATTTAAGTAATATGTCATGGAATGAGGCCTTTATGGCATGTATATGATATTATGAATTGTGAATTATTTCATAATGATATTTTTTTATTATTCCTTGTTATTTCCAAATTAGTTATAATTTCCATGTTTTGGTTTTAGGCTCATATAAATATTTATATGAAATTGTTTGATCATCATGTATTCCTTCCTTAGTATTATACATGTTCATGTTATTTATTAAAATGAATTTATTTTAGTTATTTAACTTTCCAATTAAATAATGTATAATATATTCATCATGTATTCTATTTTATTCATATACTAACTGAATATTTGATCGCTCAAATTCCTTATGATTTTTCCCCATTACTGTAGGATGTGTATTATAATTAACATGCACAATTGTAAAAAAATAATTAGTGATAAACACGAAAAAATAAATTTTTTTTAGGTTTATAGTTTCAATGTAAAAGTAATGTATGTATCTTATTTATCTATACTAATAAACTAATTAGTACTTTTAGATATGATTTCTTTTATCTTTTTACAATTTAAGAAAGGAACCACTAAATCAGAGATACTAGGGTTTCAGACTTTATATTTGGTATCATATGTATTTTTATAGAAACATTTGGAATGATATTTAAAAAAATATAGATTAATGAATGTACCCCTATGATATAAATAGAGGATAATCATAAAAGGATGTCCTATAGTTTTATATAAGGTATAAATTATTTTGTTTTTATAGAAATACATCACTATCTAGATACCAAAATCTGACGTGGATCTAGAATAGATTTATCAAGGGGTTATATCTCTTAAATATGAATATATGACTCGACACAAGCTTTATCTCATACGTGAAAATAGGCCTTACTACAGACCTAGTTTGACACTTACAATAATAATGCTTGGGTAAATTAAAATTTTATTTAAAAACTATTATATAATATTCAAAATGGTTTTATAAATTCCAATGAGCCCTAAGAAAACCTTTTTGAAGATTTTTATATTAATTATGATAAATATTTGAAATTTTTACCATGTATTTCACTAGTTTAGGAATTATTAATTTTGTTTAATAATTTTATGATCTAAACTATAATATACCATTTATCATAAGTAGAACATAGTGGAAGGAATGAGAATATAATCAATGAACATACCCCATGTATTTATTTCACTAATAGGAAATATAATGAAGATGTAACATGAGAAGAATATAGAACTATTAAAATAATAACCATATTGGGGAAATAAAATCATGTTACGAGAAATAAGCATTCTATTATAGATAAGAATATCGATCCACCATGTTGTGAGAAAATTTTAGATATCGTCATGCATCAATATCCATAATCATTTGATGGGATTATAAATATATTTATATATAATAAATTGATAATTTAAAAGGAGTGGATATTAATCACTCTAATATTTAATTAAATAGAGATGGATTTCAAGGAAACTTGTCATCTCTTAGGAGATGCATATAAATAGTTATCATCGATACCGAACACAAAGGATGAAGAAGAAATAGAGAGCATGAAATGTAACATTTTCACGGTATCTTCATGAAGAAATCGTTTCAACACAAGAAACGTGAAGATATGGAATTACATTTACATAGTCTAAGATAATTTGAAGGAAAAAATGTTTCTATGTATGTATCATAATTTACATTTTTATCAACATGTGTTTGAGACTATGTAAAGAAATAAAAATAAATATTGATCATTCATTTCATGGAATTAGGCCAATCATACAGAATGTACATCTCTCCCAAACTATATCATCATATAAAGACTTGGTTGAATATTCATTCATGATATATAAATAATTCTCATTGTCCTATAAATTTGAAATAAATATATATAATAATAGGTATGCAGAGAATAGTGGAAAATGAAATATAAAAGATGGGAATAAAGAAAGGGTGTAATTAATATTTTTTTATAGAAGATGAATGAAATTAAATGGAACACTATTGATGGGAATGGGTGATCACTATAAGTGTGGAGAGAAAGTCCCCCTTGGCTGTGATTTTAATGGGAACAAGTAATGAAAAAAAATGTGGAAATCAACAATTGTAAAGAGATTGGATAATATGTGAATGATTCTCATTGGACACAAGGAATGTTTCACAAGAAAAGGATAGGTGAGAAAGGACAATATTATATGATAAAAACAAAAAACGATTTACATAATAATGTGGTCGAATGAAAATTAATAAAATACATCAGTTTGGTTGATTATTTATTTAATTGTAGATTATTTTCAATCATTTATAACTTTGATGAATTCAATGAAAAATACCTATTTTCATAGAGATTTATGAAGAGAGTTATTAGTTCAGAATCCTTATGGAAGTCTCACCACAGTTAAGATGTATCTATTAGTTCTGATCATATCAGATAAATGCACACTACTTACTAATTTCATTTTTATAAATTTGGTTTATTTTGATGTAATCCATGGTATGTATTTGATTTCAAAATAGGGTTACAAATTTTTTTTAATGAGATAATATTTATAATCCACGAGGAATGTCTGTAAGTTCATACCATTAGTGGGGAGAGATTGTCATATGACCCATGTCATGATCTATCATTGATTTATTTTATGAGATCATATTGGAAGAAGATAATACATGATCTATAGATTTCTAAGATAATACTCTAATTTAAAATTTATTTATTTTAGATAAATAGGTTTTGTTATTTCTTTTGTAATTATCTTTAAATCCATGAGATCATGATGTTATTATCTCCATTAATTTAATCCTTGATGTAAGATTAATAAAAATACTACCTATAAAATGGAATATATGCAATTAATTGAGTTTAAGAAACAACTAGTGTATTTTTTGATATGAGATTTATACACAATAGTGCTTCACCTTTGGGATCCCACGTTTGTTTTCCGAATATGATAGATGGGTCTATGAGGCTCTATAATGATTATATAGAAAAAATGATATAATGATAAATAAGATGTATCCTCAACCTCACAATTATGACATATTTGATTAACTTAATGGATCTCCATATTTATACAATATTTACGTTCTTTATGAGTATCATAAATTGTGGATAAAGTAGGATTATATTATAAAGAGATAACTTTATATGATGTATGTGCATAATTAGTTCATAGTAATTCCATTTGGATTGACCAATTCGCCTTACAACCACATGGATCAAATGGATATAGCATTCAAGAATATATTGATAACTTTTTAGTGGAATTTTTCGATAATGTCATGGTATAATATATGATTTAAGAGTTATACAAGAAAAAACTAAATGATTATTATAGATAAACCTAGATTAAATGAGTTATATGGGATATTCAGAAAGTGTGAATTATTGAATATGAATTTTTTATTTCAGGGACATATTATCTGTATGGATGGATTCTCAGTTAACCATATAATGAAAGAGTTAGTTCATGAATTTCCCACACCAAGATGAATAATCAAGGTATGAATATTCATTACATTGGTTGTTATTAATCAGATATTTTTTCACAATATTACATGATTAGAAATAGTATTAAACATGATTACTCATAAATGGATGTGATAATATATATGAAAGAATATTAATAATGTTTTGAAGAATTGATGAGGAAATTTTTGATTTTTAAAATTTTGATTATACCAGATATAAATGATGGGTTTGAAGTATATAGTGATGCATAGAATAAGGGATATGTTTATGTCCTAATGAAAACATATAATGTTATTTTAAATTCCCAAAATTTATTAAATATTCTTAAAACAGACTGTCCAGCCCATGATATTTAGTTTCAATCCAAAATAAGCTTTTTTTTAATATATGGATTTAATTTATCTACGGCGATTGATAATAGATATACATGGATCATAAGATTTAAAATTATTCATGTCTAAATAAATAAATAAAAATGAGGAAATAAATATTTGTTGAGTTAATATTGGAATATTATTACTCAATAAATCATAACCATGGGAGGGGATATAAATTGGACTTCTTTGTAGAAATGTCATGGAGTTCTGGACAAAATGAGAATTGAAAAGTATCATATGTTTTTGGATTTAGTAAATATAGAATTGGGAATAAGTAAAAATGGGGATACATCATTATTTTATCAAATTATTACTACACAATAAATTTAGGAAATGATAAAAAACACCTAAATGGATGATTTGTATCTTATAAAGAATATTAATGATCTGAGTATGTTAAAATTTACATACGTCATTTTTTATGATGGAATTCATAAACAGAGAAATAGACTATGTGTTCCATCTATACATGAGTAAAAAATAGATTTTTTTATGGTTATCATTTCATGAATATCTATATATATTATAGTATCAACAATATTAAATAGAAATATATGGAAAACATTTTAGGGGATAACATAATGTATGAAATTTATGAAATTATGTAAAAATGATTGGTTTTTCAACAAGTTTCATTTTAGAGACAACATCGTAGATAATACTTGAAACCTATAACTATTCCTATGATGAAATGACTAGAAAATATTATATAAATTAAAAATAGATTACCATATACACATTGGAAAAATGTTGCAATACGGGTTATTATTTATCACCTAATAAAATCTGTGAATTTTCTCAGCATAAGTGAAATTTAAATCTTGATTCTATATAAATATCTATATTGAAAATGTTTTAGTACATCTTGGAAGACCTATATAAATATTCGCTACTCATTATCATTGATAACCATAATAATTTTGGAAAATTCCCCAAATGGCCCTTGATACAGTGCTCTGTTTGACAACAACATATCACCCTAAAACTGAAGAATAATTCAGAAGTACAATTCAATAATTAATATAAATGCTCTGGTTAATCTCCCATGACTCTCAATGCTTTTGGGGTCATTATTTAAAATTTCTTTAGTTCTAAAATATCAATATTTTCTATTAAAATATTTATATTTCCTCATACAAAGGATTATATGGAACGAGGTATCATACTCAAACATGTTGTTATGGACATCGTGAAAGGAATATTGTTGGTATAGAACATGTTGAGAAGACAATGAACAAGTTAAATAATATTAAAAAACACAACAATGCATCAAAATTTACACCAATGTGTTATGCCAATATCTGGAGGAAGGCATGTTATTCCAATTCAGATAACATATTTTCATCAATATATGTCCATGAAATGGTGTTATATGGTTTATAAAAAGATAAAACAAAACCCTAGTCACATCAAAACCTTTGGAATTATTGAATGGATTGGAGTCATGTCTTACCATTTAACTATGCTTCAATATCTCTATAATGAACATGATGTCTTCTATATATCATTTTAATGAATTTATAAACCAAAACCCACACATGTGCTCAACACTGATGAAATAGAATTATAACCTAATCTATTTTATGATAAATATAATTTACTAATTTGGTACACTATATATTAAATTTATATGAATCAAATGACTAGTATGTAAAATGTACTTTTGATAAACCATCACAATGAAAATCTGAGACGAGAACATGAAGAAATTATTTTGAAGAACTACACAAATATCATCGTAAGGTAAAATTATAGAAACTTCAAGGGATAAATTTTTGTATGGGTTAATAATGTAACAATATGAAAAAATAATAAATATTTTCTTTTAAATTAATTTAATATTTTTAATGGCATAAAAAACACAAAAAACACAGTCTCATTGAAATGTAATGTTGCATTCCATTATAACCTTGATATTAAATTATCATCTATTAATAGTAAAAAATATATTGTGAAATTTACTTTAATTATACATGTATAAAATATATTACATTCATATAAATTTATTATAAAAATAAATAAAAAACATTTTAATGAAAAAGTAAATTTTTTAGAAAAAACTATATTATTCGAAATAGTATTTTCATCACATTTTGTTCAATTCAACAAAATATTAATTAAGTATTTTATAACTATTTTTTTACAAATAGTAAGATCATTTTTGAAATCATAATATAAAAATCTACAAATAGTGAAGTGGGGATAATTATCTTAAAAAGATTAATTTTTCGAGGAATTGTGAAAAATAATGTATATAATAGAAAACTAGATTTTCATTTAAATTATTTAAAATGATAAATTATATTTGAAATTGTTTTTAATGTAATATAACATAAATTATATTCAGATGTAAATATATTTGTTCATTTTTATCATTTTTACATTTAATTTCAAAAAAGGCAGACATATGAAGAATTTTATTTAGAAAATCGCTATTTCTTCGCATATATTAGTTTTTTTAATATATATTTCTCATCGTCTATTAATTGAGTTTGGGAAAATAGATTACCAATTTTTAATAATAATAATTAATATTATCTAATATGTAAAATTATGTTTTGATCATAAATAATAATGAAAATAGTAAAAAATATTCAATATAGGTAAGGTAAAAACTAATTTACATGGGGGTAAAATTAAAAACACAAGGGCGAAAATGACATAAAAACTTGTAAATTTAATATTCCATGGAAATAAATTTACCTAATAATCTATATAAAAATACAATTTATAATATTTGGATACATTTGGATAGTGGAAAATCTTGGTTCAAATAATTCTTTTTAAAAATTTCATTTTTTTCATGTCCACCACTTATAAAATCCCACCCCTATATGCCTTTATTCAATCATCTGAGGTTGTTTTTTCCTCCAATAACATCCCAAATATCATCCATAACATTTTAAATGAAACATATTTGAATTATTTTTTTAGGAAATACTCTTACGATATCTTGAGGAATAAACCTAGAGATGACCTCCCATGAAGAGAAAATAAAATTAATATTTGGTACTGTTATAATAATTTTTAAAACTCCTTTAAATATAATTAAACAATTATTATAAAATTAATATTTATTACACATATCATTATATGTTAATATGTTAATGAGATAATCTATATCCATATTTACTTCTATAAAATGTGATACAATACCAAAGATCTTGTGTATGAAAAACAACAGTATCGTGAAACGATGTAGCTCATTGTCCATCACAACATATTAAGGATAAATATAATGACGTATTTAATATATTTAACTTATGATTATAAAATTTATATATTTATTCTCTTTTAATATCTCATATAACTTCTTAAATTCTATTTAGTGGAAATACAATAATGTTTCTCATGTGTACTGCGCACCGCTACCTCACGAAGTGATGTTAGTATTTTATCACTTAAAAATTAAATAGATGGAAATGTGGATAAATAAAAAGAATATGTATGATATATTTTACATAATAATTAATTTTTTTATGAATATTTTTATCATCATATCATTCAATCTAATGAGAATATGGGAATATAGTTCTTACGTACGTATAACCTACCACATCAATGAATATTTTAATCCCTTTTCAAACAATAGCTTTTATTGATTAATTGAACTATATATATCAGGAATATATTTTATATTTAAATATTTTTTCACAATCTAGTGATAATTTTTCCATGATTAATGTCAAATGATTTAAATTATCGATTAAAAAAATACTTGAATACATAGCAATTATCACCTGAAAAATTGATTTTAACAAATAAATGTTAATAATTATTGATAAAATATTATATGTAAATAATTTATAGGGAGAAAATTATGATTATATATCAATAAAATATGTATTATATATTAAAATAAATTATTAAATAGATTCAAACATGTTCAAATGGTTTCTAACCTAAGGTTAGGTTATCTCATCTTACATTTACATTTGTAAGACATATACCATATTCACTACTTATTTCTTTTGTGGATTATATAATACCCACATTGATATGTTATATCATGAATAAAATTCTATAAAATGTATTTAAATATATTTTTTGGATATTTCTTTCGTTGGGGTTATGATTAAAATATTATCCAAATGACAATGGTGTATTTCCTAATCACATCATTTTTCGATAATGATTATTTTTATTTCTAAATTTAGGGAATTATTTGATATTTCATAAAAAATATATTTTGTCCTCATCAAAACATTCATGATTTTGTTATTTAACTATTCCATTTTTCTCCACTTACTAAATCAAAATTTTGGAGTCTTGTTTTAATTATAATCCAAATTTATTTCTGTCTTTGGTCAAAAATCAATTTTTCATCATAAACCATGTGTTCTAAAAATGTATTTATTGTTTTTGAAAATATTAATAATAATTTATTAATGAATTGTTGACCAATTATATTATTTCTATAAAATATTTTAATGGAATATTCTTGTCATTTTATATATAAGTAACTTTTTATCTTTCATACAATACTATGAAAGGAATTTTTTTAACGTATAAAACATGTATGGAATTACCCACCATAATCACTAATAATTTAACTTAATAATAATTTACACATATAAAAGTATACTTTTTAATGAATTTTTTTTCAATGATCATTGGATTTATTATTTCGAAATTTTATTTTTAATGTGAAATCTTATATTTTCCACAAAATGATTTTTAATAGACCATTTATTGTATTTATATTCATTAGTAAAACCCCTTATTCCACATATTCTCCATCGAAAATATTTTATAATTTTACAATCATAATTATTTACCTAGATGATTTATTATCATTTTAATTGATTATGTACTTATTTCATACCATTGAACATATTATATTAATGGTTCATGATTATGTTAATTGATTTTTGTAATTATTATCATTTCACATGATAGTTTTTAAATCTGAATGTTTAAATTGGTCATGATTCACAAATTTAACTTGAAATTTTAATTAGACTTAGTAAGTGAGTGTTGGGGCCCACTATAGCCCCTCTAAGTATCAGTGTATCGCATGAGAAAAAAATAGAGTTGGCATTTGGGTGATGTCTTACCCATTTATGTAAGATGTAATTCCAAGAGGCATTGATGGTGTGGTTATGATTTTTGATAATCTGAATTCAATCATTATGATATTAGTTACCAATTTTCAATGTGATTAAATGATTATTTATAATATCCATTGTTTTATTTTAGGATGATGTGAATATTTGAATTCAATTTCTATCATCGTTTATTATTATTCATGTTCATATTACTGATTTAACGGAATGATTTTCATATATTCCATATCCATAATTATAATGTAGTATGAATTCATGAATGATTATAATGTATGGATACCCTTATTGAGTTTTGGATCTGACCCCACTATTATTTTTTCCCTAGTATTCAGAGATTTGTATTATGATAGACCTAGAATTTTATAATATAAGAGATAATAACGTACTAAAGGAAACATACATGGGCTTTTTTATGATTTATATTTTATTTTGAAATTAAAATATGTATCTATTTTTCCAAGACTACTTAACTAGTTTATCAATGGGGATGTCATTGATTGTATATAGTACAAATGTAATACTTTATCCATGGACAATGAGAATCTAGGGTTGGCATCCTTACAAACACGCTAGAAAAATATTTTTCATTTTTAATAATTGAATAGTTTTGGAATACCAATGAAATTCAATTTTAGAGTAATTGAATTAATAAACCAGTAATGCTGATTGAAAAACAATTGAACAAAAATGAAAATGTTAATAGAATAAAGGGGTTTGTGAAGTGATTTATGAAAAAATATGAAATCAATAAAAAACATTAAATAAAAAAAATTGATATAGTAATATGTATTTGATATATTATAAACATTACATATTCATTTATCATTTTCCAATATATTTAAATCGGTTTATTTTCAATCCCATATTATCATTAACAACATTATAATATAGAAATTAACATGACTTTGAACTAAGGAAGAAATTAAACCTAGGTTGATAATAGTTCATCCAATCACAACACCCTAATTTTATTTTTCTCTCAAAGAATAAATATTTCTGTTTTAAAATTATGTAAGAATCATTATACTAGACTCGAAAATTAATTGAGTTCATAGATTAGTTTCAAAACCTATGAAATGATCCCAAGAGAATTATATTGTTAGATTTATGTACAACTCTCAAAATTCATAGACTATCTACCTCATGATTTATTTTCATATAAAATAGGATCGAACAAATAATATAAATTAATACATCATAATTTATAAATTACAAATTTTCTATATATTTAAAAAAAATTGTGTTTAATTTAAATTAAATATGAATGGAAACACCTCCCCCTTTGGAATACTTTTCATCCTAGTTGAAAATTTCTTATGTAATGGATTTAAAGTGTAATTTCCAATAACACATGCACTCATTGATTTTATTTATATTGTTTAAAAATTAATATAATAAACAATTGTATCATAAATAACTTATTGAATAGAAAAAAAGATAAAAACTAATAAATTAATGAAATCCAATGTAGTGTAAGATGAGGAGAACCTTCTTTGGAGAGATCCTTTTATAATACTTTCTTTATTCCAAATTTTTAATAAGGTGTAATATAACTAATATCATTAGAAACACATCTCCATGATCATGAATACCTATTTATGAAACTCTATAATATATTGTGAGAATTATTTTATATAATTGGAAAAGGTTCATAAAAATGATTCATAAAGTTCTTCCCTCAAGTCCTACGTGAGATGTTTAATATATTCTTATTTTATTATGAAATAACAACACTATCCACACAACTTACTAATATTCAAATGGATTCCCTCGATTATGTGGTCTATTCATCATCTTTGAATTTCATTTTATAGTTTTTTAAATTAAAAAAAATAGGTTCATATAGATATTGGTAATTGAAATTAATGAGGTCCCCGAGGATAATGATAATTTAATATAATAGATTTGTTGCAAATTCATAACCATTTTTTAACTATGTTTAAAATATACTTCACACATACAACCCATATTTTATTGAGGCTTGTAAAAATATTTAATTTTAATTATAATTAATTATAATTTCACAAATATATTACTATGTAATAAAATAACATTATGGGTTTTGAAAAATTAAAGTGATATAAAAATAAATAGATAAAAATTTAAAAAATAAAAGAACTGAAATATATTGAAATATAAAAATTATTGAGACAAAAAATATATCATCCTAAGGATTTCATAAGGATTTAAATTATTTTTATTTAAAACTATTTCATCTAAGAACCCTTTCGAATAGTGATATTTACCCTATTAGTGAACACCATCACATTTTAGTTGTTATTTTGTCACATTGACATTGTATATGGGACAAAATCAAACTCAAATTATTACAACAATTCTACATCGATCCTCAACATTCATCATTATTATTAAAAAGGTTTTAATTGAAATTATCATGAAAAGAACACAATATTAGAGAATGAGGATGACTCTTCACTAAAATCGATTGAACTACTATTTAAATTAACAAAAGTGAATAATGTGAAGCATTGGAGGGAATTAAATCAAAAATACATTTTATTTTTCAATTGAATAAATGAGGGATGAAATTTTATATTTTAATTATGTTTTAGATATATTGTGAGGGATAAAAAGAAAATATGTGAAAGGGATAAATATAAATATACATTTATATATATTGAAAAAATGTATTACAAATATTATATAAAAATAAATACATAGCTACAAAAAAGTTATATTTATTTTTAAATGCTATATATGAAAATAATAAAATTCAATATGGAGCATCATATTGAATATAAATTGGGGATAAAAATGTTGACACATTTTCATACACATGATAGGTAAATATAGTATTGAGGTAAAATAATGAATACAATGTCGATATTAATAAAGAGATAATTTTTTTCACCTCCATTTGTTTACATTCGTTGAATTTCTATGAATCTAACACCATAATGGATGATGAATCCTGAGATGAAACAGTTAAAAATGATTCTAGCAATATTCTACCCCAGAACAAATTTTATCTCATTTAATTTGGCTAGTTAGATGATATGGCTCCATCAATGAATGTTCCATGGACAGTACATAGATTGTGTGGTCTAACTTATGCAATATATTTGGGCTTAATTTTATTATATTCAAATATTGACCCAATTATATTAAATATATTATAGGATTCCAATAATATCAAAAAAGTAATTTTCAACTTTACTTTATTTTAGAAATATGTGATCAAAAGAAATCAGGAAGGTAAAAAATAATGAAAAATTGGATAAATATCCCAAATTAAGATAAATCCTTTCCCAAAAAATAAATACGTGGAAATAAAAGTAGAATTGTTATCTTTTTTAAAATAAATACATTTTTTATAGAAATATATATAAAAATATAAACTTCATTAAATATATATATATAATAATTAAAAATAATCCATGTTATAACAAAATATTCATTGAGAAATTAAAATTTATTATATAATATCTTCAATAATAAATTTTGTTGGTAAAATAAATATCATCATTTGAAAAATATAAATACTTTTCAATTAAAAAATTATATCTTTTAATAATTACTTGATTTTGATTCCTTTATTTGGGGGTTATCAAATGTATTTTTATTCAAAATTTTAGTAGGTGAATGTATCATAATTAAACAATGTATATCCACTGAAATATCTTGAAAACATTCCCTAAAAAACATTTAGTAGGATGTAAGAATAATTTTTACGGTGGAATAATTATTTTTGATATATATTCTTATGATTTTCATGTTACTTGTTCTATATTGTTCTTCTCCTTTTCTATGTAATTAGAATCATATTATATAATTTCTAATCATAAATTTATTTCATAATGATTGAAATTCATTCATTCTATCATTTTAATCCTAACAATTGAAGTTGAACTAGTTTGAGATCCCTTGATAATTTCATGAACTGTGTGATGTTTTTCTTATTTTTGGTTTATCCATAAATTTCTATATAATTAATTTGTAATTTGAATGGGATTTTTTATATTAACCAAGATGAAAAATAAATAAATTCAAAAAAAAATTATCATTTACATAAATTACTTGAATATGTATTCCTTCTATTTCTAATTTGAAATATATATATACAATTTTTTATTCATATCATTTAACATCATATTAAAATAATATCATTGAGGGATCTTTACATAATTCATTACAAATTCTATTCTTTATTGAATCTATACCAATTATTATTAAATCTTATTAATTTTTTCCCATAATTTTATATGTGATATCACACAATTTTTAAATAATTTTTATGTTAAATTGCATACATGATATGCAACACCTTGCTTTGATGAACTACAAAATTTTCGTATTTTAATGTGACCATTATAACCTAGCCATTAAACTGGTGGGAATTAATTATGTTGAAATAATTTTTATGTTTATAAATTTAATATTTGATAAAATTATATTTAATAATTATTATAAAATAGGAAATCAGTATTTAGTTATTTTATTTTATTCATTAGAAATAAATGTTTTTAAAAAATTATAGTTTTCCATTTTCGTAGGTGAATATAATAAATAATTTTTTGATCTTTTGGATGTTAAAAAATATTTTTTTGAGATTATCCTATCATTATCAGAATAGTGTGAAATTTTTTGTATTTTTATAAAAAAATTATATTTAACATAATATTGAATTAAATTGATATTTATTATATCCTATGTCTTATTTTTATATTTTTTTCAAAGTCATATTTTATTTTTTCATTGGTTTTAAATTCTTATTGATTACTTTTTTTTCAAATATATTACCATTATAGTTCATAAAATGAAATTTATAATTCGATTAATTAAAAAAATATACATAAGGTGGCATTTTTTTGAAAAAAATAATTGTCTTCACATTTATTTGGAAAATATATAAATAATTAATACCACATCAATAAACCAAATCATGAAAATTGAGTCAATTATTTGGAATATAGCGGTAATTTTTTTAAAATATGATGTTTTAATTTTTTTCGTTATGAATAGTAAATTTTTTAAATATCTATTAGGATATTATTGTTAAATATGGTAATTATGTTTTAATTTTATATCATAAGGATTAAAAAAATTATGGAAAAAAAATTCTCTAGAAGGAAATATTTCATCCATAATAATACAATTACCACATGTATGGCATATTTTTTCATATATATTTTACTTCATCCTTTATAATATCTATATCCTCGATAATGTCAAAATCTCACAACCCTATTTTTAATCTCTATATTTTTTTGATAGTGTTAAAAAAAATTATTATATTGAAATTGTTTTAATGAAAATTAATTTTTAATTTTCATGGTAATTTATTTATAATTTGTAATGATGAATTATTTGACAACCTGACAAAATAGAGCTAGTACCGCGACTACCCCCCAATATTGTATCTAATAGGTGAGGGGATGTATACTAGTTCTATGTGGGAATATGATACAGATGTGAGGAATTATCCTAATACACCATTACATATTCACATATCTCTATAATCATAAAAATATGAAATGTAAAATCAATTACACCAATGTATGCCTAAATATATGATCTCACAATCAGAGTATGAAAGTAAATTATAGAAATAGATAAATAGGGAAACATACACGACCATCCATACACAAAAAAGTGTCCAAAATCCTTTTTTGGTTAGGAATATGATAAAATGAAACCTCATAGAAAACACCTCGATCTATCAATCTCATTCTATGCTCCACTAGGTCTCGTACTTCCCATGACACCATCAATGAGTCGTTGTCTGTATTAGACAAGACAAAAGTGGGCATGTAACATATATTGGTGTTTATAATATTATAATGTGGGACACTATGAAAACCAAAAAAAAAGTAAAAAACAAGAATTTCAATTTCAAAATAATGACGTAATAGTAAATTCATTGCATGAAAACCTAGATATACTTGACAATGAAACAACTCCTCTAGCTAGTAATAACTAAAATATAATCTTCTATATTCTTCATAATGAAATACACATTCAGGGGGGATTCAAATACATGATTCATGTAATAATCAAAGACACTCATCCCAGAGGTTTTGTTCATAGGGTGCCACCCATGAAAGGTAACTAGTCTTAGAATACCGTTATACTTAGATATTGAATCACACAAAGGGCCACTATGTGACACATGTAAATCAATTTGGATCAACCCTATATGTTGGAGATTGTACTTTAAGGATACTATGAACCCTACTAAAATGTCCATATAGATGGAGGATAAATTCATTACTCGAGGAGGTCACATTGATTCCACAAACTCCACCTAGAGTATAAAATAATATTGTATTACACTCCCGTCTCGTAGAGGGACACGATAAAATTTTTCTACAACAAATACTCAAGAGGGGATCAAAATATAGATATGTGTACATAATAATATATTTTAAACATGATATAATCAAACATGGTAAAAAACTCAACAAATAACTTTACAGACCAAATAAATTAATATCTCATAATACTCCCAAAATTAGTACCCTATATGTACTTGACCGAACATGGTGTGTCCATACAAACCATGATCTTACAATTTTTGGTTGCCTCTGATAATATTAATATATCTACAAAAACTATATATTGGAATGGTGTAACGCATGTACAGTTTTCTTGGTACTCTTCCCATTCCATCTACAATATACTATGTACATCGGACCATGTTAGTGTACTCTGGTAATGTCCATTTACTTTGGTTTATTTGTGCCTATGAAACATCTGAGTTACACACCATATCCCCATAGAAATTCAATATATGATGTCATGGGTTCACTTAACATGTAATATTTTACTATCTGTGGACACCCTAGTGTTGTAGCATAGGGTTACCACATGGCATGTTACTCAAAATTACATATCGTGTGACCTATAAAATTCTAAAACACTTGGGATATTCCTCATGATCATGTGTACACACCACCACCACCACCAGCCTCATCATATATCATCGATCAGTGTCTGAAAACAATCCCAATAATCACTATCAGGTGTATCAGATTCAAGTCCACTTCGAAAACACCCACAAGCCCCATCAAAAGCTATACCAGTGCTTTAGGGATAAATGGTTTCTGAAAATACATTACGATCCACCCACGCTCACGTTCCATCAAAATCTCACCTTGATCAAAACATCTACCCTAAAACATAACCACAATATTTATCTATTGAGACAAACAACTGTTGTGTAAATGTAAAATATAGTAAAATCATCAAACCCTGGTTAAAAGAAAATACTTTTGATGGACATGTGATAAAATTGGGAGAAAATCCATAAACTATAAAATGTGTTGAATGAACCTTATAATTAGATCATGTATCATTAAACTATTTTCATATATTTATATAAATTAATTGGTATATAAATCAGTGAACAATATAAATCCATCTACTAAATATACCTCAGATTCATGAATGATTTTTTTGGGAAAAATTTTATGTTTGAAGAGGATAAATAAATTGGATGAAATTTCAAAAATCATGCATTATACTATTAGATTGGATCAATAATTTGGAATAAAAGTTTTATGTTTCCATATTTAGTGTAATATGTGAAATCCATTGGTAGATGGTCCTTAATCAGATGTGATCTGACATCGTCTACTAATGATCCTCCACAGGCTACTATTAATAATCCCACACAATCATAGGTTATGGGGATGAACCTAATGTTTGATTCATAACTATGTTTAAATTGGATAAATGATAGCTGTTTTTATAAAAATAAGAATTTTATTTTTCTGAAATATTCATCCAATAAATTTTTGCTCATAAATGATCAATTTCAACAATGGTTATATTGCACCTTTGGTAAAATACTTGTTCTAAGATGAATAATTCCCTCATATTTCTGATATTTTCCTCTTTTTTAGGTGTTATTTTTATTTTTCAGAAAATCTAATTTTTCCTGATATTTATATATTTAATATACTTATAAAATTAATTTTAAGAACTCTCTGTATCATAATATCACTCTATATTATCATATATATCTGAAAATAATCTATATAATCTCCCAAATTATTAATTCAAAAATATATTATTCATTACATTTTCCCAATCATAGTATTTTCATCTAAAAGAGAGAAAATACTAAAAAATATTATGAGGGTACTGGCCTCAAATCTATATCTCCCACTACTAGTTGCTCTCTTAAATATTTGTATGCTTCAACCAGACAGAGGCTAGAGGGAATTTATCTTCCATTAATTTTAATATCTTAATCATCCTTGATCACCAATTTGTAATTAGCAAGTGTATATTAATCCTTGATATCTATCTCTCCCTAATCAATGACATGTGATAGGTCATCCACAAACATCCTCAGATGAGACATGTTGATGAGACAATGTTACTGGTTGAACTATAGTGTTAGAGATAATAGGTATTCCACCTCCCTAAATCTATATAATATATGGAATGGTAAAAAAATCCTAGAGATAACATGACACAAATGACATGACTATATAATCAAAAAATGAAGTGATTCCCTCATTAAGTCATTCTATCCCTCTTAAAACTACATATGTATGCTTTTTTAGTCCTCATAAGACATCTAATAGCTCTGTGTAGTCCTTGTCCACTCTTAGAAGACATGTACCATCTATATATTATCTCCCACCAACTATGGTCCCACGAGTGTTTAATGTCATGGATTGAACCAACAAATAGTAAACTATATGGTCTCCTATAAAGTCATGGAATAGTGCCATAATAATGGTTGAATAGTAACTATTATTGTTTGAAAACTCCACAAAGGGTAGGTTAACCTCCAAGATTCAGGAAAAATAGATCATAACAGGAAGAAAAATGTCTTCACGAACCAGAATGGTCTATTGAATCTGTTCACCATTATTACTGTGAAATTCAGTGCTTCACACCAACTGGTCCCCAATGGACTCCTTCAAACCACTCCATAATTAAAACCTGAATATAGAATCACATATTGAAATTTTCATTTAGGTAATTCCATGGATCAATAGTATCACTTTCACATGTAACCATATCAATCTCTCTAATGAACTCTACTCTGAAATGGATATGAAATGGGATCACTAGATAAGTCAGTCTATAATCACCTAGATAGATTAATGTCTCCTGAATTTACTCGATAACATTATCATGAATTCCATGAATATCCCTTCTACTTCCACTATGGTACCTAAAGCGATTGAGAAAAACACTATGCAACCTAGTTCTCAGACTTCAAGTAAGGATGATTTAAGTATCAACATGCCAAATTTTCAACACAACACATTATTTATATCCATAACAAATAACATTGAAGTTCTTGGTGAAACACTTTTGCACCCAGACATACCACAAAGTAGGATGTATGAAATTGTTACATCACCACCTTCCACAACATCTATGGTACTACCATACATTCTCTAAAAAGGATTATATTCATCTCACATCAGAACATCCATTATTATTAAATATGGTGGATATATGAGTATATATGGTCTTACAATAGTATCTGCACATTGAGAATCCCAAAACAAAGCGGTGGGTTATCAACCATGCACTATAGATATAGAGAACTATCATTTTATAATATGGGAAACATTAAAAAGGATAAATTCTACAAATATTATTCAAACAACTGGGAAAAATATCTACCATTGAGCGCATTTTTTACCATATTTATTTTACCTATAATACACAAAATCTCAAATTTATAGTCCTAGAGTAAATTTATCCATCTCACCCATATCAAGTTTAAATCCTTCTAAGCAATGAAATTCATGGGAATATTGTGGTCAGAGTAAATTATAAAACTCTCTCTGATTAGGTAGTACTACTACATATTCATTTAGAAAACAACTACTGATAACATAATTCCTTGGGTCATGATGTTATGATCATGTTCTCCCAAATTACGTGAACCACATGCAATAACTACAAATCAATGAATTATAGAAAAAAATCCCATCTTTGATGCATCATATGAAACTACATACGTGACACCCTGCACTAAAAATCTCATAATGGGTGGTCTCTTCAACCTCTTCCATAACTCTTTAAAGAACTATAGGAACATTTAAATCTACACAAATGTATACCCCATTCAGGTCAAAGATGTTAAGTGAGCTTCCACTCTAGAGAAATGTGGTACAAACATCCAATATTACCCTTCTATCCAATAAAACTACATTCCAATGTAACAGTATTGGGTGTATCCTAATATATCATTTCCTCACCCTTCACTAGGTCCACTGCCACTACCAATTCTAATATTATGTTCTTTAATAACTAAACCATCAAAATTGAAAAATTAATCCATGAGAGCTTCATGTAACGTCCCGGACCTGGGTGCCACGCAACGGGTGCCCCGATCCCGGTTCGACACATGACCTCAAGCGCATTTCCCCAAATTCCAGAGGCTACCGACTAGCAGCGAGGGCCCAGGTCTGATAGTGGGGAAACTGTGCCCTCATTTTTCAAAGTGTAGCGCAGCGGAATACCAAAATAAACATACAACAAACAGTGGAAGCAATAAACATACACAACTGAAATAACTACAGTAGTGGATATAACCAACAGTATATAAGTGATGATTCTACATGTTTCAAGTCCTAAGAAAACAGGTAGAACATGTTATACATCAATACAGTATAGCAAAAAATAGAGTACTGCAAAACAAGAAAAATAGATGGTAGCGGAATCCCGAGCCTAGGCTCGGTACCATGCCCTCCTACTCCTCAACAACAGTAAAGTACTTGTATAGGGACTCTTTCCCCTATCTACACCTGCAGCAACATAATCTGTTTGGGCTGAAAAGCATGACCCAAACAGGGTGTGAGAAATATATCTCAGTAGGCACCCACCAAAGGCTCGTGCCCAACTGCATGTAACCATGAAATAACAGTGTGCAATAGTAAAAAGAAATAAAGTAAGTAGTACCTAAAAGTAACTAATTACCAGTTATATTTCCATTTCATTATCCATTTAATCCATTTAAATATTAGAAACCACCCCAGTGAATTTCTAGTAAACAGTCCACGTCCTCAAACAAACAAAACCATACCCTCAGGTAAGCAGAATCCAACCCACATGTATATCCCTCAGGTGTAATAGAAATTTCCCTCAGGCGTAGGAAGTTTCTCCCTCAGGCACAGAAGTCAAGCCCTCAGGCCCGAAAGGTTTCCCTCAGGTGAAAATAACTACAGCCCTTGGGATAAATAGTGTAGTGCCCTCAGGCTAATCACAACAACGCCCTTAGGCTAAATACAAAAATTCCCTCAGGCTAAACAGGTAACCAGGCCATTCCCAACAGGTATACAAGTAGTAACAAGCAATTACTCTCAAGGAAATTCTACAATTACTACTTTGAAGGCATACCCTCAGGTATCCTGGCCAAACTGCTAAATAGAGAAACACACCTTGGGGGTGGTTATGGATCCATGAAACGATCCCAAATTTCATTTTATTATCACAATTAAATACCTAATCAATTATAGGTATTAAATATAGAAATGGCGTCAGCCACACAACACCCCAAAATGGGTTTGTGGCACAAAAATGCACAAAACACACAGTTGTTGGAAAACTAAACACAAATCCACCTACCAAAAACGTCAACGAGCGTTATACCCGAACGCCATCTCCATAAATGCCCAAGAATGACGTAAATCTAATGAAGAAAAAACTAATTCAATCGTAAATAACTTATGTTAGGAGAATAATTGCCATGAACGGTACCAGGAGAGGAGAGGGCTTACCCGTGCGGTTCCAACGAAATCGTCTGATGCCGAATCGGATATCAGACGAACACCCGGTGGATCATCAAAGATTTGGCCTCCTCGTTTGGCTCCAAAATGGCTCAAGTGCCTCCTCTTCCAAATGAGGAGGATACTGCCTATTTTAATCCAAAAAAACAAAGTACACATCATGTACATCTGAGTACACGGCGTGTACTTCTTTCATTTAACAGTTCATTTGGCTGCACCACCACACCGTTCATCCGTCGACATGAGTACACGGCATGTACTCTCGAGTACACAGCGTGTATTGTCTCCCAACTGGCGGCGACACTGCCGCCATACTGTTTAAGCCTGCCGACTAACTACACGGCGTGTAAGGCACCACTACAAGGAATTTAGTCGTTCCTACACCCTTCGTCGCCGGCATGTCTACACGCCCCGTGTACTCATCCCAACACGGCCAAAAGTACACGACGTGTGGATCAAGTACACGGCGTGTAGCTTCGAAATTTAGGATTTTTCCCCATTTTATATATTTTCTCAAAAACAGTTAAGGAAATGGAAAGAAGAATCTCATACCTCTAAAATAAGAACCAGATTCATAGAAACTTCCCCCCTTATAGAAATTCGTCCCCGAATTTCCCTTACAAGGGTGGCGAAGAATAAGCTCAGAACAGCTATGGCCACTGAGGACATACGTCGGCCTCCCGCTCCCAGGTCTCGTCCTGCACTCTGCCATGCTGCCATAGAACTCATACGAGAGTAACTGTCCGGCCTCGGAGAACCTTCGTGCTCCTGTCAACGATACGGATCGGATTCTCCTCAAAGGATGCATCATGCTGAAGCTCAACCTCCTCTGGCTGAAAGGTGTGAGATGTGTCTGAATGGTAGCGACGCAAATGGGACACGTGGAAGACGTCAGGCATGGCTCGGTACCGCTACGGTAACTGCAACTGATAGGCAACCAGCCCGACTCTCTCTAGAATCTCAAATGGTCCCACATACCTTGGTGAAAACATACCATGTCTCCTGATCCTTTTGTGTCCCAGCCTCGGTGAAACACGCAAGAAAACCGGATCCCCAACCACGAACTCCAAAGGTCGTCTACGGCGATCAGCATAAGACTTTTGACGAGACTGCGTGGTAGCCATCTGCATTTGAATCAACTGGACCTGCTCAGATGTCTTCTGCATGAGTTGTGGCCCCAGTAAAGCTGCCTCACCCGCCTCTAACCAGCACAAAGGTGACCGGAAGGGCCTACTATATAAATCCGCGTATGGTGCCATCTTGATATTCGCCTGAAAACTATTGTTATAGGCAAACTAGACTAATGTGATATGCATATCCCAAGATCCCCCAAAGTCTAGGATACAGGCACGCAGCATGTCCTCTAAGACCAGTATCGTCCGCTCTGACTGGCCATCTGTCTGAGGGGGGTATGCTGTGCTCAGAAGCACCTGTGTACCCAGCGCCCTCTGAAAACTCTGCCAGAAACGATTCGTAAATCAGTCGTCCCTATCTGAAACGATAGAGCGAGGAACCACATTGTAGAGACCCTAAGCTTAACATACATTGAATTTACATTACTTTTGCGGAATACTCAGTACATAACAAAAACACACACACACAAGGACCTTAATAGTTTAGTGTCTTTGGAAACTCGTAATATAATCTTCTAATCGTGGTGAAAGATCTTCAACATCTCCCATAAAGATCTTCCCTTTTTTTTACCTAAAACCATTTTTAATATCCTGGGGAAAAGAAAACATAAAAGGGTGAGCTCAAATTCTCAGTAAGGGTAAACAAAAGAAATATCAATCACATCATATACATAAGAACATAACTTTTGGAAATCTTAACCTGCAAAAGAGATCACAATTTTATAACATTTGATAAATCATAGTAGTGAAATGTAATCTCAATAATCATATCATAAAACATGAAACTTTGTGTCATACACACATAATCATAGGAAATCATTTCTTATTAGTCAAGACTCATTGCCAAGACTATCTTAGTGGACAAAGTCCATTTCTGAACCGAGTTCACTCCTCATTTCAGTCATGTTTCACTGAACCGGTTTAACCTACCGTTCCAGCCATGTCTATCTCATGAGATATAAAATCTTTACCAAATGCATTGGAGGGAGATATAGGTACCACTCAAATCATAATGATACCATTCTTATGTGTGCCACAAAATCATAAACCATACATCATAGCATAACCCATGTAATAAAAATGGGAATCTTAAACATCGTGACATCATAAAACAATTCGTATAAGATAAAGGAATTCATAAAAATATTTCCATCACAACATAATCAAATCAATTTAATAATTGGGATAGAAATAGAACCCTATATTATCTTCTATGGAAAATAATTTTGATAAAACACTTAAACTCCATTCTTGAGAAAAATATCCTTTCTACTTCAAAAACATTTTTCCTTTGTTAACATATCATACAATTTTAAACTATAAAAGTTAATTAAAAATAAACATGAAAACTTGTAAAGGAATATTCTTGGAAATAATGTTTTAAAAATCCATTCATGCCGTATAAGTTAAAAAAACATTCTTCTCGTACTTTTGTCGGAAAAGTAAAAAAAGTACCTCGTATGAAAAACGACAAACGATTCCTTTCATATCTTTTACTAAAAACTCACCGAAGGGTAAAATGGGATTTAATCAATTGTAGGTGGATGGAAATAATATTACATATTGATGAAACATGGATGTCGATGATAAAATACACCCCAGTAAATTTCAATGTATAAACAATCTCGGATAAAAATGAGATTGTGATATTTTCCCTTACCTTAGGTCTGATTTGCTTCGTAAGTGTCCGAACCTCCTATATAATTATTTAAATAATGTTATTTTCTTATTCCAGAATCATAATCATTGTTATAATATCATATATGGTTCACTTATGACTTTAGTTTATCCGTTCTTTTGTAAATTCCATGTTAAAGAGCGTTTTGGGTAAAATCGTTTCATTTGTCGTCCGTGTTTTGACTTGTAATTATTCATATGATTACTTAGATCATGATTACTTAATTCCAGAATATAAAAAATGATTTATATATAATATATATTCATAATATACATATATATAATAGAACAATAAATGGAATGAAATACACCGTTCATGGAGATGGTAGGTCGTACGTACGCATGAATGCTCTTTTCATTTCCTTATTGAGTTGAATGGAATTAAAGAGATGACATACATATATATACACATAAATCCAGTATCATTATTATGTCATATATTTCATGATTAATTATTATATATACTTTATAATCATTCATGAATTGTAAACGTGGAGAATGAATCTCATCACGTCGTGGAGACGGTAGTCCGTAGGTACGCACGAGCGATGATATCATTCTCATGATCGTGGAATTGTATTGGAGTGTATGTATACTTTTTAAGAATAAATATCACTTTAAAATAATCATATATAGTTATTATGTACACCGTTATACCCATCCTAGTAAGGTGGTGGTGGAAAATAGATTACACCACGGCGTGGAGACGGTATTCCGTACGTACGCACGCGTGGTGATTTCTTTTTCCGCAGGATGAATAGATGGTGAAATAGGGTTGTTTCATACTTATAATAACATATCAGTATTTGAGTGATACTGATGTTATTAATTCATAATGAAACAACCTAATAAGAATAAGTGGAAGAAGAAATAATGGTGAAAGAATCGGTAGCAGACATTACCTCTTCTTTGAAGCGCCTCTTTGAGATCTCCTTTTAGGGAAATAAAATTGGTATTTGAGGAAGACCAGAACCTCTAGATGTTTCTAGGGAAGTGGAGAAGAGAATATTTCAGGGTTGGTCTGATCATGAAGGCTTAAAGTGGTGTGAGGAAGAGAGGTAGGAGGTGCCCTTTTATAAGGGAGGAGAGGGGCACCTTTAGAATAACTAAAACTATTATTTTATTATAAATCCAAATTCAGTTTTAAATAGCTCCAAATTGATTTATTTAGAATCTAGGAGGGGATGGGTCTATATCCTCTCATCCAATAGAATTTAGACATGTTTAGGTTTCTATTTTAACCTTATCATTTATATTTAACTTTAAGTTAGATAATTTTACTTTTACCTTGTCATTTTGTGTTCTTACACTATAAGGTTAATAATCTTACTATCACAAGACAAACGAACCCCAAGTTATTTATTATTAATATATATAACCTTATCTAAGTAATTTGGTCGAACCTTAGATTTTTATGAATAATATAACAATTAATAATATAATATTTGTTTTAAAAACTATTTTATGTCAATTTTGACACTATTCAGTAATTGATTTTTTTAAAACTCATAACAGAATGATTAGTTCGAAACATGTTAATTAAATCAATACTAACATGTCATATTAACCTAGAAAATTAGTGGAATTCATAAAAAGTCTCAAATTACATTTATTTGGGTACTTATAACATCAATTATGTCAATATTTCATTAATAAGATAATTACTGCATCATCATTGTGTCATAAATAAAATATATTATTCAATATCTAAAAATTAAAAATAAACTACCATTATGTATGAAATCTTTTTATCTTTCTAATGAATAATTATAGTCGAATTTACCTTATGTATTACCCTATATTAAGAATGATTTTCTTATTAAACTTTGATTTTAACTATTTTAACCCTTCTTTAAATAAATTAATAATAAATGTCATAATCTAATCAGAGTGGGCCTAAATTGTCATATTTAATTCCTAAGGTTTGTTTTGGTCAAATTAAACTTATCCAATAGAATTATGATATGTGTTAGGGTAATAATAATATCATTTTTACCCTTAATTACCCTATTTACTTTTAACCGTGGTAAAAAAAGTAAAAAGTTACTATTCACCAAAAATTATTTTCATCTCATTGAACCACATTTTACTTACTGACATCAACCTTGTCTCTCGGATTTTTGAAATTCCATTCACAGAAGTGGTAAAATTATGTTTTATGAAAAATTCATTTTTTTAACTACCACTTAGTGGTTTCACTATTCATCAAAAAAATGAATGTTTCCAGAAAAATACCAGAAATTAGGTCTAAGATATATTTGATATTATGAATTAAAAAATAATGTCTATTTTACCAAATTCAAAACATATCAGTTGCGTTAATTAATATAAAAATTAATTCACGTCGTCAAAACAAATAGCGTGTTCTTAAGAGATAATAACTATCAAAAGATTGACAGTTGTTTATGTCTGGTTTAAATGTGAAATTACATCCAATAACCAACATTGTATTAAATTGTAAAAATATATTCTAAATATACTTTAAAACCATTAAAATTAATAATTTATCACTATTAATTATTTCTATTAAAAAGGTTGTTTTTAATTAAAATTTAGCAGTTTTCACTATTCATCAGAAAATGAAAGTTATCCGAAAAGTACCAAAATTTCACCCTAAGCTAATTTTGATATTCCGAATCCAAAAATAAAGTCCATTTTGAAAATAAAATTTACAAAAATTTCAAAAAGAGGTTATTACTATTCATAACAGCTAGTTTTAATAATATTTTAATAGTATATCGTTGTTTAGTGAAACTCGGTATTGTGTACTACACACGCTATCGAGGAAGGTCGTGATTGCGTGTAATGAAAGGAATGTCAAGGATGCGTGTTGTGCAAGCTTCTTTTGGTGTAGCGTACAACACAAGACATTAATGAAATTAATAAGACTATTTTTCATAAAATCTCGGGGTGTTACATTCTACCCCCCTTAAAAGAATTTCGCCCTCCAAATTCGTCGGGGTTATAAATGGTTTATTACTCGAATGTTTCTTTAATATAAACCCACATCGTAAAAAGGAATACCAAAACCAATCTTTAAAAACAAAAGTATGAAACATAACGGTTACCCATATAAACTAATCACTGGGTTTACACATAGGTGAAAATATGGATATGGAAGAGAAATATAATCATCATGTTCTGATGGAGAGTGGTAGAGAACATGGCTACAGAAAAGCCACCAATCACAAAGCCATAAATTTGTGATTATCTAGGGTACCATCTGATTCATGGGATATAAGGGTACTAGGACAACATTTTTTGGTTTTCAAGATCATTTCCCTAAAGTTGAAGATTTTGAATTAGAATAAATACTTACTTTATTTTAGTACAATATCACTTTTGTTCATGCTTTGAACAATTTCCACATCCTCTCTTAAAAAAATGAAGTTGAATTTTTTATTCATGAAGTGTTAATAGATCATGTGATAGAATGATGGGTCATTCCATCTGTTTCAAACAAAAGGTTAGCAAAAGTAATCAAATATACATAAGTCCATCTATGGTGAGGTTAATCGTATGTGATTCCAAAAATGAACTTATACTTCACATATCATACCACGTAATAAAATTAAACTAGTTTCTATTAACCAGGTACTTTATGTAGTCCATTGGTAGGCGATAAAGGCCAGTCGCACTTCGGTTGTGGGTTTGATTCTCACAGACTTGTCCGACGTGATGGGTTGTCGCTCGTCGGTCAGGTTGTCCTTTTTCTAAATCTATATTACTATAACATCCCATCAATAATATCGAAAAATGTTCTATCCTAACTTATGTCCAACATAATCCATTCCAATCTTTAGGCTTATCTAAAATACTTCGGTCCAAGCTCATAGTATAAAGAAAATGATTAATTGAAATGTCACATAACAATCACGTGAATGACATCATTTATCCCCCATATATCATAAGATATATCTTGTTGGTCAAATTACAAACATGTGAATACCATAATCATGTATTCTCTTGAAGAATGAATACCCATTGAACCTTAGTGAAAACATGAATGCAGTCAAAAGTTAACTCTTTCCACATACCAAAATCCAAAAATTCTATATACTCAAACCATGATATAACCTTCTCCTTATATCAGTCATGAGCTCATGAATACGGTCAAACATTTCATTTTCTCGTTTTCCTTTCATTATGCGCATATCATCTTTTTTTCCAAAAATATCTCAATCACATTCTATGGTTACTGGTACCATTAAAAACCACAATTGACCAATACATAAATATTACAATATTCCACAATACTATATACAACATTATTTTGGGATCCCATTACATAAACACTTAATCATTCCACCACATTGTTGTCATATTCAACATCGCCAATATTGATCGCATGTGACTTCCCTTTGTCCTTTGCCTTAAGTGGTTTCTCATGTCGATCGTCACTAACCCTTGGATTAGGGAATTTATTAGCATAATACCGCATTTCCTTGCACATGAAGCATGGAAGTGTTGGTGGTGCGTTCTCTGCAGTCTTTTCTTTATTCACATCATTAGAAACCCTTTTTCCATTACTTTGACACTCATCTTCTCGATGACCTTATTTTCCACACTTAAAACATTTTCTAGTCCCTTTAAGACAATATCCACCATGCTTCTTTCCACAGTTTGAGCATAAGGAAACATTCATATTCTTTTCACCATTATTCTGAGATTTCTCCTTGAACTCCATCTTTCGTTTCTTGTCACAATTATGAGATGGATAAGTAACACCAACATCCATTTCTACCTTGATAGCACAACACACAATTTCTTCATAGCTATTGAAGTCTCTTATAGCTAATGACCTTCGAAGATTTGGTTTTAAGCCACTGAAGAAACGATCAACTTTACTTTCAGGTTGGATGATAAATCCAGATGCATACCTTGTAAGCCTTGTGAAATTCGCTTCGTATATACCAACAGATTCATCATCCTTTTTCTTTAGTTCAATAAACTCCTTATCCATCTTTGTTCAAAGAATACGAGGGAAGTACTTATTGAAAAATATGTTCTTGAACCCATCCCATTCCATGGACTCAATTTCATCTCTTGGCCTCGTATTCTTGATAAGATTCCACCATTGATAAGCATCACCTTCCAAACGATACACTACTAAGATGACTTTATCATGTTCAGAATATTCAAGAACTGAAAATATATTTTCAGTAGTACTGATCCATTGTTCAGCAACAAGTGGATCAGAAGACCCACTGAAAGAAGGTGGACGCTGCCTCAAGAAAGACTCAATAGAATATTGTTCCCTTCTCTGCTCATTTGGAAGTCCAGAATGATTCATAGCTTGTGTAAGTATAGCAATAAGATTTTTCACTCCATCTCCCGTAACATTTTTTGTTCAGGAGGACAATCATTTCATTGTCCATTACATTGATCAACACAGTTCCTTCAGGTTCCAGCCATCGTCTAAAACCCAAAAAGAATAGTGTGACAGGCAAAAATCACACTAGGGAAAACAATATAATAAAGGGGGATTAACTTCAATATCTAACATCATGGGTTACCGTAATTCAATTACTATAACCTATACTTATACTTAACCTTAGGGACATCCCTAGACATACCATAGAAATATATCTAGGTATCTCACTAAAGTTCTCGCATCCTAGTTTCCAAAGGTTGACTAAACCATTCCTCTAATACCAACTGTAGAGACCCTAATCTTAACGTACATGGAAATTACATTACTTTTGCAGAATACTTAGTACATAACAAAAACACACACACACAAGGACCGTAATAGTTTAGTGTCTTTGGAAACTCGGAATATAATCTTCAAATCATGGGGAAATATCTTCATCATCTCCCATAAAGATCTTCCCTTTTTTTACCCAAAACCTTTCTTTATATCCTGGGGGAATGAAAACATAAAAGTGTGAGCTCAAATGCTCAGTAAGGGTAAACTAAAGAAATATCAATCACATCATATACATAAGAACATAACTTTTGGAAATCATAACCTGCAAAAGAGATCACAATTTCATAACATGGGATAAATCATAGTAGTGAAATGTAATACCAACAATCATATCTTAAAACATGAAACTTTGTATAATTCACACATAATCATATAGAATCATTTCTTATTAGTCAAGACTCATTGCCAAGACTATCTTAGTAGACAAAGTCCATTTCTGAACCGAGTTCACTCCTTGTTTCAGTCCTGTTTCGCTGAACCAGTTTAATATGCCATTCTAGCCATGTCTATCTAATGAGATATAAAATCTTTACCCAATGCATTGTAAGAAGATATAGGTCCCACCCATCTCATAATTATACCATTCTTATGTGTGCCAGAAAATCATAAACCATACATCATAGCATAACCCATGTAACAAAAATGGGAATTTTAAACATCGTGACATCCTAAAACAATTCATATAAGATAAAGGAATTCATAAAAATATTTCCATCACCACATAATCAAATCAATGTAATAATAGGGATAGAAACATAACCCTATATTATCTTAGATGGAAAATAATTTTGATAAAACACTTCAACTCCATTCTTGAGGAAAATATCCTTTCAACTTCAAAAACATTTTTCCTTTGTTAACATGTCATACAATTTTAAACTAAAAGAAGTTAATTAAAAATAAACTTGAAAACTTTTAAAGGAAGATTCTTGGAAATAATTTTTTAAAAATCCATTCATTCCGTATAAGTTAAAAAACATTCTTCTCGTACTTTTGTTGGAAAAGTCAAAAAAGTACCTCGTACGAAAAATGAAAAAAGATTCCTTTCATATCTTTTACTAAAAACTCACCGAAGGGTAAAATGGGATTTAAAAAATTGTAGGTGGATGGAAATAATATTACATATTGAGGAAACATTGATGTGGATGATAAAATACACCCCAGTAAATTTCAAATTATAAACAATCTCGGATAAAAATGAGATTGTGATATTTTTACTTACCTTAGGTACAATTTGCTTCATAAGTGTCCGAACCTCCTGTATAATTATTTAAATAATGTTATTAACATATTCCAGAATCATAAGCATTGTTATAATATCATATATGGTTCACTTATGACTTTATTTTACCCGTTCTTTTGTAAATTCCATGTTAAAGAGCGTTTTGGGTAAAATCGTTTCATTTGTCCTCTGTGTTTTGACTTGTAATTATTCATATGATTAATTAGATCTAGATTACTTAATTCCATAATATAAAACATGATTTATATATAATATATATTCATAATATACATATATATAATATATCAATAAATGGGAAGAAATACACTGTTCATGGAGATGGTAGGTCGTACGTACGCATGAACGCCATTTTCGTTTCCTTATTGAGTTGAATGGAATTAAGTACATGACATACATATATATACACATAAATACAGTATCATTATTATGTCATATATTTCATGATTAATTATTATATATACTTTATAATCATTCATGAATGGTTAACATGGATAATGAATCTCATCACGTCATGGAGACGGTAGTCCTTACGTACGCACGAGCGATGATATCATTCTGATGATCGTGGAATTGTATTGGAGTGTATGTATAATTTTTCAGAATCAATATCACTTTAAAATAATCATATATAATTATTATGTACACCATCATACCCATCCAAGTAAGGTGGTGGTGGAAAATAGATTACACCACGGCGTGGAGACGGTATTCCGTACGTACGCACGCTCGGTGATTTCATTTTCTGTAGGTTGGATAGATGGTAAAATAGGGTTGTTTTATACATATAATAACATATCAGTGTATGAGTGATACTGATGTTGTTACTTCATAATGAAAAAACCGAATAAGAAGAAGTGGAAGAAGAAATAAAGGTGAATGATTCGGTAACAGATATTACCTCTTCTTTGAAGCGCCTCTTCGAGATCTCCTTTTAGGGCACTAAAATTGGTCTTTGAGGAAGACCAGAACCTCTAGGATGTTTCTAGAGAAGTTGAGAAGAGAATATGGAAGGGTTTGGCTGAGCTTTAAGGCTCAAAGTGGTGTGAGGAAGAGAGGGAGGAGGTGCCCTTTTATAGGGGAGGAGAGGGGCACCTTTGGAATAACTAAAAATATTATTTTATTATAAAGAGAAATTCGGTTTTAAATAGCTCAAAATTGATTTATTTCGAAGATAAGGTGGGGATGGGTCGATATCCTCTCAACCAATAGAATTTAGACAAGTTTAGGTTCCTATTTTAACCTTATCATTTATATTTAACTTTAAGTTAGATAATTTTACTTTTACCGTGTCTTTTTGTTTTCTTACACTATAAGGTAAATAAACTTACTATAACAAGCCAAACGAACCCCATGTTAATTATTATTAATATATATAACCTTATCTAAGTCATTTGGATAAGCCTTAGATTTTTACGAATAAAATAACAATTAATAATATAATATTTTTTTTAAAAACTATTTTATGTAAATTTTGACACTATTAAGTAATTGATTTTTGTAAAAATCATAACAGAATTATTAGTTCGTAAAATGTTAATTAAATCAATAATAACATGTCATATTAACCTAGAAAATTAGTTGAATTCATAAAAAGTCTCAAATTACATTTATTTGTGTATTTATAACATCAATTATGTCAATATTTCATTAATAAGATAATTACTGCATCATCTTTGTGTAATAAATAAATTAAATTATTTAATGTCTAAAAATTACAAATAAAATACCATTATGTAGAAATATTTTTATAATTCTAATGAATATTTATAGTCGAATTTATATTATGTATAACCCTATATTAAAAATTATTTTCCGATTAAACTTTGATTTTAACTATTTTAACCCTTCTTTAAATAAATTAATAATAAATGTCCTAATCTAATCCATGTTGGCCTAAATGGTCATATTTTATTAATAAGGTTGTTTTTGGTCGAATTACACTTATCCAATAGAATTAGGACATGTGTTAGGGTAATAATAATATCATTTTTACCCTTAATTACCTTATTTACTTTTAACCGTGTTAAAAAAAAGTAAAAAGTTACTATTCACCAAAAAATATTTTCATCTCATTGAACCACATTTTACTTACTAACATCAAATGTGTCTCTCGGATTTTTGAAATTCCATTCACAGAAGTGGTAAAATTATGTTTTATGAAAAATTCATTTTTTTTAACTACCACTTAGTGGTTTCACTATTCATCAAAAAGTGAAAGTTTCCAGAAAAATAAAAAAAAATTGGCATAAGTTGTATTTGATATTATGAATTATAAAATGATGTCTATTTTACCAAATTCAAAACATATTAGTTGCATTAATTAATTTAAAAACTAATTCCCGTCGTCAAAACAAATAGCGTGTTCTTAAGAGATAATAACTATAAAAAGATTGACAGTTGTTTATGTCTGGTTTAAATGTGAAATTTCATCCAATTACCAACATTGTATTAAATTGTAAAAATATATTCTAAATATACTTTAAAACCACTCAAATTAAAAATTTATCACTATTAATTATTTCTATTAAAATGGTTGTTTTTAATTAAATTTTATTAATTTTCACTATTCATCAGAAAATGAATGTTATCCGAAAAGTACCAAAATTTCACCCTAAGCTAATTTTGATATTCCGAATCCAAAAATGATGTCCATTTTGAAAATAAAATTTACAACATTTCAAAAAGTGGTTATTACTATTCATAACGTCTAGTTTTAATACTATTTTAATAGCATATCGTTGTTTAGTGAAACTCGGTATTGCGTACTACACACGCTATCGAGGAAGGTTGTGATTTCTTGTAATGCAAGGAAAGTCAAGGATGTGTGTTGTGTAAGCTTCTTTTGGTGTAGCGTACAACACACGAAATTAATGAAATTAATAAGAATATTTTTCATAAAATCTCGGGGTGTTACACCCTTGAAGACGTACTATCTCTCATATATACATCCTTTTGAGCTCGTCCACACCGAAGGCCTCCTTGATCGGCAATAAGTGATCTACCTTCGTGAGTCTGTACACAACAACCCACACGGCGTCATTGCCTCGAGGTGAGCTTGGCAATCCCGTCACGAAATCCATCGCGACATCATCCCATTTCCACTCTGGAATGGGCAACTGCTGTAACAGCCCAGCTGGTCTCTGATGCTCTGCCTTCACCTGCTGACAGGTGGAACACCACGTAACAAAACCAGCTATCACTCTCTTCATACCCAGCCACCAGTACAGACACCTCGGGTCATGGTACATCTTGGTAACCCCAGGATGAACTGCCCAAGCTGATGCATGAAACTCCCGCATCAACTCCTCGCGTATATCCCATGAAACCCATACACGTCCATGGAAACACAAAACCTCATCATCGCCTATCGTCCAACCAGGAGGAGGTCCTCACATTCCACCAACTCCCGTAGAACTAGACCTTTTGAATCTGATATCTGCCTCATCCTCACTCTGTCTCGGAGGGTAGAAGTCACAACTAACAAGGATAGATAAGTCTACCCCTGACTGTCATGCACCTACAAATTCATCTCAGAGAACAAATCCATAAGCTGCCACTCACCACTAGCCTCCTGCACTACCTGTATCTGAGTCTTCCTGCTTAGTGCATCGGGTACTGAATTACCTTTACCAGGTGTATAGGAAAGCTCAAAATCGAAGGATTGTAGGTACTCAACCCACCTTCTCTGCCTCAGATTCAGGTCACGCTGAGTAATGATATACTTGAAGCTTTTGTGGTCGGTGAAAACCACAAAATGCTATCCCAAAAGACAATGTCTCCAACAGCGCAACACATGCACAACTGCAGCCAACTCGAGATCATGTGCCAGGTAACTCATCTCATGTGGCCTCAACTATCGAGACCCGTATGCCACAACTCGGTCGCCCTACATCAAAACGGCTCCCAGCCCAATCCTTGATGCATCCCAGTAAACTGTATAGCTCTTCCCCTGATCTGGGAGTATTAGGATCGGTCTTGATGTCATCCTTCCCTTCAGGTCCTGAAAAGCTGTCTCGCAAGCTTCTGACAAAAAGAACATCACCCCCTTCTTAGTCAGACCTGTCAACGATGCTACTAAGTGGGAGAAGTCCTGTATGAAGATCCTGTAGTAACCAGCCAACCCAATGAAACTCTTTATCTCAAACACATTCCTGGGCTGCTCCTAGGAATCTACTGCTCTCACCTTCACAGGGTCTACTGCAACTCCTGCCTCTAAGATGGTATGACAGAAGAAGTGAATCTGGTCCATCCAAAAGTGGCACTTCGAGAGCTTAGCATATAAGCGATGCTCTCTCAGTGTAATAAATACGACCTCAAGATGGGTGGAATGGTCATGTCGAGTGTGAGAGTACACCAAAATGTCATCGACGAATACTACCACAAATGAATCAAGATACTGATGGAACACATGATTCATCAGAGCCATAAATATTGTTGGCGCATTCGTGAGTCCGAACAGCATAACATTATACTCATATAGACCATACCTACTCCGAAAAGCTGTAAGCAGTATATCTAATAGTCTAACGCGCATTTAATGATATCCGGATATCAAGTCAATCTTCGAGAATAATTGTGCTCCATGAAGCTGATCAAACATATCATCTATCCTCGGTAAGGGATATTGGTTCTTAACAATCAACTGGTTCAGCTTCCGATAATCCACACAAAGTCTGAGGGTACCATCCTCCTTCTTTGTAAAAAGGACCAGATAACCCCATGGAGATGTACTGGGTCAGATAAAACCCTTTGCCTGTAACTCCGCTAACTGCCTCTTGAACTCCAAAAACTCAGGCATGGCCATCCTATAAGGAGTAATGGACACCGGTGCTACTCCTAGCACTAGCTTGATAGAGAAATCCACCTCGCGCACTGGAGGTAGACCTGAAAAGTCATCTGGGAAGACATCCCTAAAACGATCAACAACTGGAGGGAAATCCGTCTGACAAGTCCCCTGGTCATCCAGATATAAGCTCTCAATCTGGGCTGTGACTCCACCTCGCCAATGATGATCTGGTCCAGCTCTACTCGCCTGAACATCCCACTCACCCTTGTATAGAAACTCCCCGCCCTCTGGTGACGTGAAATGCACCCTGCAACAGTAGCAGTCTACGAAGGCTTGAAAGGGAACCGACCAGTCCATCCCAAGAAGACGACATAGATCATCATCTCCAGGACATAGAGGTCCCAAAGGAAGTGACACCCACCAACCTCAAGGGGTCACTCCTTGCACTAACACACACCAACCGTCCTTGTCCCCAATGGAGTGACTAGCGTCAAGATATTAGAAGAAGTAGAAACACCGAGCCCAAGGCTCTCCACAACGAGTACAGATATAAACTATGTGTATCACGCATATCAAAAAGTACTGAAGACAAGACAGAAGCTACCAGAATAGTACCTCTAACTGTAGAAGGTACGGGATCCTACTCCTGCTGGGTCTGTTGCACCGTATATGTCTCCCAGTGCTGCGGCCCTGTGACACAACCTGGCTACCCTGAGCTGTCCCGCCATGCTGCCTCTGCGATCCTGGTGTCTGGCTACCATGGCCATGACCACCGTCTCTGCCTGCACGCCCTGATGTATTCCAGTTCCATGACTGGTAAGAATCCACTGGTCCTGCTCCCGCACGTGGAGTCTGCACTAAACCCCTCTCACTAGCCACTGGTATAAACGCCATGTAAAAGTGCTATAGATGACCCATCTTGCCACAATCTCGGCACTCCACTGGGTCTCATGGACACTGCGGCCTCTTGTGACCCTCTCTGCCACACTGGTAGCACCTAACCGGTCCACCTGAAGAAGCTGCCTGGCTGGTACTGCTGACCTGAGAGAAGTCCATCTGTCTCTTCCTCTTGCCAACAAACATAGTACCGATAACTGGTGATGAACCGCCCTGGCCCACACCACTCGATTCCCGCATGTTCCTCTCTGTAATTAACGCCTCGTTCACAATCATGTGTACAGTAGGCAACTAGAAATCATTCACCAGTGCTCGGATGCCATACCGAAGACCATCCTCAAAACGTTTGGCTCTCAACGTCTCATCACCCAGCAGCACGGGTGTAAAATGCTGATGCTCTGTAAAACAAGCAGAGTAGTCCATCACCGACATAGTGCCCTATTGCAGATTCATGAACTCTCGAGCTCTATCTGCCCTCAGCATCTCGGGAATCAAGAAGTCATATAAGACTGCCTAAAAATCTTCCCACACCATGTCCATGTGATGCTCTGACTGGGTGGTAACATCCCACCACCACTTGGCAGAATCACGCAGCATGTAAGTCTCAAGCTTGACCCTCCTCCCTAGAGGCGTCTCCAGATGCTCGAAAATAGTATGCATCGATGCTAGCCAAGACTCTGCAGCCTGCGGTCCACCATCCCCTGAAAATGTAGGCGGATGATGCTGCTGAAAGATACGTGTCAGCTCAGCCATAGATGTGGCAGCCTGCGGTGCTCCCTGAATGGTCTGCATGAACCGCAATAAGCCTTCACGGAACTACGCCTCCACGCCTGTGTCCGATATAACAGTTGGTGCCACATCTGGCTCTTCTGGTGGATCAATTGGTAGCCCATGGCCCACCATCTCCGGAGTATAATCGTCACCACTCTCCTAGCGAACAACTCGCGGTCGTCTAGGCGGCATGACTCTACAAGGTCAAAAGCACGCCTCAGATTCAAGATTATTAAGACTGAAAGCGAAGGAACCAAAAAGGGAACAAGATGAAGAAGGTATTCAAAATTGGCAAAATAAGACTGCACGGCGTGTACAATGGCTACACGGCGTGTACTTGACTTCTCTTCCCCTGCCCGGGTCCTTCTACACGGCTAAGCCACACGGTTTCCGTTCAACAAAACTACATAGTGTGTATAATATCTACACGGCATGTACTATGTTATTTTCCAACTGCCTGTGTCTTCTGTGACATGGATGACTACTCGGATTTACCTCACAAGGTGTGTTACACCTATACACGGTCTGTACAACACCTCGTTTCCTAGCCACATGGATAACTCCACATGGTCTGTCCTCGGACAAGACTACACTGCGTGTCCCAAAGGTATATGGCGTGTTCCGGGAGAGGTGACATCCGCTCGTGTTGTTAGTTACATGGACGAGTCCCCAGGTCACAGTACACGGTGTGTCTATAACTGACACGGCGTATTCTGTCAAGGAGTTCACCACCTCGTGTTGTTAGTTACACGGCCGGACTCCGGGTCACACTACACGACATGCACAAAAACTACACGGCGTGTTTTACCCAAGCACTTCCCTTCCCCGTGTCGCCGCCCACATGGTTTGTGACACGGGAAGTGACTACATGGAATGTACTCAAAAAGTTCATTTTTCTTTACAAACAGAAGAACACACACGGCGTGTATGAGGTCCTACACGGCGTGTATTCTGGGTTTTCTGGACAGTATGCCTCAGAAACATCCCCAGATCCCAGAAAATACTAAAAAACAACACCTAAGTGTCAAATTCCGGCCCGTTGGGGCCCATACACCCCACGAATCAATGTTTGACATCTTATTTGTGTTATAACCAATAACAGTCAATGATCCACCAAATTATGGTCAATGGGGGCTCATACTCCCCCAAAACCAAAGTTTGGAATCCATCCTATAAACAAGCTCAACTAAACAGGAAGGTCTTTATCAATAAACTATCACAACAGCATGCTTTCTTAGCACATAAACTATCATAACAACATGCAAATTCTAATGCACCTACATGGCATGGAAACAATACATGGCATGTGATTTCTAGCATGTGCCTATATGATGCATGAGATGACATACCCTCATTTCATCGGGTTGAAACTAAATATCACCCACACATAAAATATCAACATCACAATCCAAGTGTGTCACCCGACGGTGAAAACATATCAACCGTAAAATTGCAAAATCAAAATAATGCACAATACGAGGTAGACTGGATTTTCCCTGTACACGGGTTAGCTACGCCTGGGAACAGCTTATTACCAACTACCATTCTGTCCTATCCCTGACTACAGATCTAAATAGTAAGTCAAGAAAAGAAACCCCTCTGATACCACTTTGTAACGTCCTGGACCCAGGTGCCACGCAACGGGTACCCCGAGCCCGGATCGCCACGTGACCTCAAGTGTATTTCCCCAAACGCCAGAGGCTGCCTACTAGCAGCGAGGGCCCAGATCTGATAGTGGGAAACTCTTCCCTCATTTTTCAAAGTGTAGCACAGAATAATACCAAATTAAACATACAACAAACAGCGGAAGCAGTAAACATACACAACTGAAATAACTACAGCAGTGGATATAACCAATAGTATATAAGTGATGATGCTACATGTTTAATGTCCTATGAAAATATCCAGAACATGTTATACATCAATACAGTACAGCAGAAATCAGAGTACAACAATACAAGAAAAACAGTTGGCAGCGGCATCCCGAGCCTATGCTCGGTCCCATGCCCTCCTACTCCTCAGCAACTGTCAAGTACCTGTATATGGACTCTTTCCCCTTTCTAAACCTGCAGCAATGTAATCTGTTTGGGCCGAAAAGCATGACCCAAACAGGGTGTGAGAAATATATCTCAGTAGGAACCCACCAAAGGCACGTTCCCAACTGCATGTAAGCATGCAACAATAGTGTGCAGTAGTAAAATGCAATAAAGAAAGCAGTACTCAAAAGTAACTAATTACCAGTTATATTGACATTTCATTATCCATTTAATCAATTTAAATATTAGAAACCACCACAGTACATTTCTAGTAAACAGTCCATGTCCTCAGAAAAACAAAACCTTACCCTCAGGTAAGCAGAATCCAACCCGCGGGTATTGCCCTCAGGCATAACAGAAATTGCCCTTAGGCGTAGGAAGTGTCGCCCTCAGGAACATAAGTCAAGCCCTCAGGCATGAAAGGTTGCCCTTAGGCGAAAATAACTACAGCCCTCAAGCTAAATAGTGCAGTACCCTCAGGCTAATCACAACAACGCGCTCAGGCTAAATACAAAAATTCCCTCAGGCTAAACAGGTAACTGGTCTATGCCCAATAGGTAAACAAGCAGTAACAAGAAATTCCTCTCAAGGCAATTCTACAATTACTACATTGAATGCATACCCTCGGGTATCCTGGCCTAACAGCTAAACAGAGAAACACACCCCGGGGGTGGTTCCGGATCCAAGCAACGATCCCAACCAGCATTTTATTATCACAATTAAATACCTAATAAATTCAAGGTATTAAATATAGCAATGGCCTCAGCCACATGACACCCCAACATGGGTTCAGGGCACAAAAATGTACAAAACACACTGCAGTTGGAAAACTAAACACAAAGCCACCTACCAAAAACTTCAACGAGCATTATACCCGAATGTTGTCTCCAGAAACGCCCAAGAACAACGTAAATATGAATAAAAACAAAAGTTATTCAAACGTAAATTACTTATGTTAGTAGAATAATTGTCAAGAACGGTACCATGAGAGGCGAGGGATTACCCGTGTGTTTCCAACAAAACCATCTGAAGCCGAATCGGATTCCAGACGAACGCCTGGTGGATCTTCAAAGATCTGGCCTCCTCCTTTGGATCCAAAATGGATGAAGTGCCTCCTCTTCCAAATGAGGATGCTACTGCCTGTTTTAAGCCCAAAAAAACAAAGTACACGTCGTATACTTCTGAGTACACGGCGTGTACTTATATCATTTAATTGTTCATTTGGTGGCACCGCCACACTGTTCATCTGTCGACATGAGTACACGACATGTACTCTCGAGTACACGGCGTGTACTGTCGCCCAGCTGGCGATGACGCCACCGCCTTAATGTTTAAGCCTGCCGACTGTCTACACGGCGTGTAAGGCACCACTACACAGCGTGTAGTGGTTCTTACACCCTTCGTTGCCGGCATGGCTACACACCCCGTGTACTCATCCCAACACGGCCAAAAGTACACGGCGTGTGGATAAAGTACATGATGTGTAGTTTCGAAAATTAGGAGTTTTCCCCATTTTCCATATTTTCTCAAAAACACTTAAGGAAAAGGAAAGAAGAAGCCCGTACCTCTAAAATAAGAACCGGGTTCTTACACTTCCCATTAATATAGTTCTCTTGGAGTGTGTCAATTACTATTCCCATGTTTCTATAATGTTCCTCCTCGAATTCCTAGTATACTTGGATATAATTAATCATGGCCACCAAACACCAGTCTTAGAAAGGCTCGGAGATCTTATTTAAGAGTCCCATGAACACTGATGAGGTGTTAATAATTATAAATGGAATCTTAAAGTACTCATATTTACTATAGAATCATTTCAATGTCTAATATAATATATACTCATCTCATAAACATAGCTATTAGTATCAGAATCAGAGATAAATCTTACATACCCATCGTAAACTTCTCAACATGTCATTCATATCAGCGAACCTCCGTATAGGATACCTATTTTTCATGGTTACCTAATTAAAGAATTTTAAATCTACATATAAACTCATTATGAAGTCTTCCTTCTTGGAGAAAAATACTTGGGATGTAATGGGAGAAATAATGGGTCTCAAAAATCCATTCTCCTTCAAGTCATCAAAATGAAACCTCGTCTCAAGAATCTTTGTGCAGGACATCTGATGTACAGTTGTCTAAATGAGGTTTGATCTAGGATATAATTCAAAGAAGATTCTTAGATATCAATGTGGAGGTATGCTTACCACATTCTATATATTGATTTACTCATACTCATTCTCTGCCATAAGAAACTTGAATCCCATACAATCGACTACACTAATATCCATACATTCTTATTGTTGAGTAATTGGATACATTCTGTCATTATTGAGCTCGTTCTACTTTTCAAATTATTCATTTTATCCAAAAATTAAAACATAAACCGATAAATATAGACACACCACATACTCAACCTAAAATAGAAAATCTAGCTAAGAAGTATGGCTATCGCATCCATAAATAAGATGATATAATAAAGACCTATCTCTTCTGTGAGGAGATCCAATGCAAAAATATTGTCTCCAAGTATCATGTGACACTAATGGAAGAAGTGTGAAATCACTAAGTCGCCTCATGATGGGGTCTCTATGAAAAAAGTATGATCCAAATTGTAAATAATAATATCTAATTATCAAACTATTTAATTTTTTGAATTAAGTTACTCATAAATGTTTTTATTAATATTGTTGCTTATATATAATAGACATAGATCGTACCTCATATCATCCATGATGACTCAAGTACATACATCTTTAAAGACTGCAATTGTCTTTGTCCATGACCACCATCTCCCTCAATCTGGTGTGGACCACATTGGGGTTTTGTTGGTAATATGTCAAACCTTCGACCACATCTTACTTCTCGTACATCCTCTATTCTACATATTCCTCACTATAAATCACAGTACTAAATCCTATATTTATACTTCGGGGTTCTCTTGATCATCTCCTGATCAGTTGTACGACATGCCCGAAAATCCCTTTCCAGATATCCCGAACTATCACAAGAGAAACCCCACCTCTACCTAGGATAATTATAGCCATATTGAGAGCCATGTACGATTGGACCTCTGTCCTGGGATAATATCATGAGGCATTGATCATGAACATATCCCTCCATCTTCCATTGGTTACCTACTATCGAGTTCTAAAATTCTAGGTGTCTACTACCAATACCCCATGCATGCACCTTCTGATCTAGGAAGCTCTCCTCCAACGATGACGACAGATGTATCCAAAAATAGGTTGGAATGTAAATATGTATACGTGAATACTAGATGTCCATGTATAATACCCTCTTAAAAGACCATGTTCTGAATAACGGATCCTAAATCATATCCATGGAGTATCATTTGTGATCGATAAACCTCAAATAATACCCTACCACAACAAAACATAAAAGGTACTGATGAAAAATTTCATGAATATGCACTGATCGAGTAATTTCTAGACAAAACTCATCTAGGATGAGATGCTTGAGGTTAGAATAGAAGTGATTTGTCTCATCCTATTATTGAATAAATAAAATCCACCATATCCAAATAGGTCCCTAAATAAGTATGACTCTGTGGACCTCTATTTAATTTAATGTTTTCATCACATGGATGATAACTTGAATGGCATCCTCTAACCACTCCCCAACCACAAGGGGGTATAGATTGCACCGAAACATGGTGGTTCTCTTCCTCTCGATATAATGTAGAATACTCATCCAACATACAAAATCATCTAGAACATCCAATGATAGATTATTCTCAATGTATTATGGTATATTTGTTAGACCAGTTGAATGTTCTATATCAGGTAAATTCCCATATTCTTAAGCATCATTACACCGAAAATCATCCTCATGATCACAGGTGGAACCATTGATGGTTTAATTTTTAGAGGAATCATGAAATAAACCAAATATTCAACGGTCAAGGATTATATATGGGTAGATGAATAATGAGGCAAATGGAAAAGTCAACCCATTACAATATGATACATTTTCCAATTCATTCTCTATTACTAATTTCAACATGTACATAGCTAGAATGAATGTGATCCCAGTCCAAGTGTGAATATACATCTGTCGCCTCACTAAAAGTACAGTCCCTAGCCGTAAAGTCAAACTCAAAACACTTAAAACTATTTACCAACAGAAAAACCATAGAAATTTTTCAAAATGTATAAATGTACTAATCTTAAAACATAATTCCACAAACCTACCCAAAATGGTCTAGAACATAATTACCATAATTATTCCTCTTATAGGATTGGGATAGCATCTAGTGCCAAGTAGGCATTTCCCACACACGGGAGGCATAAACATAATGTACCAGTACACACACACATCTCAAATCCCATAAATTTATTCAATATATAACAACTAATAACAATTTGAGCATACATCTATGATCTCATAGTTAGTGTTCGATTTCAATGTACTGAATGAGGTAACAGTGCGATTTAGTTTTCCAACCAAAAACTATATATATTCAAATCTTCTCCAAGGTTGAGGTCTATAATAAAATGAAATCACCCAAAAAAATGATTGATCATTAAAATTAAATTATGCTTAACAAGCTCCTTATGCTACTAAGACACCATCTAAAACGCCATCATCGACATGAGAGATGACACTTGTGACAAGATATCATTCATGAGTGAGTATTAAAATGCCAGGTAGGAGACACCGAACACACTAGACACAGAGCCTCAAGAATAGTTAGATCATAAAAATTATATGACAATCAATCCATAACATAAAAAACCAATATATACCTAGGAAGGATAGAGATCATCTATTCGGTAACAAACTAACATCAAGCAACAAAATTATTCATAAATAAATCATCATTCCAGTATAGTAGATGTTCAAGAGAATTTCTATAATTTGATACACTAATATAAGTGTTCATGATCCTTCATTTCCTCTCAATAAATCTCATTTCTATTAGAAGACCTCAATACTCATATTGGTTTAACACCCAGTACCAATGGAAGACACCTTGATCAAATCTATATCATCCTGATATACTAGGGGTTGTACTCCAATGATAACATGAAACCTATTGGAATTGAATTCTTGATAGAGGATCAACACCCTGAAAAAAGATGTAACACTAATTACACATAGACCACCTATGGTATAAAATGATAGATAATCACACACAAGTCTCATAGAGGGAAACAAAAAAACCCATCTGAGACTAATATTATAGAGTCGATAACTATCTAGATATGTGGGAATATATTTGCACTATACCATCATGTTCATGAACCAATGGATCAAACTCGAGAAATTCTAGACCATACATAAGAAAAAAGAGGCTCCAATCCCCCTCAAATTGGGTATACATTGTTTATGTAAGGGTATAAAATGTTTCCCTCTAACCACTAATCTTAATATGTGGTTCTTCCTCATGAAACATGTAAATATCCATGAAAATAGTGTAATAGAAGGGTAAATGACCCGTAGTGATCTCCTAAAACACTTCCCATGTTTTATACAAGTTATCGTTCACACCAGACCATATCTATGTAATCTGGTTGTGTCCATGTACATCATCATGCCCATTCCACTATAGTCTCTGAGTTAAATATTTTTACACTAAACATGTGTCACATGGTGTGCGATAGGGTGACACATTTTATGATATTTTACTCTCCAAAATCCCTAATTCTATAGTTATAGGGTCCAACATGTCATGTGAAATCTGATTAAACATCATGTAACCCAAAAGATTCTATAACCATTGGGTTATTCCTCCATTCTATCTATGTATACTTCTACCACATACTAGCTCACTGGATATCATAGATCCAAAGTTGACAAAAACATCCATACCCAGATGAAAATATTTGCGGCATCAAATATTCATAAGAAACTATCACATGAATCATCAATAGCTTCACCATTCAAATTGGGATGTATTAATACTATAAATCCTTTCGGATTCACCTCTAGTAATATTTCATTATCATCACCCCTCAATCTCACCTTCCACAACAAATCGAACCTGTGGTATTGATCTATTTCATCAAAGAACAATATCAACACATTCTTCTATTGGGTAATCCTCAAACCATGGGAAGAATAAATTTATTGGGATGATCACACAAATAAATAGGGTACAAATCCATAAAAAAACATGTGAGGAGAAAAAATAGTCCTTTTTCATTTGAGTTAAATCTACATTCATGGATTTAGACAAATTAATAGTGTTGAAAATCAAGGAACTAGCCAAATACATAAATTAATCATTCTATCGATGTGTGAATCAATTATTATTTATATAATTGATCTGTGCATGACTAGGATAATAGAACATTATTTTACATCACAAATTAGACATCCCAACTCATGTTTTTACCGATCACCAGTGTTGAATGATTCTATGTTGTTGTCATTGAAGAGATCCTTGAATTTTGTTATTGCACTATCATTGATCCAATGTGATCAAATGTAGTTTTCCAATGATCTTTGATGGGATCATCTCAAATATTCCCCATAAATATAAGGTACTGCATGTAAACATGGGGTTGAGTCATATCTATGATTAAATATGACATATGGGTACTTCATAGATGAAAAATAAAATAACCAAATAAATTTATTTATATTATAAATTATGTGCTCAGGAAAACATTTTCACAAATACCAATAATTAAAAGGATTTATTCTATATAGTTGTAAAACACATAGTTTGAACTCAATGTTTCCCTTAGATTTCTTTTCCAGACCCCACCCTGGAATTATTCCCTATTTTTATGAAAAAATACATGTACATGATATTAATATATTTAATATACTTCCAAAATTAATTCCATGAACACATGGCCTCATAATATAATGTCATCTCACTGCCTAGATCCAAGAATAATAAATATAATAAACACAATTAATACATGGAAAACTAAATGTCATTGGAAAAATAATTATCATAAATGCTTACCCAAAGCACACATTTAATTCGTTTAATAAATATAATTATTCATTAAAGGATTCTAAAAATATTAAAGGTAATAAAAATTGAATCAAATATTTTGTTAATATAATTATTTTGAAAAATATTTATTATTATGGATGTGTGATTGTGTTATATTGATATAGTATTCTTTTCATATTGTCGTTAGATTCAAATTAAAGAAATAGTTACAAAAAATAAAAAATAAAAAAATTTATAATAAATAATAATTTATTAAAATAATAATAATTCATATAAATAAAACATCTTCCATGTAATTGGAATATTTTTCAAAATATCTACCATGGTCAATTAATGGGGTAATTTTCCATTTATATTTGATATTTTGACCCATATTGTGAAAGAGACATTGAAATCATCGTAGTCTTCATAAGGGATAATAGAGTTTCAATATAAATAAGGATAAAAATATTACAAAAAATGTAAAATTATTATTTAATGAGACTATTTAATAAAATAATCATCTTATATTGTAAATATGATAATGTTGAGAAATTTTGACATGATAATTAATTTATATCAATTTCCTTCTTTATGAAATTTCAATAATTCCCTTTCTTTCATTATAAATGGCCACCCCATATCATCTTGTATACAAACATCAAGAAAAATTTTATTAGTATACAAAATACCCAAATACCTTCCTAAATAACCTCCCCATGTTTTATAAGTTGTTTATTAGGAAAAATTCAATTCTTAATGGTCATATAATGTCCTTAAAAAATATGTATTCTGAAGAATAGGTTTTGATTTTTCATAGAGTGATTTAATTTTATTCCTTATTTTATGTCCTTAAAATCATATTCAACCATGTAGAAATAACAACACCAGTATCTTGAGTGTTCATATATATTTTTCTTGTTATTGTAATATCCTATACACATCTACTCATCTATAAAATATGAAACAAATATTCCATTATTGTGTACAGTATATTAAAGCATGACGAGAATATATTATTTATTTTCCTTTTTATCTCTCACATATCATTATGATAATGTATTTAATGTATATATAAAATATTAATTAAATAAATTTCATTAAATAATTTGTCATTTTATCTATTTTATTTCATTTAAATTCAGTATGAAATGATTGTATCGTTATTGGGAATGTGTGGACTACCACCTCCACAAAGCGATGCGATTCATTTTTCATCATGAAATCGCATTGATGAAATATATATATATATGTTTATTAATTGAAATAATGTTGTGTTTGTGAGATAATTAAATTTATTAAATGTAAAATAATACTTATGTTGTTTCCATCATGATAACTAAAAAACGGAATCATTACACTTTATTATGTATGGATTTTTGTCTTTGTGATTGAAATTATTTATGAATCTAACATTTATGGTTGGTTTTGAAGGAATAAATGATGTAAAAATTTAATATTTTTTCATTTTGAGATTCATAATGTGTCTGTCCCATGACATATAAAAGAAAACCAATATCTCTACATTTATCACACCATTTTAGCCTTATATCAAATAAGATACATGGTAAAAATAAATATCATAATCATTAGATACATCATATAACTAAATGTATTATATAACTACAAATTATTCTAGGAAAATGCTGTAATGCAAAATTTGTCTCTAAAAAAAGAATTATAAATATTTACCAAAATCATCAATTTTTCTTACAATATACACCTATATAAAACATGTTTTATAAATATTAACAAGATAATTATAATATGATCATTATATCAAGATTTAATTATAATTATAGAATAACTATTTACCATGTCTTCTTAATCAAATGGGACATGAACGTATCTTTTTCACGTATATGTGGACAATCAAATCCACATAGAGATGCCATTAATTTTCCATCACCACATTTAATGAAAGGTAATAAATGATATTTTATATTTTATATACTATATTTATGAAATAATTATGATTTTATAATTTTAATGTCATATTAAATTTCTTAACATACAATATACTAAATAATGATAAAACTTCTTATGTGTAAGTGTCGACTATAACCTCAATCAATAGATGTGATTTATTTTACATTTACGGTTATATTTTCCTATAGAATGTGTATGTTTAATTAAAATGAATGATATTTATTATATAATAATGATTTTAATGTTTTTAATTATCATTATGCATTTTTTTCTATTACATCTATCTAAAGGTTGAATCATCAGTCAAGTGTATGAAGGAATTAACATGTCCACAAAATGATGTAATTTACTTTTCCTCACCACATAATATGTATGGTTATAAATATGTTTATAATTATGAAATATATTAATTAAATATAAATTAAAATACTAGATATTGTGGAATAGTGATCGATCTTCAAATTCCATAGTGATCATACTGATGAATAAGTTGAAACGATGAAATTAACATTAAAAATGACTTCTTTAATAGTTAATTAATAAAAAATAAGTCTTCAAAATATATAAGTCTATAATATACTATTTATTATATATTAGTATAATTATTATACATAATTTTAATAAATATAAATTTATAATGCATGAGGTTATAGAGCAAAGAAATTATATCTGATATAAGGTAAGGTTTTCGTCTCAATTTACCTTTACTGAGAAATGTATTAATGTTATACATAGATTTATTATTTCAATAATGTATATTAATCCAAAAACCCTATTTTTCATAAAATCTTTTATTTAATAGAATTTTTTGAGTAATAATTTATCAAAAACTTATAATGAAACTCAATTTAATAATTACTAATTTTGTAATGGTTTTTATTTCAATTATATTAAAAAAAGACATGTTTTATGTAGTGCATTTGTTTCAGATTGTGCAGGGTTTATACAGATCATTTGAAATGTTATATAATCTTTTATTATTTATTTATTTTATTTAATGTTATAATTGAAATCATATCATCTATTTGGGTTATATTTGAATGTTAAAAAAGTGGTAAGGGTTTCTCTTCTTGTACGTTCCTCTTTGGCACATATGCTATATTATAAACCAATTTTTATTAATGAGGATTATGTAAAACAATTTTTATAATTTTATTATGAATATAATGATTTCATTTTTTAAAAATATTTATTTTATATAATTTCATTTGTGGTGGTCCGGAATTAAAATATACTATAGTGGTAAGGTTTTCTTTTTAAAGTATCATTTTAGTAGGAATGTTTATACATAATTTATTTTTGAAGAAACTTATATATATATCGTTAAAAAATATTATTAATTTAATTAAATCATTTTTTATATATATGATACATAATTTTTGTTCATTTTTATCTCTATAGGTAATCAAGAAATTAAATTAATTTTTTCTAATTTTAACTTACCTTTATATTCCCTTTAGTTTGGAACCTTTTCTACATGGTTGGTTATTTATCTAAAAAAATTTCACAAAATGTTTTAAAATTCAACAATGAATTTTTTTAATTAATTATAAATATAATAGAAAAATTTCTAGGGTTTGAAAATATTTTTTAATCTTTTTTATGTCTTGGTTCATCTGAATCTATAAGGAAAATATAAAATAAATGTAATTTTGAGGTCAACATTATAACCGAATTTCACCCAACATCATGAATACTTACACCCATCTAATTTAATCCTGGGCCTTATTTCGACTTTTATTTTCACCTACGTTAATGTATAATAGGGTACCCATGTCTAATAATGGATCGAGTAGTTGTTGAGTAAAAAAAATCAAAAGTCAAACCTCCCAACATGTCCCTACACACATATATAGTAAAATAATTATATGTTTATGTTAATTACACAACTGAAATATTAATTACTACATCAAATTATTAAATTAAATTATTTAACCAGTGTCATAATTGGAATAAAATGTATGAAATTGAAATTGTGAGTATATAGTGGAACACAGAACATGTATCAGCCTTCAAAATTCTATTATTTTTTCAGATTAATATTTCATAGTCCAAAATAAAATCATGAAACTAGAAATTAGATGAATTACTGTGGGGATTATAATTGGGAAATATAAAAGTTATACACAATGATTTAGGGATCAAAGCTCAACATCTCTAATAATTATAATAATATTATATTTCAGACAGCTCTTAGAAATTCAATAATGTTGGTTCCACCGAATCGTACAATGTTTCCTAGAAATCATTTATAGTGCCAATAATAAACCATAGGGTTTTCTAAAGTATCATGTTCTTAGAAAAAATTTAGACACATGACAAACATAGGGCATCATATGAAACCTATCAATCTATAAATCATGGGATACATACTATTTGGATTTTTTTTTGAGATGCACATTGAAAACCATTTTTCACCATGTATTAATTAATCCACAATTGTTGTAAATATTTAAATGGTAACATGAATTATTTTATCTGACTGTCACTTTGAATCCCAGGATTTACATGAACTCATTACCTTTCATTAAAGCATATTATCAAAATTTAATAATTAATCTGGACATTTCAGAGTGGTATCAAGATCACACGGAACTAAAATATTGTATATACATATATCTCCACATATTAACACAAATAGATATAAATATATATTATCATATAAAAATATACATAAATAACCTATAATTACAACTCGAAATTAATAACGTTCGACTTCCACTTTCATTAGAAAAGACTAACCCAATGAGTTCTCAGGATCCCCCTCATATAATGGGGTTAGGATGGAATGTCCTTCAAGATCTTTTAAAAAATATATGGATATATAAATGAAATTAATTACAAATTATGTGATTAAATTAATTAACACGTTATGTTAACCCATTAGGTTGGATGAGCAATTGAACTCACACTATTTTTAATTATACTATAGTAACAACACTAGGTAAATAATGCTTTAGGGAAAACCCAAGGAAATCATTATCAATTCACATGAATACCTAACCATGGTCATATCTTAATTATATAACATAAACTATGGTCCCCCCATTATATAAGTCAATGGTTAAAGCCCATCTTATTCCAATCAGTAAAATGAGCCCCTGAAGTCACCAATGGCAAGGACCTCATGGTTTCCAAATCCCATTAACAATAAATATTTACCTATCTATATAAATGATAGTATAATAATTTTTTTATAGTGTTGTAATAGCCTTCATCAAATGATTTATTTATAATTTTCCCATGTAACTGATGTGGTCCTTGGTACCTTTCTCCACTATACATCTTTTAAGGACATAATTTTTTTCGAATATTTAAATTTTTTAATTTCACAAGTATACTAATGAACATATGAATAACTATTTATTAATGGATCTAAAACTGTCAATGGTTTAACATAATCACATAACATAAAACCTATGAATAATAAATTACCTAAAAGAGAAATTGCACAGACCACCTACTTCATAAGAATATTTTGATTATTTTCCAATAGTTAAAAATAGTTGTATTGTCTATTCCAAACACATAAATTGGATATGATTTCTTATATCACAACTTGAATAATTTGAATTAATTAATTATAATTAAAATATAAAAGATTATGTAAACTCAACAATTTATAAAAAATTAATAAATTTTATTTATAATGGACCCTTTACCAGATTAACAGATCTTATCACATGAGAACCATTACTATGTTTTTAGTAAAACCTGAAGACAGGCCACCATCATGGAATTGAGAGAAAATCATATAAACAAATATCAAAACAATACCCCTAGAAATTAATTATCATTTTCGATGGATTGTAAAATTCATCATGTGATAGGTCTCAATGAATCTTATTGTGTCAAAGTGAATATTACCTCATGAGTAATTGTCTTCTCAGTAATTGAAAAATCAATATCACCAATATTAGGTTCAACAATTTTTTAGTGTATTTAGACTCATATTACAAACCAATTAAAATAAATCATAAAAATCATAGTACAAGTGTTTTGGAGGCTACTAGTGGGGAAATCATACCACAAAAACCATATAATGCACACATGGACATTCCCATAGATGGGTTTCATAAATTGACTGAAGGGGGGGGGGTGCAGCTAGATCATTCATTAGAGTTAAATGGGGAAAATATCATGTTTCCATCTTAAAATATCTTGAAATAATATATTATTTTACCCAACTCTAATGGACCAAAACCTTTTGTCACATGGTTGGTCAATACGTGCACTAACCATCCACCCCCATTGTCTACAGAACACCCACCTCACATAATTACAAAGAATGCATACATTGACCATGATACAACCATGCATAATTTCTCTAGTTTACTGTCAATGATTTATAATCAATAATGATTTTATAGGCCATTATCCTATATAAAATGTGATGCATGGTTGGGCCACATTGTTAGGACTAACAATGTTCCCTAGGAAAAAATTTCAGAAGTCTCCAACTTCAATCTGCTTCCTCCATGTACACTCCCAGAACATTTGAATAACCTACCAAGACTCACATGATTTATAAATGTTTTTTAGAGGTTCTAAAATATAAAATTTCATTCCAGATCCCATATTCAAATTTTATATTTTTAGTAGTGGAATATTAAATTATGTCCTTAATTTTTCATCTCATCTGGAAATATGATGAAATGACCTCCCCACCATAACAATAATCATATATAAATCTATCTATGCGAATTAAAAGTAACATATATGCAAAATGTTTTCATGAATTCCAACTCAAATGGAGGTATTTTCCTTATTAATTCCCCATGAACTTCGAAATTCTACATTGAACAAATGACACGTAAAAATATAAAAGAAAATATGATGCTTTTAAATACTCTAGAAATATTTAGACGACTCTTAATAGAGACAATATGACCTAATATAAGACCTTGTCATCTTCCCATACATCAAATATCCTTTTGTGTCATAAACGATATGTTCTTTATTTCAATGATATATCATGAGAAATGGTTCCTCCACCATTAGAACTACCTTAAAACCCCATAGAATATTAGAGAAACATCCTGAAATCTTTTTATATCTATACACCCAATCACATAAAAATAAAATTATCTATTTCTGTAATTTGATCTAAATAGACAGATTCTAATTTAACAATATTTTTCTAGTTATGAAGTAAATTCCTTTGAAATCATCGACTAAACATTTTATTTATCCCATATAATAGAAAAGTCTTTTCAAATTGTTTTCCTCACTGCCCACGAGGAACTAGATGATAGAATGAAAATAAAACAACAATTGGATGAATATTTCTTGAAATAATAAAATTTCACTTCTATTGTTTCACTGAATACATGTTATTATGCCTTTCTCCTAGGTTCACCGAGATAGTTCCAAGAACTCTTATGAAAACATGAAACTCACCACAAGTGTCATATTCTGACCTAGCCATCCAATATCAATTTTAATTTTTGTACAATGCTTAATACATTTGAAAATTAAAAATCAATTTCCTTTGGATCATCACCGGTACCCAAAGACTGATTCACACACTCAAACTCTGATCACATTTTCCACAAATAAATGTGAATTTTATTGAAGAATCAAGAATCAATGAAGTAAATATATAAATAAAAATATGAAATTGAAAAAAAAAATCCCATAGAGAGTTTTTTCACCATGATATATTTTCTGTGGTTTTTAAAGAATAAGGACCAACATTCCTCTCCCCACCATTGGAGAATCATTATGGTCACACAATAATATTGATTTGTTGATAATAGTACCCATTACCATTCAATTTATAAAATGAATTAATAAAAAGGACAGAAACTTTCCTATTCCCACGAACTAACATAAATTTCATTAAGATCCCATTTTGAATCAACTTGAACAACCACCACTTCATTACCAACGTTTCTACTCATAGATGGTAACAACCATCAAGTCATTTCATAGATAAACGTACAGTTTGACACATTCAAATCCTTCAATATAATACATAAATAATTTTAGAAATAATATTTTAGAAAAACTCAACTCACACAACATTCAAAAACATTTTCTTTCTTTGTCCACCCATAGGATGACTATCTCATGGACCTTAGTTTTTTTCTATGACAGTTTTAAACATATGGAACTTCCACTAATTGATCCAAAACTATTATTCACAAAACTTATATGAATCCCACTCATTCCCATTGATCCTTTACATAAACGTTTCCTCTCACTAAAATTCCTCTAAAATTAGTTAAAATATACTTTAGGAATTAACTAAACTCTTCTTATGCAGTGGGAGAAAAATATTTTACTGCCCGATCCACCACAAAACTAACTCTACCCTGACTCGAACACTATATATGAAAAACTAATTTTTCTCTACGAAACAACTGTCTCAAAATTCCTTGAGCTCTAAATACATACCCCAAAGAAAACATACACTTTACCTTTTCCCCAATTATACAAAATAATTCCAACATCATGGAGTCATTTTTCTATTATAGCTAAATATTATCAGTTATACCCTCTTTATATTATACCCATTATTATATACCATAAAATAATGATAAATCTACTTCTATATATGAGGTGATCGATAAGAAATGGGTTTCAATTGTTTCGAAATTCTCATGTTGTCAGACCCCCTGTGTCAAGGCTACCATAGACATAGTTTTTGAGAGTGAATGGGCCAGCGCTATCTAGGAAGAAATTTGGGAGTTCACTAGCCTGTCTTATGAAACATGTTCAGGTGATTCCTTCTTACATTAGTGGTTTCATAGAGTTGGTTAAAATAACAAAGAGATGTAGGTGACGGATTTATGTTTTTAACCCGACTGTTGGTGTATCAGGGAGGTGAGGAACATATCATGTTTTGAAGGAGTTGTGTGATAAATGGATGGACTAATCACTAGATCTAAATGTCTGATCACATGTCACACCCCCGAACAGTTTATTACTTTTATTTGAATATTTTCTTTGGTTTTAGAAATTTTTGTCATGGTTCGGGTTGAATCCCAAACAATATTTTTTTGTTTTTTCAAACAAATGAGAAGTTTTTTTGTTGACGTGGTCAAGCACCCAGGCGGGGCATATTTTGGAGACCCCGCACAACTTCAACCATGCAACAACACCATCCACCTATCTTCAAAAAAATAAAATGGATAAATAAATGTTAATTGTGTTATTTAAAATGGTTATGGTCAATAATTTATAATTATTATTATATTTGTAATTAAGGTTAATAATATTTTCATTATTATTATTATTATTATTATTATTATTATTACTTATTTAACCTTTATTTTTATCTTATCTTATTCTATTTTTTTATTTAAATATTTTTCCCTCTTTCTCTTTATTCTTTATTCTTCCTTTTTCATATATTTTTTTCTTTCCCTTTTGTTGTTCCGCGCGGCTTCTCCCCCCCCCCCCCCATTTGTGGATATGGTTCCCTTCACACGTCTCCCCTTCCACTTTGCTCCCTAAAACACCACACTGCCTCGTCTCTCTCTCTCTCCCTTCGTTACAGTGCCCAGCCAGCCTGGTTCCTTGCTGCGCACGACCCTCCGGCATGCGGCACCCTGCATGCAGCGCGGCCTCCGCCATGCACAACGCTGCTTCTTCCCTTCTCGTTCATCTAGGAGAACCCGCCGTATCTCTCTCTCTCTCCCTCACCTCTTCAGCACCTTGTTCCCTCGATGTTGTGCCACCAGCCGCTGCAGTGCCCCAGGCTTCCCTGCTTCACCTTCGGCCTACGCGCCCCGCACACCCTCCGCCTTGCTACTCCGCCTCACCCTGGACATCCTCCCTGTTCGCGCCTCCCTCGTCTAGCTGCCTGTCATCGCCTCCCTTTCAGACTGCCGATCTACCTCCTCCTAAGCGCAACCTGCAGGCGCGGTCCCTCTTCCCAGCGATGCCGACCCCCGCATCCCAGCAAGCACACGACCCTCTTCCCTGCCTACTCTCCCCCTCCAGCCACGACTCTTTACAGACTCTCCAAACCCCCCACACCCCTATTCCTCCTACTTCAGCTGCAACCCTGCATGACACCTCGCACTTCCCTACAGAGCATCTGTCCCAAGCCCCTTATGTTTCCCCAACCCGCCTGCTGCTCAGCCTTCTAGCCTGCTCAGTATCCTGGCCTGCTTTCTACATAGTGTGTCCCAGCCACCCTTCGATTTTGTGCCCAACCGCAACCCCAACCATGCACTACATGCCTCCATAAGGTCTCTTATCCAGCTCCCCTACACACGGCCCCTCTGCTAAGCGCAGATGGCGTATACCCCCCCCCCCCCTCCCCCCTCGTCTGAGAACATCCTCTTACGCTCCGCCAGCCACTAACCCTTGATGTGTTCGCACTCTCTGGTAAACCCCATCCTGGTGAAACCCTCCTGCTGTCCTCACACACCAAGCGTGGCCAGCCGCTCCCCAGTGCACGGTCCCTTGGTGTGACCTCTTGTTGCGTGCCCCTTTTTCCCAGCCAACACGCGCCCTCGCAGACGCTTTTCCGGCCAATGCGATCTTCAGCAGGACCTCCTCTGATCGATGACCCCACTGGCTATCCCCTCTTCAAATGACCAGAGCACACCTACATCCAACTTACGAGACTTTTTTCCAGCCATCACGTAGCTCCAACCAGCCAGTGCCCTCTGGTCACGTACCTTCGACCTGTCGTGCGCCCTCCGACCGTCAGCGCCTCCTGTGGCCCATCCCTACTTTGTCTGGCTTGTAGTGGCCCAGTGCCTCAATGACTTTACCCTTCTCTACACTAGCCGCAGATCTCCTTTCAGCAGCCACACTCCACTTTCTCAATTGGTCGCGCTAAGAAATCCACCGCTGAAGGCGAGCCGTTTGGGTTCACCCGATTTCACCTGCTTCATTGTTGAGGTGGGGTTTTGTGCTGAATATTAATTTGGATCATTTGAAGTCTGTATTTCTAGGTTTTAATTTTTTTCATGATTGATGTGGTCGGTTGGCAGGTAATTCAGTGAAATTGTGATCATCAGCCTGCGCGTGGTTGCGTGCTCGCTCGAGGTGTGTTGCGTCATCGTGCTTGGACTGCGAGTCGAGGTTGGTCCCCCACTGCACTCAACTTTAAATTTAGAATTTATTAATTGATTGATATTTTATTAATTTTAATAAATATGAAATAATATAAGATAAATAAATTTTAATTGATTATTTGGTGTAAAAATAGCTGTTTATTTTATACACAATGCCTGGAATATTTTCTTGAAAAACGGACACCCAGTAGTGAAATAATGACCGTTTGGATTTTAAACATAATTCACGAAATTTAAAATGTAGTTTTGGATTAAAAGATAAATGATTTCATCTGAACAAGTGTTTTGGGTTTTCTTGAGAAATAAGGTTTTTATTTAATGTTGGTGATGGCCCGTTTGACACTTTAATAAAATAAATTATTTTGTAAAAACTCACAATGGTGTTAGTAAGTGGTGAACCTTGTTGGGCATTGATTGCGTGAGTTGTGTGTGATTTTTTTTATGACTAATTTGATTTTTATTATGGACATACCCCTTTTTATTGCATGTGTTGACATGGGAAACTGACATAGTGAGTGAATCTTCTGAGAACGGTTACTACACTAGTTTATATTATGCACTGTCTAGTGGCCCCATAACAGGGGAATACTGAGTTATTGCTTCTATGGGGATTAGGCCCCTTGGTTCGGCCATCTAGGGCTATGGCGGGCGTTAATGCATCATGACATCATCGAGTTAGATGATGCTTTCTGGATGAGTCACACATATAGTATGTTTTGGATTGTTCGCGATCTCCTAGGTTCGACACATGTTTCCTTTAGCATTTGTTTATACGTAGCGGAAGATTGAGAGGTATAGTTCGGCTGCTGGCCCCTCACCGACGCTTGTCCAGCCACTGCGATCTTCAACTGGACCTCCTCCGATCGGTGACCCCACTATCCATCCCCTCTCCAAATGACCAGAACACACCTACCTCACACCTGGGGGACTTCTTTCCAGCCACCATGTAGCTCCGACCAGCTGGTGCCCTCTGGTCGCGCACCTTCGACCTAACATTCACCCTCCGACTAGCTGCGCTTCCCACTCCTCATCCCTACTTTATTTGGCCAGCAGTGACATGTGCCTTGATGACTTTACCCTTCACTACATTGGACGAAGATCTCCTTTCAGCAGCCGCCCACCATTTTCTCAATTTGGCGCATGAAGAACGCCGCCGCCGAAGGCGAGCGGTTTGGGTTCACCCTGTTTCATCTGCTCTATTGTTGAGGTGGGGTTTTGTGCTATTTATACATTTGGATTATTTGAAGTCTTTATTTCTGGGTTTTAATTGTTTTCATGATTGTCGTGGTGGGTTGGATGGTAATTCAATGAAATTGCGATCGTCAGCCTGCACGTGCTTGCGCGCCTGCTCGAGGTGTGTCGCATCATCGAGCTTGGATTGCGTGTTGAGGTAGGTCCCCCACTGCACTCACCTTTAAATTTGGGATTTATTAATTTCATGATATTTTATTATTTTTAATAAATTAAAAATAATATAAGATAATCAAATTTTAATTGATTATTTGGTATAAAAGAAGCCGTTTATTTTATACACGATTCTTGGAATATTTTCTTGATGAAGGGAGATCCAGTAGTGAATGAATTCCCATTTGGATTTTAAACATAATTCACAGAATTTAAAATGTATTTTTGGTTTAAAAGACAAATTATTTACTCTGAACAATTGTTTTGGGTTTTCATGAGAAATGGGGTTTTTCTTTAAAGTTGGTGAAAACTCGTTTGACACTTTAATAAGATAAATTATTTGGGAAAACTCACTTTGGGGTTAGTAATGGGTGATTATTGGTGTTTTTGGATTGCATGAGTTGTGTGAGATGTTTTTTGATCAGTACTAATTTTATTTTCATTGTGGACGTGCCCCTTTTTACTGCATGTTCTGACATGGGAACCTGGCATAGGGAATGAATCTTCTGAGAACGAATGTTGCACTAGTTTAGATTACACACTGGCTAGTGGCCCCATAGCAGGGGAATACTGAGTTATTGATGATATGGGGATTAATCCCCTCGGTTAGGCCATGCAGGGCTATGCCGGGCATTAGGGAGTAATAACGTCATCGAGTTAGAGCATGCATTCAGGATGAGTCACATGTATAGTATGTTCTAGATTGTTCACGATCTCCTAGGGTCGACCCATGTTTCCTTTAGCGTTTTCTTGTACGTGGAAGTTTATTGAGAGGTCTAGTTCAGTTTCTGGCCCATGTGTTCCACTTTTTCCATTGCCCTTAGTGCGTGTTGTGTGTTGTGGGTGGGTTTCCTTTTGACTAATGACTAAGGTTTGGATTTCTAAATTGTTCGCAAAAACTGTTTTAAAATTCAATGCATCTATTCCTTCCAAACATTAAACTTGTTTTCAAATCAAAAAATTCCTTGGAATAATACTTGTTTTAGAAATGAAAGTGTGTGTAAAAACCCATATTTTTTATAATTTACTTCAAACCTAGAATTAGTAATTTTCTTTATTTAAAGGTTTTACATTAGGAATAGTTTTTGGGAACGTCTACTATGTTTTAATACTCACGCCTATAGTGTTTTTCTGTTTTTAGTTTCTGTTGCAGGTTCGACTCGAGTTTGCTCGCAGTGGGAAAGGGTTGGTTGTGGACACGTGAGAGACTCTCGGAGTCGCAAGTAGTTTTGGTCGTGGTGAGGTTAATTAGTTTTTGTTGGCTGTTATTTCTTTTCATGTTGTTTGTTTATTTTTTTTAAATTCCACTTTTACTACTTCTTTATTTATTTTTATTGGGAAAAATCATTCCCACTTGTCCTCTAATGATGCCCTGGCGCTTGTCGCCAGCCCGGGAGGATCGGGAACGCCTCTCGGGTCATGTCGTGTCCTGCTCGGGTGATCGTTTCAGGGTCAACCAAGGTTGGTTCGTGACACCACATATATTGTATTTCTTATGAAAAATGGGAGGATTATCCTTCATTAAGGCAGATTTCTCGGTATAAGGCTCATGTTGTCCACAACAGGGTTTTAGTGGGTCGATTGATCTACTGGAGACCCCGATGGAGAGTCGTGAAACCTAATTCTAATGGGTTCTGGGCCATGGGAATTATTTGAGGTGTTGGAGTAATTCGTAACTCAAGGGTAAGTGTTCATGAATATTAAAATGTATGTTTCAGTAGTGGATAATCCCAACTGGAAGAGGCTTGGGAACTTCTGAGAGGGATTTAGTTCAGTCTTTCTAATCATCTCCGTATCTTAGAGAATAAACCTGACTCTAAAATCCTCTATTATGCACTGATGGATCAGAGCTCCACTCCATGGAACATTTTATACGATATCTAACACTAAATTATTAAAATGGATAATAACAGTAGCTGACATTATACTTGGAATGAGGGTAACAATGTGGCTAACTTCCTTGGATCTTGGTTCAATCAGGATGACGATTTTGTATAATTTTCCAGTTCAGGATCCTTAACCCTAGAGTGTGTGATCATTGTTTTAGGTGACACCCTAGGGATTTTTTACATTCACCCCCTCATCTGGTCCTCTTTGTTTCCCTTTTCTATTCTTTGTTTCTTTTATAAAAAATACTATTTTGGTTAATATTTGAAACAAATAGAATCAAGCAGGCAATGTTACACCCTCGAGCTACTCCCTATCATTGGTCTCATTCTATAACGAAAATAAATTTTCCAAAACATAATTGAAACTACCATCCTAATATTACCCCTTTCATAGGATATGAAAGTATATATGATGTGAAAAATAACTATGGTCCAAGTCAAAACATAGTTCCTTTAGGTCACACATATTTCTGTATTAGCCATCCCTCAAATTGAACATGTTGCTCCATCCTCTGAGAGCAATGGCCAACCCTCTAACCATGGACACATCTCATGGCATGTGATCCATTCTCCCGTCTCAACAGGAAAAAGAAATATTCCCAAATGACCACTCATGGTGCTTCTTATATAATGGTCTGATAGGATGACCACTTCCCACACTTTATACAGTGACCTATATTTCATTAAAAATCATAATTGGAACACACACAAAATATTTTCGTTCCTACCTAAACTATAACATGAAATAAAATTCCCTTATAAACCCTCTTTAAGGGAGGTAAATGTAAAAACAATATACTAGGTACAATACTTGACTACATTTTTCAAGAACCATAGGTTCTCAATTATATGTTATAATGGAAGACAACATATATTTTGAATATTATATCCCATTCAAATTAATCAATTTTATTAATCATTATCAAAATTATGATTTTTGTTTCCTAAAAATTTATGGTATCTCATTCCATGAACTGACCAAAAACAATTTGATTTAATCTTAGAATTTGGATAGGTGAGTTCTCCCTAAGTGCCAAGATAACTTTGATGGTAAATTATATCAAACTGGTCGTCACTGGGAGTCTATATCTAGTAGAAACCCCCATGGTTTCATGTTCACATATAAAATTATGGTTTCTACTGTATAATATATAATTATCCAAATATAAAATGATAAATAAATTTAAATTCAGTAAAATTTCATATAAATATAAAAGGGAAACACTATATAAAATAATCTGAATATTTAGTAAACATCATCGAAAATGGATACACCCACAGAAGGTCCATTGGAATGGAATTATCTATCATGGACAACATGGTTTTACAAAAATCCCCTATTTAATGTATCACATGACCCTATAGTGTGATTAGTTTTACTAACAATATGTTAATTGCATTTACATCCTACCATGGTTTGATACATCTATTATAAAAAATACTATATAATATTCCTCATCTTCATGTCATGCCATATAGAATTCCACATCACCTATCATAAAGGATCACTAACATAGAGGTACAACTGAGAATAATTCAACCAAGATCTAATATATAAAGACACCACATACATTATTATATAAACTTTTAATAGTTGTAAATATTCAACAACAAAATCATAAATTAGTGTAACTTTAACATGTGGACCATAATTTCAAAAAATGATAAATGAAAAATACACTTTTGTATATTTTCAAAGTGTAAAAACAATTATTATTCTCACTCAAGTAGTCTGAGATCTAAAATACATAATAAATAATAAAATAAAAAAAAATATGAATTTGTAATAGTTGAAATAAAACTAAACAATTATATAAAAAATATAGTACATCCATCAAATATCCAATGAATTATGAACTTCACACTAGAACAAGTGTTCAAGACACGATAGTCTGATATATTTCACATGCTATGACAAATTCCTAAATACATTCTACCAAAAACCAAATAGAAAAAAATCAATAAAATAGCATGGTGTGATACTACATATTCTTGTACATATCAATTCAATATTAATAGTAACTATTTTGAATCCCCATGTATCCTCAAGAAAAGTTTCTCGATTTCATTAGGTTGGCAGATAATAGTGTGGGAATAGGGTGAACCCCTAGGGAGACTGGTTTCTAATATAAAAGTACGAAAATATATAGATATATATAAAAATGATACATAATTAAACTGTTGTAAGTAAAATATGACTAAAATAATAATTTTATAAATGATGAAAATATGTATAAGAAAAAATAACTATAACATAGATACAACATTTATACCCACTGAATGAAAAAAAAACGTGAAAAAAAGAGTGAAATAATAAATATAACCAGATCTTATTCCCACACCATGTTTACCACATACCATGTTCTATATAGTCATCTGTGAAATCGTGCTCGATCATTCTTGTGTCTCAAACCAACTTATTCATGAAATTAGGTGAAAGTATACTTGGGTACAAAAGTGATGTGGTGGATCATCTAGGGTGTGTTTAGAAAACTATTTAGTGGACTAACAACTTAGGCCTTCACATTTAATTTTAAAGAAGATTATATATATGTGAAATAATACTCTAAAATAATAATAATATTTAATATTTAATATAATTATAGTAACCACAATCAAACCTATGTACTTTCATATACCAGGTACAACCATACCTTTTTTAGCAAGTGACATAATATCGCTTATCATGCTATGTCACCATAGGGGGGGTATCATCCTAACCTCAAAAATCATATGTACTCTTATTTTCTAAATATAATATAAAACTACATGTATAAGATTAACATAATGCAATAAGTTATCATATGGGATCATATTAATATTCAGAATTCCACACATGGAATATATATGAAACATATAACTAAAAATATATCAACTTTCATTATTCCTATATTTTTTCAAATATCATGTTCCTTTTCATTTTTAAGTCAAGACATTAGAATCTAAAAGATTTAGAACTGGGATGAACATTAATATATATATATATGTGTGTGGGTGTGTGTAAACTTCTTATATTTTGATATAGTAACATGACATCACCTATTATTGGATAAATTACCTATTGCAATATAGTAATGGGAAATGAGTTAAGGTTTCATCTAACTTATAACATCCCACGACTCTCAAGATAAATATTTTTATTATATTAATTACAATAAATTCAGACATTCCTACATAAAACAATATTTTAGTGTATTTTCAAACATGGAACAAGATCATATAACGTGGATTATCAACTTTATATTTTCCCCCATAGATCATTCAATTTAGTTCTCCTACTTAAAAACCCATCATAACCTTGTGAGAGGAAACATAAGTAATGGTGATATTATATAATCATGAAGTATAAACAAAGTATATATTTAAGCTTAAAATTAACATAAGTGTTTGAGAACATGAGCATTATATTTGAAGATCATACCCTACAAATAAAAGATCATAAGTATTAGTTGTGGAATAATGATTAGAAGTTTATAAGACATGAATCATATGGAAATAAAAGAAAATGATTCCTAAGATTATTGCATTGGAATATGACATATATCTAGGGAATACACTTAATAATTGAAAATATTATGTCAAGGATATCCATAATAAAATTCATAATGTGTTAGGATGGGGGTGAAAACTCATGTACCTATTTCAGTATTTAACAAACATGCCATATAAATTATTTTTTTCGAAATGGGCTAACAACCCCTGCATCATCTTTCTACAAAATTTTTGATAATCATTGATATACCTTATTTTTTCATTCTTGTAAAAACAACCTTTATAATATCTTGTATTATGTGTTAGGGTAATAACACTAGCACCGATGATTTTTGTGGCTTGGGATAACAACCAATGTACAAATTTTTTCAATCAAGTAATAACAACCCATATACCCTCTAAATTTATTTAACATTTATCACTACCTAAACAATTTGTGGGAGATATAGGTCCCACCCATCAGATAATTAAATCCTAAATATTTGTTTCATTATATGATTAACATTCATCATATCAAAACACATTAACTGATATGGGTATCACAAATATTTCATTATATCTTAATCAATGTAAAATATATAAGTTCAGAGTAATTTCATCATAAAATAACATGATGATAAATTGGTTTCGAATCAAATATCCCAGGTAAGATAATAGAGTTTTATAGTCATCATTCCATAAAAAAATAATCCATTTAGAGAAGGAATTCAAAAATAACCCTAGGATATTATCCAATGTAAGTAAATTGTAACATACTAAAATTTAATGTTATAAATTAATTAATTTTAAAATATAATTCAAAACATTTATGAAGTTAAATATAATTTTATTTATGAATAGAACACTTTTTCAAATATGAAAAAAAATTAAATGTTATTTATTTGAAAATAAAATTGAAAAATTATAAAGGAAAAAAACAGTTTAAAATATTATTCATTAAAACTATCAATTAAATCATATAAGTTAAGCTTCAATTAATTTAATGTTAAATAATCCATATAATAAATTAAATTATTCTATCTTAAAAACAAATATTCCTTCTATATTTTTGGTATAAGTCAAAAAAGTCCTGATCAGAGAGTGAAAACAATATTTTTTTAAAAACCATTTTTTATAAATTTAATAAAAGGGGAATAATTATTGTATAATTCAACGAATTGTTTTTTAAAATTTTAGAAATATTTTTTAGAAAACATTACTTTAGAAAAAATCATATTTCCAATTGAAGAAATAAAAAAGGTCTTAATTTATTATAAATGTTTTCTTATTTATCCTAAGAACCAATGGGTTAAACGATGAAACCATTAAATTGATATATAATGATTTTCTTTATTATTATAAATTTCATGATAATTATTGAGTTATGGATCATATCATTTCATCAATGTAATAATAATCATAAATAATATCGATAAAGGATGATATTTTTGAAAAAACCTCTTATGAAATTGGTAACATTGATTCATAATAATCATGAAATAATATACCTACATGAATCATAAAATATCATTATAATAAGTGTATTCATGATCTATCATATGGGTGAGACTGTAAAAACACCTGGCAAAATAATATAGGTTCATAACATAAGTTGTGTCTCAATGATAAAAAAATTGAGACAAAGTTACTTTCGATATTTGGTAAAATCATAACCATAAACCCCATGAAATTGAGATAATAAAATATATATTCAAATAACATTGATTATATCTTAATTTGACACAATATAAATCCATTTGAATTACACACTGAATATACAGGAAATATGTAGTGATGAAGACTATGTCTCAAAGAAAATAAAAGTGACTCGGAAATCTGTTACTACTTCAGTACAATATAAACAGTGAGATACATTAAAGGATAAAATAAATTGAATTGTTAATATAATTAAATAAATTAAAGTAATTATATAAAATTTCAAAGGTAATTATATACACTACCTAAAATAAATTAGATGTGAATATGACATGATTCTCAAAGAAATAAAAGTGAGACTGGACACCCCCTTACCTTATGTCCTGACACATTTAGTACTCATTAAAACATCATGTATAATAAATATTTGTTTAATATGAATATATAATAGAAATATATTCATATATATACTAACATATATTATTTACTTAATAATTTATCATACATTTTTTTATAAGAATTCATACTTCAATATTTTTCCTATAAGACCTGCCTCATTTTTCGTAAATGTACTGACATATTATTTTCAGTACTCTTACATAGTTCAAGATTATTTCATATCCAAAAATATTAAATTTATATAAATATAATATATATTCATTATATGTGTATTTCTAGTAATCCTTAGTACTTATTGATAATAAATAATATACACCGGTCATGCAAACAGTAGGCCATACATACGCATGAACATAGTATCCATGTTTTTGTAATATTAAAAAATTATATGATACACACACACACATATATATATATATATGTGTGTTATCATTATAATATTTTCTATATTATCTATTTCATTGATTAATTTGTATCCAATCCTAATAAATTCTATTTAAATTATGAATGAATCTAAACGGTTTGCAAGGATGTATCCCTCCATACAAACGAACAATGTTAACATATTCTAAAATATGGGAATCATGAAGTTATATGTTATATTATATTTTTTTAGTCATAAATAAATAATAAATAATAAATATTATATATAAATGAAATTAGAATCGTTATTCCTAGTATTAATAAGTGGTAAAGAAAGAACTAAAGACATCTGTTCGTGAGGTGGGAATCGTTCGTACGTACGAATGAAGATTCTGTATCCCTTTTGATAGAAGATCCTCTTGAATAAGGTCATAACCTAATCATATAAACACATTAGTATATTTAATATACTTATATGTTTATATAATAATTATATAGAAATAATTAAATGGGGTTTTAGGATGAAATAAAATAAAATGTTGGTTCATGAAGGTTACCTTTTCTTTGAAATTCACTATTTGGTTTTCATAATCAAAATTAATTTGTTAGATATCATCCCAAGTAATGAATTTTTTAGGATTATAGGAAAATATTTATTTTATTTTTTTGTGGTTTTGGTTGATACAAATGGATCGAGTGGTGAGAAGAATGTTGGAGACTGAATTACCTTTTATAACGGAGGAGTGGCATTCTTGAAAACACCATAAGCTAAAAATTATTGTGATGTCTCTCCATTATATAACATTTTTACAATAATGAACCCTTTTATACATATTAGGGGATATGGTTGATATAGATCCCTCAAATTGGTTTTGGAAATGTTTCTAGGTCATTCTCCCACTTAATATTTGAGATTAGTCACATAGAATACTCATTTTTCACTTAGTCGATAAGAATAATTTTAATTGTTTCTACTAAATATTATTTTCAAAAATGATTTTTGAATTATTTTAAATTATTTTTTTATTCCAAATAAGTAATAAATTTTTTTGATTTAAATTCACATAATTGGCTGAAATTAATAATAAATTATTTCTATAGACGTATCGAAAACGTGGGCTTTGAAAAGGGAAATTATTAAAAGTGGACAATGTTTTTAAACATAATTTTAAAGTGGAATTTATTCCATTCAAAAAAATTATTTATATATATTTTACTAAACTAAATATTAATTAAATCTAAATAAAAATATATTTTAACTATATAAATATATTAAATTAAAAAATACATCCAATTAAAATTCAATTTTATAACTATTCATGAAAATGTAATTCTTATAAATATAAAAATACACAAATACAAGATAATTTTGACATTATTAGTTATTAAATGAAATTTTTTCCATAAAACGTTTATTAAAGTGTAAAATTTTCATCTTAAAATAGGGTTTCATTAAATGGATGCAAAATTGCCTTTAGACAACTATAACATTTTATAGGTAAAATGGGATATGTTCCTATCATAAGCATAATATATATATTTTATGGATGTATAAAATTTAAATTTGATATAAAATATATAAATTTCATTATGATAGTTTAATAATATTACATAATTTAATTAATTTGATCAAAATTTTATTTTCTAGAGAAAAATTGTTTTTTATTAAACCATTTATTATATATTTAAATGGTTTTCTTTTTCATTTTCTATTAATCAGTAACCAGTGAATTATTATATATTTTTTAATAAGTTAGTGAATCTTATTCATAAATACCTATTTTTCATCTAATATATAATTTTCATTTTAAATACTAATGTTATTATTATTTGGTAAAACTCGGTCTTGATTGTATGTAAGGTATCCATGAAAGTCATTGTTGAGTGTAAAACAAGATAACATGATGTTATGTTCAATAGAATCTTTAATTGAGGTTGTGTTTATTGAAATTTAAACTTTTCATTAGGTTAAAATATATCTTAAATTATTGTATGATGAAATGAAATCCGTCAAAAATATTTTTTATTTTTTTGGAAAAAATAATTCATAAAAAAGTAGGGTGTTCTATTCGGCCAAACATAAAATGAATTTTAGCCACACAATTTTTCTTGATCATAAAAGGTTTAATACATTATTATACCTTCCATATAAACCGAAAAAATAAAACATACCCCTAAAACATACTTCAAAAAAAGAAATGTACAAACATAATTGTAATGACCTAATCTTTTATTAATGAAAATTTCTCTTGATCTAATTAAAATGTCTTATTATGTAAAATGATTATATAAAATAATAACATCCATGGTTTTATGCTTTATAGATTTTAAAATTATGTTATGGGTTGTTACTGTTGTTAATATAACTGTTGAATCGTGATCATATGAATAGTATAAATATATGGCTTTAACAAATCCAATTCACTTAGACAACAGAAGTGATGGCCTCATCAAGTAGAATTACTTCATAGGAAGGACATTTTTTTGGAGCTCAGAATGGAGATGGAATCACTAGGATTCTCACTTGAACAAGCCTAATCTAACCTTCAACAAATTAAACTTTGAAAGAACCACCTACGAGAGAAGTGGAAGATGATAGAGATTACCACCAGAGCGATGTTATCTGAGCCACCCCAAGAGTCTATCACCATCGAACACCATACCTGTAGGTCTTATGTGGGTGTTATAATGGATTATGTAATGAGCCTCTAGCACTATGATTATGTGCATCATTATTGTTTTAAAGAATTAATAAACATTCATTTAATTATTATTTATTTTTAAATTATTTTTAAAGGAAAATGTGTATTTTTAGTTAATATTCAATTAAGAAATCTATTTTGATAAATTAATGGATTTTTTTGAATATAATAATATTTTAATAAATAATTATTGATAAATAATTTTTTATTAAATATAAATTATTGTAAAATTTTTATGAATACAATTGTAATTTTTAATATGGTATGAAAGCTATTTTTGAGAAAACCCATGAATTTTTTATAAATGTCATATTTTATATTAAAGGTAAAAATTTACATATTAAATATTTATTTAGATAAAATAAATATTATATTTAAAATTAAGATGTCGAATTTATCCAATGGTGAATTTTTCATAATTTTTATAGATATTCAAATTTTTAGGTAACAATTAAATACCGTTTAAATATATAATGTGTTTTATGACATCATAATGACTCAATACTGAGGTAATAAAATATTATAAATGATATTTTTGGCAAATATATTTTTATATTTAAAATAATGTGATTTTAGAAATTTTTTGATTATTTTTGTGTTTCCTTAGTGGACCCTCAAAGACTTATAAACAATTTCATAATTTAAATTGATTTCCTTCAGAGTGTGACTCACCTACACATAAAAAACCCTAATATTTTAAGTTGTTTGGACAATTTACTTCTATAAAACGTTTTTAGAGACCCAAATATTGACGTAAATGGAAATTACATAACTTTTGTGGAATACTTAATACATGAAAAAAAACAGACGCCGAAAGACCGTATTAGTTTAGTGTCTTTGGAAACTCGGAACGTAATCTTCTAATAATGGTTAAAGATCTTCAATATCTCCCATAATGATCATCCACTTTTGTTTTCTTACCTAATATCATTCTTTATATCCTGGGGAAAAGAAAACATAAAAATTGTGAGCTCAAATGCTCATCAAGGGAAAGCACATAGAACATAAAACAACCCATTCGCATTTGAATGCAAACTTTTAACATAAAATCTAAACATCAAAATATTGAGCAAAGATATAAATATTGGAAGTACAAAAGGAATATGTCATAAAGAAACATCAATCATGATAAAATATCATGGGGATAAAATATGTAATTGTGGAAAACCATTAAGCACATGATATGATTTCCATTGTAGCCAAGACATTGTTACCAAAACCATCTTAGTGGACAAAGTCCCTTTCTGAATCGAGTTCACTCCTCGTTCCAGACCTGTATACTAAACCGAATTAACTTACCATTCCAGCCATGTTTATCTCATGAGATATAAATCATTACACAATGTATTGGAGGGATATATAGGTTCCACCCATCTCATAATGAAATCATTCATTCGTGTTCCACAATATCATAAATCATACATCATAGCATAACCCGTGTAATAAAATGGGATTCTTAAAAATTATGCCATCATAACATAATCCATATAAAAAAATGGATATAATTTCATCATAAAAAGAATCAAACCATGTAAATAATGTATACATTATACTTTAAACATAAACATATTATATAATGTCATTTTATATGGAAAATAGTTTTGATAAAACACTTGAAATGAATTCTTGAGGAAAATATACTTTCTTCTTCAAAATCATTTTCTTTTCACAAAATTCCATTAAATTTTAAAAGAAAATGGTTTTGTTGAAAATAATCATTAAATCGTGTATTGGAAGCTTCATGAAACTGAGGTGTTATGAAACTGTAAAAATCCGTTCACACTGTATAATTTAAAAATAACATTCTCCTCGTACTTTTGTGGGAAAATTCAAAAAGTTCCTCATGTGGTAAACAAAAGTAATATTACATTCATAAAATGTGGTCAAATTAAAAATTGGTAAAAGTCTATTAAACATACATGAATTTTTTTTAGTAAACAGGTACATGGATGATATCAAAAACCCCAGTAAATACTTAAGAATAAACAATCTCGGATAAGAGCGAGATTGGAAAAGTTATCCCTTACCTTACATATGATATGCATCGTATGTATCTGAACCTCCTGTATATGGATTTAAATAATATCTTTAACTTATTAATGAATCATATTCATTGTTATGATATCATATATGGTTTACTTATGACTTTATATTAATCGTTCTTTTGTAAATTCGATGTAAAAGCAGGGATTTAGGTAAAATCATTTCATCTATTGTACATGTTTCGACTTGTTGTTCTTGATATTATTACTTATATCCTGATTTACATAATTCCAGATAGTAAAACATGGTTTATATATAATATATATTCATAATATACACATATATATATGATACATCGATAAATGGAATGAAATACACCGTTCATGGAGACGGTAGGCCGTACGTACGCTTGAATGCTTTTTTTGTTTCCTTATTGAATTGAATGGAATTAAGTAGATGACATACATATATATACATAAATACATCCATTATAATTATAATGTCATATATTTCATTATTATTCATTATATATACATTATAATCATTCGTGAATGGTTAACATGGAGAATGAATCTCATCGCGTCGTGGAGACGGTAGTCTATACGTACGTCAGAGTGATGATATCATTCCCATGATTGTGGAATTGTATTGAAGTGTATGTATAATATTTTAGAATCAATATCACTTCATAATAATCATATATCGTAATTTATTTACACCATTATACCCATCCAAGTAAGGTGGTGGTCGAAAACAGATTACACCACGGCGTGGAGACGATATTCCGTACGTACGCATGCGCGGTGATTTCGTTTTCCATAGGATGGATAGTAGGTGAAATATGGTTCTTTAATATTTTAAATAACATATAAGTATATAATTAATACTGATGTTATTACTTTATAATTATACAACCAAATAATAATAAGTAGAAGAAGAAAGAAACTTGAGAGAATCTGAAGAAGAGATTACCTCTTCTTTGACGTACCTCCTTTAAGCTTCCTCTTAAGGAAGTATAGTGTGTATTTTGAGAATACTAGAACCTCCAGAATGTCTTTAGGGAAGTGGATAAGATAACTGGTCAGGTTTTGGCCGTGTTTCAAGGCTCAAAAGGGTGTGAAGAGAAGAGGGAAGAGGTGCCCTTTTTATAAGGGAGGACAGGGGAACCTTTGGAAAAACCTAAACTATTATTTTATAATAAAGTCAAATTCAGTTTATAATAGCTCCAAAACGATTTATTTAGAATATAAAGTGGGGATTAGTTGAAATATTATCAACCAATAGGTTTTATACTAGTTTAGGTTACTATTTTAACCTTATCTTTTAGATTTAACTCTTAGTTAAACAATTTAACTTTTACAGTGTCTTCTTGGTTTCTTACAATATATAGTTAATAAACATAAAATAACCAGAAAAACGAACCCCAAGTGGTTCATTATTAATATATATAACTTCATCTAAGCCATTCGTCTGAATCCTAAATTTTTAGGAAAGTAATAACAATTAATAATATAATATTTGTTTAAAAACTATTTTATGTCAATTTTGGCACTATTTGGTACATGATTTTCTTCAAACTCATAACAACATTATTAGTTATAATAAAGTTAATTAAATCAATAATAACATGTCATATTAACCTATAAAATTAGTTTAATTCATAAAATGTCTAAAATTACATTTATTTGGGTATTTATAACATCAATTATGTTAATATTTCATTAATAAGGGAATTACTGCATCATCATTGTGTCATAAATAAATTAAATTATTTACTGGTTAAAAATTATAAATAAAATACCATTATGTAGGAAATCTTTTTATATTTAAATTATTATTTATAGTCAAATATATCTTATCTATAAACATATATTAAAAATGTTTTAGTTATTAAACATTGATTTTATCTATTTTAATTCTTCATTAAATAAAATAATAATAAATGTCCTAATCTAATCCTAGTGGACCTAAAGGGTAATATTTTATCCCTATAGTTGTTTTTGGTAGAATTATACTAATCCAATAGAATTAGTACATGTTTTAGGGTAATAATAAAATCATTTTTACCCTTAATTGCCCTATTTACTTTTAACCGTGGTAAATAAAAGTAAAACGTTACTATTTACCAAAAATTATTTTTATCTTATTGAACCATAATTTACTCCTTGATATTAATTGTGTCTCTCAGATTTTTGAAATTCCACTCACAGAAGTGGTAAAATTATGTTTTATTTAAATTTTCAAATTCTCCAATGAGGTGGGTAAAAGACAATGAAAAGTTCAATAAAATTTTTATATATCTAAAATTATTATAAAATTACTCTAATTAATTACATTGAACATATATAGGTATTATGTATCAATATTTGACCTAAAATAAAGTTAAATAAAATAAATAATTATTTATATAAAAAGTATGTATATAAATAGCAACCTAGTGTTTTCACTATTCATCAAAAATTGAATGTTTTCAGAAAAATACAAAACATTCACCCTAGGATAATTTCGATATTCCGAATCTAAAAATGAAGTCCATTTTGAATGATAAAATTCATAATATTTCAAAAATTGGGTATTACTATTAAGAATTTCTAGCTTATATAATATTTTAATAATATATTGTTATTTAGTAAAACTCAGTATTGCATACAACACATGATATCGTGGAAGGTCGCTATTGTGTGTAATGTAAGCCAAGTCAGAGTTGCGTGTAGTGCTAGACTCCTTTCTTGTTTCATGTATCAAAATCCAACCATATTTCATTTATACATTGAATATATATATATATATACACTCAATGTTGCATATAATAACTACTATCAAACAAACATGAAATTTTGTGTAACACGATCCAAGAATAGTGTTGCGTATGCTGCAAGCTAATACGGTGTTGCGTATAGTGCAAGATAATCTTGGTGTAGCATACAACAAAATTCATCAAAGAAATTAAAAATAATAATTCACATAAAATCTCTGGTTGTTACATTCTACCCCCTTAAAATGAATTTCTCCCTTAAAATATTACGGTGTTATAAATGGATTTCTACTTGAAAGTTTCTTTAATTGAAACAGACATCGTAAAATGGCATACAAAACGTAACGTCACAAACTAAAGTATGAATGGAAACAATTACCAAAATTTACTAATCACTGGGTTTCCACAAAGGAGAACATAGGTGAAAATATGGATATGGAAGAGAAATCTAACAATCAAGTTCTGATGAAGAGTGGTATAGAACATGGCTATGAAAAAGCCAACAATCACAAATCCATAAATCTTTCATGATCTAAGGTACCATCTGATTCATCCTATACGAGGACACTAGGACAACATTTTTGGTTTTCAAGATCATTTCCCTAATGTTAAAGAATTAGAAGAAATACTTACTTTATTTCGGTACAATCTCACCGTTGTTCGTGCCTTGATCAATTTCCACTTTATCTCTTAAAGAAATGAAGTTGAATTTTCCATTCTTGAAGTGTTAGCAAATCATGTGTTAGAATGATGGGTCATTCCATCTGTCTCAAAAAAAGGTTAGTAAATGTTACAAGTCCATCTTAGTGTGAGATTAATCATATATGGTTCCAAAAATGGACTTATACTTCATCTATCATAGCGCTTAATAAAACAAAACTAGTTTCTCCTAACCAGGGACTTCCTTTAGGCCAGTGTTATGCAATAATGGCATGTCTCACTTTGGTTGTGTGTTCAATTCCCACAGCCTTGTCCGGGGCGACGGGTTGTTGCTCTTCCTTCAGGTTGTCCTTTTTCTAAAACTAAACTATTATAACATTACAGAAATAATTTCGAAAAAAACGTTCTAGCCTTAAACAATACTATCGGATGTCTTAAAAAACCCTTTCTAATCTTTAGACTTATCAAAAATACATCTGTCAAATCTCATACTCTAAAGAAAATGATTACTAGAAAGGTCACATAAGAAGAATGCGAATACCATCCTTTATCATACGATATATCTTGTTGGTCACATTCCAAACATGTTAATTCTTTAATCATGTATTCTATTGAAAAATGAATACACATTGAACCTTAGTGAAAACATGAATGCAATTAAAAGTTAACTCCTTCCACATACCAAAATCCCAAAAATTCTATATACTCAAACCATGATATCACTTAGTCCTTATATCAATCATGATCTCATGAATACTATCATACATATTATTTTCTACTTATCTATTCATTATGCGCATATTATCTTCTTTCCAAAAATATCTGAATAACCTTTGGTGGTTACTGGTAACATTCAACATATACTTTCAAATACTTTAGAAAAAAATAGTGTAACAATCCTTAGATGAATAATTATTCCATAGTACCGTTAACTATACTACATAACTCTTGATAAACATAAATCATTCCATTACCTTATTAAACCACTGACCAAGATTCAACACTTCTTTCATCTCATATATCATTTGTAGTCTTCTCCTCATCATCCACATAAATACTACCCATATGACCATGATAATTCTCTTTATGAGATTTTCCCTTTGGGCATTGGTTTTCATAGTTCTCATACATTCTACATTTAAAACATCTAATCATTATTGATGTCATAGCAATACCATTCTCTTTCTTCAAGGTGTTAACTGAACCATTTCCTTTGCACTTACTGGATTTGTGCCCTTATTTTCTGCACCAAAAGCATCTTCCAATTTCATTGAAACATTCTCCTTGATGCCTCTTCTCACATGATTTACATGAGATAAATTGAACTTTCTTTCCTCTATGATCATCATAAAACTCCATCTTTATCTTATTATCTAAGTCAGGAAACTTACCAAATTTGAGATTATTGATCATATTATGATATTGCTGATTAGGCATAATAACGATGTTTGGACTTCCAAATCCTATTTCATTTGATTTCTCATGAATAATATCATTCCATTGTCCATTTTATCCTCCATTATCGTGAATCTTCCTGTTTCCAACCATTTTCTAAAACCCAAAAAGAATAGTGTGACAAGAAAAAATCATGCTAGGGAAAACAACATAATAAATGGGGAGTACCATCAATATATAACATCTTAGGTTAAATTATAAGATTTTTACCGTAATTCTATGACAATAACCTATACGTATACTTATCCTTATAGACATCCCTAGACATACCTTAGAAATATTTCTAGGGATTTCACTAAAGTTTTCACATCCTAGTTTCCAAAGGATAACTAAAACTTCGCTATGATACCAACTGTAGAGACCCAAATCATAATGTACATGGAAATTACATTACTTTTGTGGAATACTTAATACATGAAAAAAACAGATGCCCAAAGACTGTATTAGTTTAGTGTCATTGGAAACTCCGAACAAAATATTCTAATCGATGTGAAAGATCTTCAACATCTCCCATAGAGATCCTCCCCTTTGGTTTTCATACCTAAAACATTTCTTTATATCCTGGGAAAAGAAAACATAAAAAGGGTGAGCTGAAATTCTCAGTAAGGGAAAGCATACAGAACAAAAAACAATCCATAAACATTTGAATGCAAAAACATGAACATAAAATCTAAACATCAAAATCTTGAGAAAAGACATAAATCATGGAAGTACGTAAGGCACATATCATAAAGGAACATCAATCATTATAAAATAGCATGGGAATAAAACATGTAATTGTGGAAAACCATTAAGCACACAATATTATTTCTATAGTATCCAAGGCATTGGTACCAAAACCATCTTAGTGGACAAAGTCCCTTTTTGAATCGAGTTCACTCCTTGTTCCAGTCATGTATCACTGAACCGGATTAACTTACCATTCTATACATTTCTATATCATGAGATATAAATCTTTACCCAATGTATTATAGGGATATATAGGTCCCACCCATCTCATAATGAAATCATTCTTTTGTGTGACACAAAATCATACATCATACATCATAGCATAACCGATGTAATATAATGAGATTCTTAAACATCATGCCATCAAAACATAATCCACATAAAAAATGGATATCATTTCAACATATGAATTATAATACCATATAAATAATGTATACATTATACTTTAAACATAAACATATTAAATAATTTCATTTTAGATGGAAAATAGTTTTGATAAAACACTTGAATTTAATTCTTGAGGAAAATATCCTTTCTTCATCAAAATCATTTTCATTTCCCAAAATGGCATGAAATTATAAAAGAAAAGGTTTTTTTTAAAAATTATCATGCAATCGTGTAGAGTAAACTTCATGAAAATGAGGCATTATAAACCCGTAAAAATCCGTTCACACCGTATAAGTTAAAAATAACATTCCCCACATACTTTTTTCGGAAAAATCAAAACGTTCCTCGTACGGTAAACAAAAGTAAGATTACTTTCATATCATGTGGTAAAATTTAAAAATGGGTAAAAGTCCATTAAACATACATGAAATAATTTTTCTAATATAGGGGCATGGGTGATAACAAAAACCCTAGTAAATACTTGCGAATAAACAATCTCGTATAAGAGCGAGTTTAGAAATGTTATCCCTTACCTTATGTCTGATATTCTTCGTATGTATATGAACCTCCATTATAATGATTTAAATAATGTCATTTACTTATTATAGAATCATATTCATTGTTATGATATCATATATGGTTTACTTATAACTTTATATTACCCGTTCTTTGGTAAATTCGATGTAAAAGCAGTGATTTGGGTTAAATCATTACTTTTATTATACATGTTTTGACTTGTTGTTCTTAATATTATTAATTATATACTGATTTAATTAATTCCATAATGTAAAACATGATTTATATATAATATATATTCAATATATACACATATATATATATATGATAGATCGATAAATGGAAAGAAATACACCGTTCATTGAGATGGTAGGCCGTACATACGCATGAACATTGTTTTTGTTTCCTTATTGAATTAAATGGAATTAAGTATATTACATAAATATATATATATATACCTAAATCCATTATAATTATTATGTCATATAATTCATTATAATTCATTATATATACTTTATAATCATTCATGAATGGTTAACATGGAGAATGAATCTCATCGCGTCGTGGAGACGGTAGTCTGTACGTACGCACGAGCGATGATATCATTCCCACGATCGTGGAATTGTATTGAAGTGTATGTATAATATTTTAGAATAAATATAGCTTTACAATAATAATATATAGTTATTTATTTACACCATTATACCCATCCAAGTAAGGTGGTGGTCGAAAACAGATTACACCACGGCGTGGAGACGATATTCCGTACGTACGCACGCACAGTGATTTTGTTTTCCGTAGGATAGATAGAAGGTGAAATAGGGTTGTTTCATATTTATAATGACATATTAGAATATAATTAATATGGATGTTATTACTTTTTAATGAGACAACTAAAGAAAAATATGTATAAGAAGAAAGAAACATGAGAGAATCGGAAGAAGAGAATACCTCTTCTTTGACGCACCTCTTTTAAGATTCCTCTTATGGAAGTAGAGTTGGTCTTTTGATAAGACCAGAACCTCCATAATTTTTCTAGGTAAGTGGAGAATAGAAATAGTCAGCTGTTGACCGAGCTTCAAGGCTCCAAAGGGGTTCAAGAGAAGAGGGAAGTGGTGCCCTTTGTATAAGGGAGGAGAGGGGCACCTTCGAAAAAACTTAAACTAGTATTTTATAATAATGTCATATTAGATTTATAATATCTCCAAATTGATTTATTTCAAAGATAAATTTGGTATGGGTCTCCATCCTCTCAACCAATAGGTTTTAGACTAGTTTAGGTGACTATTTTAACCTTATCATTTAGATTTAACTCTTAGTTAAATAATTTAACTTTTACCGTGGATTCTTGTTTTCTTACACTATATGGTTAATAAACATACTATAACCAGCCAAAAAAACCCCAAGAGGTTAATTATTAATATATATTACCATATCTATGTCATTTTTCCTAATCTTAGATTTTTAGGAATATAATAACAATTAATAATATAATATTTGTTTTAAAACTATTTTATGTCAATTTTGACACTATTTGGTACTTGATTTTTGTGAAAATCATAACAGTATGATTAGTTCGAAAAAATTTACTCAAATCAATACTAACATTTCATATTAACCTATAAAATTAGTGGAATTCATAAAAAGTCTAAAATTACATTTACATGGGTATTTAAAACATCAATTATGATAATATTTCATTAATAAGGTAATTACTGCATCATCATTGTGTCATAAATAAATTAAATTATTTAATGTCTAAAAATTATAAATAATCTAAAATTATGAACTAAATCTTATTATCTTTCTAATTAATATTTTTAGTCGAATTTATCTTATGTATAACCCTATATTAAAAATTTTTTAGTTATTAAATGTTGATTTTAACTATTTTAATTCTTCCTTAAATAATATAATAATAAATGTCCTAATCAAATCCAAGTGGACCTAAAGGGTAATATTTTATCCCTAAGGTTAATTTTTTTCTAATTATACTTATCAAATAGAATTAGGATATGTGTTAGGGTAATAATAAAATCATTTTTACCCTTAATTACCCTATTTACTTTTAACCATGGTAAGTAAAAGAAAAAAGTTACTATTAACCAAAAATTATTTTTATCTTATTGAACCAAATTTTACTCCATTATATTATCAATGTCTCTCAGACTCTCTAAATTCCACTCACAGAAGTGGTAGAATTAAGTTTTATGTAAATTTTCAAATTCTCCTAGGAGGTGGGTAAAAGACGGTGAAAAATTCCATAAAATTGTTATATATCTAAAATTATTATAAAATTACTCCAATGAATTACATTGAACTTATATAGGTATTATGTATGAATTTTTTACCTAAAATAAATTTAAATAAAATAAATAATTATCTAAATAAATAGTCAGTTTTTAAATTGTAACCTAGTGTTTTCACTATTCATCAAAAATTGAATGTTTTCAGAAAAATACCAAAACTTTACCCTAGACTAATTTAGATATTCCAAATCTAAAAATGGAGTCCATTTTGAATGAAAAAATTCCTAAAATTTCAAAAATTGGCTATTACAATTCTGAACGGCTAGTTTATATAATATTTTAATAACATATCATTGTTTAGTGAAACTCGGTATTGCGTACAACACACGCTATCGTGGAAGGTCACGATTGCGTGTAATATAAGCCAAGTCAGTGTTCTGTGTAGTGAAAGACTCCATTGTTGTTGCGTATAAAACCATCCAACCATATTTTATTTATACATTTAATATATATATATATACACACTCAATGTTGTTATTTAATGTTCCTAAGTTCCAAATACACTAGACCTATCGATCTTTTATGTCGTATCAAGTGATGATTTTTAGTAATAAATTATGATTAAGTGTGAAATACAGATCATGGTTATTATAGTTGGAATCAAATTTATAGGTTTAGGTATTTTGGGATTATGATTTGAAAATTCCAGGGAAAGACTTATGGATAAGACTATGTATAATTAAAAATTCTCTAATATTTGGTTAGTAATGAATTTGTGGATTATTAAGAAAATACATATCTATCTGGATACAAGCAGGTAGAGGAAACTTTGACAATGATGTATCTAGGTGTAAAACCAGAAAACACTGCTTTGAGCTAGACTCGAACATTGGTGAGTTGTTTCACCGAAGGTATGTTATCGGTGTCCCAAATAATTTCTACCGTAAGAAGTATGACACCAGTAAGGGGTCGATCCACATTGAATTTGGAAGTTATTTTATATTTCATAACATAGTTTGTATTTTTGTTTTAGCGATGGCAGCTGAAATTAGAGTTGATTTTTGTTGATTGTTCTGGATACAAAAACAATAATCGTTTTTATGTTTATTTTAACATATTTCTTAATAGCATAAATATTTAATACGGAAAAATTGGATTTGATGTAAATAAAGATAGAAATGCATTGGGGTTATGGATTTATGAGATGTTGATTATTAAGTCAATTTCTTATGAGGTTGTGTTGTTCATGATAACCCAACACTATAGGATCAACTTTTAATAGTGTTTCTTGTCCTGGTAAACCTTATATTTAGATCACATGAAATTAACTCCTATGTCTGGTAGTTAGTGTCTAACAGATCTTTATTTATATTTTTCCATTTTTTTAGTCAATTAATACTTACAATGATCATGTAAATATTCATTGTTATTCTTTTTTTGAATCAATGAGAATTATTTCATTGGTATGGTTCAGAATTTTCAGTGATAAAATGAAATTATTTAAGAAAAATAAGAAGAAGAAAAAAGAACAAACACATTCATAGCATAAAATCTAAATTAGAACTCATCATCTCCCACAACCCCGACACACTAGGTGTTTATTTACACATACAGGTAAAGACAAACAAAATACTCTTGATACCTGATGTGATCATGCTTATAATTTCTTTGTGAAAAAGATTTTTTTAGTAGACGGTGTAATGATGGTAGTACTACGATAGAGCATATCTCCTTCATAACATCAACCCATTTCTCCACACAACACCATCACACACTATCTTTAGTCCAAAGGACAAGGCCTCCTTTTATATAAAAAATAAGTACATGGCGTGTGGACAAAGTACACGTCATGTTGTTTTATCAACACATTTTTTCCATTTTTTTCTCCACAGGTAGGCGGCCTAATACGCTGCCTTTGACTTGGAACATGGCGCCGCCTGGTAGGTAAATGTAAAAACTGTGTATCACCACTACACATGGTGTTTAGTCTCATTTTTTCGTCACCAAACTCTTCTAGAAATGTATACATGACATGTAAAAGTGGAACACAGTGTGTCCCCTTTATCCAGACACATGGGAGTGTAGACTCCTCTCATCCACCGACTATTTCTACAATGGTATACAGAGCTTGTATAGTTTGATCAGGACATGTACCAGCTTCTGGTTACTTGGGAATGTACTTTTCCCAGTCAACTCGTGTTTGAGCTTAAATGTACACAGCGTGTGTATAAGTACACGTCGTGTAGTTGTAAATTTTTCTCAGTTCATCCCCATTTTCTTGTATTTGGCCATAAATCTCCTAGAAATGAACAAGATCACCAAAATACAAGTATTTGTTCCCTATGAAGTAGGTAATTACTAAAAACTGGTTCTTATTTTTCAATAGAGTATATAAAAATATATACACCAATTGGGTGCATCAAACTCCCCCATACTAATTCATTTTCTTGCCCTCAAGAAAATATCAACACTTATTTAAAAGATTCTATATTTTAAATTGAGGGAATTCCGTTAATCAGATATGTAAATAATAAGTAATAGGAGACAGTTTCAAAAAGAATAAAAAACAGTTTCAATCTATGTGATATTCTAATCATGCCTCGTATATAATTAAATTAACTAATTTCATTCTCTTTTAACACATGTTTCATCCTTTCAAAAATAAACAAGAAACTTTATAATTTACCTCAAAAAAATATGCCCAGTAATCAAGAAGTTATAAATCAATGTTATACTCAATCAAAGATTTACACACTCTATCCATAGGTTTGCAAGACATATTGTTATCCACTTTTTAAAAATTGAATTACAAAAACAACGAGGGCTTTTCAATAAATATTTGATGCTTCCCTTGATAAAAGTTGGTATGTAAAGATGTGAAAATATCTCCGAGGCTTGAAATAAGAGGTTAAATTATTTAAATAAAAGTGAAGGATATTCAAAGATAAATTCAATGTAAAAATGTCCTTAAAATCATTATCAAAAAATATTGTCACAACAATCTCCTTTAGTTGTGTTGGAGGCACAAACCAACAAGTGAGTATATGGACACTTTGTTTGAACCATTTTTTTAATAGAACACAAAGGGAACCTTTCAGAATTTAAAAAAATAGTGGTTTGGAACCCTTTTCATCCCAAATGATCTAGAGTCTCTCCCCCATACTTAATTTGTCAATAATTTATGATTTTATACTATTTATTTCCAATCCCTTATTTTGAGCTCAAATGAACAATAATGCAAAATCATATATGAATTAGTGTAGGAAGGGAAATAGGTTTGTAATATGGATTCCAATAATGGATATGAACGGTCACTAGGGGCATTACAAAGATAATATATATGGTAAGACTTAGGATAATTGGGTTAAAACAATCTAATGCCTCAATCATTTTAATGTAATTCAAAAATTCCTCATGTTCCGAAATGAAAACATGAAAATTCTGGTAGTTATGTATATTCTAAGAATCTCTCAAGAAATAGGGTACATGAAAGAATATGACAAAGGATTTATAATACCTCTCAGGAGTGGGAAAAATAAATAAAGATACAATCTTGTCATGGATTGAAAATAATTTATTAGTCTAATCGATGTAATTATCCAACAATTAAAATATGTAATTTTAAATTATATTAGCAATCATTTTGAAACACTTAATAACAAAAATGAACAAGATTTTTTTTAAAATCATTTCCCCTTTTATTACTATTTTTTATAAATAATTTTAACCAAAAATGTCCTCACATATTAAAATATATCATTATATAATGATGTCTCCTAGAATGATAAAAATGGAAAAGACTTAAGTGGTCAAGATATTCCCCCCATAATTAATACCGCATGTTGTCCACCAAGTGCCGAAAAAGAGGAACAAGGTAAGGTGGGGAAAAAACAATGGTCCAGGCTGAGGGGAAGTAAGGATATAAGTAAACCATGAATGAAAAGAAAACAATGTAAAAATAATACTCTCCTCATGTCTAGGAAATGAAAAAGGGTAGGGTGTGGAAAAGTGCAACCCAAAACGTGCCAGAGTACCAGTCCAGGGGTTTCCTTAGAAGAGATTATCATATAGTTGAGAACTAGCCGATATAGATGGATCTGGAGCCATAGAAATGGGAGCCTCAGAATCTACACCTCTAAGGGAAGAAGTAGGATCTGTAGGTGCATGACTCAGAATGTGAAGCTCGGTAGCACTCCATGGAATGGAAGTAGAGGTGGTAGTAGTAGTAGTAGAAGCTATGCCTACTTTAGAGAGGAGAACAGAATTTGTGGTCAGTGTAGGAAAGGGCGGTGAATTTGTAGTAGAAGGGTCAAGAACCGAGGTAGAGGTAGGTTGCGGGGGCAGTGGAATACCCAGATGCTTAAGAATCAGCCCCAACATCCCCTCCAGGAGGTCCGGGCGACTTTCGATACATACCAAGTGCTTCTCCATCATATCGTGGTGGAGGGAAAGGGGGAGACTGACCGAGGGGGCAGTATAGATGGGGATAGTGGTGGAATAGAACATGGTAGGCTAGAATAAGGGGGGTCAGAAAAATGTGGGTGGGGGTAGGAAAGCTGGTGGGGGTGAGGAAGGATGAGGAGGTGCGTCGGCAGTTGAAGGATTGTCAGCAGGTTGGAGGGGTGGATTCTAGTTAAGGACGTAGGAACCCCCTAATTTCAGAAAAATCACATACGAATACTCAAGAGATATTCCATCTGCTGGGGGGAACCTAACTTTTCATGGGGTAGAGGAGGCTCAAAAACCCCGAGGTGGGTGGCAGGGTGGGTGGTGTAAAACTAGCGGTTCAGGTTTCCCTGATGGTCTGTAAAAATGGCATGAGAATAGGGGGCGACAAGGTATGGGAGGTCCGGGTAGTCTTGCCGGATGACACGGTTATGGAGATCCATGTCACGACCAGTCATGACCCCCATATCCTCATGGGGTTAGTGATAAGGGTACTCTACTTTGAGGTAAGGTTGTAGCGGTGGTCAGGCCCTGCATTCTCCCACCAAATAGCAACAAGCTCCGAGCGCTCAGGCCTATTTAGTGTAGAAACAGGGGTGGGGAGATGGGATGAGGATAAAAACTGCACCTTTGGTATATTTCTGTCATGGAAATGGAAAAGCATCGACTGCCTAGCCAGAAACGAACCACGGGTACCGCATCACGTGGTGTCTCCCAATACTAATCTCTGTCAAACTCGAACGAGTCAGAAAACTCAAAAAATAAATCATGAAAAACAGAAGTACTAACCTGGAAGATCGAATGTAAGGGAGTACATCTGAGAAGATCCTCTAACTCTCCCCAGATGACCAACTGATGAGGGATACTGCTATCTAGATAGCTGCCGCTCAATGGAATCGAGCAGCGAGAAAAATGACAAACATTGTCATGTGCCATGTTGGTGACAGGGAACACCATGCAAAGGTATGGAACACCTATAGGTCCTGGACTAGGTGGAGGTGTAGTAGTAGGATCTGTCTTTGGGGGTGGTTCAGCTATATTAGGAGGAGGCCTACTGAATGGGGTGGTCGATGTGGGGCCAGCAGCTACTGAAGGGGACACAGGATGTGTGGCAGCTGGTGGAGAAGAAATGATGGTGCTAGGAGGGTCCAGATGTTGTGGTGAAGTGGAATATGTGCTTGGACTAGCCTCTGCTGAGGGAGTGGGTGGTGGAGGGATGGCCAAAGGAGGGTACTCATATATCGTAGCTTTGGGGTCTAGCTGCGTCGGAGGCTGGAGTCGTATCTGGCGTTAAATGGGCCTCTCACCCTCAGTGGGAGTGGAGGGACGCTTCCCACGGGAAGTATATCAGTCTACCATAACCTAAAATAGAAAGGAAAACAAAACAAAAGAAAAACAATAGAAATAAAAACAATGAAAAAGTGAGAAAATTGAAAAATAAAAGTACACGACTTGTACATCTAGAGTACACGGCATATAGTGAAAGTAGGGTATCATCCTACTTTCTCTGGATAAACACACCGATGGAGCAGGGGATATATGAGTACCGGGTACATGAATAAACTGAACATACACATCATGTTCATGCAATGTGGACATGGTCATGTATTAGTAAAGACACAGCCGTGATTTTAATAATTCTAATAATAAAGGACACGCCCTGTATAGATCCGACATGGCGTGTTCCTTACTAGGGGAACATGGCCATGTGGAGGGGATAGACATGGGATGGCTGAAAGAAATGGAACTACTATCATGTACTGAACTCACATGATGTATACATGAACATGGTGTGTGAGGTCATGTTAAGAGCTACACACGGATGGGCCAAAAGAAATGGCATACACGACATGTACCGAACACACACACAATGTATGTGAAAATGGTGTATGAGGATGTGTGAAAAAGATACCCAGGCATGATGGGGGAAGGTACACGGTGTGTACCGAACATAAAAACTGTGTAATTTCAAATTACAAAGCATCCAGTGTGTGGATATGTAAAAAAGTTCACGGCATGTGTTCTTTATATCATGGTAGTGTACTGCGGAAGCCGAACATTCATATGATCCCAAAATCACCCTAAACAGTTCTAATAACATGAAAGAGAGGGTGTACAAGGGCGTACCTAGATCGAGGATTGCAATTCAATAGAAATCAAAACCCGAAATGTCCAAAATCCGCGGATTTGAGCGAAAGGAGTTCGGGTGACGTACAGGGGAACAAACAAGAAGAGGGGGAGCTCCGCGCGACAGGGCCTGAAGCTGGGTGGTCCGCGACTTATATAGTCGAGGTACATGGAGTGTACATATAGATTAAATATCATGTACCAAATTATTTTTGTTATTATTATTAATAATATAGATATATATATAGATATATAATTATTATACTAAACTATATAATAATTAATATTAATAATTAAAATAATAAAAGTAAATATACATATATATATACATAATTTAAAAATAAAAATATACATGTAATGTATGGGGAAATATATGTTGTGTTTTCCAAAATTGTAAAAATGGAAGTACAACCATTGGTCTGGTGCTAGGGGAAAGGGTCAAACCGATGATCGGCCATTTTGAACAGAATCCCTCAACAACGGGAGTGAAGGTTGTACTGCTGCCCAAATTTTTCATTTTTATATATTTAATGTATATGTCCTATACTAAATGGGAAGAATAAAATGCACAGCGTGTGGTTTTTATGTATACAATAAGGTGATGATGTAGGGAAATTAGCTGAGGTCGAACCCTGGTCTTTTGGATCTAAGACCGAGATTTGCACATCTTCCAAATTCACCTGCATAAATTACATTATATGGAAAAGAATTTAATTTAGTAAGGAAAAATATGGAACTCTTGACATATATCGAAATACACGCTGTGTAGTTTTATTAAAAGGAAAAATTATGGAAATGGGGTAGTCGTCAGGATTTGAACCCAGGTCTTGTGAAACTGGGTTATGATCTTGGCCAAAAAATCCATCCCCATCATAGATTTTCTTATAAGAAAATATACATATTTGTGAAAAATAAATATCACACACATCGTATACGAAAACATAAAAAAGTTGAACCCCGTGCCAAAGGTAGGCCGAGAGGATTTGAATCCTGGATGGCTCAGATAAACTCTAGTGACCTTACCATCAACACTAGAACCATCCCTGTTTATTACATTGTTAATCTTAATAATTGTAATACATAGAAAAATGAATAGGGAAAAGTAAAAGTTGTGTATATAGGTGGTACACGGCGTGTATCCTCTAGGTTTCCACCCAATAAGGGCCTTTGTTTTAGGTCGTTGGCTTGACCTACTTACCTCATTTACCAAAGATCTATGGTGGATAATGGTACGAATAGTAGTCTCCATGGCCTTATAGGAATTGTAAGTCCTCTGGATCTTCTTCAACTGGAATGTCTGGAAGGATATAGTTATAAGAAATAAAATAACATACTAGATCATCCACTAAGCGATCATCCATGGTAGTTATATCATAACATCCATCATGATCGGGAAATGATGCAATCTTGACAGCCTTGAGGAAATTGTAGGAGACTCTTTCTTCTCCTGCCTAGAAAATTAGCCCCCCCTGGTGCACGTCGATGAGTTCTATCCATGTTTCTAATAATGGCCTTCCCAAAATTATAGGTGCCTCCTGGTCGTCTTCCATGTCAAGCATGATGAAATATACAGGAAGGATCAGCCTACCTACCTTGACCAGCACATCCTCCAGTAGTCCTTTCAGATGTTTGATAGATCGATCAGTAAGTTGAAGGGCTAATCAGGTTGGCTTCAAATCATTGAGCCCTAGATTCTTGAAATCTCCATGGGGCCTAAGGTTCACGCTGGCCCCAATGTTATAGAGGGCCTTCCCAAACTCAAATGGTCCAATGGTATAGGTAATAGTGAAACTATAATGATTCTAGAGTTTTGGAGGAATTGAATGTTGGACGACAGCAAAAAACTCCTTAGTAAGGGAAACGGTTCCCAATTCCACCATATTTATTCTATTGGAGAGTATTATATTCATGAATTTGGAATAAGTGGGAATCTTCTTCAGTGCCTCTGCAATAGGAATATTTATGTGCAGTTTTTTGAACACGTCCATGAATTTGATGAACTGGTGGTCCATGTTTTTTTGCTTCAATATCTCTACAAAGGGTAAGGCAGGTTCATAGGGTATGACAAACTCCTTCCCTTTATTCTACTAAGCTTCATTTTGTGGGATTTTGGATGATTATGTTTCAGTATTGGTACCTTCCTAATCAACATGGGGTGTGGATGAACCTGGTAGGGTTGATTGCTTCAATTGGATCTCGTTTCCACTCTAGAGCATGATGGCATGGGCCTCCTACAGCGGGTTCTTCTTTGTATTGTCGGGTAGAGTACTAGGTTTCCTTCCTGAGAGTTGGTTTTCATACTGGCCAATCTTATTCTCCAGGAATATAATATAAGCCTCCTAATTTCAGAACCAGGTCTCAGTAGTAGATATAAATTTGGTCATGAGATCCTTTAACCATGATGTGTTCTCCTGATGAGGCGGTTGTTGAGCTAGTGGAGGTGGTGGCTATCGTGGATGTTGTGGGAGAGTCTTCTGATACACTTGATGCTGATATGGGCCATGTTGGGGATGTGTCTGCCTCTGGTATTGGTTCTGATAAGGAAGCCGGTTGTAGCCCAATAGTCACTGGGGTGGAGGATTCTGCTATTGTTTTCCCCAGCTTGTATTTTTTTTTATCACGCCATACCAGATTATGATACTGATTGTACTAGTTCATCCCTTGATATTGTGCAACGTAACTCACCTCACTTGTCAAAGGGACTCCATTTGAAGCTGGCCATTCTCCCATGATGTTGTTATCACCACATTCTCTACACACCGGATGGTTTTCCGCATGTACTTGGGACATTCCCTCTATATTGAGAGCATCGATCTTCATGGACACAACGTACATCTGGGCAGATAGTATGGTAGTGGAATCAATGTAATGCATACCTTGTTTCAGTCTTCCCCACTCGAAATTCCACTGGAAGCTTTTGGCAATCAAGTCCTCTAGTAGTTCGAAGAGTTCTTCATGGGAATTCCTCATTTCCATACCTCCAGCAACAGTATCCACCACGAACATGGTATTAGTTTTCAACCCTCCAAAGATGTTTTCAACCTGCATCCAAAGTGTAACTCCATGGTGTGGGAATTTTCGCAACATATCCTTGAATCACTCCCATGAATCGTACAATTATTCCAAATCATGTTGCTGGATGTTGTGGATCTCGTTCCACAGTGTCACCATCTTTGAGGGTGGAAATTATTTGGATAGGAACGCCTAAGCTAGATCCTCCCAGGTGAGGATTGATCATTGCACCAATCCATAAATATAGTCATTCGACTTATCCCTTAGAGAGAAGGAAAAAAGCTGATGATAGATGGCGTCTGTGGACACTTCTTGGTAGCAGAACGTGTCATAGACCTCCAAAAATTTGGAGAGATGGGAATTGGGATCCTCACTAGGAAGGATGCTGAATTTAACAGTGTTCTGGATCAATTGTATAATACCAGGCTAGATTTCGATGTTTTGGTCCTACATCGGTGGGCAGACGATGCCTGTATCAGCTCTATGGATTGATGGTAGGCCGAACTCCATTAGAGTATGGCGTGGAGGTGGTTGTTCTGAAAGGGGAACCAGAATGAATTGTTGGTCTTCAGGGGCGTAGAATGGCCCCTGACTGTGGTTGAAATATTTCAACCTCTCTAGTTGGAAATTTTGGAGGTACTGAGGGATCCGGTTGTCATCCAGTCTTAACTTTTGTCCAGCTCCTGGGATAATAGATGTATTTCCTTCCTCATTCTATGCCATTGGAGTGGTTTGGTTGTGTTCGATCATAAGTGCCTGGTGTCACCTAATAAATGTATATTCGATCTCCAGGTCTATTGGGAAAAACCCTGATGACTCAGTGTTCGTGGAACGTGTGAGGTAGCTGCTCATGCACCTAACGACCTACAAAAAATAAAACAAAACACCAAGATTAAATGAGGAAAGAGAAAGATAAACAATAATGAGAATAGAAAAGAGATTTTTGGGAATTTATGATTATCATTTTAACTAAAATTGGATACAAATATAATTAAAAACAAGAATAAAATGATCTTTTCTTGGCATCCCCAGCAACAACACCAAAATTTGGCAAGTCGTTTCACTGAAATTATGTTTTTAGTGTACCAATTTATTTTTACCCTAACAAGTATAACACCATTAAGGGGTAAATCAACAGGGAATTAAGATGTTATTTTATCTTTCTTAACTTAGTTTATATTTTTGTTTTAGCGAAGGATGCTGAATTTTGAGTCGATTTTTGTTGATAGTTTTGGATACAAAAAAGAATTATCAGTTTAAATATTCTTATAACAATTTTCATAATTGAATAAATGTAAAATATGGAAAGATTGGTTTTGATGTAAATAAAGATAGAAATGCATTGGGGTTGTGGATTTATGAGAAGTTGATTGTTAAATCAATTGATTATGAGTTTGTGTTGTTCATGATATCCCAACACTCTGTGTTCAACTTGAAATGAAGATTCTTTGGTCTGGTAAAATATATATTTAGATCTAAACAAATTAACTCCTTGGTCGGGTAGTTAGTGTTTAACAGATATTTATTTGGCTTAGTCTATTTTTTTGATTCAATAAATACTTACAATGATCATGTAAATATTCATTGTTATTCTTCATTTGAATCGTAGAAAATTCTTTCCACATTCTGGATCATAATTTTCAGTGATAAAATGAAATGACTTAAAAGAAGAAGAAAAAGTTAAAAGAACAAACTCATTCATAGTAGTTGATCTAAATTACAACTCATCATCTCCCACTACCCTTATACACTGGGTGTTTAGTTAAACATGGAGGTAAAGATAAACAAAAGACCATTGATACCTGATGTGATCATTCTTGGATCTTTGAGGAGAAAATGATTCTTTGGTAGATGGTTGAATGAGGGTAGTACGATGACAGATTTTCTCTCCTTCGGAACACCAACCATTTTCTCCACACAACACCGCCACACACTCTCTTTGGTCTGGAGGCCAAGGCCTCCTTTTATATAAGAAATATGTACATGACATGTGGACAAAGTACACATTGTGTACTTTTGTCAACACATTTTTGACTTTTGTTTTCTCCGCTGGTAGGTAGCCTAACACACCATCTATGACTTGGAACATAGAGACACCTGCTAGGTAAATATACAAATCATGTAGCACCACTATACACGGTGTGTAGTATCATTTATCAATAACAAACCACTTTTAGAAATGTATACATGGCATGTAGAAGTGGAACCTGGTGTGTCCCCTTCAGCCAGCCACATGGGCGTATAGACTCTTCTCATCCAACAACTACTTCTACAATGGTATACACAGCGTGTATAGTTTGAACACAGTGTGTACCGACTTCTTGTTACTTGTGCATGAACTTGTCCTAGTCAACCCGTGTTAGAGCTTGAATGTACACAACATGTGTATAAGTAAATTCCATGTAGTTGTTATGTTTTTCTCAATTCTTCCCTGTTTTTTGTGTTTGGACACAAATATCCTTGAAATGAACATGATCACCAAAGTCAAAGTATTTTTTCCCCAAGCATCACGTAATTTCGTAAAACTTGTTCTTATTTTCCAATATAGTACATGAAAATGTATACAAAAATCAGGTGCATCAAAAATGAACTGATGCATGACAACATTCCTTTCTACACTCTTCGTTATGACACTCCCATGGGATATTATTTGGAAAATTCATAAGCTTAGTATGAACCATTGTTATGTGAATAAAAAAATTCCCCTATGAATATATGTTGTGAAAAAATCATGGACAACATAGAATAGCTCCTAATAATTCATAAGTTAAGGAAATAAAAGTAATTTGGAAGACATCTATTTTTGTCTTTGGATTAACCTTTATGTGTTACCACTATGTTTCCTTTTATTATATCAAATGCCTGAAAATTGGAGGACTTGGGCTAAAAACTGATGCAAAGATCAATGTGATGAATATTAAAATAAGATTCCCAATCAGATGGGAGTGTGAATCAAAAACATTTTCACGATACTCTCTCATTTAACTATTGTTTGGAATAGAAACACGTGTCAAGAGGGATGTTCAACCAAACCTAATAAAGAACAAGTCGAAATAGATAGATTCATGAGACCAAGGCCTCCTACTTTTAATGGATCATATGATCTCTCAATTTATGCAAAATGGATCAACTCCACCGAAAATAACATCTACATCGTTCAATGTTCTGAATGAGAGAAGGTTCTTATAGCTACATATCATATGGGGGGAGAAGCTGATCAATGGTGGACACAGATAAAAAAAATGAACCCTAAAGAAGAGATCGAGGTATTGGAATGAATGGATTTTTAAAAAATGGTTTTCTATAAATATTTTCCTCTCTCCTTCTAACTTTATTTTAAAAAAGATTTAATTTCCCTCAAGAAAAAAAGACAATGAATCCATCAGAGGGTATGTGGAAAACTTCACCAGACTTGCCTGATACGCCTCCGACATTGTCGTTACTCCTGAATTTATGGTTTACTGCTTCTTCGGTGGGATAAATTCCAGCCTATGGAAACCCATAGCGATCTATGACCTTGAGAGCTATGAAGAAATTGTCTGATGTGCCCTCAATGTCTAAATGGAGATCAGCGAGTCTCAAGGGTATCATAGGGATAAGAAACATAATCAGGAAATTAATTTTGGTAGTCTGATGGATAAATCCAATAATGCTAAGAAAATCCATCACCGCACTTGCCAATGGTGCAAAATAAGGACCCCAGAAATTTCATAAAGGGGTCAAGGAAATTCATTAGGTGTGGAAGAGAAGGGATCCTGGCCATTATCATATGACTAGAAAAATAATTGGTTGTAACAGAGGAGAGGAACACTCCATTCATCCCTCAATGCATAGTTCATTGATTCAACAGCAAAGAACAAGGCACTTTGCAAACCAATTCCCTATTCTATGGGTTTTTAGAGGAAACCAACACCTCCAAGGAAGAAATGGAAATATAATTCAATCACTACGGCCAAATCGAACCCCAAAAACTATTTTGTGATAGGTACGCTAGTTATTCTTTCAAAAATAGAAGATTCACTTTATTTGGTTCTATGCATTCATTTATATCCCAAATGATTAGTTGAACAATCTAGACACCACCAAAAATCATGGAAGTAAAGATGTTAGTGAGAACAGTAAATGGGGGAAATTGATGTATCCCATGAATACAAATCATTCCATTTCATAATTTGTGGATTTTAATTCCTTGAAAATCTAGTTATACTCCCTCTAGTGTAATTTGATGCAATTCTTGGGATGGATTGGACTTCACTATATTTAACCAACATAAGTTTCTGTGAGATGGAAATCCCTCTCCATATGGAGAATCATCCCCCAATTCTATACAACTGCAATGAGAAGGATGAATCATCCTTAGAAGTAGAATATGAAATGTGGAAATTAAAACCCTATTATCATGTGTATCTTCCTCAGATTATTGAGTCTATGGAAGCAACATCCTTGAAGACATGACTATTTGGAGGAAATTCACTAAAGTGTTTCCTAAGGAATATTCTAGTCTTCCTACTAGAAGAGTTGTTTAATTCTCAACTAATCTTATACCTGGGGAATTTCCAATATCCAAGAAGAAGGATTAGTTAATACACCTTTTAATAGATTATCATGACCTCAAAAAAACCACGATAATGAACATGTATCCTCTGCCATGAATTCATGACGTGTTCGATGAACTATATTGAGAAAAATACTTCTTTAACGTGGATTTGTGGTCAAGATATTGACAAGTAAGGGTGAATTAATAGGATATCCCCAAGATTACTTTTTGTAAAAGGTATGAGTACTATGAATTCACATTAATGCCTTTAGGACTCACAATTTCTTCAGACATCTTCATGGACATTATGAATAGTGTCTTTAGATATTACGTCGACAAATTTGTGATATTCATTAAATATGATATTATAATTTACTCCAAAACCATGGAGAAGGATGATGTGCATCTATGAACTATACTAGATACCTTAAGAGAGGAGAAGCTCTATGAAAAGTTCATCAAGTGTGAGTTCTGGTTGAAGGAGGTACCATTGTTGGGTTATATTATCATAAGAAATGGGATATGTATATATCCATCCAAGATAGCAACAATTGAGGGATGGTTGTGGAAAACATCGTTCATGAATATTGGTAGCTTCCATTGGTTAGATAGATATTATCTTTGATTTTTAATTATTTTCTCACGATTTTCCAACCCTATTAAGAGGCTAACTCGAACGGGTGTAATGTTTTCTTGGAGTGATGAATGCGAAGATAACATCATGGAGTGGAAAAGAAGGCTTATCACTGCACATGTTCTAACTCTAGCCATATGTAGAGATATTTTGGGGTATTTATTGATGCTTTGATGAAGGGCCCGAGTTTTTTGTTGATGAAAAATTATTACATTATTTCCTATGCTTCCAGTTAATTGAATGTTCATGAGAAAAACTATCTGAAACCTGATTTGTAGTTGGCTGCAGTAATCTTAGCATTGAAAATTTGGCAACATTACCTCTTTGGGGATAATTATAAAATATACCAGGATCAGAAAATCCGCAAGTATATATTCACATAGAAAGAGTTGAATATGCGAAAACAAAGATTTGATGAGCTGATCAATGACTATGATGGCTCAATCCATTTCCACTCTGGGAAAGTGAACAAGGTGGAAGATGCCCAAAGTAGAAACAACCCAACGATTATATCATTGATACAAATTAAAAAGGATCCAGTCTTTATATATTTGATGAAATAGAACTGGGAATCATAAAAGAGGGAACACCATAAATCCTTTGAAAAATTATTACTCGAACGTCTCTTTTGTAATTATTAAAGGATGATCAAAAGGATGATGTGGATATTATGAAAAAAGTGAAAATATCAAAAAAGGAAAATCCTAAAATTTTAATGTTAATGAAAAAGGTATTGTGATATTTGGGTCAATACTATGTTTCCTATTAAATGAAGAGTTATATAATGAACTTTTTGATGACTAACATAGGTCAAATTTCTCCATTCCCCCAGGAAACACAAAGATGTATCGAGATCTACGAGTGAATAATTGGTGGGATAACATGAAGAAGGAGATCACATAGTATACATCAAAGTTCCTTATATGTTAGAATGTTGAGGATGATAGGTAGAAGTATAAGGGGATCATGTAACCATTACCCATATCATCATTTAAATGGGAGAAAATCACCATAGACTTTTTTCCAGACATCTGAAGTAATCCAAAGGAAACAATGCTATATGGGATGTTGTGGATCTTATTAAGAAGATTACCCACTTCATTGAAATTAAAGAGGATTTCTAATTGGATTAAATTTCAAAGATATACAATAGAGATTTTATAAGGCTGCATGGAGTACCACTATCAAATTATATCCGATCAGTATCCATGATTCACCTCAAAGTACTAATAAAGTCTCCAACATGCTCTAAATACTGAGCTAAACATCAGTATGGCTTATCATCCCCAAACTGATGGCCAATCTGAGTGGACTATTAAAACTCTTGAAAACATGATGAGAGAATGATGAATGGGCATTAAAAGAGGATAGGATCAACATATTCATTTTGTTTATTTCTCTTACAAGATCTGTTTCCACTTAGTCATACAAATGGATCCTTATGAAGAAATGTATGGGAATAGGTTCAGAACACTGACATGTTGGGATGTTGTTGGGGAGAGAAAACATGTAGGTCCTGAAATGGTTGAAGAGATGGTAGGGAAGCTTAAGACAATCCAACAACACATTAAAGCTTCTTAGAGTCGACAAAATACCTATGTTGATAATCATTAATGAGACTTAGAATTTGATTTCGGAGGACTGGTATTCCACTACAAATCATCATGGAAGAGAGTAATGAGATTTGGCAAGAAAAGAAAGCTTAGTCCAAGGTAAATAGGAATTTTTTAGATTCTTCATCGCATTGGAGCAGTGGACTATTGACTAGCACTCCCACCGAAGCTATCTCATGAACATGATATATTCCATGTATCCCTCTTTAAGAAGTACATAACTGACCCATTTCATGTACTCAATCAATAGGTGGTACCATTGGAGAATGACCTCTCCTATGAAGAGATGATGGTGGGGATTTTAGATCGTAGGGGAAAAGATAGATGAAATAAGACAATTCCCCTGGTCAAGGTGTTGTGTAGAAACCACATGTGTGTAGAGGCAACGTGGGAATTAGAGGAAGTGATGAAGTAGTACTACCCGCATCTGTTTTAGTTTGGGAAAAGGAAATTTTTAGGGTGAAGTTTCTTAAGGGGGAAGATTGTAACAACCCAAAAAATTATTAATGAAGATACATATTGATTTAATTCAATGGATTTTATGTAAAATGGTTATACAAAATATACGCTTCATGATTTTATGTTTTATCGAATTTTAAAATACCATTAATAATTTTTACAGTTGCTAATATAGCAATCAAACAATGATCACATTATTAGTATAAATATATGGTTTTAACCAATCCAATTTACTCAGAAAATGGAAGTGATGACCTCAGCATGTATAATTTATCCATATGAAGCCCATTTTTCTAAGCTTGAAAAGGAGGTGGCATCACTATGCTTCTTCCTTGACCATGTCGAAGCTGAGCTTAAACACGTCATGCTGGAATGGAACCACCTACAAGAGAAGTGGTTGTTAATAGATATTACTACCTGAGAAATGTTATCTAAGCCTTCCTAAGAGTGTGTCACCATCGCACACCATACACTTAGGTATTATGTGGTTGTTATAAGGGGTTATGTAACAAGACCCATGTAGTATGATTATGTGCATTATTTTTTTATAGAATAAATTATATAAATTCATTTAAATATTATTACTTTGTAAATGCTTTTTAAAGCACAAATAGTATTTCTAGTTAATATTCCATTATGAAATATATTTTGATGAATTAATGGTTTTTTTATTTAAATAATATTTTAATAAAAAATAATTATTAAATTAGTTTTTTTAAATATAAATTATCGTATAATTTTTGGTATATAAATGACATTTTTATTATGGTTTGAAAGATGTTTTTGTCAAAACACTTGAAATTTTAATAAATGAAAGTTTTTGTTATAAAATTAAAAATTCACATATTAATAAAATTATTTATTTAAAAGAAATATTATTTTTGGAATCAGGACATCAAAATTACTTAATGGTGAATTTTTCATTATTTTGTAAGACAGTAGAATTTTCGAGTAAAAATTAAAAAATGTTTAAATATATTATATGCTTTATGAGATCATAATGACCCAATAGTGATGTAATGAAATATTGTACATTAATTATTTGGGGAATATAAGTTTTATATTTAAAATAATGTGATTTTGGATTTGTTATATTAATTTTATGGTGCATTAGTTGAGCCTCCAAGACTTATAAAATTTTTTAACTTTTTAAATTGATTTCCTTGATAGAGTGACTCACCTCTACATAAAAATACCTAATATTTTAGTATGATGATAAATTTTAATTATATAAAGTGTTTTACACTCCTATTTGAAAAAAAACATGGGAAACATCCAGGGGTTGGATAGTGTTTTGATTAGTTTAATGTGTGGTGTGAAAAACCTAAATAATTAATAATTTCATAACTTTTCATATATAATGCCACAAAAGATCCCACTTATCTTCATATAAAACTATTGGAGAACGTCCCTACCCTACCCTCGTCACTCTAAAATACTCCCAAGGTGCCCCAAGCTTCCAGGAAGCCTCTCTAAATCTCTCCTAAGCCTTTGGGATCATAATTCAATGTAAGGGATTTTTCCTCTATATTCTTTTTCCATGAATCTTTAAATTTCTAAACCCTTTTTTTAAAATATAAAATTTTGGGGTATTATTTCTGAACTACCGCATAATTTCATCACTATTTTTGAATTATTTGAGACCTTTTTCTCTCTCATTAATCCATCCAATGTACACCAATTACCATGCCAAATTTCAGTAGGAAATTTCTCTCCTCTCATTAAAATCCAGGAATTATTTTGTATTATGAATCCAAATTCCATTACATATGTTGGGAAATTTTCCTATATGACCCCATTACTATATATTTAATGTAAATATGATAATACACCACTTTTCTCTTATCAACCATTTTTAGGAATTCTTATGTCATGCTTTTATGCTTTAGAAATTGCACCGTGATTTTCCAAGACAAAGTCATTATGTAGTGAATACCATTCTCATTTCTATATCAAGGGTATTAACCATTATACACATTTACTTATTTATTATATATTTAATTATATTAATTCCACAGTCCTCTATTTTGGAATAAATAATGTTTTTTAATGAATCAATGTTATATGATCCTTGTGGCACACTTATGAGTGAAATTAAATGATTAAGAAGGATGCTCCCAGATAGCACTCCAATGCAATGGGTAAAGATTAGTACCGTGATACATCATGTAAAATTAGGGTCTACTAATGATAAATAAATTTCAATAAGGGTTTACTCATTATAATTAAAGTTCAATGAGGGTTTACTCAGGCTAATTAAAGTTCAATGAGGGTTTACTCATGCTATATGTGCAATGGGCCTTGGATCATGCTAATAACATGTTAAATGATGATGCCACATTTCCATTTTATGATAATCATGCTATATAATTAATTTATTTTATTGTTTATATTATGATCCATCGATATTCCTATTTTCTTACATGTACTATATTTTTTACTTTATTCCTTATTTAATCCCTTACTGGGGTTTATAGTTCAACCTTTTATTAGTCATGTCCTCAGGTTATCCCATGAAATGCTAAGTAAGACATAATGTGTGTTGTCATGTAAAATAATTTTTCATTAAAGATGTGTATTTAATATTATAAATTATTATGTAATGTTCATAATCCCCAAATACACTAGACCACCTGATCTTCTATGATGTATCAATTGAAGATTTTATTTAATAAATTACGTTTATGTGTGCAATAAAGTGTAGAGATTTTATAATAATGGTCTCCCAAGGTAACATATAACTTATTTTCCACATAGGATAACATATGTGTCATGTGAGGATATGGGAATAAAATGTAAAAGTCACACCCTAATACTAACGGAGAGTGATAGAAAAAATGGTCTGGATAATGTTAATATTCACAATTTCATAAACCATATTGGCATGAAAAAGATTATTTATATCATTAACAAATGTTGATAACAAGAAATTTTTATATTTCGATACCCTTTTCCTAAAGATAATTTTTTTAAAAGGAGATATACTTAAATTTTTTCCTTCCATTTCATATACACAATCCCACCCTTGGGATGAATATTTATATATTTCCCTGACATCTTTTAATCCATGAAATGAATGTGAGTTTTTAATTCATGAAGCATTAACAGATCATGAGATCCACAAATATAATGACATTTTATTCAATATGCATTTAGTTAACATCACAGGAAAATGGTTTTAATAGTCCAATTTATTTTCATAGAGCATAATGTGGAATTATAATATATTAACCTCTATAAAATAATAATTTTTTTTATCATAAACCATTCCATAAACGGTTAACCATGTAACCCTTATAAAAGCTAAAAATATTAAAATTCATAATGCATTTAACTAATTTTCTAAAAATTAGATTCACATTGTACCCCCATATATCATAATGTATCCCATTATTATCATATACCAAACATGTGAATACAATTTTCATGAATTATCATGAAACAAGTAAATAACATGAATTATAAAAATTCCATAATGAAAATATACATGATTCCAAAAGATAATTAACCCTTTAATTGTCACGACCCCCTCCCCAAAAAGTTCAATCCTTTTGGTCTAAAAATATGAGAGAAGGAATAATGATCCCTCATTTCATCCTCCTATAGGCCACATGTTAGAGACTAGAACTGAGGGTATTAAAAAAACACAAAATGGAGACATTAATATCTAAGAGAATACATATGAAGGAGAGTGATAATATAGACACCAAAATACTCATTATTAGCCTAAATATAAAGAAAACCCAAGTGCACATATGTAATGTCAGGAAATAAATTCTACCACTTAATGTAATAAACTACATCCATGAAAATAAAGTAAAATAGAAGCACGCATAAATCCCAAAAAACTCCTAATAAACCCCCAGGATAGTACTAAGAAGCTAGATCTCCAACCGGATCCAAGTGACCTAATAACATTTTATATTTTAAAACGTGAGTATATGAGTATACTCATTAGTATCCTCACTATAGCCTCTCATAAAAAATAAAGAAATCATTCTAAATAATACTGAAAAACAATTTGAAATAACATATCACCTAAACAGGTATACTAATTCTCTAGACTCACCATGGATAATCTCCCAAAGTATCAGATAAAATTGTAAATAATATAAAAAATAATATCATGGTTACCCCTATACCACTTATTAATTATTTCGACAATTTTCCCCAGTGATTTATGTCCTGAGAAAGTCTCTCAAAAAAGGCTAGCCCGAAGACACATGGGCATAGAACCACAAAATTCAACTTGTGCAACATAAATTCTTACCCACAGAAACCTAGGTGAAGCACCAAACTATCCCCAAAACCAAAAGATACCATGTAGTTTCTGGGCACCAACATATCCACTATGATGTGAATTAAACTCCGAGTATTATACCTGTAGAGACCCAAAGCATGACGTACATGGACATTACATTAATTTTTCATAATAATTACTACATAACAAAAAAAAACAACGAAGGACAGTAATAGTTTAGTATCTCTGGAAATTCGGAATAAAATTTTTTATTCGTTGTAAAAGATCTTCAATATCTCCCATAAAGATATTCCCCTTTGGTTTTCTTACACAATACATTTCTTTATATCCTGGGGAAAAGAAAACATATAAAGGGTGTGCTGAAATGCTCATTAATGGTAATCATAGAGAAAAAAACAAACCATATACGTTTGAACTTCAAAACATGAACATAATGTTTATACATCAAAATCTTGAGCTGTGATCTTGGTAGTATGTAAGGAATAGGTCATAATGGAACATTAATAATGATAAAATAGAATTGGAATAAAAACATGTAATTTTGGAATACATTAAGCACATGATATGATTTACATAGTAGCCATGGAATTTCTTCCAAGTCCATATTAGTGGACAAAGTCCCTTTCTAAATCAAGTTCACTCCTCGTTGCAGTCCTCTATCACTGAACCAGATTAACTTACCATTCCATCCATGTCTATATCATGAGATATAAATCATTACCCAATGTATTGGAGGGATATATAGGTCCCACCCATCTCATAATAAAAGAATTATTTCGTGTGCCATAACATAAACATAAATCATTCATCATAACCCAAAGAATAAAATGGGTTTCATAAACATCATCCCATCATAACATCATCCACATAAAACAAATGGACATAATTTCATCATAATAAAAGTGAAACCATGTAAATCATAGAGACATTATACTTGAAACATACACATATGAAATAATTTAATCTTATATGGAAAATGGTTTTGATAAAACACTTGAATTGAATTCTTGAGGAAAATATCCTTTCTTTTTTAAAATCATTTTCTTTTCACAATATACCATGAAATTTTAAAAGAAAATGGATTTTGATGAAAATATTCATGAAATCTTGTAGAGTAAGCATCATGAAAATTAGGATTCAGGAAACCGTAAAAATAAATTCATGTCGTATAAGTAACAAAAAACATTCTCCTTGTACTTTAAACGCAAAAGTCAAAAAGTACCATGTGTGGTAAAAAAAATAAAGATTCCTTCCATAACACAAAGTAAATGTAAAAGAGGGGGTAAACATGAATTTAAAAATACATGGAAGAATATTAAACACTTTATAAAAAATATTTTTATGGACATGGATGAAAAATATAACCCGAGTAAAAACTTACGAATTAACAATCTCGGATAAAAATGAGATTGGATAAGTTATCCCCTACCTTAGGTACGATATGATTCGTACGTATCTGAACCTCATGTATAATAATTTAAATAATGTCATTGACTTATTAAAAAATCATATTCATTATTATGATATCATATATGGTTCACTTATGACTTTATGTTACCCGTTCTTTTGTAAATTCCATGCTAAAGCTGTGTTTTGGGTAAAATCATTTCATTTATCATACGTGTTTCGACTTGTTGTTCTTGATATTATTACTTATATACTAATTTACTTAATTCCAGAATTTAAAAAAATATTTATGTATATAATATATATTCATAATATACATATATATATATGATAGATCGATAAATGGAATGAAATACACCATTAATGGAGACAGTAGTCAGTACGTACGCATGAACGCTGTTTTCGTTTCCTTATTGAAATTAATGGAATTAAGAAGATGAAATACATATATATATATACATAAATCTAGTATAATTATTATGTAATATGTTTCATTATTATTAATTATATATACTTTATAATCATTCATGAATGGTTAACATGGAGAATGAATCTCATTGCGTTGTGGAGATGGTAGTCCGTACGTACGCAGGATCGATGATATCATTCACATGATCATGGAATTGTATTAAAGTGTATGTATAATATTTCCTAATAAATATAAATTTACAATTATAATATATAGTTATTCTTTACACCATTATAACAATCCAGGTAAGGTGGTGGTAGAAAACAGATTACACCACAGCGTGGAGACGGTATTCTGTACGTACACACGCACGATGATTTCGTTTTCCTTATAATGGATAGAAGATGAAATTGGGTTGTTTCATATTTATAATAATATATCCATATATGGTTGATACTATTGTTATTTATTTATGATCAAACAAATAAATAATAAGAAGTAGAAGATGAAATTAATTGGAAAGAATCAGTAAAGGATATTACCTCTTCTTTAACGCACCTCTTCTTAACCTCCTCTTAAGGCACTAGGGTTGGTCTTTTGAGGAGACCAGAACCTCTATGATGTAACTAGAGAGGTCTATAAGAGGAATTATCTGGTGTTGGCTGAGATTCAAGGCTCAAAAGTTTGTGAAGAGAAGAGGGAAGGGGTTCCCTTTTATAAGGGAAGAGAGGGGCACTTTAGGAAAAAACTTAAAATATTATTTTATAATAAAGTCATATTCAGTTTATAATAGCTCCAAATTGATTTATTTAGAATCCAAAGTGGGGATGGGTCTAAATAATCTTGTCCAATATATTCTGGACAAGTTTAGGTTGCTATTTTAACCATATCATTTAGATTTAACTCTAGATTAAATAATTTAACTTTTACCATGTCTTCTTGTTTTCTTACACTATATGGTTAATAAACTTACTATAACAAGACAAACGAACCCCAGGTGGTTCATTATGAATATATATAACCCTATATAAGTCATTTGGACGATCCTTAGATTTTTAGGAGTAAAATAACAATTAATAATATAATATTTGTTTTAAAAACTATTTTATGCCAATTTTGACACTATTTGGTAATTGATTTCTGCAAAAATCATAAAAGCATGATTTATTCCAAAAACATTAAATACATCAATACTAACATGTCATAGTAAGATAAAAAATTAGTGGAAATCATAAAAAGTCTCAAATTACATTTATTTTGGTATTTATAATATCAATTATTTTAATATTTAATTATTTATGTAATTACTGCATCACCATTGTGTTATAAATAATTTAAATTATTTAATGTCTAAAATTTATAAATAAAATACCATTAAGTCTTAAATCTTTGTATCTTTATAATGAATATTTGTAGTCGAATTTATCTTATGTATAACCCTATATTAAATATGGTTTGGTAATTAAACATTGATTTTAACTATTTTAACTCTTTTTTAAATAAAATAATAATAAATATCCTAATCTAATCCAAGTGAACCTAAAGGGTAATATTTTATTCCTAAGGTTTGTTTTTCGAATTACACTTATCCAATAAAATTAGGTTATGTGTTAGGGTAATAATAATATCATTTTTACCCTTAATTACCCTATTTACTTTTAACCGTGGTAAATAAAAGTAAAAAGTTACTATTCACCAAAAATTAATTTTATCTTATTGAACCACATTTTACTCTTTAATATTAACCATGTCTCTCAGATTTTCATAATTCCACTCACATAAGAGGTAAAATTATGTTTTATGTAATTTTTCAATTTCTCTTAGGAGGTGGGTAAAAGACGGTGAAAGGTTCAATAAAATTATTATAAAATGACTACAATGAATTATATTAAACATATATACGTATTATGTATCAATTTTTACCGAATTTTTTTTAACTAAAATACATAATTATTTATATAAAAATTCGGTTTTTAAATAGTTACCCAATGTTTTCACTATTCATCAATAATTCATTGTTTTAAAAAAAATACCAAAAATTCACCCTAGGATAATTTTGGTATTCTAAATCCAAAAATGATATCCATTTAGAAAAATCAAATTTATAAAATTGGGTATTACTATTCATAATGGCTTGATTATATAATAGTTTAATAAAATATCACTGTTTAGTGAAACCCAGTATTGCGTACAACACACGCTATCATGGAATGTTGCGATTGCGTGTAAAGAAAGACAAGTCAGGGTGTCGTGTAGTGCAAGATTCCTTTGTTGTTGTGTATAATAGAATCCAACAGTATTTCATTTATACATCAAATATATATATATATACACTCAATGTTGCGTAGAATAACTTCTATCAAATGAACTTAAAATTTTGTGTAACACGAGCCAAAAATAGTGTTGCGTATACGGTGTTGCATATAGAAAAAGATAATTTTGGTGTCGTGTACAACACAAGAAATCAATGAAATTAAAAAGAATAATTCTCATAAAATCTCGGGTTGTTACATTCTACCCCCTTTAAAATGAATTTCGCCCTCGAAATTCGTTGGGGTTATAAATGGTTTAATACTTGAATGTTTCTTTCATAGAAACCCACAGCGTAAAAAGGAATACCAAAACATAACATTAAAAAACTAATGTACGAAATGTAATAGTTACCCAAATTAACTCATCACTGGGTTTCCACATAGGAGAAAATATGTCAAAATATAGATATGGAAGAGAAATCTAACCATCATGTTCTGATGGAGTGTGGCAGAGAACATGGCTATAAAATAGCCAACAATCACAAAGTCATAAATTTGTGATGATCTAAGGTATCATCTAATTTATCAGATACTAGGACAACATTTTTTTGTTTTCAAGATCATCTCTCTAAAGTTTAAGAATTATTGAATTAAAATAAATACTTACTTGATTTTGGTACAATATTAATATTTCTTGTGCCTTGAACAATTTCCACATGATCTCTTAAAGAAATGAAGTTGAATTTTTCTTCCGTGAAGTGTTAGCAGATCATGTGGTAGAATGATAGGTCATTCCATCTGTCTCAAACATAATGTTAGCAAAAGTTATACACATAAGTCCATTTATGGTAAGATTAATCGTATATGGTTCCAAAAATGTACTTATACTTCATCTATCATACCTCTTAATAAAATAAAACTAGTTTATACTAACCAGGGACTTCCTGTAGGACATTGGTAGGTGATGATGGCATGTCAGACTTCAGTTTTGGGTTCGATTCCCACAGCCTTGTCCGACGCGACGGATTGTCGCCCATTCTACAGGTTTTCCCTTTTCTTAAACTACACTATTATAACATTCTATCAATAATTTTGAAAAAACTTCTAGCATTAAACAATAAAAACGTATTTTCAACATAATCCATTACAATATTTAGGATTTTCAAAAATACTTCTTTCCAAACTCATAGTATAAAGAAAACAATTACTAGAAATTTCATCTACCGAGCATGTGAATACCATCATTTATCCTCCATATATCACAAGATATATCTTGTGGATTACATTCCAAACATGTCAATACCTTAATCTCGTATTCTCTTGAAAAATGAATACCCATTGAACCTTAGTGAAAACATGAATTCTATCAAAAGTTAACTCTTTCCACATACCAAAATCCAAAAATTTCGATATACTCAAACCATGATATCACATTGTCCTTATATTATTCAAGAGATCATGAATACCATCAAACATATTATTTTCTCTTTATCCCTTCATTATGCCCATATCATCTGCTTTCCAAGATATTTGATTTACTTTTCATGGTTACTGGTACCATATAATTATTGAAAACCATAATAAACCAATACATAGATATTCAAATATTCCACAGTACTATAATTTAGATTCCACAACATTATTTTGGAATCTCGTTACACATAATCATTCCACTACATCGTTTCCATACTCAACATCACCAATAGTGATCGCTAGTGACTTCCCTTTGTCCTTTTCCTGAATAGGATGCTCACGTCGATCATCATTAACCCTTGGATTAGGGCATTGATTAGTATAATTCCCCATTTCCTTGTACTAGAAGAATTGAAGTGTTGGTGGAGCGTTCTCTATAGTCTTTTCTCTATTCATGTCATTAGAAACATTTTTTCCATTACATCGGCACTCAGCTGCTTGATGACCTTCTTTTCCACACTTGAAACATTTTCTAGTACCTTTTAGACAATCTCCACCATGCTTCTTTCCACACTTTGGGAATAAAGAAATATTCACCTTCTTTTCACCATTTTTCTGAGGTTTTGCCTTGAAATCCATCTTTCGTTTCTTGTAAAACCATGAGATGGATATGCTACACCAACTTCCAGTTCTACCTTGATATCAGAACACACAATTTCTTCATAGCTACTGAAGTCTCTTATATCTAATGCCCTTAGAAGACATCGTTTTAAGCCACTGAAGAATCGATCAACTTTATGTTCAGGTTGGATGATAAAGCCTGATGCAAACCTTGAAAGTCATGTAAAATTTTCTTCATATATACCAACAGATTCATCATCATTCTTCTTATGCTTAAGAAAATCCTTTTCAATAATTGTTCAAAGAATACGAGAAAAGTACTTACTGAAAAACAAGTTCTTGAACTCATCCCATTCCATGGATTCAATTTCATCATGGGGCCTTGTATTATTAATTACAGTCCATCATTGATCTGCTTCACTTTCTAAACAGTAAATAGCCAAAATGAGTTTTTCATGTTCCGAACAACAAAGTATGGAAAATGTCTTCTCAATGGTACTGATCCATTGTTCAGCAACAAGTGGATCAGAAGACCCACTGAAGGAAGGTGGACATAGCCTCATGAATGATTAAATAGAATATTGTTCCCTTATCAGATCATTTGGAAATCCAGAATGATTTATAGCTTGTGTAAGTATAGAAATACAATTTTTTACTCAATCTCCCATCACATATGGTTGTTCGGGAGGACAATCATTGCATTTTCCATTGCATTGATTAACACGGTTCCTTCGAGTTATATCCATCGTCTAAAACCCAAAAAGAACAGTGTGAGCGGCAAAATCATGATAGGGAAAACAACATAATAAAGGGGGATTACCTTCAATATCTAACATCTTAGATTTAATTCTAATATCGTTACCGTAATTCTAGGACTATAACCTATACTTATACTTCACCTTAGGGACATCCCTAGACATACCTTAGAAATATCTCTAGGGATCTCACTAAAGTTATTGCATCCTAGTTTCCAAAGGTTGAATAAAACTTTCCTCTGATACCAACTGTAGAGACCCAAATCTTGACGTACATGTACATTACAGTACTTTTGCGGAATACTTAATACATAACAACAAAAAACACTGAAGGACCGTAATAGTTTAGTGTATTTGGAAACTCGGAATAAAATCTTCTAATCATTGTGAATGATCTTCAACATATCCCATAAAGATCTTCCCCTTTGAGTTTCTTACCTAAAACCATTCTTCATATCCTAGGGAAAAAAAACCATATAAAGGGTGAGCTCAAATTTCAGTAAGGGCCAGCATGGAGAAAATAAAACAAACCGTATACATTTGAACTTCAAAACATGAACATAATATTTATACATCAAAATCTTGAGCTGTGAAATAATTCCTGGCAATACGTAAGGCATAGGTCATAAAGGAACCTTAATCATGATAAAATAGCATGGGAATAAAAACATGTAATTTTGGAAACCATTAAGCACATGATATGATATCAATAGTATCCAAGGCATTGCTTCCAAGACCATCTTAGTGGACAGAGTCCCTTTTTGAATCGAGTTCACTCCTCGTTCCAGTCCTGTATCACTGAACCAGATTAACTTACCGTTCCATCCATGTCTATTTAATAATATATAAATCTTTACCCAATGCATTGTATAGAGAGATAGGTCCCACCCATCTCATAATGAAATCATTATTATGTGTGCCACAACATAAATATAAATCATTCATCATAACCCAAAGAATAAATTGGGTTTCATAAACATCATCCCATCATAACATAATCAATATAAAACAAATGGATATCATTTCATCATAAGAAAAGTGAAACTATGTAAACCATAGAAAAATTATACTTTAAACATACACATATGAAATAATTTCATCTTATATGGAAAATGGTTTTGATAAAACAGTTGAAATGAATTCTTGAGAAAAATATCCTTTTTTTTCAAAATAATTTTCTTTTCACAAAATACCATGAAATTTTAAAAGAAAAAGGATTTTTTTGAAAATATTCATGAAATCTTGTTGGGGAAGCTTCATGAAAATTAGGAGTTATGAAACCATAAAAATCTGTTCATGCCGTATAAGTAAAAAAACATTCTCCAAGTACTTTTAACGGAAATGTCAAAAAGTACCATGTATGGTAAACAAATTAATGATTCCTTCCATAACACAATGTAAAAGTAAAATCGGGGTATACATGAATTTAAAAATACATGGAAGAATATTAAAAAATTTATAAAAAACATTTTTATGGATATGGATGAAAAATATAACCCCAGTAAATACTTATGAATAAATAATCTCAGATAAAATGAGATTGGAATACTTATCCCTTACCTTAGGTCTGATATTCTTCGTACATAACCAGACATCCTGTATAATGTTTTAAATAATGTAATTGACTTATTAATAATCATATTAATTGTTATTATATCATATATGGTTCATATTTGACTTTATATCACCCGTTCTTTTGTAAATTCTATGATATAACAACTTTTTGGGTAAAATCCTTTAATTTGTCATACGTGTTTCGACTTGTTGTTCTTGATATTTTTACTTATATCCTAATTTACATAATTACAGAATGTAAAAGATGATTTATATATAATATATATTCATCATATACATATATATATTATACATCGACAAATGGAATGAAATACACCGTTATTGGAGACGGCAGGCCGTACGTACGCATGAACGCTGTTTTCGTTTCCTTATTGAATTGAATGGAATTAAGTAGATGACATACATATATATATACACATAAATAAAATATAATTTTTATGTCATATATTTCATTATTATTAATTATATATACTTTATAATCATTCATGAATGGTTAACATGGAGAATGAATCTCATCGCGTCGTGGAGACGGTAGTCCGTACGTACGCACGAGCGATGATATCATTCCCATGATAGTGGAATTGTATTGAAGTGTATTTTTAATATTTCAGAATAAATATCACTTTACAATAATTATATATAGTTATTCATTAAACCATTATAACCATCCAAGTAAGGTGGTTGAAGAAAACAGATTACACCACGACGTGGAAACGGTATTCCGTGCGTACACATGCACGGTGATTTTGTTTTCCGTATGATGGGTAGAAGATGAAATTGGGTTGTTTAATATTTATAATAACATATCAGTATATGAGTTACACTGATGTTATTAATTTATGATGAAACAAATAAAGAAGATGAAGTAGAAGAAGAAATAAATTAGAAGGAATCGGTAAATGATATTACCTCTTGTTTAACGCGCCTCTTCTTAAACTTCTCTTAAGGCACTAGGATTGGTCTTTTGAGGAAGCCAAAACCTCTATGATGTAACTAGAGAGGATGATAAGAGGAATTGGCAGGGTTATTCCGAGCTTCATGGCACAAAAGGGTGTGGAGAGAAGAGGGAAGGTGTGCCCTTTTATAAGGGAGGAGAGGGGCACTTTAGGAAAAACTTAAAATATTATTTTATAATAAAGTCATATTCGGTTTATAAAGCTAAAAAATGATTTATTTCTAAGATAAAGTGGGTATGGGTTGAAATCCTCTCAACCAATAGATTTTGGACAAGTTTAGGTTAAAATTTTAACCTTATCATTTAGATTTAACTCTAAGTTAAATAATTTAACTTTTACCATGTCTTCTTGTTTTCTTACACTATATGGTTAATAAACATACAATAACAAGCCAAAAAAACCCAAGTGGTTCATTATTAATATATATAACCTTATCTAAGTCATTTGGCCGAAAAATAGTCTTTTCAGAATAAAAAACAATTAATAATATAATATTTGTTTTAAAAACTATTTTATGTCAATTTTGAAACTATTTGGTAATTGATTTTTGTAAAAATCATAACAGCATCATTACTTCGAAAAAAGTTAATTAAATCAATAATAACATGTCATATTATCCTATAAAATTTGTGTAATTCCTAAAAAGTCTCAAATTACATTTATTTGGGTATTTATAATATCAATTATTTTAATATTTCATTATTTAGGTAATTTCTGCATCACCATTGTGTCATAAATAAATTAAATTATTTAATGTATAAAAATTATAAATAAAATACCATTAGGCAGGAAATCTTTTTAGATTTATAATTAATATTTATAGTAGAATTTATCTTTTGTATAACCCTATATTAAAAATGTTTTAGTTATTAAACATTGATTTTAACTATTTTAACTCTTTTATAAATAAAATAATAATAAATGTCCTAATCTAATCCAAGTTGACCTAAAGAGTAATATTTTATTCTGAAGGTTTTTTTGGTAGAATTAAACTTATCCAATAGAATTAGGACAGTGTGTTAGTGTAATAATAATATCATTTTTACCCTTAATTACCTTATTTAGTTTTAACCCTCGTAAATAAAAGTAAAAAGATACTATTCACCAAAAATTATTTTTATCTTTTTGAACCACATTTTAATCCTTTATATTAACCGTGTCTTTATAATTTTTAAAATTCTACACACAGAAGTGGTAAAGTTTTATGTAAATTTTCAAATTCTCGTAGGAGGTGGGTTAATTTCTCTAAAAAGTTCAAGACAATTATTATAAAATGAATCCAAAGAATTATATTGAACTTATATAGATATTATGTATCAATTTTTGAATAAAATAAATTTAAATAAAATAAATAATTATTTAAATAAAAACTCAGTTTTTAAATAGTAACCCAGTGTTTTCACTATTCATTAAAAATTGAATGTTTTCAGAAAAATACCAAAAATTCACCCTAGGATAATTTAGATATTATGAATCCAAAAATGAAGTCCATTTTAATAAATAAAATTTCTATAAGTGGGTATTAATATTCATAACGGCTAGTTTATATAATTTTTTAATAACATATCATTGTTTAGTGAAACTCGGTATTGCGTACAACACACGCTATCGTGGAAGGTTGCGATTACATGTAAAGCAAGCCATGTCGTAGTTCCATGTAGTGAAATATTCATTTGTTGTTGTGTATAATAGAATCCAACCGTATTTCATTTATACGTTGAATATATATATATATACACTCAATGTTGCGTAGAATAACTTCTATCAAATGAACTTGATATTTTGTGTAACATGAGACAATAATAGTGTTGCATATACATTGTTGCATATAGAAAAAGCTAATTTTGGTGTCACGTACAACAAAAGACATCAATGAAATTAAAAAGAATAATTCTCATAAAATCTTGGGTTGTTACAATACCTCAAGACATTACAGCCCTTACACTGAGAAAGGATCCTCCATCCATCACTACCTAAACACGTTACACCTATAATTGCCCACATGAAACTATATCCTGAATATATATGTGTTTTAAATAACCACAATCCATTCCGTCCCTCTACACTAATATATTGGGGAAACTATCCATTATGAACACAATCACTAGTAACAACCTAGAGAAGAGGTTAATGCCAAAGGGGGTCGGCCCCCATCCAGCCCACCACCGAGATATTGGGGAAAACATCACCCAATTCTCCAAATCCCTAGGATGTTATTCTCCCTAAACAAAAATGTGTAGTAGCATATAAAAAACCAACAGTACATGATATAATATAGATAACAACTAAATCAAGTCCACAACATCTCTGAAATATAACCTCAACATTTCATCCTAGGACACTCCAACCCCTTGGGATCAACATCATTTATTCAATAATTTATTAAAAGAACAATCAAAATTCCATAATTCTAGGTATTGTAATAAAAACATTCTAATCTATAAAATTCAAGGGGCACAACAAAGTGAGTAGATTAACTACTCATGGAGTCTTTCCCACTTATATAAGGAGTGTATAACCATCCATCCTTGATAATTTGAACACGGAAATCATGTGGATTACCCAATGAATCTTTTCATCTTTTAGAAGAAGTGTTTGAGAGACCATATGCCAAAACCAATGTGTAAAGTGATGAAAGTAAATAAGAAACATATTCAACAAGAATCTAACATTCACATTCAACCCATTTCATCATCTCCAATGGCCTCCCCGACACCCACATGCATAAACCAATTCAACTCACCACTCTTGGAGTTCCCTACTACCATAACCATTGGGCCTCCATTCCCCCTCTAAATTAAACAACCATTCATGCTCAGTCATCCTAGACACACACCACATCATAAGTATCATGGAATATAAAACATAGAAACTGAGATCTTAGACCTAAAAACTTATTAATCCTTCAAAAAAATGAGGAATCACATCTCCAAAGAATAAGGTGATTGGAATTTACAAGATATAGGGTAAATCAGAACCCTTTATGAAATTATCTTCATAATACAACTGTTTCTTAATACAAATAAATTTAGTTGATCATTTAAAAATGTGTTACTTCATCAATTTGATTATCATCAATGTACAAAAACAACAAACAGATTCATTTATCATGGTTATTTATCTTTGGCCAATTAATTCACAATTAATATTGGCATTATGAAATTTAACAATTTACACCAATAATGAATTTATAAACAAGAAAATCATAGATATCAGACTATTTAGGAAAACAATGGTCAATAACATCGCTAGTAAATTGATACTAATTATTTAATATGGTTCAAATATTTATAATGTCAATTTCCTTTAGAACTGGTGGCTAAATCATGCTAACTATATCACTAGATGTAAAAGAATAGATATGTCATGAATCCCCTACCTAAAATTTTTTCCAACGTTATTTACATGAGAACAACCAATGAAACTTGTCATGATCACCTCTCCTGCAATGACTACAACCACCTGATGTCCCCATGACACAACCGCATGATCCAAAACCCAAGAAAGATACATTAGAAGCATGGAGGTCACTTTCCATCACACAGACATGATAAATGGGTGAAAACATATCGAGGTACCTAGAAGAACAAAGGTAGAACTTAACATATATAGAAGACAGATCAGGTTTCCCCAAAATAGGGGGTGTGTGTCCAGTAGGTATAACTTCATTGAGAACATGATCCAAGGTCCACACCACAATTACATAACACCATGTGAATGAACGGTCTGGGGAATACCGTTTTGAGGAATACAATATGGATAATAAGGTGGAATGTATATCATCATTTTAAATATCAAAATAGAGAAGAGGAATATATATGATTTATATTTTCTATTAAAGGGGATCTATCAACAATACATTGTTTGACAAAGTAATGGATCCAAGACCCTTAGAAAAATTAATATAAGAGTTATGGTATTTGAACCGGCCTTAAATGCATTAAAATGTGGATTTGAATGTGTTGTACATCAATGAAAAAGTTAAATGGGTGAAAGTGTAGGAAGATGGAGACATTTTCCAAGTATATATCACAAATGATACAATTCAATTATGACTCACCGATAGATGCCTCACCGATAAGTGATTCACCAAAAGATGACTCACCAACAGATGACTCACTAACAGATGAATCCCCAACTGATGACTCCCTGACATATGACCCAGCTATAGATGACTCGCCGACATATGAATCACCGACAGAAGACTCACCAATGGATGACTCACTAATAGATGACTCACTGATAGAGGATTCATCTAGAGATGACTCACCAATAGATGAAACACTAAAATATGATTTGTCAATGGAACTATTCATAGAACAATAAACATAGTATAGAGAACTAGAAATTTAGAAAATGGATATAAATAAGTCACCTTGACCAATCAAAACACCTCAAACACCAAATTTTGACGAAGTATTGGACCAGGGAAGTCCATTCCATTACATCAGATAACTATAAAAAAATTACAATGCTCGAGAATCCAACACCAACCCAGAGAGGAAATAGAAAAAAGGAATGAACAACCACCCTTTCAGATTCCTCTAAAGGCTCATGCCACCATTGAAGTTAAACCGCTTCACTAGAGGAACAAGCATAAAGCTATGAAAAAAACTACAACCAGATCTAAAAAGCTCTCCCTAGGGAGATAAATATAAAAAGAGATCAAGAAAAATTAATAAAAAAGAGAAAAGAATCTAATAAATAGTAAAGTTCAATAACCACAAAATGAATATTGTTACAAAAAAATAGCTAAACATAACATATATAAGGGTACTGAGTCTGTATCTATAACTCACATCCCCAAGTACTCTCCTCTATACCACCATGTCAGCACAATACATGAAAAAATGGTATAAAATTATTATTCAATGCCTCATCCAAATGGTACTCGATCTCTATTTTCCTCTCCTCAATGGTCGCATAATTATCTACTTCGATTTATCACCAATCAAAGATTTGAGAGTCTTCATGATGATAACAATGGGTCTGTGACACGTAAAAATATAATGTATCCTAATCGTATATGGGGAAATTAATACCTAATATGTCGTAGCTCCAACATGATCCAACATGTCTAAAGGTCAGAAAACCAGGGAGGAAGCTTACTCCCACAACCAGTCCTTCACTGCCCGTGATAGAGAGTCACCTTCAGAAACACATGACCCATAGATTCAAACTAAAAAGGTCTCCACCTATGATCATCATAATATTTATGATGATCATGTGCTACCTTCATCCTCTATGTAATCACCAAAACCATCATTTTCATGTTAAATACCATTTTTCCATAGAATTGATGACTCTCTAACCCCATTCCATCACAACAGAGAATGAAATTTTCTTCCATACACGGTTTCAAACGGTGCAATACAAATGGTGGAGGGGAAAATATTATTGTAAGACCACTGCACCATATGTATGTTCCTCCTGCATTAAAATCAAAAAAAAATTGACAGAAGATCGCAAAATATCTCCAAGAGTTTGGTTGGGCTGTTCAGTCTAACCATCCTTCTGCAGATGAAAAAGAAGTGTTATGGTATATAGGAGAAAACCAGTAGGAACATGGTCCTCGACTGAGGAACATATAGAGGATGGAGAAAACCAATGAGGAACATCTATAGGTGGTAGAAAATCAATGAGGAACTTATAGAGGCTATTGAAACCCCATGAGGAACATCTAGAGGTAGGCAAAAACCGCTAGGAACACAGTGCTCGACGTTTATCTTATATTAGACAAAACATTGAGACACAAAATCCGCAACTGAAATCTTCTACCCGGACCACTAACATCGGAATCCTCAAATATTGGTACATATTTCTTAATTTTAGTATGTATCGATAATGGCAAACTGTGGAACTATCTGAGGACCATCTCAGGAATCTCCAAAAGAACAAAATGCCTTCCCTGAAACAACACTCAGTGTCGTTCATCCTTAAACCATCCATCATGGACATCACTAAATACAAACCTATCTCTCCAGATCCACATCAAGATCCCCCAACTAGGATTCCTCCACCTGTTGTACCAAATATAACATCACCATCATATGAAAAATAAAACCACTTCCCCCAACCTTTTCCTTTATGGATATACATGCTGAATGTTCTTATACTACTATTTAGGATTATACTAATTCATGCACTACAACACTACGCCACTTTTCGCTCAGCGCATCTACTACAACATTTATTTTACTATATTTATATGATATTTTGATGTCCAAATCCTATAATAACTTCATCCATATATGTTGTTGCAATATCATTTCACAGAAGGAGGGAACGTACCATAGGCTCTTATGGTCGGTGAAGACCACAAAATGATCTCTAATGAAGAAAATTACTCTACAACATTAGGGAAAACACAAATACCGCAAACTCAAGATCATAGGGCTAATATATGTATTCATTGGTTTGTATCTAGAAGGACCTATATGAAATGACAGATATCTAATACATTAGAATAAATCCTAACCCCAAACAAAAAGAATCATAGAAAACCTCAAACTGATCTTTTTCTACTGGAAGAAAAAGAACCTGATCACTGACCAATATCTCCTTCAGATATTGGAATTATTCCTAATACTGATCAGTCCTGATAAATTCCTAATCATTTCTACTCGACGTTTTCATAGGAGTCACAACCCATGTTAAATAGAAAAAGATCCTCATGTAATATCCTACAAGACCAAGGAAACATTCCACCTCTTCCACTATCTTGGGGGAATCAATGAGATAACTACTTATATCATTGATGTATCCATAGATAATCCATACTGGGATGAATCATTCGTAATGAAATTGATTTATTGATCCAAAAACTCCCACTTTTACAACATCACAAAAATATTCGGTTGATGAAGAAGTCCCAAAACGGTATGAATAATCTCTACATTCCCCTATTCATACAAGGAGTACAAAAGGATTTCATCGATGAGAACCACCACGAAATTGTCTAGGAACTCATGGAACATTTTTTTATCAACCCCATGAACATAGCTGGAGCATTCGTTACACCAAATGGCATCACAATGAACTTTTAATGCCCATGATGTAAATGTAAAGATGTCTTTAGGATATCCTCATACTTCTCACACATCTGATAATATACAGAGAAAAAAATAGATCTTTGAGAACCAAATTTTACCATTCAATTGATTGTATAAATCATCAGTCCACATAAAATGACAGTGGTTCTACAAACTCACTTGTTTCAAGTAACGATAATCGATACCCAATCCCAAAATTCAATCGACCTTCTTCACGAAAAATATTGGTGCACCCCATTGTGACACTACTAACCCAAAAAAACCACACTACATTATACCATTTAGCATTATATAAAGCTCTCGAATCTTCCAAGGGGATATCCTCTTCAGGGACATCGAGATAGGAGATTATCTTGGCTGTATCACGATCTCAAACTCGATCTCTCATTGAGGGAGTAACGTTATAACCTCTTATTGGAATAAATTAGTTTACTCATCCATGACCATGAGAAACACAAACTCATGTACCTCTAATATACATATAATTAACTCGGAATACATGGATGACAATGTTGGAACATGACTGTGACCCATATAAGGGTCTCTATCCCCAAAGAACACTAATAGATCTCCACTAACATCGAAGAACACCAACTAGATCAGGAATAAATTCACATTATCATGGGACAAATACAACCAATCCATGATAAGGATGACATCATATGGTGGTATCTGTAGACATATGAAGTATTCTCAATAGAGGTGGTTCCCCAGCCCTTGCTCACAGTCTCTACATAATTTAAACATGCGGGTTCTACCTCTAACTAGAATATTTAATGCCAAGGGAAATGAAATCATATGTACCTCAAGTCCAAAATAATGGAAATTGGTAGGTGATATGAAGGATTTTCTCTCTCCTTAATCAAATATACTATGAACCCAAGTAGAATTTGTTTTCCCTGAATGGTGTCTGGATCACCGGGTGTAGGCTTCTCTAGCACATGAAGATGATCATGATCTACTCCATGACCTCAATAACACTAAAAATGACCACCTCCATGGATAAACTATTTTATCTATGGATGAGGAGTGTCCCAGGGATGTCTATTTCCTATCCCATCATCCTTATACGGATCCAATGATGGTGAAACTAGCTATTACTGCCACTCCTAGAACTGCCATAATGGAGGAACCTGAAGTTGAACGCCGAATGCATATTGACTACTCATAAAGGTCAGGAAATATCACTGTGGGTGACATCAGACTCAATAAGAAAAATGAGAACATGATCCCATATCATAGTCTATAGAGAGACTACCCCCGTAAATATGGGATACTAATGGGTAGGACCTACCTCTTTACAAATAAAAACTCTTGAACCCTACTAATTGGGAACCCTATATCAAAACTCTGGTTCGTGAGGAATCCTGATGTCCCACCCTCCCATGAAAATACTGTTATGGATAACATCTTATTGATGACCTCTTCCATAGATAGTATAACGACCCATACTTTACATACATTGTTAATACTTCGAAATTGAAGCACACTTATTACAACATATGACAAAACCACAAAGGACCGTATAGGTATAGTGTCTTTAGAAACTGGGAAACATAAACAACTGGTTCATAAATCTTCTACAGTGTCTCCCATTTATTTCATCATATCTAGGGTCCATTTTAGCATATTCTACTTAATATCCATCTTCCTGACCTGGGGAAAAGAAAACATAAAAGGGTGAGCTCAAATGCTCAGCAAGGGCAAATAAAGGAAATAAAAATCATATCATATCTTTATGAAAATCAAAACCTGCAAAAGAGATCATAATATCTTAACATGGAATAAATCATAGAAGTGAAAATGAGATCCCCATAATCATAACATAAAACTTGAAACTTTGTGGCATGCACAAATAATCATGGAAAATCATTTCTTGTTAGTCATGACTCATTGCCAAGACTATCTTAGTGGACAAAGTCCCTTTCTGAACCGAGTTCACTCCTCGTTTCAGTCCTGTATCACTGAACCGAAATAACCTTCCGTTCCAGCCATGTCTATCTCATGAGATATAAAATCATTACCCAATGCATTGGAGGGAGATATAGGTCCCACCCATCTTATAATGAATCCTTTCTTATGTGTGCCAGATAATCATAAAACATACATCATCGCATAACACATGTAACAAAAATGGGATTCTTGAAACATCATGACATCATAAATCAATTCATATAAGATAAAGGAATTAATAAACATAATTCCATCACAACATAGTCAAATAAATGTAAAAATATGGATATAAACAGAACCCTTTATTATCTTAGATGGAAAATAATTTTGATAAAACACTTGAATTGAATTCTTGAGGAAAATATCCTTTCTTCTTCAAAATCAATTTCTTTTCACAAAACATCATGCAATTTTAAAAGAAAGAGATTTTATTGAAAATAGTCATGAAATATTTTAGAGGAAGCTTCATGAAAATAAGGCTTTATAAAACAGTAGAAATCCGTTCGTGCCGTATAAGTTAAAAAAAACATTCTTCGTACTTTTGTCGGAAAAGTCAAAAAGTACCTCGTATGACAAAAGATTCCTTTCATAGATATTACTAAAAACTCACCGAAGGGTAAAAATGGATTTAAACAATTGTAGGTGGATGGAAATAATATTACATATTGATGAAACATGGATGTGGATGATAAAATACACCCCAGTAAATACTTATGAATAAACAATCTCGGATAAAAATGAGATTGTGATATTTCCCTTACCTTAGGTCCGATTTGCTTTGTTTATGTCCGAAGCTCCTGTATAATGGTTTAAATAATGTTATTGACTTATTCCAGAATCATACATATTGATATGATATCATATATGGTCATATTATTAGCTTCTTGTTAGTAATATTTCATTGTTACTTGGTACTCGGGTCTTTATAACTTTTTGTTCTTATGCGTGTTTTGTCGAATAAATTCTTATTCTTATCTTCAAGTTATAGATAATTCATTTACAAAATGGTATTATTGTAGTATATACCATATTAATTCATTCATTTCATTTATATAATCATTATGAAATGAAGATCATGTAGAACGAGTCGCATCACATCGTGGAGACGGTATTCCGTACGTACGCACGAGTGATGATATCGTTCTTATGATCGTGGAATTGTATTGGAGTATATAAATATATTATTTCAGTATCAATATTACTTCATAATAATCATATATAGTTACTCATTACACCATTATACCCATCCTTGTAAGGTGATGGTGGAAAAATAGATTACACCACGGCGTGGAGACGGTATTCCGTACGTACGCACGCGCGGTGATTTCATTTTTCCGTAGGATGGATAGAAGGTGAATTAGGGTTGTTTCATATTTATAATAACATATCAGTATGTAAGTAATACTGATGTTATTACTTTATCATGAAAAAACTAAAGAAGAAGAAGTTGAAGAAGAAAGAAATTGAAAAGATCGGTAATGGATATTACCTCTTCTTTGGAACGCCTCTTTGTATCCTCCACTTAAGGAACTAAGATTGGTCTTTGGAGAAGACCAGGACCTCTAGGATTATTCTAGGGAAGTGGAGAGGAGAAAATGGCAGGGGTTGGCCGATCTTGAGTGCTCAAATTGGTGTGAGGAGGAGGGGGAGGAGGTGCCCTTTTATAAGGGAGGAGAGCACCTTAGGAATATCTCAAAATATTATTTTATATTAAAGTCAAAATCGGTTTATAATGGTTCCAAAGGGTCTTATTTCGAAGCTAAAGTGGGGAGGGGTCTAAATCCTATCAACCAATGGGATTTAGACATGTTTAGGGTATTATTTTAACCTTATCAATTAGATTTAACTCTAAGTTAATTAATTTAACTTTTACCGTGTCTTTTTGTTTTCTTTCACTATATGGTTAATACACTTACTATAACATGCCAAACGAACCCCAAATTGTTTATTATTAATATATATATCCTTATATAAGTCATTTGGCCGAACCTTAGATTTTTAGGAATAAAATAACAATTAATAATATAATATTTGATTTAAAAACTATTTTGTGTCAATTTTGACACTATTTGATATACGATTTTTGTGAAAGTCATAACAGAATTATATGTTCGAACAAAGTTGATTAAATCAACCTTAATATATCATAGTAACCTAGAAAATTAGTGGAATTCATAAAAAGTCCTAAATTACATTTATTTTGGTATTTATATTATCAATGTTGTCAATATTTCATTAATAAGATAATTACTGCATCATCTTTGTGTCATAAATAAATTAAATTATTTGATGTCTAAAAATTACAAATAAAATATCATCATTTAGGAAATCTTTTTAGATTTCTAATGAATATTTACAATTGAATTTATCTTTTGTATAACCCCATATTAAAAATTATTTACTTATTAAACTTTAATTTTAACTATTTTAACCCTTCTTTAAATAAATTAATAATAAATGTCCTAATCTAATCCAAGTGGGCCTAAATGGTCATATTTTATTCCTAAGTTTGTTTTTGGTCGAATTACACTTGTCCAATAGAATTAGGACATGTGTTAGGGTAATATTAATATCATATTTACCCTTAGTTACCCTATTTACTATTAACTGCGGTAAAAAAAAGTAAAAAGTTACTATTCACCAAAAAATTATTTTTATCTCATTGAACCACATTTTACTTACTGATATCAACCGTGTCTGTCGGATTTTTGAAATTCCATTCACAGAAGCGGTAAAATTAAGTTTTATGCAAAATTCAGTTTTTAACCTACCACTTAGTGGTTTCACTATTCATCAAAAATTGAAAGTTTTCAGAAAAATACCAAAATTTCACCCTAGGCTAATTTCGATATTCTGAGTCCAAAAATGAAGTCCATTTTGAAAAATAAAATTTATAAAATTTCAAAAAGTGGTTATTACTATTCATAACGGCTAGTTTTAATAGCATATTGTTGTTTAGTGAAACTCGGTATTGCGTACGACGCAAGCTATCGAGGAAGGTCGCGATTGCGTGTAAAGCAAGCCAAGCAAGTGTTGTGTAGAAAAAGATTCCTTTGATGGTTTATATAACATAAAAGTCTCGGGTGTTACATTCTACCCCCCTTAAAAAGAATTTCGCCCTCGAAATTCGTCACTTTGCAACAAACAGATGAGGATACTTCTCCCTCATCATATCCTCAAGCTCCCATGTAGCTTCTTCAAGTTGGTGGTTTCTCCATAAAACTTTCACCAAGCGAGTGGTCTTGTTTCGTAGGACTTTTTCGCTACGATCCAGAATCTCTATCGGCTGTTCTTCATAAGAAAGATCTTGCTCCAGCGGTACAACTTCTGAGCTGAGTACATGTGAAGGATCTGGTATGTACTTTCTCAGGAGAGATACATGGAACACATCGTGAACTTGAGAGAGATTCGGTGGAAGCTCCAATCGGTAAGCTACCTTCCCAACACGATCCAGTATTTCAAAAGGACCGATATATCTAGGGCTCAACTTCCCCTTCTTTCCATATCTCATAACCCTCTTCCAGGGAGATATTCGTAAGAACACTTTATCGCCCACTTCAAACTCTAGGTCTTTTCTTCGGTTGTCGGCATAACTTTTCTGTCGACTCTGAGCTGCTCTTATGTGTTGTTGAATAGATCTGACCTTTTCTGCCATTTCATCAACGAGATCAGGTCCTAATAGCTTTCTTTCCCCAACTTCATCCCAGCAAGTTGGAGTCCTGCATTTCTTTCCATAGAGAGCTTCATAAGGAGCCATCTGAATACTGGAGTGAAAGCTATTTTTATAAGAAAATTCCACCAAAGGTAGGTGTTGATCCCAACCTCCTTTGAAATCCATAGAGCAAGCTCTCAACATATCTTCTAGGGTTTGAATTGTTCTCTCAGACTGGCCGTCTGTCTGGGGATGATAAGCAGTGCTGAAACTCAACTCTGTATCCAGAGTATGCTGAAGACTTCGCCAGAACTTTGAGGTAAATCTCGGATCTCGATCAGATATAATAGAAAGTGGTACTCCATGCAATCTTACCACTTCCTTTACATATATCCTGGCAAGCTGATCTAGAGAGAAATCCTCTCTAATAGCAATGAAGTGTGCAGACTTTGTAAGACGATCAACTATGACCCAGATAGCATTATTGCCTTTGGATGTTTTAGGAAGTCCTGTGACAAAGTCCATAGTGATGTTTTCCCATTTCCATTCGGGTATGGGTAATGGTTGTAACATCCCCTTAGACTTCTGTCTCTCAGCTTTAACTTGTTGACAAACCAAGCATCGAGAGACATATTCAGCAACATCTCTTTTCATGCCATCCCACCAGAAGTACTCTTTCAGGTCCCTATACATCTTCGTGCTTCCAGGATGAATAGAGAATGATGAACTATGAGCCTCATCCAGCAGCTCATTCTTTAATTCGGGGATGGGAGGAACGCAAACCCGATTCCTGAACTTTATTATCCCATCACAATCAAGGTTGAATTCAAGAACATTTCTCACCTTCTTTTGTAACTCGACATCTTCTTTCTGTGCCTCTTTAATCTTCACATGTATAGATGGTTGAACATTCATTTGAGAAAGATAATATTTTTCCCCTTCCATTATAATTCCAAGATCCATCCTTTGTAAATCCATAAATATTGGATCTTTTGTGATCCTCATCATGGATAAACTAGCATGGTATTGTCGACTTAATGCATCTGCCACCTTGTTTGCTTTCCCAGGGTGGTAATGGATTGAGCAGTCATAATCCTTAATCAGCTCCAACCATCCTCTTTGACGCATATTCAGCTCCTTTTGTGTGAAAATATACTTTAAACTTTTATGATCAGTATAAATATCACACCTTTCACCATAAAGGTAATGCCTCCAAATCTTTAATGCAAAGATTACCGCAGCCAACTCCAAATCATGTGTTGGGTAATTTTGCTCATGGATTTTCAACTATCGTGAGGCATAAGCTATCACCATATCATTTTGCATAAGAACACACCCCAATCCCTTCTTGGATGCATCACTGTAGATCACAAACCTTTCTCCACTATAAGGCAGTGTGAGCACAGGTGCACTGGATAACCTTCTTTTCAACTCCTTGAAATTCTCTTCACATTCCTCTGTCCAGACAAACATAACTCCCTTCCGAGTCAACTTGGTGATTGGATTAGATAATCGTGAAAAATCTTTTACAAAACGTCGATAATATCCAGCCAAACCAAGAAAACTTCGGATCTCAGTTACTGTTGTTGGTCTTGACCATCTTTCGATAACCTCTGTTTTTGCTGGATCCACAGATATCCCCTATTTTGAGATTATATGACCCAAAAATGCAACTTTTTGAAGCCAAAATTCACACTTGGTAAATTTGGCATAAAGCTTCACCTTTCTCAGGGTCTTCAATATAATTCTCAAGTGATCTTCATGCTCTTCCTTGCTCTTTGAATAGACAAGAATATCGTCTATAAAGACTACCACAAATTGATCAAGATAGTCTCTAAATTCTCTATTCATTAGATCCATGAAGATAGCAGAGGCATTAGTAAGACCAAATGGCATCACTATAAATTCATAGTGTCCATACCTTGTACGGAAAGGCGTCTTTGGTATATCCTCCCTTTTGACCCTTAATTGATGATACCCTGAACGAAGATCAATCTTGGAAAAGTATTGAGCTCCGCGTAGTTGGTCAAATAAGTCATCAATGCGTGGGAGAGGATATTTGTTCTTGATAGTGATCTTGTTAAGTTCTCGATAATCAATGCAAAGTCTCATTGATCCATCTTTCTTCTTAACAAATAGAACAGGTGCTCCCCAAGGTGACGCACTAGGGCGTATGAATCCCTTATCAAGATTCTCTTGGAGTTGCTTCTTCAATTCCTGCAACTCAATTGGGGCCATTCTATAAGGTGTCTTTGAAATAGGTAAAGCACCCGGTACAAGTTCTATTGAAAACTCAACTTCATGATTTGGTGGAAGACCCGGTAATTCCTCTGGAAAGACATCATCAAACTCCCGTACAATGGGCATATTCTTAATCATGAGTTTCTCACCAACCATTTGAGATAAATAACCTTCATTTAGTGGAATCAATACCCATAAGATGGAAGAAATTTCCACTGGAAGGTTATGTTCATCCTTGCATTGATAGACGATCGTAGATTGATCTGGAATATGAAATGTGACTTCTCTTCTTTGGAAATCGATATGAGATCCATGTAGAGAAAGCCAATCCATGCCAAGAATCACATCAAATTCCACTAAAGGAAGGATCACAAGATTTGCAGGAAGCACTTTCCCACAAACTTCGATCGGAGAAGAATTATAAACTTTTGATGCGATTGATGTGCCATTAGGTGTTGTCACAGCTAACTCAACATCTAATTATTGAGGTAATACGGTTATACCCTTAGAAAAGTCTTCAGAAATAAAAGAGTGGGTGGATCCAGAATCAAATAAAACATTTTCTACCTTAGAGTGGATGGTAAGTGTACCTTTCACCACATCGTTATCGTACTCCACATCGCTGATAGAAATTGCATGTGACTTTCCTTTGTCTTTAGCCTTAAGAGTTTGTTGACGTCGACCATCATCATCGACCCTTGGATTTGGGCATTGATTGGCATAATGCCCCATCTCCTTGCACTTGAAACATTGAAGTGTAGTAGGTTCATTCTGTGTATCCCTTCCTTTGTTTGCGTCATTAGACATCTTCTTCCCATTATCACGGCATTCAAATGACCCGATGACCTTCTTTTCCACATTTAAAACATTTACTTGTCCCTTTAAGACAACTCCCTCCATGTTTCTTTCCACACTTTGAGCATAAGGAAATGCTCATCTTCTTTTCCGTGTGCTCTTTAGATTTTTCTTTGAATTCCATCTTCCTCTTCTTATCAAACCCATGTGACTGATGGGTTACTCCAATCTCCATCTCGACTTTGAGAGCACATCGAACGATTTCCTCATAGCTATTGAAGTCCCTTATGGCTAACGCCCTTAGAAGACTTGGTTTTAAGCCACTAAAGAATAGATCGATCTTACTCTCAGGTTGGATAATAATACCAGAAGCGTACCTTGCAAGTCTTGTAAAATTTGCTTCATAGGTACCAACAGATTCATCATCCCTTTGCTTCAGTTCAAGAAACTCTTTCTCCATCTTTGTTCGGATAATACGAGGGAAGTACTTATTGAAAAATAAGTTCTTGAACTCGTCCCATTCCATAGACTCAATTTCATCCCTTTGCCTCGTATTCTTAACAAGATTCCACCATTGATCAGCATCTCCTTCCAAACGATACACAGCTAGGATGACTTTATCATGTTCAGAACATTGAAGAACTGAAAATATCTTTTCAGTAGTACTAATCCATTGTTCAGCAACTAATGGATCAGTAGACCTGCTGAAAGAAGGTGGACGCTACCTCATGAAGGATTCAACAGAATGTTGCTCCCTCCTTTGCTCATTTGGAAATCCTGCATGATTCATAGCTTGAGAAAGTTGTGTGAGCATGGCTACAAGATTTTTCATTCCAGCTCCCATATCGTTTGGTTGCTCAGGGGGACAATCATTGCATTTCCCATCGCATTCCGCATTAACACGGTTCCTTCAGGTTCCAGCCATTGACTAAAACCAAGAAGAATAGTGTGAGCAACACAAATTATAATAGGAAACCACATAATTCAAGAATAAAATTTTCATGCTTAAGGTCTTATCCTAGGTTATTCAAGGCCATTTCTAAAACACTAAGATTGTGTTCTATTCTTAGACTTATCCTTAGGGTTCTTACTAAGGCTTTCACATCCTAGTTTCCAAAGGTTGACTATACATTTCCTCTGATACCAACTATAACGACCCATACTTTACATACATTGTTAATACTTCGAAATTGAAGCACACTTATTACAACATATGACAAAACCACAAAGGACCGTATAGGTATTGTGTCTTTAGAAACTGGGAAACATAAACAACTGGTTCATAAATCTTCTACAGTGTCTCCCATTTATTTCATCATATCTAGGGTCCCTTTTAGCATATTCTACTTAATATCCATCTTCCTGACCTGGGGAAAAGAAAACATAAAAGGGTGAGCTCAAATGCTCAGCAAGGGAAAATAAAGGAAATAAAAATCATATCATATCTTTATGAAAATCAAAACCTGCAAAAGAGATCATAATATCTTAACATGGAATAAATCATAGAAGTGAAAATGAGATCCCCATAATCATAACATAAAACTTGAAACTTTGTGGCATGCACACATAATCATGGAAAATCATTTCTTGTTAGTCATGACTCATTGCCAAGACTATCTTAGTGGACAAAGTCCCTTTCTGAACCGAGTTCACTCCTCGTTTCAGTCCTGTATCACTAAACCGAAATAACCTTCCGTTCCAGCCATGTCTATCTCATTAGATATAAAATCATTACCCAATGCATTGGAGGGAGATATAGGTCCCACCTATCTTATAATGAATCCTTTCTTATGTGTGCCACATAATCATAAAACATACATCATCGCATAACACATGTAACAAAAATGGGATTCTTGAAACATCATGACATCATAAATCAATTCATATAAGATAAAGAAATTCATAAACATAATTCCATCACAACATAGTAAAATCAATGTAAAAATATGGATAGAAACAGAACCCTTTATTATCTTAGATGGAAAATAATTTTGATAAAACACTTGAATTGAATTCTTGAGGAAAATATCCTTTCTTCTTCAAAATCAATTTCTTTTCACAAAACATCATGCAATTTTAAAAGAAAGAGATTTTATTGAAAATAGTCATGAAATCTTTTAGAGGAAGCTTCATGAAAATAAGGCTTTATAAAACAGTAGAAATCCGTTCGTGCCGTATAAGTTAAAAAAAACATTCTTCGTACTTTTGTCGGAAAAGTCAAAAAGTACCTCGTATGACAAAAGATTCCTTTCATAGATATTAATAAAAACTCACCGAAGGGTAAAAATGGATTTAAACAATTGTAGGTGGATGGAAATAATATTACATATTGATGAAACATGGATGTGGATGATAAAATACACCCCAGTAAATACTTATGAATAAACAATCTCGGATAAAAATGAGATTGTGATATTTCCCTTACCTTAGGTCCGATTTGCTTTGTTTCTGTCCGAAGCTCCTGTATAATGGTTTAAATAATGTTATTGACTTATTCCAGAATCATAAATATTGATATGATATCATATATGTTCATATTATTAGCTTCTTGTTAGTAATATTTCATTGTTACTTGTTACTCGGGTCTTTATAACTTTTTGTTCTTATGCGTGTTTTGTCGAATAAATTCTTATTCTTATCTTTAAGTTATAGATAATTCATTTACAGAATGGTATTAGTGTAGTATATACCATATTCATTCATTCAATTCATTTATATAATCATTATGAAATGAAGATCATGTAGAACGAGTCGCATCACATCGTGGAGACGGTATTCCGTATGTACGCACGAGTGATGATATCGTTCCTATGATCGTGGAATTGTATTGGAGTATATATATATATTATTTCAGTATCAATATTACTTCATAATAATCATATATAGTTACTCATTACACCATTATACCCATCCTTGTAAGGTGATGGTGGAAAAATAGATTACACCACGGCGTGGAGACGGTATTCCGTACGTACGCACGCGCGGTGATTTCATTTTTCCGTAGTATGGATAGAAGGTGAATTAGGGTTGTTTCATATTTATAATAACATATCAGTATGTAAGTAATACTGATGTTATTACTTTATCATGAAACAACTAAAGAAGAAGAAGTTGAAGAAGAAAAAAATTTTAAAGATCGGTAATGGATATTACCTCTTCTTTGGAACGCCTCTTTGAATCCTCCACTTAAGGAACTAAGATTGGTCTTTGGAGAAGACCAGGACCTCTAGGATTATTCTAGGGAAGTGGAGAGGAGAAAATGGCAGGGGTTGGCCGAGCTTGAGTGCTCAAATTGGTGTGAGGAGGAGGGGGAGGAGGTGCCCTTTTATAAGGGAGGAGAGGGGCACCTTAGGAATATCTCAAAATATTATTTTATATTAAAGTCAAAATCGGTTTATAATGGTTCCAAAGGGTCTTATTTCTAAGCTAAAGTGGGGATGGGTCTAAAGCCTATCAACCAATAGGATTTAGACAAGTTTAGGGTATTATTTTAACCTTATCAATTAGATTTAACTCTAAGTTAATTAATTTAACTTTTACCGTGTCTTTTTGTTTTCTTTCACTATATGGTTAATACACTTACTATAACATGCCAAACGAACCCCAAATTGTTTATTATTAATATATATATCCGTATCTAAGTTAGTTTGCCGATCCTTAGATTTTTAGGAATAAAATAACAATTAGTAATATAATATTTGATTTAAAAACTATTTTGTGTCAATTTTGACACTATTTGATATATGATTTTTGTGAAAGTCATAACAGAATTATATGTTCGAAAAAAGTTGATTAAATCAACCTTAATATATCATAGTAACCTATAAAATTAGTGGAATTCATAAAAAGTCTTAAATTACATTTATTTTGGTATTTATATTATCAATTTTGTCAATATTTCATCAATAAGATAATTACTGCATCATCTTTGTGTCATAAATAAATTAAATTATTTGATGTATAAAAATTACAAATAAAATATCATCATGTAGGAAATCGTTTTAGATTTCTAATGAATATTTACAATTGAATTTATCTTATGTATAACCCCATATTAAAAATTATTTACTTATTAAACTTTGATTTTAACTATTTTAACCCTTCTTTAAATAAATTAATAATAAATGTCCTAATCTAATCCAAGTGGGCCTAAATGGTCATATTTTATTACTAAGTTTGTTTTTGGTCTAATTACACTTGTCCAATAGAATTAGGACATGTGTTAGGGTAATATTAATATCATATTTACCCCTAGTTACCCTATTTACTATTAACCGCAGTAAAAAAAAGTAAAAAGTTACTATTCACAAAAAAAATATTTTTATCTCATTGAACCACATTTTACTTACTGATATCAACCGTGTCTGCCAGATTTTTGAAATTCCATTCACAGAAGTGGTAAAATTATGTTTTATGCAAAATTCAGTTTTTAACCTACCACTTAGTGGTTTCACTATTCATCAAAAATTGAAAGTTTTCAGAAAAATACCAAAATTTCACCCTAGGCTAATTTCGATATTCTGAGTCCAAAAATGAAGTCCATTTTGAAAAATAAAATTTATAAAATTTCAAAAAGTGGTTATTACTATTCATAACGGCTAGTTTTAATAGCATATTGTTGTTTAGTGAAACTCGGTATTCCGTACGACGCAAGCTATTGAGGAAGGTCGCGATTGCGTGTAAAGCAAGCCAAGCAAGTGTTGTGTAGAAAAAGATTCCTTTGATGGTTTATATAACATAAAAGTCTCGGGTGTTACAGATAGTACCATGAGATATGTCTTCACCATAAATGGGGTGACCTGATGATGGATCTCAAGATAAAAACCCTCCTTTAAATGCCTCTAACTAGCCTTCTCATCATGAAATAGGTCCGAAGCATATCAAAAATCATCCTGAAATGGTTTCCAAACACTTGCACATTGAACCTCCCCTGTTTAAGGGTAAGAATCTTATAGATACGTGTCATATTCATGGTTGGAGAATGAATCTAGGAGTTGAACTGATCATGTAACTCCTCCCACAAAACCTCCAACTCCTCGTGATCCCTGTAGAACAAAAACCACCACTGTCTCACTAACCCACAAAGAATCGTCACAACCATCATCACCCAGTGCTACTTCTGAGCAAGGGTCAAACTGAATGATATCTCAACATCCAGCAACCATTCTTCGTGAATGCATCTGAAATGGATCTCACATACATATTCATACTATGGTGATGAAACACTCAGAGTGTCCTCCCCCAAGTTTCATCATCATAAACCTGTACTATGTGCTGATCTGCTGGTGCATCCTACTGAACATATTCTACATGAACATGATGAGGATGTTGACCTTGATCCATACATTCAAAATGAAAAAAATAGAGCTCCTAAACCATTATTATGGAAGTATTTAATATTAACTAATTGTTTTATTCTTTTCATTTTAGGGTATCATATCCCAACATCTACCCCTTTCAGACACAGGCAAATAGAAGAATGATGCATGATCTATTCCAATGTCTCAACCCAGAAACCAGCATAACCATACTTTGTGGCTACTATTAACATAAATTTCCATGCATCATATCATTGGGGGACCTAAATACCTATGTCTCTGTCAGCCTCAAGTTTTTATAACACTTGATGAACTTGACTAAAACTGTTTCTCTACCTACCCATGAAAACCCCACCGATGTGTAACTCCAAACGCCATCCTATCCCTCAATTAGAACTTATATAAAACACTGTAATGAACTACACCCCATAAATTGTACCCCTTATAGGCTGGAAATGTGATAAGATAGAAAATGAACCCCGAGCCATGCCTCTAGTTGACCCCGAGTTGGGGACTTGCACTGAGGTTATAACAAACACATAAATGTGTGGAATTTCCCTCTAAGAGAACACTTGTGAAAGAGAGAGATAATATAAAAACCTACCAAAACCATGTCAGAATAAAATATGAAAAACCCCAAGTGCACATATGTAATTTTATGAAATAACTACTTCAACTGAAAGTGAAAACTACTAGTACCAAAAGAAATTAAAACGACAACGACCACAAATCCCAAATTACTCCTCCAAAACCCCCAGGCTAATACTAACCGACCTGATTTCCAACCTTCACTAAGTGACTTGAAAAATAGTGTTTATACCATAGAGTGAGTATAATAGTATTCTAAGAAGAATACTCCACATTTAATCTTGCGTAAATGTATAGAAAGCATGCTAATGCAAAGTGAACATGTGAAACAAACTCATCACCGAAATAGGTATAGTAAATTACGAGCCTCACCATGGATATTCTAACCATATATTGCATTCAAGGGTGTATAAAAAAATAAATAATATCAAGGGTACACTACTTCCACTTCCCTAATGGGTTTTCAATTTGCTCAAATATTACACGTCCTGAGAATCTCTCTCCAAAAGGCTAGCATGGAGACACCTGGGCATAGCACCATAACATGTACCTTGTGCAAATGAACAACTTTCCCATAGACACTTGGGTTAACAACCAACCCATATACACATCAAAAGTAACCAAGTTGTTTCCAAGAGCCACCATAACCCACATAACATGAATCAAACATTGTGTATTATACATGGAACCATTACATCACATTCAATGAGTAACGATCCTCAATACACTACAGCCTATACCCATTACACATATAGTAGTCCATATGAAACTATATTGAGAATATATATGTGTGTAAAATAACCATAATCCATTACATACCTATACACACATATATGGGAAAAAATAACATTCTTTCATACCAACACTAGTAACTGCCAAGGGAATAGAGTGGGATAAAGGGGGTAGTCATCTGTCCATCCTCCAATCGGGAAACTGGGGAAAACACCCCATGTGATTAGAATCCTTGGGGTGGTAGTCTCCCTAACGGACAGGGTGGAGTATCTTATAGAAACACTAAAGTACATTAACTGTAGCTAATGTATCTCTGACTTCTTGCCACCGTTTCTAAAACTAGATATCCTATAATAACACAACCATTTAAAAAGATTTATAAAATTACATATCCATTTTTATCAGTTCCACATTAAGTTAATTAATTATTTTACAATTAATTAACCATGATCATTTCCACATTACATTTCATTTTTATTCTAAACAAGATCAATTCCCTATAGGTATAACCAAACCATGTTCATGACATCTATGAAATATAACATCAAAATTGCATCCCCACATTCTCCAAACCGATGGGTTCAACAAAATTTATTCAATAATTTATTTATATCATTATTAATTTCCATAATACATGGTATTATATGAATAAAATTCGAATATACCAAAACTAAGGGACTCAACACGGCGATTAGTTAGACTACTTGTTGATTCATTTCCACCTTTAGTAGTACCATTGACCAATCCATCCTTGAGAAGATAAACACGGAATGATTGTGCCATACCCCACACGTATTTACCTCTATTTGAAGGAGTGTAAGAAAAATCATATTCCTCATGGAGTAGGGAATGTAAATAAGGTAAAAAAACAAATTCAACAATCGTACAACATTCACATCCAACTCATTTCATCATCTGTGTTGTCCTCCCTGACACCCAAATTCATAAACTGATACTTCTTGTAACACCCCGAGATTTTATGAAAAATATTCTTTTCATTACTGTATTGTGTTGTACGCTACACCAAAAGGAGCCTTCACAACACGCATCCTTGACTTGCCTTGCATTACATTCAAACACGACCTTCCTCGATAGCGTGTGTACTACGCAATACAGAGTTTCACTAAACAACGTTATGCTATTAAAATATTTTTAAAACTAGCCATTATGAATAGTAATAACCACCTTTTAAAATTTTAGAATTTTTATCTCTCAAAATGGACTTCATTTTTGGATTCATATTATCGAATTTAGCCTAAGGATAAATTTTGGTACTTTTCGGATAACTTTCATATTCTGATGAATAGTGAAAATTACTATATTATAATTAAAAACAACTTTTTTAATCGAATTAATTAATAGTGATAAATTATTAATTTGAGTGGTTTTAAAGTATATTTAGAATATATTTTTAAAATTTAATACAATGTTGGTCATTGTATGTAATTTCACATTTAAACCAGTCATAAACAAGTGTCAATCTTATGATAGTTATTATCTCTTAAAAACATGCTATTTGTTTTGACGAAGGGAATTAATTTTTAAATTAATTAATGCAACTGATATGTTTTGAATTTGATAAAATATACATCATTTTTGAATTTATAATATCAAATATATCTTAGATCTAATTTTTAGTATTTTTCTGGAAACTTTCATTTTTTGATGAATAGTGAAACCACTAAGTGGTAGTTAAAAAAACTGATTTTTTCATAAAACATAATTTTACCGCTTCTGTGAGTGGAATTTCGAAAATCCGAGAGACACAGTTAATATAGAAGACTAAAATGTGGTTCAATGAGATGAAAATAATTTTTGGTGAATAGTAACTTTTTACTTTTTTTACATGGTTAAAAGTAAATAGTGTAATTAAGGGTAAAAATGTTATTATTATTACCCTAACACATGTCCTAATTCTATTGGATAAGTGTAATTCGACCAAAAACAACCTTAGGAATAAAATATGATCATTTAGGCCCACCGGGATTAGATTAGGACATTTATTATTATTTAATTCAAAGAAGAGTTAAAAGAGTTAAAATCTATGTTTATTTACTAAAACATTTTTAATATGGGGTTATACATAAGATTAATTCAACTATAAATATTCATTAGAAATCTAAAATGATTTCATACATAATGGTATTTTGTTTTTAATTTTTGGAAATTAAATAAGTTACTTTATTTATGACAAAATGATGATGCAGTAATTACCATAATTGTGAAACATTAGAATAATTGATATTATAAATAAATAAATAAATATAATTTGAGACTCTTTATGAATTAAACTAATTTTCTAGGTTAATATGACATGTTAGGATTGATTTAATTTACTTTGGTCGAAGTAATCATTTTTTTATGAGTTTCAAAAAAATCAACTATTGAATAGTGTCAAAATCGACATAAAATAGTTTTTAAAACAAATATTATATTATTAATTGCTATTTTACTCCTAAAAATCTATGGTTAGGCCAAATGACTTAGCTAAGGTTATATATATTAAAAAAACACAACATGGGGGGTCTCTTGGATGTATATGGTATTTTTATTAACTATATAATACAAAAATACAAAGTGACATGGTAAATGTCAATCTAATTAACTAAGAGTTAAAACTAAAAGATAAGGTTAATATAATGACCTAAACTTGTCTAAATTCTATTTGATGAGAGGATTTCGACCCATACCCACCTTAGCTTCGAAATAAATCAATTTGGAGCTATTTAAAACCGAATGTTACTTTATAATAAAATAATATTTTTGGTTATTCCAAAGGTGCCCCTCTCCTCCCTTATAAAAGGGCACCTCCTCCCCCTCTTTCTAACACAAATTTGAGCCTTCAAGCTCGGCCAACCCCTGACAAATTACCTTCTCCACTTCCCTAGAAACATCCTAGAGGTTCTGGTCTTCCTCAAAGACCAATTTTAGTGCCCTAAGAGGAGATCTCAAAGAGCCGCTTCAAAGAAGAGGTAATGTCGTTACCGATTATTTCATCTTTATTTCTTCTAACACTTATTCTTATTTAGTTGTTTCATTATGAAGTAATAACATCAGTATAACTCATATAATAATATGTTATTATAAGTATGAAACAACCCTATTTCACCATCTATTTATCCTAAGGAAAACGAAATCACCGCGCGTGCGTACGTACAGAATACCGTCTCCACGCCGTGGTGTAATCTATTTTTCCAATACCACCATACTTGGATGGGTAAAATGGTGTAAAGAATAACTATACATAGTTATTATAACATCATACTAATTGTGATATATGGTATCATCCACTCCAATTCAATTCAATAATTATGGAAATGATATCATCGCTCGTGCGTACGTACAGACTACCGTCTCCACGACGCGATGAGATTCATTTTCCATGTTAACCATTAAAGAATGATTATAAAGTATATATAAGATATAATAATTAAATATATCACATTACAGAGCTACTGGATTTATCTATATATATATATATATGTATGTCATCTACTTAATTCGATTATACTCAATAAGGAAACGAAAACAGCGTTCATGCGTACATACGACCTACTATCTCCATACGGTGTATTTCTTTCCGTTTACTGATCTATTATATATATATATATATATTATAAATATATATTAGATATAACTCATGTTTTATATTTTGGAATTAAGTAACCATGATCTATGTAATCATATGAATAATTACAAGTCAAAACACGGATGACAAATGAAACGATTTTACCCAAAACGCCCTTTAACATGGAATTTACAAAAGAACGGGAAATATAAAGCCATAAGTGAACCATATATGATATCATAACAATGAGTATGATTCTGGAATAATTCAATGACATTATTTAAATCATTATACATGAGGTTCAGGCACATACGAAGCAAATCAGACCTAAGGTAAGGGAAATATCACCATCTCATTTTTATTCGAGATTGTTTATACTTTGGTATTTACTGGGGTGTATTTTATCATCCACGTCCTTGTTTCCTCAATATGTAATATTATTTCCATCCACCTACAATTGTTTAAATCAAATTTACCCTTTGTTGAGTTTTTAGTAAAAGATATGAAAGGAATCTTTTGTCGTTTTTCATACGAGGTACTTTTTGAATTTTCCATCAAAAGTACGATGAATGTTTTTTTAACTTATGCGGCATGAATGGATTTTTAAAAAATTATTTCCAAGAAGATTCCTTCACAAGTTTTCAAGTTTATTTTTAATCAACTTCTTTTAGTTTAAAATTGTATGACATGTGAAGAAAGGAAAAATGTTTTTAAAGTAGAAAGGATATTTTCCTCAAGAATGGAGTTCAAGTGTTTTATCAAAATTATTTTCCATCTAAGATAATATAGGGTTCTGTTTCTGTCCCTATTATTACATTTATTTGATTATGTTGTGATGGAATTATTGTTATGAATTCCTTTATCTTATATGAATTGTTTTATGATGTCAAGATGTTTAAGATTCCAATTTTTTATTACATGGGTTATGCTATGATGTATGGTTTATGATTTTGTGGAACACATAAGAATAGTATCATTATGAGATGGGTGAGACCTATATCTCCCTCCAATGCATTGGGTAAAGATTTTATATCTCATGAGATAGACATGGCTGGAACGGTAGGTTATACCAGTTCAGTGAAGCAGGACTGAAAACGAGGGTAACTCGGTTCAGAAATGGACTTTGTCCACTAAGATAGTATTGTAAATGAGTCTTGACTAATAAGATATGATTCTCTATGATTATGTGTGTATGACACAAAGTTTCATGTTTTAAGTTATGATTATTGGGATTTCATTTCACTACTATGATTTATCCCATGTTATGAAATTATGCTCTCTTTTGGAGGTTAAGATTTCCAAAATGTTATGTTATTATGAAAATGATGTGATTGAGATTTCTTTTGTTTACCCTTACTAAGCATTTGAGCTCACCTTTTTATGTTTTCTTTTCAACAGGATATAACGAAAGGTTTTAGGTAAAAAAAAGGAAGATCTTTATGGGAGATGTTGAAGATATTTCACCACGATTAGAAGATTATATTCCGAGTTTCCAAAGACACTAAACTATTACGATCCATGTGTGTATGTTTTTGTTTTGTACTAAGTATTCCGCAAAAGTAATGTAATGTCCATGTACGTCAAGCTTTGGGTCTCTACAGTTGGTATCAGAGGAAAGGTTTAGTCAACCTTTGGAAACTAGGATGCGAAAACATTAGTGAGATCCCTAGATATATTTCTATGGTATGCCTAGGGATGTTCCTAAGGATAAGTATACATATAGGATATAGTCCTAGAACTATGGTAACGAAATTAGATTAAACCAAAGATGTTAGGTATTGAAGTTAATCCTCCTTTATTATGACTTTTTCCTCTCACACTATTCTTTTTTGGTTTTAGAAAATGGATGGAAACAAGATGATTCACGATAAAGGAGGATATGATGGACAATGAAATGATATTCTTCATGAGCAATCAAATGAAATGGGATTTGGAAGTCCAAACATCATTATTATGCTGAATCAGAAATCTCATAATATGATCAATAATGTGAAATTTGGTAAGCTTCCTGAGTCAGCTAATAAGAGAAAGATGAAGTTTCATGATGATCATAGAGGAAAGAAAGTTCAATTTCCCCTATGTAAATCATGTGGGAAGAGGTATCAAGGAGAATGTTTCAAAGGAACTGGAAGATGCTTTGGGTGTGGAAAAGAAGGACATAAAGCTAGTAAGTGCAAAGGAAAAGGTTCAGTTAACACCAGGGATGAGGATAATGGTATTGTTACGACATCAACAATGGTTAAATGTTTTAAATGTGGAATGTACGGGCATTATGCAAACCAATTCCCATAAGGAAAGTCTCATGAAGAGAATCCATATGGTCGTATGGGTAGTATTTATGTTGATGATGATGAAGAGACTACAAATGATATGTGAGATGAAAGAATTGTTAAAGCTCGGTCAATGGTTTAAGAATGTAGTGGAATGATTACATGTTTATCATGTGTAATATTGTATAAGTAATCTCATGGTACTATGGAATAAAGAGACATCTAAGGATTGTTACACTGTTGTATTTCCTTGAGTTTTGAAAGTGTATGATTAATTTTACCAGTATCCATGAAATGTTATTCAAATATTTTTGGAAAGTAGATGATATGCGCATAATGAAGGGATAAGGAGAAAATTAAATGTTTGATAGTATTCCTGAGATCATGACTGATATAAGGAGAAGGTTATATCATGGTTTGAGTATATAGAATTTTTGGATTTTTGTATGTGGAAAGTGTTAACTTTTAACTGCATTCATGTTTTCACTAAGGTTCAATGGATATTCATTCTTCAAGAGAATACATGATTAAGGTATTCACATGTTTGTAATTTGACCAACAAGATATTTCTTATGATATATGGGGGATAAATGATGGCATTCACATGATCATTTTCTTTATACTATGAGCTTGGACCGAAGTAGTTTAGATAAACCTAAATATTGGAATAGATTATGTTGGACATAAGTTAGTATTATTTAAGGATAAAACTTTTTGGATATTGTTGATGGGATGTTATAGTAATATAGCTTTAGAAAAAGGACAACCTGCAGGACGGGTGACAACCCATTGCGTCGAACAAGGCTGTGGGAATCGTACCCACAACTGATGTGTGACTGGCCTTTATCGCCTACCACTGGCCTACAGGAAGTCCCTGTTTAGTAGAAACTTGTTTTATTATATTAAGCAGTATGATATATGATGTATAAGTCCATTTTAGGAACTATATATGATTAATCTCACTATAGATAGACTTATGTATTTTTTATAACTTTTCTAACCTTTTGTTTGAGACAGATGGAATGACCCATCATTATATCACATGATCTGCTAACACATCACGAATGACAAATTCAACTTCATTTATTTAAGAGATAAAGTGGAAATTGTCCAAATAATGACAAACGGTGACACTATACCAAAATCACAAAAGTATTTCTTCTAATTCCAATTTCATCAACTTTAGGGAAATGATCTTGAAAACCAAAAATGTTGTCCTAGTGCTCTTATATCTGATGAATCAGATGGTACCTTAGATCGTCACAAATTTATGGCTTTGTGATTGCTGGCTTTTTCATTGCCATGTTCTCTACCACTCTCCATCAGAACATGATGGTTAGATTTCTCTTCCATATCCATATTTTCACCTATGCGGAAACCCAGTGATTAGTTTATTTGGGTAAGAATTACATTTCATACTTTAGTTTTTAAAGCCAAGTTTTGGTATTCCTTTTTTTGATGTGGGTTTTTATTAAAGAAACTTTCGAGTAGTAAACGATTTATAACCCCGACGAATTTCGAGGGCGAAAGTCATTTTAATGGGGGTAGAATGTAACACCCCGAGATTTTATGAAAAATATTCTTTTCATTAATGTCTTGTGTTGTACGCTACACCAAAAGGATCTTTCACAACATGCATCCTTGACTTGCGTTGCATTACAAGAAAAAACGACCTTCCTCAATAGCGTGTGTAGTACGCAATACCGAGTTTCACTAAACAACGATATGCTATTAAAATATTATTAAAACTAGCCGTTATGAATAGTAATAACCACCTTTTAGAATTGTAGAAATTTTAGCTCTCAAAATGGAATTCATTTTTGGATTCAGAGTATCGAATTTAGCCTAAGGTGAAATTTTGGTACTTTTCGAATAACTTTCATATTCTGATGAATAGTGAAAATTACAAAATTATAATTAAAAACAATTTTTTTAATAGAATTAATTATTAGTGATATATTATTAGTTTGAGTGGTTTTAAATTATATTTTGAATATATTTTTACAATTTAATACAATGTTGGTCATTGGATGTAATTTCACATTTAAACCAGTCATAAAAATGTGTCAATCTTTTGATAGTTATTATCTCTTCAGAACACGCTATTTGTTTTGACGATGAGAATTAATTTTTAAATTAATTAATGCAAAGTATATGTTTTTAATTTGATAAAATAGACATCATTTTTGAATTCATAATATCAAATATTGCTTAGATGTAATTTTTGGTATTTTTCTAGAAGCTTTCATTTTTTGATGAATAGTGAAACCACTAAGTGGTAGTTAAAAAAACTGATTTTTTCATAAAACATAATTTTACCACTTTTGTGAGTGGAATTTCAAAAATCCGAGACACACGATTAATATCAAGGACTAAAATGTGGTTCAATGAGATGAAAATAATTTTTGGTGAATAGTAACTTTTTACTTTTTTTTACCACGGTTAAAAGTAAATAGTGTAATTAAGGGTAAAAATATTGTTATTATTACCCTAAAAACATGTCCTAATTCTATTGAATAAGTGTAATTAGACCAAAAACAACCTTAGGAATAAAATATAATCATTTAAGCCCACTTGTATTAGATTAGGACATTTATAATTATTTAATTCAAAGAAGAGTTAAAAGAGTTAAAATCAAATTTATTTACTAAATTTTTTTAATATGGGGTTATACATAAGATAAATTCGACTATAAGTATTAATTAGAAAGATAACATGATTTCCTACATAATGGTATTTTATTTGTAATTTTTAGACATTAAATAAATTACTTTATTTATGACACAATGATGATGTAGTAATTACCATAATAGTGAACAATTAGAATAATTGATATCATAAATACATAATAAATATAATTTGAGACTTTTTATGAATTAAACTAATTTTATAGTTTAATATGACATGTTATGATTGATTTAATTTACTTTGGTCTAAGTAATCATTCTGTTATGAGTTTCAAAAAAATCAACTATTGAATAGTGTCAAAATCGATATAAAATAGTTTTTAAAACAAATATTATATTATTAATTGTTATTTTATTCCTAAAAAACTATGGTTTTTCCAAATGAAATAGATAAGGTTATATATATTAATAAAACACAACTTGGGGGTCGCTTGGATGTATATGGTATGTTTATTAAATATATATTATAAAAATATAAAGTGACATTGTAAATGTCAATCTAATTAACTAAGAGTTAAAACTAAAAGATAATGTTAATATAATGACCTAAACTTGTCTAAATTCTATTGTATGACAGGCTTTAGACCCATAACCACCTTAGCTTCGAAATAAATCAATTTGGAGCTATTTAAAACCGAATTTTACTTTATAATAAAATAATATTTTTAGTTATTCCAAAGTTGCCCCTCCCCTCCCTTATAAAAGGGCACCTCCTCCCCCTCTTTCTCACAACAATTTGAGCCTTCAATATCTTCCAACCACTGCCAAATTCCCTTCTCCACTTCCCTAGAAACATCCTAGAGGTTATGGTCTTCCTCAAAGACCAATTTTAGTGCCCTAAGAGGAGATCTCAAAAAGGCGCTTCAAAGAAGAGGTGATGCCGTTACCGATTCTTTCATCTTTATTTCTTCTTCCACTTCTTCTTATTTAGTTGTTTCATTATGAAGTAATAACATCAGTATCACTCATATACTGATATGTTATTATACATATGAAACAACTCTATTTCACCATCTATCCATCCTAAGGAAAATGAAATCACCGCGCGTGCGTACGTACGTAATACCGTCTCCACGCCGTGGTGTAATCTGTTTTTCCAATACCACCTTACTTGGATGGGTAAAATGGTGTAAATAATAACTATACATAGTTATTATAAAATCATAATAATTCTGATATATTGTATTATCCACTCCAATTCAATTCAATAATTATGGAAACGATATCATCGCTCGTGCGTACGTACGGACTACCGTCTCCACAACGCGATGAGATTCATTTTCCATGTAAACCATTAAAGAATGATTATAAAGTATATATAAGCTATAATAATTAAATATATGAAATTATAAAGCTACTTGAATTATCTATATATATATATATATGTATGTCGTCTACTTAATTCGATTATACTCAATGAGGAAACGAAAACAGCGTTCATGCGTACGTACGACCTACCGTCTCAATGAACAGTGTATTTCTTTCCATTTACTGATCTATTTTATATATATATTATAAATATATATTAGATATAAATCATGTTTTATATTCTTGAATTAAGTAATCATGATCTATGTAACCATATGAATAATTACAAGTCAAAACACGGATGACAAATGAAAGGATTTTACCCAAAACGCCCTTTAACATGGAATTTACAAAAGAACGGGTAATATAAAGCCATAAGTGAACCATATATGATATCATAACAGTGAGTATGATTCTGGAATAAGTCAATGACGTTATTTAAATCATTATACAGGAGGTTCAGACACATACCAATGAAATCGGACCTAAGGTAATGGAAATATCACAATCTCATTTTTATCCGAGATTGTTTATACTTTGGTATTTACTGGGGTGTATTTTATCATTCACATCCATGTTTCCTCAATTTGTAATATTATTTTCATCCACCTATAATTTTTTAAATCCAATTTTACCCTTAGTTGAGTGTTTAGTAAAATATATGAAAGGAATCTTTTGTCGTTTTTCGTACGAGGTACTTTTTGAATTTTCTGACAAAAGTAGGAAGAATGTTTTTTTAACTTATACGGCGTGAATGGATTTTTAAAACATTATTTCCAAGAAGCTTCCTTTACAAGTTTTCAAGTTTATTTTTAATCAACTTCTTTTAGTTTAAAATTGTATGACATGTTAAGAAAGGAAAAATGTTTTTAATGTAGAAAGGATATTTTCCTCAAGAATGGAGTTCAAGTGTTTTATCAAAATTATTTTCCATATAAGATAATATAGGGTTCTGTTTCTATCCCTATCAATACATTGATTTTATTATGTTGTGATGGAATTATTTTTATGAATTCATTGATCTTATATGAATTGTTTTATGATGGAATGATGTTTAAGATTCCCATTTTTATTACACGGGTTATGCTATGATGTATGGTTTATGATTTTGTGGCACACATAAGAATGGTATCATTATGAGATGGGTGGGACCTATATCTCTCTCCAATTCATTGGGTAAAGATTTTATATCTCATGATATAGACATGGCTGGAACGGTTGGTTATACCGGTTCAGTGAAGCAGGACTGAAATAAGGGTAACTCGGTTCAGAAATGGACTTTGTCCACTAAGATAGTCTTCGAAATGAGTCTTGACTAATAAGATGTGATTCTCTATGATTATGTGTGTATGCCACAAAGTTTCATGTTTTATGTTTTGATTATTGGGATTTCATTTCACACCTATGATTTATCCCATGTTATGAAATTATGCTTTCTTTTGCAGGTTACGATTTCCAAAATGTTATGTTCTTATTAAAATGATGTGATTGATATTTCTTTTGTTTACCCATACTGAGAATTTGAGCTAACCCTTTTGTGTTTTCTTTTCAACAGGATATAAAGAAATGTTTTAGGTAAAAAAAGGAAGATCTTTATGGGAGATGATGATGATCTTTTCCCACGATTAGAAGATTATATTCTGAGTTTCCAAATACACTAAACTATTACGATCCTTGTGTGTGTGTTTTTGTTATGTACTAAGTATTCCGGAAAAGTAATGTAACATCCATGTACGTCAAGCTTCAGGTCTCTACACTTCTCCCCAGTATAAGCATCAACTTATTCCATAACCACTAGGCCTACCTACCCCAACATACCAAAATAACTATCCAGGCTCATTCATCCTTGGATCACACCGCAACAGAAGTACCAGGGAACAAACAACATATCCATAGGGATCATGGCCCTAAACAAGGTATCCAACCTTCTCACTGAAAGAGCACTCATATCTCCAAAGCATAAGGATATTTAAATTTCAAAACAAGAGGGTTACTCAAAACCCATCGATGAATTATCTTGAACCCCCAACTAGTTCATTATTACATATTGAATTAAGTTATTAATTTTAAAATTAATAACTACATCCATTTAATAATCATTAAACCACAACAGCAATAACTAGATACATTAAACATGACCCATTATCTTGGGCCAATTAAGTCAAAATTAAGGATTTATTTACATTATTTTCCAACAAACATCAGGAATTAAATACTAAACAAAGATGTAATAGATATCACACTATCTATAAAATAAGAGGCAATAACATCTCTAGTCATTTGATACAACTTATTTAATACGGTTCAAATATTATTTATGTAAATATCATTGTGATCTTCTAGATTAATAATGATTACTCTAATATATTATGTAAATGTATGTATATTCCTCAAATACAATACCACAAATGGGTTTTGATGTTATTTTCTTGAGAATGGACATCACAATGGATCATGAACACCCCTACCACAATGAAGGCATCCAACTGTGGATGCAACCACACAACCTCGTAAACTATCATCCATGAAATCTCAATTAGAGACATGGAGATCACATTCCATTACATGGAAAGATGAAATGTGAGGAAAAATATTGTGGAACCTAAAAGAACAAAGAATGAACATACCTTATAGCAAAGATATATTTACACTTCACAGTTGCATAAAAATAGGGGGTGTGCAAGCAACATTATGAACTCTAAGGTAAGAGAATCCAAGTTTAACACCAAAATCACACAACTACTTGGTAATGGCGGGTAAATGGAATCCCATACCATGATAAAAATGAAATAATAAAAAGGAAGAATGTATCTCATCCTCCAGAAAACTAAATAGAGTAATGGTATAGATATAGTTTAGAATTTCAATTAATGGAGGATATGTCAAGACTAAATGTGTAACCATTTAAAGGCATCAAAACCATTAAAAATAATTAACTTAGGAGTTATGGGACATGAATTAGCCTTAAATAGATTTAAATAATGATTTGAATGTGTTTTATGTCAATGAAGATGTCAAAACGGTGAAACTATTAGAAGCTAGAATCACATTCTACATCTGTCTTACTGATGAAACTATTTATATATGAATCACCAACAGATGAATCGCCGATAGATGACTCGACAGCAAATGACTCACAAATAGATGACTCACCAAGAGATGACTCGTCGATAGATGACTCATTGACTGATCACTCATCGAAAGATGACCCACTAATGGAAATGTTCACAGAACATTAAACAATGTTCACAGAAGTAGTAAATTTGAAAAGGGTTATAAATAAGTCATTTTGGCCGCGTAGAACATCTCAAACACTAGATATTCACACAAAAATAGACCGGAGAAGCATATACCATTACATTATTCCTTTAATATGATGTTATATTATATGTACATTTAAATTGGAATCATAGGATCATCCTTACACAGGTAGAATGTAAATTTTCTTTCAATATATAATAATACATGTAGAGATAAAATATAATATTTTAAAATAATATCATATTTCACTAATGGAGGAATAACCAGATTTCCATATATCATATTTTCAAAAATTCCCATATTCAATTCCAAACCATTGTGTACCCCAATTATCTGGATTCACATCATCTATTGTGATTGAATAATATTAATCTTTTTCTATTATATTCAGATATAGATTTCTTTGACAATAATTATTAACCGTTAGATTTGGACACATTATATCCAAATTCTCAAACTCCGTACAATTGAAAAACTGATGTGTGGGAGGTGCATTTTACAAGTCTATATCATTATTTGAATCATTATATAACCTCTCTCAATTACTTCAACATTCATCCACTCAATGAATAGTCTTTCAATATATAAAAATTTAATAGTCCCATTAAGAAAATTCACAACATTATTTTTCCAGCACATTGATCATAAAGTAGAGATCATCTTCTTAACTCCATGATTATTTTTTATTTCATTGAATTTCATTTTTATCTTATCAACAAACCCATTAGAGTGATAAATAATTCTAAAATCCATTCCTCCATAGCTACACTATGAATAATCTATTCATATCATCCAATTCCCGTTATGGAAAATGTCCTTCAGATATTTGGATTTAATTCATTGAATAATTGGCCATATATATAATTTGGCTTAATAATAATACTCGAAGAGTACCCAACACTTCTTGTAAATTTTTGGTTATAAGAACCTACATATTCATCACTCGTTTCTTTATGCTATAAAATTCATTATCAAAATTTTTTCATAAAATATGAGAGATGTTCTTACTGAGAAATATCCTCTGAATCTATTCCCATTACATATATTTAATTTCATATTAATTCTGTTAGGTCCACTAGGCTGAATACCCTGAGAGGGTGGAGGGTGAATCATGGAATGACCAATTAAAAATTAAAGCCCGTTATGATCTTGTTTCGCTGTTAAGCAAAACACTCTTCTCTCTATTTCCTGCTGCACAATATAAACAGAAAGTAAAACAAGCACAAGACACAACAATTTTACTTGGTTCACCGCTAAGGGCTACGTCCAAGGAGCATACGCCGACAGGTTGTCGGTCGTACCAAGTCCACTAAACTTCACTAGCTGTGGATTACAATGTTCGGGCTAGATCACTTATATGCCCAGGCTCACTTCCTATACAAGGTTTAGGGTCAGCTCACTGCTTTCCCAAGGGTCACTCCCTGTTTCTCTCTCTCTGGCTCACTGCCGGTGGAGAGGATCACCTTTTTCCACATCCTAAGCTCACTGCTCTGTGAAGGGAATCGACTCACAGTTTATAGACCTATAGGTCTCTTCATTTCCATTAAGGAATGCATCATTCTCTGTATGTAGATGCTCTGTTGAAGTTCAACTTTCACCCGTAGATGAATACCCCTTTGCCACTATCCACTGGGCAAACTACCTTTGGAAAGACCTTGGCTAAGCACCCTACAATGCGAGGCTCCCAATTTCGCGAAGCTCAAACAAGCCTTCGCGAAGCTCCTCCCTTTTCGTGAAGCTCACTCATGAAGATCTCTCGCGAAGCACGTTCACGATGCTCAAGCTGTCGCAAAGCAACGACCCTCGTGAAGCTAAGTAAGCCAACGCAGATCTCGCAGGTTTCGCGGAGCTACAATAGCCGCCGCGAAGCACCTCTTTCGCGAAGCACACTGGCTCCGCGAACCACCTTCGCAAATCGAGAGAAAAGTATTTTCTCTGAAAATTCTCTCTCTACTTCTCTCTAAGGGGTCGGCCTCTATTTATAGGCGGTTCCACTGACCCTTGTGCCTTCCACCCGAAGTCAACGCCACGTCATCTCAAATCATGAAGCTCCAAAGTTTCTGCCAGAATTCTGTCCAAATCGCGAAGCTCCATGGCAATTTTCCGTTCACGGAGCTTGACGTAGTCGTGAAGAATCACCGTCAACATACCTTCGTGACTTCTCTGCGAAGCTCCCTCAAGAAGCCCAACATTCCTTCGTGCCTTCACCGTGAAGCTCACTCGCAAAGCCCTTCGCCACCATGATGCGCTTCATCCTCTGCCGTTCGCGAAGCTTGACGTAATCGTGAAGCATCACCACCTCCATTCATCTGGTCTTCAAGATTTCCAAACCATGCATCCTATCTTCGCGAAATTCATGCCATGGCCATATTAAATTATGCTCTTCATGGAAATCCAATTTTCGCGATGCTCACCAAACTCCAAATTTTGGACCCCAAAAATTTGGCAAACACTGGGAAATGACGCCACCTTGTACTGCTCTTTTGTACCGCCTCCAGATTGTCCTTTTCCTTTGTCATCGTTCTTTGTCAACAAGTATTGTCAACAACTTCTTGGGAACTCGACAAATATCCATGAAAACCCGCTTTGTCAACAAACACAATCAACCCAAAAAATACTGCAATGTTACCTTGAGGGATTTTTGCCCAACAATCTCCCCCTTTGGGTTTGTTGACAACTCTTCACAACTCTGCTCAGGATGATGTTCTGCACTTTGAAACCTCACTGAGTCTTCTTCCAGTCGCTACCACCATTCGCCTCTTGCGATTCTGATAGCATTCAAGGATTCACTTAACACGTACTCTAAGCCCACATGAGCAATGCTCGGCGTGAGAAACAAGAGTAGTATGAAATGTTTTTCAATGAATCACTTCATGTCAGACCCAAATTGTCGATTCCACCCTGATACCAATTCCTAAATTGATACCAATTGTTGAACCACACTGATACCAATTGGTGATAGCTGGACACCGTCTCACACCATTCCAACACCACTGTTCTGCTTTTATCAAAATCCTCAGCTATCGTGATATCTATTCTTTGATCGAGCACTTCTAGCATCGTCATATTTACAAATCACTCCCCCTTTCTCATTGCTCCCCCTTTCTGGCTGCTCCACTTGTCAGCTTCTCCCCGTATCTTTCATGATTTCTCAAATAGCCACACTGTCTCCCAATCACTATTTTCTCCCCCTTTAACAAACACTATTTTATCCCCCTTTGTCAATGAACCCAAAGGTCACTCCTTCGTAGTCTGTAACAGAGGAGAGAACAAGTCAGCACATTAGGGAAAACACATCATACCTCGGGGAGAGGGGGGGCACATCCACACTATTTCAAGTCTGGAGAATCGACTGAACTCCCAGAGCCAGTCGATGCCTTTCAAAAGCTTCCTTGGGTAAGGCCTTTGTCAGGATGTCTGCAACCTGTAGTTCTGTAGGCACATATTCAAACTTTACGAGCCCCAGCTCAACTTTCTCCTTGATAAAATGATTATTTATCTCAATGTGCTTTGTCCTTAAGTGATGGACAGGATTTTTGCTGAGATTTATAGCACTTGAGTTGTCGCACTGGATTCCGATCGGAGACTTCACTTCAACTCCCATATCTTCAAGCTGCTACTTCATCCACAATAACTGTGTGCAGGCTTGAGTGGCCGCAATATACTCATCTTCTGCGGTGCTCAATGAAATGCAATCTTGTTTCTTGCTTAGCCAAGAAATACACAATCCACCATGATAGAATGCACCACCTGACGTTGATTTTCTATCATCTGCTGAACCGGCCCAATCTGCAGTAGTATATCCCAATAACTCCGTCTGAGATTTGTCAGTATATTTCAAGCCGAAATCCACTGTTCCCTGGATATACCTAAGTATTCTTTTCACTGCAATCATGTGGCTTTCCTTGGGATTACTCTGATATCTGGCTGCTTGGAATGTGGCAAAAACAATATCAGGCCTTGTTGCAGTCAAGTACAACAAACTTCCAATAATTTGCCTGTATTCTGTGATATTAAATGCCTTTCCATCATCATCTTTCGATAATTTCATCCGGGTGGCAACCAGAGTCTTCATCTCCTTGGAATATTCCATTCCAAACCTTCTCAGGACCTTCTTGGCATATTTAGATTGAGAAATGAATGTTCCATTCCTTCCTTGTGTCACCTGTAGACCAAGGAAAAACGTTAGCTCCCCAATCATTGACATTTCAAACTCATTTTTCATGAATTCGGAAAACTGTCTACACTGAGCTTCATCTGATCCACCAAATATTATGTCATCAACATAAACAAACACCATCATCCTTTGATTACTATCATTACTGAAATAGAGATTGTAATCAACTCCTCCATGCTGAAAACCAAGATTCTTCAAGTACTGATCATGCCTCGAGTACCATGCCCTTGGTGCTTGTTTCAGTCCATACAATGCCTTCTTTAGCCTGCAAAATTTGTTCTCATCCTCATGAATGAGAAAACCATCTGGCTGCTCAATATACACCTCCTCTTCCAGAACACCATTCAGGAATGCAGATTTGACATCCATCTGGAACACTTTGAACTTCATTTTCACTGTGATGGCTAGTAATATTCTTATTGTCTCCACCCTTGTAACCGGTGCAAATGTCTCATCAACATCTATTCCCTCGATCTGGGAGTATCCCTTGCACACTAGACGTGCTTTGTTCCGAATCACTGTTCCATCTTCATTCATCTTGTTGTGAAAGACCCATTTGGTCCCAATGACATTCTTGTCTACTGGCCGCGAAACAATCTCCCATGTCTGGTTCTTCTCAATCTGATCAAGTTCTTCGTTCATAGCCTGAACCCAGTTTTCATCTTTAGCTACATCGGAAAAGCATTTTGGCTCCACTTGAGAGAAAAACGATGTCTGCTGTAATGACTTCATTCTTCGAGTCTAAACTGGAGCTGTCTGATCACCAATGATATTTTGCATATCAATTTCAGCTCGACTCTTTGGCTTCCTTGCAGATACAGACTTGACACTTTCTTGTTCATCATCAGTATCTTCTTCTGAGTCAGGCTCTGCCACTTCTACTCCCCCTGTGTTGCTTACCTCATCATCACTTTCATCCAGAAACTGTTCACTGGGACGTTGAGCAGTCTGTTCATTTTCGACTATAGTGACATCATTGCTCTCAACAATTTTTCCCAGTCTCTTGTTGAAGCATTTATATGCTTTGCTTTTCCCTGAATAGCCAAGGAATATCCCTTCATCTCCTCATGCCTCAAACTTCCTATGATGTTCTTTGTTGAGAATGAAGCACTTACTTCCAAAGATTCGAAAGTATTTCAACGTTGGCTTCTTTCCGTACCATAGTTCATATGGAGTCTTCCTTTTATTCGTACATAACAGGGACCTGTTTGAAACATAGACCAATGTCAAAACTGCTTCCTTCCAAAATTTCTCTGGTAGGTCCTTACCGATAAGCATTGTTCTGGCCATGTTGTTGATGATCCGATTTCTCCTTTCAACCACTCCATTATGTTGGGGACTTCTTACTAATGAAACTTGATGCCTTATCCCATGTTTCTCGAGATAGTTTTCAACCTGACTGTTTGTAAATTCCGTACTGTTATCAGTACGAAACTTCAAAATTTTCTGCCCAAGCATCTTTTCTGATTCCCTCCTGTACTGCTTTATGCAACTGAAGACCTCTGTCTTATGGGTAATGATGAATACCCAGGCCATTATGCTATAGTCATCAATGAAAAGAACATAGTACCTTTTCCCATATATAGCTCGTGGTATGATGGGTCCACATACATCAGCATGCACCAATTCGAGCACTCGAGTTTCTTTTTGTTCCTTTGGCCTGTATGTCTTCCTGATGATCATCCCTTGTTGACAAGAATCACACATATGAGTGCAGTCACGTGATAGTTTGGGAAGGTCTCTAGCAGCATCACACTTTACCAGATCTTTCATAGATGGTTGACATAGATGACTAAGTCGCTTATGACACAACTGATTTTCTTCTTCTCTGGATAAAAGGCATGAATCTTCTTCCCCACCTACCAGGTAAATATTCCCCTTTGTTCGTTTCCCTAAAGAATGAAAATTCCATATTTTCCTTTAACAAAACCCATCTTCTTGGTATATAGGATAGAGTGCCCAGAGTCGCATAGTTGACTGACGCTAAGCAAATTATGACTGAGACCCTCTACCACCAAGACATCAGCATGTCTCATTTCTTTGCCCCCAAACTTGGCTTTTCATGAGCCAACAATATTCAGGCCTTCATCATTTCCAAATTTGACAACTCCTTCTTTGTCATATTTTATGCCTGTAACCAGATCCTTATTACCCGTGATGTGGGATGTGCAACCACTGTCAAGGATCCAAACACCAGAACGATATGATGTTTAGGGGAAATTTCAGCAACTATGGCCTTCTCAATTTTCTTCTTCTTGGTCCATACTTTTTCTTTCATACTCGGCATGGATTGAGGCTTCTGTTATTTCTCAAAGTATGATGGACCAGCTTCATCTTGAAAAACTGCAAATCTATTATGAACTTTTAATTCACTTGTCGGTTTACTGATCTGCTTCTTGCGAACATTTTGATTCTGCTTTGGCACATTTTTCTGAATGGTCGGAGTGCAGTACCTAGCCATGTGTCCAAATCCTCCGTACCAAAAACAATGTCCTTCGAAATATGTTCTGGAAAACCGTTCTCTGTTTGGCTGTCATCTCTGTTCTTGTTCCATTCGATATCTTTTGTCTATGGAACACACATACTGTGAATGTCCCATCTTTCCACAATAATAACACCTGATATAAGGTGCATTCCTTTGTGTTAATTCAGCACTACGAGTTTCTCCTTTGGATCTCTGAGTATTCTGATTCTTCTTTGTGCTCAGATCCACCTTCAATCTCCGGACAGGTGCTTGTAGTCTAACTTCAATTGCCACAGATTTTTGTTTTTGATTAAGCCATCAATCAGCCTTAACTCCTGAGTTCAATTGCTGCTTCTTTCCTGTTGAACTACTAGGATCTTCTTTCTTCTTTTCAGTCTTTGTAACGACCTGATTTCCCAAGAATGTCTTGGGATTAAAAGGTTTTTCTTGGTCTTTAACTTTTCTCTATAGACCGACAACTTCCTCTTCAAGCTCTTCAATACGCTTGATGTGATCTTTCACTTTTCGACACAATCAATCGATCTCCCTTTTCTGCTCTCCAATCTTGATCTTATGCTCATCAAACTTTTCTGTGCGCTCTGGCCTAGAAGACCTAATATTTTCAATTTCTTTCTCAAGCTCAGACTTCTCTTCTTCTTGTTGTTGCATGTAGAGTTTGGCATCACGTACTATCTTGTTGGCTTTCTCTGTTTTTGCTCGCCAAACATCTATCTCTTCAAGAGCTGCTTCTAATTCAGCTTCCATGTCAACTCTCCCTTCAACTTCTTCTTCTTCTTTATCAGTTTCGATTTCTTTCTTTTCTAGAGTACTACTGGAAACAGCCACCATCACATTTTGTCCACGATCATTAAAGTTTTCTATCTCTTCAACTTCATCACCCTCAGACTCAGCTGAACTGTCTATTTCTTGGGAAATAAGATTCTTCTTCTTAAAGAAATTTCTCTTGAACTGCTTCTTCCCTTTCACATAGGCTGAAGATTTTTTCATGGGAATCTCAACTTCATCTTCATCGCTTTCTTTTTTAAACTTTTTGGGGCATCTTGCAGCAAGATGACCAACCTTTCTACATCGGAAGCATGCTAGTGGAAGTTTCCCTTTAAACTATCCTTTTCCTCTTTGCAGATTTGAAGAAAGGAATGACATCACCTCATCTGGCTCTTCTTCCTCTTGAGAATCTTCAATAGTGAGCCTCTTCATGGCCTTAAATGCCACCTCTTTGGATTTCCCCTTTTCCACAACATCGTTGTCATCATTTCTCATTTCATATGCAACAAGAGTGCTGTGTAGGTTATCCAATGTCAGCTCTTTCGGATCTTTATCTTCCAAAACAGAAACTTTCAGATTGAACCGAGGTGGAATCTTTCTCTAGATGCGCTTTATGATTTTAATGTCTTCGATAATTTCTCCAAGACCCCGCATGTCTTCTACCACATAATTTACCCTGTCAAAGAATGCATCAATAGACTCATTCGGGTTCATTCTGAGATCTTCATACTTGTTCCACAACACTTGCAGCTTTGCCTCTTTAACTTTTGTATCCCCTTCATAAATATTCAAAAGCTTTTCCCACATGGCATTTGACGTTTTTCATGACATCACCTTTGTATATATGGGTTTAGTGAGGGATCCCCCTAAGGCATTGATTGCTTTGGAATCAGCATCCAACTCTTTGTGCTCAGCTTCTGATAAAGCACCACTAGTAATATCAGCTGTGATACCATGCATAGATGCTGAAAATACATCCATTCCCAAAGATCGGAAACAGTGTTGCATTTGATTCTTCCATATCTAAAAATTACATCCGTCGAAGATCGGAATCCCTCTATGATTAGTGACCTCCATTTGAGAGAAGAACAACTGTCAACCTTCCCTCTGCTACCACTTGTTAGGTCCACTAGGCTGAATACCCTGAGAGGGGGGGGGGGTGAATCAGGGTATGACCAATTAATAATTAAAGCCCGTTCTGATCTTGTTTCACTGTTAAGCAAAACACTCTTCTCTCACTTTCCTGCTGCACAATATAAACAGAAAGTAAAGCAAGCACAGGACACAACTATTTTACTCGGTTCACCGCTAAGGGCTACGTCCAAGGAGCATACGCCGACAGGTTGTCGGTCGTACCAAGTCCACTAAACTTCACTAGCTGTGGATTACAATGTTCGGGATAGATCACTTATATGCCCAGGCTCACTGCCTATACAAGGTTTAGGGTCATCTCACTACTTTCCCAAGGGTCACTCCCTGTTTCTCTCTCTCTGGCTCACTGCCGGTGGAGAGGATCACCTTTTTCCTCTTCCTACGCTCACTGCTCTGTGAAAGGAATCAACTCACAGTTTATAGACCTGTAGGTATCTTCATTTCCATTAAGGAATGCATCTTTCTCTGTATGTAGATGCTCCGTTGAAGTTAACTTTCACCTATATATGAATACCCCTTTTCCACTATCCACTGGGCAAACTACCTTTGGAAAGACCTTCGCAAAGCACCCTACAATGTGAGGCTCCCAATATCACGAAGCTTAATCAAGCCTTCACGAAGCTCCTGCCTTTTCGTGAAGCTCACTCACGAAGATCCCTCGTGAAGCACGCTCGTGATCCTCAAGCTATCGCAAAGCAACAACCCTCGCGAAGCTACATAAGCCAACGCAGAGCTCGCAGGTTTCGCGGAGCTACAATAACAGCCACGAAGCACCTCTTTCGCGAAGCACACTGGCTCCGCGAACCACCTTCACAAATCGAGAGCACAGTATTTTCATTGAAAATTCTCTCTCTACTTCGCTCGAAGGGGTCGGCCTCTATTAATAGGAGATTCCACCGACCCTTGTGCCTTCCACCTGAAGTCAACGCCACGTCATCTCAAATCGCGAAGCTCCAAAGTTTCTGCCGACATTCTGTCCAAATCGCGAAGCTACACGACAATTTTCTGTTCGCGGAGCTTGACGTAGTCGTGAAGAATCACCATCAACATACCTTTGCGACTTCTCCGCGAAGCTCCCTCACGAAGCCCAACATTCCTTCGCGCCTTCAACGTGAAGCTCACTCGCAAAGCCCTTCACTGCCGCGATGCGCTTCAGCCTCTTCCATTTGCGATGCTTGACTTAATCGCGAAGCATCACCGCCACCATTCATCTGGTCTTCGCGATTTCCAAACCATGCATCCTATCTTCGCGAAATTCATGCCATTGCCATATTAAATTATTCTCTTCATGGAAATCCACTTTTCGCGATGCTCACCAAACTCCAAATTTTGGACCCCAAAAATTTGGCAAACACTGGGAAACGGTGCCACCTTGTACTGCTCTTTTGTACCGCCTCCAGATCGTCCTTTTCCTTTGTCATCGTTCTTTTTCAACAAGGATTGTCAACAACTTCTTGGGAACTCGACAAATATCCATGAAAAACCGCTTTGTCAACAAACACAATCAACCCAAAAAATACTGCAATGTTACCTTGAGGGATTTTTGTCCAACAAATAGTTTATGTTCTTAATAAGTTTCCACCAATCATATGATAAATATAAAAAATTATTTTTTCATGATAAGAACAATAGAGAACATAAATTATCATTATCGTGGTACAGATCCATATCTTAGTAGCTAGTGGATTAGTGGGACCACTAAACAATGGTGTATGTTTCCTCCTGAAGGACTCAAAAAATGTTGTCTCATTATTTTTACATTTTTGTTTCTATATGATTCATAGATTGGGAATATTTTCTAAGAATAAAAAAAATTATAACAATTCCATACCCCATAATTTATAGTTTTTCAAGAGTAAAATAATTTTATTTTCAATATAGTTTTTCATTAACATGATTCTATTATGTTCTATGCTTCAAATAAAACCAGAAATTATATCATGAGATAAAATAATCATAGTATACAACCACATAATCATGAAAAATTACATATAGGTTGTCTAATTCATGACACATGATTATCAAGGTATGACACCTCTGGCCTAATATAGGTCATAAATTACCATCATCTATTTAAATCGTGGATGGTGGTTCATAGGAGTATGTGAATTTTGAAATCAAAACATGTGGTAGGGTCAATCTTACTGTGCATCCAGAACAATTTTTTCCCACCACTTTATGATCAAGTACATCTCAATATGGTGTTTTCAAGGTTATTATAACTATGTAAGTGTATGATACAACCACATCCACCTGTAGTATCTTAACATAGTTTTGTTCATGGGAACCACTCTCACAATCATTTACAAAAAATCATAGACATTTTTCAATTTTTTACTCATCCTTTTTGTCACCCTTACATAAATCCCTTGAAATATCATTTAAAATATCCATAGGGATGTCACTAATTTTTTCTAAGTCTAGATACTAATGGTCGAAAAAACATTCACTTTTATATGAACTATTACTAACCAGGATTCTCATGCATGTATATTGCAACATTTTCAATGAATATTCATTACATTACTAAAACCCAGACCTACTGACCATAATGGATTAGTGTATGTGTAATCGTTTAAGAAAACTTTCATACATAAAGGATGATATCAAAATGTACCCACAATGATCAACCGAATTATTACTCATAATTAAAACCATTCATTATAAAATGCGAAAATGAATCAAAATAAAGGGTGAGATCAGATGCTTGGTAAGAAAACATATAGGAGATATTTAATTATAACATGAAAATTTGTTAATGATAACCAGATCATAACATTTGATGATCAAACCCAATATTTGAAAGACTATAATAATGAGTCATGGAATAAATATTGGCATTTCATATGGTATGAATCATAATGAAATTAAATATATTGAGTCGTGTGTGGAAAATAGTTTCATATGACATAGACTTGTGGAATACACCAATGAATAGAATATCTTATATCAATGCATGCCACCAATACATTAATAAAAAGTTATTATTGGGATAAACACCCATGTACCATCATTTGGTGTTGGATAATGATATGTTTACCCTCTTGTTTTCATTATTTTCATAATAGAAAGTGTGCCCCATTATTTTTAATCCTTGTATAGAATCCCATGTAACCTCTTTCATTCGGGTTTAGGCTATCAACCAATGTACCACCATGTTTTCTGGTGTTTGATATTGACTAGTGTACCCCATTGTGTTCTAAAAAAGGATAACAAACCACATTCACTCTTATTTTAAGGTTTCAGATAACAACTCATGTACCATATGATCTCATATAACATTTATCATTACCAAATTCATTGGATGAAGATATAGGACCCACCCATCAGAAATTGAAATCATACATATGTTTTCTACAAGATCTTAAATATTCATCATATAATAACCTATGAAATGAAATTGGTGTCATGATCATTTCATGATATCATAACCATTGGAAAACATACGGATTTCATAGTCATTTCATTATTTCCTTAATTTTGAAGAGAAACATTCTTCAAATCATATAACCCATTGAAAAGAAACAGGGTTCTTGAAAATTATGCCATACAAAATGAACCATTAACAGAATAATATGATATCTATCTTTATATAATATCCCATAGAATGAGTAACACTAATGAATTTCATGTTAGATGGAAAATAATTTTGAAAGATCATTTAATATATTTAATTATGAAAATATCATTTCCATATTAAAAAGAACTTTTAAAAACATAACATCTATTAAAAATAATTTCAATTAAAAATAACATTTAAATATTATAAATTAATCATGAAGACATTTTGAAAATATTTTTCATCTAAAATATAATTGAAATATTATAATATAATATTAAACTTATATAATTGCAAGAAGGTAGAGAATTTTATACATAACGTATGAATAAAGGAAATGATTCTGTTTATATTGTTAGAATAATTCAAAAAATCATTGATAAGAAAACAAAAATAAGATTATTTTGAACCCATTTTGTAATAATGTAAATCATGGGTAAAAATGTTAATTAAATATCAATGTATAATTGTAAAAAAATCTATATTTTCATTATAAAATATTGTTTATATAAAAAAATATTTTCAACTAAAGAGATAAATTATGTTGAATGTTCAAAAATTTTATTCTTATTTATCTTATGTAGAAATGTGAAAAAATAGATCAATCAAATGTCAAAAGTATGAATAAATAGATGCTAATAAATAAAATTTTATTCTTGTGATGTGGATAATAATATTTCATAAAAGGATATATAATCGTAAATAATCCAGATAAATGATGAGATGGTACAAATAAACACTTTCCACTTTTGTAACTTTTATTAATAATAACCACAAAACATTATCATTATTTGAATAATAATATATCATAAAAATAAGGATATTAAGGACACATCATTTCATATATATAGTATAAGCATTCTAATAAAATAATATTAGTGCATAAAATAACATTTGTCTTAATGATTGAAAACATGTACATAATTACCTTATTGATTTGGTAATATTTTAAAAATTAACCCCTATGAAATATATATCCTCATATAGAAATGTAAATAAAAATACATAATAGTATAAGAATAATCAAATACATCCATAATAATTTCTCAAATGATATAAAATAAATAGGTTGTAAACCAGATTTTTGTCACATAGAAAAATCAATTGAGACAAAAATAACTAAGTACTTTTGTAATAATTGAATATTGAGATATGATAGAAAATAAAATAAATTGAAACATTTAATATCAATAAATAAATTATATTTATTATATAATAGTTCTTAGTAAATATTATAAAACACACAAAATAATTTAATGATGAATGTGGAATAATTCTAAGAGAAATTAATGTGAGACTAGGAATCCCTTACCTTAAGTCGTTACTCTATTTTTACTTGTTCAAAAATGATGTATAATAAATATAAATTTATTTTAACTATAAAACATATCCATAATAATATATATAATACAATATATAAAATATGTATGATTTTATGTTACCCATTTCTTAATAATTCATAGTTTAAGTTGTGTATTGGTTTAAAAACAACTTATTTTTTTAAATTTTTTCTGACTACTTATTCCCAGTACAAATAATTATATTATTATTTAAAATTATATATAATTATAAATATGATATAAATATATTATATATTCATTATATATGTATTCATATTAATCCAAAATAGTTAGTGATATGAAATGAAATACATTGTTTATAGAGACAGTAGCCCGTATACACAGAAGAACGTTGTTTCCATTTTATTTTCATATTAAAAAAACTATATGATATATATATATATATATATATTATCATTAAATTTGTTTTTATTTCATATATATAACATAATGTTATTAAACCCATCTTTAATACATTCAATTTAAATCTGGAGTGAATAACATCGTATCGCGAGGCTATATGTCACCGTACACATGAACAATCTTGTGATATTTTAAAATCTTTAAATCAAGATGGTATGTTTTATATAAAAAATATTTAAGAAAAATCAATCCTTAGTAATATATATTATATATATTTAATATTTACATCAATATTTCCAACCTTAAGTGGCGGTAACGGAAGAATGAATGACATTGGTTTGCGAGGGTGTAGACTGTCGTACACCTGAACGACGATTGCATATTAAATTTGATAGAACTGTTTGGGATTTGAGTTTAAAAACTCAACATAACAAAATATATGTATATTTAATATATTGAGGATATTTTATAATCATTATATGAATATAACTGAAGGTGTTTTATGAAAAAATACATTCATTTGTGAACATTGCCTCCTCTTTTGGTATCTTCTTCTAATTTTCATGAAAAGACATACTTGGATGGATTTATATCCAAATTATTTCTTATATGATGATATTAGAGAATTTCATAACATAAGATTTTGTTTTATGTTGATATAAATTTATTTATAATTTTAAAAAATGGGTGAGAGTTAATTCTTATTTATAATGGTGGAGAAGTGGCTTACTTTTAAATAATAAAATGTAAACCCTATTAAAAGCTATACCATATATCATGTGACTAAAATAATAAAATATTTTAAATAAAATATTTTATTCCATAGAAATATGGAAATAAGATGGTGGTTTTTAAATTCTCTTGGTCATTTTACAATTATGATTAAAGAATAGTGCCATAGTAACCTTGTTCTACACGCAATCATCGGGATTAATTTTAATTGTTTTCATATATCATTATGTTAATAAAATTATGAATAATTAGATATTATAAATAATTATTTTTCATAATATTTAATTAATTTTTCAATTTTCAATTCACAAAATTCATACAAATTAAATTAAAATTAATCCTACAGACATGTTGGGGAAGCGGGTTTATAATGTAATAAGATCAAAAGATTATGATGGTATTATATTAAATATATTTATAAAATTGATTCCAATGAACTAAACTATTTTAATATATTTATAATTTAACTAAATAGATTCTCAAAAAATATAAAACATAATATAACTATATAAATAAATTAAACAAAAAAGTAGTTGAAAATTTAGATTTAGTATTTTTAACAATTCAACAAAAAAAATAAAATTATTATCAAAATACCAAAAATTCATCATAATGTAATTTTGAAATTTTAAATTTCAAAAAATATGTTTAATTTTTCATATATACTTTATAGAAGTGTCTAAATTTATTTTAAAACAATAGTAGAATTAAAAGGTAGAAAACCCGTCTATAGAAAAATACAGTTTTTTGTATAAAATTGGACTCGTTATGATATTATAAATAGAAAATCTATTGGGTGAAATAAAAAATTTATTCGATATAAAATTAATTAATATAATTAATATTATTTACTAATATATTATAATTTAATTTATTATAATAAAATTATATTCCCAAATAATGTTTTTACTAAAACATGTCCTTAACATTCAACTGGTTTTCATTTACATTTTTAATTTATTGGTAACAAATGAATTCAACCATATTTATTAATAACATAGTTAATATAATTATTAACAAAAATACTATAAGGAAAGATATAATTTTTTATTTTAAATAATAATCTTAATATATTCAGTAAAACTAGGTCTTTCTTCTATGTAACCTACTGAAGAATGGATTGTTACATGTAACACAAGAGGACATAGTGTTGATTATAATATAAGTCATTGTTAGGGATAAATAACACTCAAACTAAACATGATGTTGTGTATAATGTATTAATAATTTTTTCATCTTTTAATACATTCCATTAATTATTTTTAATTTCATTTAAAGAAATAATTCATAAAAATACTAGGTGTTACACAAATGAACCAAATAATTATACGTCTCATAAAGATAGGAGATCATCATTAACCTTGTAGATGACTCTACCAACATTTTATTGGGTAAATTGCATCCACCCATAATCACTTTCATCTATTCAATAATAGAATGAATGATATCCTAGGTGATATACTATCTAAGAAGGGCATTTAAGTTTCACTCAACAACCCCCTTTGTGCTCCCTATGTAGGGAAGAACCCAAAAACACTAACAATTCCATTAATGTGAATTTAATATCATGGATTTAAACGCAATAGGAATACACCATATTATTGGTATTTTAATTCTTTATTTCAAGTATTTAATTTCTATTAAATGGGTAATTTAATCATTTATGAGTCATAAGCCACTCAGTCCAGATCCAAACATGATATCAATGTACCTATCACAAAAAACATGATATTAAAATGTAAATATTTATTTAAATATGACAATACACATATTTATCCCAAAATTAAAACTAGTACATGGGCATTCTCAACATCCACTATAATTCATACGGTTTGATCAAATGAGTTAAAAGGTACCAGGACATTAAATTTGTTGAGGGAAACTTGTCCCACAATAACAAAACATTTATTTATTTTTATAAAACCACCATACCTTATAATTTATCTAAATAAATTAACATAAATTTAATCTCAAATCAAATGGTGGTTAAACATGCAAAACCTTCTTATTATGAATCTGGATTTTGTGGCCACATATGCTTACACAATATTTAGGTAATAAACATATCCATCACAACCTATTATCAAAAATAACATATGATGGTATTATTGTAATTAGAGCACCAAATCCATGACCCCGTCAAAATCGAAGTCCAAAACCAAATAATTTATTACACTACCTTCCTAAATAAGGTCTTAATGTCCCCTTAAACTAACTCATACGTGTTTCCCATTATCATTCTAAACAAATATAACTTTATCGAGTACCATATAGTCAATGAAATGGTATTTAATTTGGATATGGACTATAGAAAGTGATTATTTTTTCCTCGTACCATGGGATAAAAGTTCCCATTTTCACCATTATTCATGAATATATTAATTATGGAAAAATCATATTTTTATATAATTCAATCTAGTTATTATGTAGGATAATTAAATCACTTTTGGAAATAACTTACATTGGGTCCCTCACCATTAATGGAGGAACCCAAGAACATCACATACCACAAATACAAAATATATTACTTAAAAGTGTGATTCTGATAGACTACATAACTCACAAGAGGTATTTATTGTTTTAAATTGGCTGAAAAATTGTGACTATTCACATCTAATATCACCCATTAAAGGCAAGATATTCTCTCACAACCTACCTAATAATTAAATATATTTTTTAATTATATTATAAATAATTAAATAATTTAAACATGTTATCAAAAAATTAAACAATTTAATATATAGTGATTCAATTCCTAAAATATCATTAGAGGAAATCATCATACTAGAACTATGATTAAATTCATTCCAATAACCCACGACACATCCACAACCACATATCAAGCATAATAACTAACAAAAAACATCATATCAATTATGCTGGAAATTTAATTAATATTATAAATTTTTAAAACAATTTATGAGATGACATGTCTCAATGAAATGAAATCATGAAAACTAAAAATGTTTTCTGTGGTCATCCTCTTAAAATGGAGAGGATAAACCCATTCATTGTTATTTGATTCCACCATGCTCTAGTGGAATACAAACCAAATCCCAAACCCATGATACAAGAATTAAAAAAATGGTGTCTATAATTGTAAGGGGATACTATACGAGAAATTAGACCTCAAAACCCCACAAAAGGTTATTAATAACACTCCATTGAAGTGGATTTTAAATGTTATGGAAGTTGAAGACATAACTCTTATGTGACATTGGAAAATTGGGGAATTGGTGGGTGTTCCTCTTAAATGATCATGTAGAAAAATGGAAATTTTTCGTCATTCAATGTTCCACACAACCTATCCTCATTTCTTTCCAAGATATTATCTAACCATATTTTCAACGTTTCATGAACACAAAATTTACATAGTTATGTCACATAGATATATAGGCAATTTATGAATCATGAGGTGCATTTCCAATTTACTATAGTGTCCCATATATTATTTTACAGAATCTAACATGGTTTTAGATGATACGTGACTATTTAAATTATTCCACACGATTAGGCAATGAAGATTGAACTAACCATGTTCCAATTTTAACCCGCACATCGTACTTTTCTTGAAATCCAACTGCACTCCATGAACCCATAGGATGCAACCAAACCCACTAAAACACCTTTTTATCATCACACCACATCATCAAATAATATTTTTGGGGGTCCAAACATTGTGAATCTATATTTGGATCCTTAATTAGAATCAGACCCACTCAATAATTGAAAAGTAAAATTTTAGTATAAATTTATATCTTGTAAAAATATGGGATTATACAAGAATTATCCAATTATTATCATATCATTTAATTGGAATAACATATAATATTGTGTTTTTATTCTAATTTAGGTGAATTATGATTATCAGGATGAAATTACAAAGAAAACATTGTCTTTTCATTATGTTAATATGTTTTATATTATTGATGATTTATTATTTCTAATAACACATATATATTTCTGTTATTATATATTGGTGGCCCTTGAATTTTAAAGCCTTATAATGCATTGAATAATGCTAGATATCTCATAAGATAATATTTTATGGAATGGGGTGTGAACCCTATTTTAGTATGGAAGTTTGACCGACGATATATTATTTGGATTATAAAATGAATATAGATATTATGGGATGAATTTTGGTCCAAATACAATATTATAGTCATTCTAGTGACCCTTTCAACAACCTAGAAATATATTTTTTATTTTTTCCATTCTGATTATATAAAGTTTTATAAATGAAAAACAAAAAATTATAAAAATTACAAAATTTTATTATAATAATGTGAAAAAATAAACTTAGAGATTTTTTTATATTTTAACATATTTTATGTCACAAAAATATGAAAATGATAATAGAAAATATTTGATATTATTATTAACCATGAATTATCACACCCACAAACAAAACATTAGAAATGAATCAAAATGGGGGAAATGTTATATGAATTCCATAAATGAACTTTTATATATCCTTGTGATAATATAGTAGAGAATGATGAATGAATAAATTTTGAGATACCAAAGGGAAGTATGGAATCCATATGACCATTATAAATTGGTTCATTGAATCGTAATTTGGCTTTTGAAATTGTAACCGGACCATGGGAATAGAAATATGTAGCTTTGAAATAATAATATTCCCACTAGATTAGTATCAAAACCTATATAATAGTAAAATAATTTTTTTTCTATCTTATAAAATTATAATATGATATAAATTTATACTCTATTAAAAATTAATGTTTTTTAAAAATTTAAAAATTATTTTTTTAAAAAAAAAATATTTTAATGATACTTATGTAATAAATATAGTTGTTTGTAATAATTTATAATTCTATAAAATGAATATACAAATTCTGATTAAATTTTATTATTGTGATAGTGAATTTTTATAAGACAAAAAGTTAATTTTAAAAGGTTCCCAAAAAGTATTAATAATACTGAAATTGGTATTTTTCAAATAAAAAATGATTTCTTATAAAAATTATACATATCATATTTTTAAATTTATTATTTTAAAATATATTTCATTTTCAGAACCTATATTTGAAAAAAATGATTCTATTAATGTTTTGTTATTTTGTAGAAATAGTTGAATTTAATGTGAATAGTTTAATATTGTAAAATACAATACTTTATTATTATATGATAAAGTGATGAATTATTTAAAAATAGATTATGTAAGAATAAATTATTTGGTAGACATATAAAATTTTTCATATATGTGGTTACAATATTGACTATTGTTATTTTGATCCAAAATAAATAAAAATTATTATAATTTTTAAAACAACCCTCTCCGCCCCTAATAAATACCTCTTTTATAACCCCTTCTTAGCAAACCACGTAGGTCTTGATGTTTTTTAATTTTATTAGAAATTCATTTCAAAATCCTTTCCTTGATGCACTGGTTTTACTATTCTCAACAATAGTTCAATTCGATGTTCCTTATGGAGGTATGAAGGATATAATATTCAAGAGGAAATATTCTGAAACAAAAACTTATTAAAATTTTCTTCCTTTAACTTATAATCACCACTCATATAACATTTAATAATATTTCTAGTATCATATAGATACATTAAATTTAATATTATAAAGTAATATATGTTATCCATCCTATTTTCTTATACTGTTATTCTTAAAATTAAACTACTGTCCATATTATATTGGTTCACTAACTGCATTGATGACGAGTTTTAATTTTCAATTACATCCATTATTAATATTCATAAAAATATTATTATGGTTATATAAGATGGTGATAAGTATAATATAACATATTTAATCTTTTATAAATAATATAATTTTATAATATTAAATAGAATAACTTTTGGTGATAGTCCGTAAATGTTCCCAAATGAACTAAAAACATAATCCTAACATTTTTAATCGGTTAATAATCCTTATTTCTAAAACATGATTATTTATAAGAATTAATATGTTTGGAAGGGCATGAATACCATTTAGTTTCAATTCTATAGTATTATTAAAATTTTTAATGAACTTATATAATTACACATAAGTGTGCCATCCATGGAATAAGGAAATAAACCCCCTGGAAAAAATAAAATAAAAATATCAGTGAAATTTTAATAACTTAACATAAAAAAATTAATAAATATATATATATATTCAACACTTTATGAGTTAATTAATTAATTTATTTATTTATTTAGGATATTTTTTGAAATTATATCCATGTGCGAAATGTTTTTAGAATATATGGTCTGCATCAATCCAAACCACAATTTTTATTTGGGTTATGACCAACACCACTCTATGTCATGTTCTCAACCACATTGATATTATGGAATAAATTGAATTTTATCATATATGTCTATGATATGTGGAATATAATTATTATACCATATATTGATTGGGTAATACATTCTATAAGACGGTTTTTCATATTTTATCTTTAGTATCAATGAGTTTAACGGGGATCCATTCAATCAAAAAATTATTTTTTTAACTGAAATAAATTTATTTAACCACGTTAATGATTTAAATAAATACAAAAAATATATTAGTTATATTCATTATTGTTTAAAAATACATTTCAATATAAAATATATTCACAATGTTTATAGAAAATAATTTCGTTTATTCATTAAAACACCATTTTGGATGTACATTTCTATACAAACTAATATACCCTTTCACATAAAGATCATTCCAAATAAAGGCTAAATTTTTAAATCTATTCTTATGTAATCATACATTAATGTTTTGAAAAGTTATTTCCTTGTTATATATGAAATCTCATTCAAGTAACTATCACTTAGTAAAAGTAGACTAATTATGAAACCAATTTCTTTCTATGATAATTTTTTATATTTATGAATTTTTATTATATTTCATTTGTGGAACAGATAAACATGAACATGATATGATTGGTTTAACCAAATAATATTCAAATTAATTGGATAATACATTTATTCATGAGGTGGTATGTATAAGATGAAGGGGTAAATCTATTCCACGACTGCACCTTGAGCACTATGGGATATTTCCTTGTAAATTAGCCATGACTTATTTTAATGTAATAATATTTTTTACTTAATGATTTATATATTTTCCGTATCATATTTCCATGTGGATTATGTAATTATCTCACATGATTATCTGCGATCTTTTAAATTTATGATATTATTTTATTTATTTTGACTTAATTTATTTCTTTTATTATTTATATTTCCATTTGGTAGGATCATTATCATTGCTATTTTGTGAATGTACTCCATTAGTTGTCGTATATTGTTTCAAAGGATAAAAAAGAATTTATATCTCATTATTTAGATTAATGTTATAGAATTTTATTTTTTTATATTATTATTATGAATCAAGACTTCTAAGGACACTACACCCCATGTTTTTGGTTTTTTTCTATTGATTGTTCGTATTTAAAATCATATACTAATATCTATAAATTATTGTGTTCATATATTTGGTATCATAGAATGGTATAGATAATTATGGATATTTTTACTATAATAAAATATTAATAATTATATAAATAATTCTATATATTTTTTATTCTCCTTGAATATTTTTAATGTATAGTGTGAGTGGATTCTAAGAAAAAATAATTATTTTTCTAGAAAAACCATTTGAATGAGGATCTAGTAGAGTTTTACTGAGGGTGAAATGACATGAAAATTTTCTGAGGGATATTATCATGTTCATCTCCAAGTGAAATTCAAAGATTACTTTCTACACACCTAGTTTATTAGGCCCAACATATATTCATTGGGAAATCAAAATTTGTTTCTGAACAATTTTGAATGACTTGAATAGATGTTAGGTTAAAAAGAATAATATGAACAGTTATTATAGAAACCCAATATTTAATCCTATAGACTTATAATTGTTGATATGATTTTCATTTTTATTGTTTTCATTACACATTAAATGTTTTAGTTTTTCCTAATTTTTAGATTAAGTATTATCATAGTTTTATGAAATAGTAAATTTTGAAAAAAATGAAGGATATTTTCCATTGAAAAAAATGATATGAAATGTGATTATTTCATTATTTACATGCTCAACTATATAGAAAAATAAGCTAAAATGATTATGGAATTACTCCATCAAATGACACATTTTGTTTTTGAAAACAAGAATAATGTTGATCATATTCCTTGTCCTAGGGAAGAGTTTGTTGTGGTTGATTCCATTATTCAACAACGACCTCATATATTTCATGAATCATTGGATATCCTCATCATAGAACAATGGATTTGAAAAATTGAGATTATATTACCAATCTACAAATTCACTTTATTATAGATTATCATAAAAATATTTTATCATCATGAATGGGATTTCTATTAGTGGTTGAAACTCATAAAAATCAAAAATTACGATGAGGAAATTGATTCCATGGAATTTGAATGATTAATGAAAATATTTTTCAATAAATGTTTTCTATAAAAAGTATATCTTCTAATTGAGAAGGATTTCCTTTGATGATGTAAATATGAATCGATGTCTATCAAGGTGTATAAGTTAAAAATTACACGGCTTTTATATTATTCCTTCCGTTTTGTAATAAATATTGAATGTATGGTGCATCATATAATTAGTCTGTTAAAGATAAGTCATTCAAAATACATAAAGACTAATAAATTTTGATAGAAACAAATTTATTATTCATTATTCTATTATTGTCAATATGGTGAATGGTGATGCACATTTGTGTCATGGTCCGTGAGATGAATACCATAAAATAATGTTTTATTCATCGAAATAAATATATAAATCTTATAGACAGATTAAATCCAAAATTCCTACATCAAAATTTTTTATCATGACCCATTCTAATAAATATATATATTGAATAGTGAGATACCAAAAATGATAACAAGATAGGAATCCTTCTAGTCAATTATGATGGGAGATAAAGAAACCCATTAACATAATGAAAAAAATACCAATATAATTAACATTCACCCTGAGGTTTAATGTTTCAATAGTAAATAAAATAGCAATTATGAAAACTGACATCCTAGGACATGGTTTTTCAAAGACAATCAATGGAAACAACCCACATGTCTAATAGAGAATGTAAGAGAATATGATGCCATTACTATTTAGGTGGATCCCAAAAATGATGTGGTGACAAGTTACTCTTTAATTAAGTAATCAATAGAAAACATACATATTTGTTTTGGTTATATAAATTATTTTATATCTTGGATTTTTTTTATAACTAATCAAAAACCACATCAAAACATGGTGGTTTTTAAATCCATAAAAACGACCAATTGAGTAATTATTGAATGAAAATTGTATAACTAATCCCTTGTAAATTTATTTTGAAAAGAAAAATAAATATATAATATCCTACTTCATTTAGTGAAGTTTGAGTCTATATTGGAAATATATTCTATTTATTTATCTAAATATAACATCAAATTCTGGGAGAGGGATATCACTCTTCACATACAGAGTCATCCTATAAATATAATTTTTTAATGTATGAGGATATAACTATATTAGAATATGTTTATCATTCATTGATAGTATTTCATTATTGGGAGGATTATCCAGACATAATGGAAAATATGATCTAAAATAACATGCGCAAATAAATGAAAATCGTGTCTGGTTATACTAATTTATTCACGGAAATCCATTGCTGATCTTCCTCCAGAATGAGAGGTTCATTTCTCTATAAAAAATATACCTAGGTCTATACCAAAATATAAGACTCTTTTTAGAACATCCACCATTGAGTTTGAATAACTTTAGAAACAATTAAAATTTAATTTGGAAAATGGTTTTATATTTTTATGTTCTTTACATTGTGGTGAACCAGTCCGATTAATCAATAAATAGGATTTTTCATTACTCATGTACATTGATAAATGAGAAATCAACAAAATAACAATAAAAAAGTAACCAATGCAACATTTTTTTTTTTGATGAACTACATGGACCATGTATATTATCATGATGGATCTTTTTTCTAGGATTTTAGGAATTATATGTGAAGAAGGATGACATTCTGAAGATAGTATTTTGAAAATGGAATTGAAACTGTGGGTTCTTTATGATGGAATTTGGAATTATGAATGATCTAAAGATCTCAATAGACATATTTACTTTAATCTTTATGGATTACATTTAATTTTTCAATTATTATTTATACACGAAATTCAAATATACTCTAAAATCATGTAGAAGCATGAGGTGAATTTTAATACTGTATTAAAGAATTCATATAAATAGAAGAAATATTAAATGTATAATAAATCTGAGTTCTACATAGATGATGTATCAATATTAGGGATACTTATAAATAGAATATTATATCTATAGATTCTCCTATGGGAATGGAAATTGAGGAGTGACCAAGAACAACATCTACAATACAGATCCACAATTAGTTTAGACAATATGGATATTATGAATGATTTTCTAGAAATATATCATGCCAGTCAAACATAAAAATCATGATGACTTGGTATTGAAAAAATCTATTTTGGAGAAGTGAATATGAGTAGAGTTTCGTGAAATTGAATAAGTGTATTATCTATTCAAAATTCTTTACAATACCCCTCAATTTGTGTTCATTTAATTGTATATAAGGATGAACCAAATAAGGGATCAACTATATACAAATGAAAAATTATAATGTGAAGATCTATACCTCAAGGAATTTGAGAGGTCTATAGTAGAACTTCCAAATACATGTACTGAAAATGGATATAGTTATCTTCACATGTGATTATTTTTAAAAATATCTTTTGAAGAGAAGTGTAATATATATATATATATATATATAATAATAGCCTCAAATATATATTCACATAGAATGAGATTAATATTACCCAGTGATGATTGTAAGAGAGGATAAATGAATATGTATTCTCAATCAACTGTTTTCTAGGAAAAAAAAATAATGTGGAAGATGATCTAAATAGAAGTGATTCACCAACCATATCGATGATCAAAATTTACAAGGGTTAATACTCTTCAATATTTCACATATTGAAAAAGGGGATCAAATTTTGTCTAACATCATCTTTTATTTCTCAAATGAGTTTTAAACCATCATTTATAATGAAGATAACATTTATTCAATGTTATTACATTAATATTTAGATGAAGGTGGAATCTAATAAAATAGGGAAATACTCAGATTTCAATATGGATATTTAATGTGTCCTGTGATTTTATTAATGAATATGTCTACAATAAAATCCATTGTTAATGAAAGATATTTTTAAATATGATAATTTATCAAACTTCACATTCCACATATGGATAGAGAAGATATATTTTTATCTCCTATAGAACTATTTGTGGGCCAATATAATCCACACAATCATGGAAGATACATCAATGTTATTTCTATGTTGTCATATGATATATAATAGGAAGAAGTCCATGGAAATAATTAATCTATTCCCAATACTTATAATCAAATGGTAAATAATAATCATGTGATATAAAATTGGAATTCTAAATAAATCCATATGAAACAATACTATATAGGTTGTGGTTGACCATCACAAAATTCATCTCATTTCATAACTATGTGATATGAATTTTCACTGAATAAAAAGTTATCAACATACATACAAGAATAATTTAGGTTATATGTATCAAAATAATCAATAGTATCATACTTACGTAGAAGATATTACTCTTGTTCTAGATGTTTCTCCGTCATTATTAACTTAATTTATACTTCATAATGACTTATCATCTCGAAACTAACGCATTATAAAATTAAACTATCCAGAAACTTGACCATAATTTGAGAGTAATATTTATTGACTTAAAAGGAGGATGGGATCAATATATTCACCTGGTCAATCTATCAAATACGAGTAGTTTCAATTGATTTATCCAAATGGATCCTAGTGTTTCCCTTTTTTAGAATATATGTAGAAATCATGTATGTTGGAATGAAGTTGGAAAACAAAAGATATTTTTTCATGCAATGGTTGAGAAAATAATATAAAGGGTAATATCTAATCAAAATCACATAAGGGGTGATCAAAGTTGGCATAGGTTATAAGATGAAGGTCAATAATGACACATGCAATTTGGGGATAGAGATAAACTGTTCAACCAAATATCTCCTTAGAATGGATTCATGAGTGTTTGTAAGTAGGAAAATATATATTCTATATATATTAAACCATTTGGTAGTCTTTATTGCAATATTGATATGGAATATCTACAAGAACTTCCACCGACAATTTTACAATTACAAGAAATATTCCATGTATTCGTCTTGGGGATGTAAATGTTGTATAACATACATGTACAAAACTCATGGGAGGTAAATTTTAACATGATATCTTTAACAAGTAATATCTAGTGAATACCATCTATGATTTAAAATATATTCTACAAAACAATATGAGTCTCCCAGTTAATGTACTATGGTGGAAACATAAGATTGATGATGCTACATGTAATTTAAAGGAATCCTTGTTATATAAGTACTCTCAACTATATTCACCATATAGTGTAAAAAATTATAATAAGGGAGATATTTATTTATGGTAGAAGAAATTAACAACCAATAAATTTATAAATGGAATATCACTTCTTATAATATAATTATTGCATAAATCATAGGCAGTACATGATAAAAAAATTATTATAATTTTTTAATCATTGAAATAATAGAATAATTATAGAAACCATAACATAATTTTTTTGAGTGGGACAAAAAATAGAACGAATGAAAATGATAATAGAAATTTTTGGATGAATTCAATCCCACAGAATAATTATACTCCTGAAAAAAAGTATAGAAATAAAGAAGAATGTTTGTAATTTTACATGAATTAATAAATGAAAATTATATTTCACTATTATTTAAATTATAATTTACTGTTGAATTAATGTAATATTAGGTACTTATTGGTTATTAGGAACCCATATGACCACTAAAAATTGGACAATGGTAATTTTAATCTCACAAAGGGAATAAAAACCTAACTGTTGGAATATTTATATGATGATCAGAAGTAGTAACATGACCATTAAAAGCCTATACATTAATATAGGATTCTAATATATATTACTGAAATATTAAATGAGAAAATTTAATAAATTCAATCTATTTTACATGTAATAAATGCTTCAAAAATGATAAATTCAGTGTTTCTATTTTTGTAATGCATAAAAGTTTTCATTAAAATTTAAAAATTATTATTTTTAATTAACATTTTCAATAATTTTCATAATATGTTTTTATATAATTATATTATCTTGTATTATAATTATATTATATTTTTATTGCACTATAATTAATTATTCAAGGTGCAAAAACTTGATCATAATACTCCATTTGGTATTTTTAATTAATATGGATTTTAATTAAAATTAAAATATGTCATATTAAATAAATAATTTCATGAAATATATTTAATTTATTAAATCCAATATTTATGAAAATTTTAGGGTAAATGTTTTTATATTTCTATAATAGATTATGTTTTCATGAATAGTAACCTAATATAAATATGATATTTAAATTTTATGCTTAATTATATATTTTTTGGTCGTAGATGATGTAAGAACCCTTATTTTCAAACTCACATACAAAATTTTTTATATAGTAAAAATATTCAACATTATTGGTATTTATAATCCTAAATAATATACAAATTATTATAATATTCCAAAACACCGCATCCTCCCCTTGAAAATAACAACCCTCAGAACCCCTTTAATTCAAACATTATATGGATTTTATCATTCGAAAAATAATCCAAATTATATTCCAAAACCTTTTAAACACTTAATTTTACCACTTTTCTCACAATTATTTCAATTAAGAGTTCCCCAAGGATTCTTTCAAGGAGACGACGTTCAATAGGTAATATCCTCTAACTACCTCCCTTGAATTTCTTTTCTCTTATAACTTCTTCTCACATACTTCATCCAACATGAAATTATAACTATTGTAACATATAAATATAGATTAAAATTTTAATTTTCTAATATAGTATTTACCATTCATCTAATTCTATTATAGTCTTCTGATAATGGAAAATCCATTGTCAAAATTATGTCATTTCATAGCCACGATATATGATAAGTTTTGGTTTTAAAATACATCATTCAATAGATGTTAAACAACTATTTCTGTTGTTATATTATATTATAATAATTATATTAAAAGTTATTTCATCTTCTATAATGATTATATAGATATAATATTAAATAAAATGTTTGAATTTTTTGATGGTCTGTAAACCCTCTTAAATGAACCAACCACGTAAATCCATTTTCTATACTCAAGGAATTATCCATGTTTCCAAAATAAAAAAGGTATTTGGACCATTAGTGTTCTTCCAACAAATTATATTTCATTAGAATTTTCTTGTAATGTTTTATTCCTATTCAGTAAGAATTTCCCAAATTATACACAAGTTACCCGACCATGGAACCCTAAAAAACACCCTTAAAATAGGGAAATTAAAAAATATGTGTGATTAAAATTGTTATAAATTAACATAATAAAATTATATAAATTAAATACATTTGAAAAAATTTAAATTAATTTCACTATTGAATTTATTTTTTATTATTTAGGACATGAAGTTAATGTTCATTATGATTTGGTAACATAAATTTATGTATCTCTAAGAACCATCTTTTTTCATAGGGCTTTGAAATATCTATCTTTACCTCATGTTATCAATCTAATTTTTGATATTTAAATATTATATTTTATGAATATATGTATCTTATATATGTCGATAATTATATCAGTTCATTTTATATCATAATACCTTATCCAATATCATTTCAACTCTTCTATCATTAAAATTACACCAGTTAAAGGGAATGCCACATTACATTAATAAGTTTATTTAACAACCCATTATAGTTAATAATTACATTTATTACTTCATCTAATAATGAAATATTTTTCAATAAAAAAAGATTGAACTTTTATTTTTGATTACTTTTTTGAACATATTGTTTCTCTATAATTTTATAACCATTTCCTTAAAAACCTAATTGAATATTAATTTCTATAGGAAAATATATGATTTTTTCATTACAATTTGAAAATAAAATCATAATTTGAGACCCAATTATATTTACTCAGATATGAGCATAAAAAATACTAAATTAATTCCCCTTTATGTAATTTTGATGTAATTTATGTTGATTATGATTTGATGCAAGAATATTTAACCCATTTCATTATATGGGTAATTATTATTTTAAGCAGTTATAAATTATATCATTTTGTGTAACCAAAAAGAATATAAATGTTTTGATGGCTGTTAATAGATAGAACTCCAACAATTTGGGTAATATTTTTCTCTTCATTACCTGTTTTGTAAGATATTAGGTTGTACACTTAATCCATGATGGGTCATTCTCCTCCATGTGAGATTACCAAGGCAGTTATCCTTAACTAATTATTATGAAAAGTTATTGGTTACTTCTACATTCATATTGTTCCATGGTCTTATGGATCCATGTTCTTGATTTCATTATCCCATTTTATTATCCATGAGAAGGGTCACTTATGACAACTTTATATTCCTCTTGACTCATAATATAAATTTTAATATTATTTATATTTAGTTACTGGGATATTTACCTCAACAATATTTTAAATATATTCCCCATTATATCTATTGAACATTTAAGATATCAATGTGAGTTAGGTTCTCATTATAGAGACTGTGATAAATATATTTTGTTTAATTTTATTTTTAATTTATTATGAACCTAGATTTCTAAATACACTAGGCCTCATAGTCATTGGGTTGTGCTTATTTTAGGTTTTAGTTTAAATATATTTAAAAACATGTGTAAAGGAATTGGGTAACTATAATCCATGATTATGGAAATACTTTTCTTGGATTATATGCTCAAAATGAATATATATAAAATTATAATGATACATTCTAATGGTTCATTATTGATTAAAGATGACTCTTTACAGTTTTGTCTTTTTTTATCTTAATTTATGAATCCTTATCTAATTTTAATGATTATATTCAATGAGTTGATGGGTATTAGTTTTAATTTTTTTCTCATGTTCTCAAACCCTTTTTATTATGTTATCCTCACATATGATTATTGATTAATTTCTATTATATTTACATTTATAGATAATTTGATGACACCCTTTCTTATATTTCTATTATTATCGATATGAATAGTGGTTTTATATATGAAATTTAAAATATGGACTTCAGATGTGAAGAAATAAATGGGGATATAATTTGATATTTATTTTACCTTCGTATTATTTATAAAAGTTTCCAATGACACTAAAACATTATAGTTATGTATTTTATCATTTCTACATGTAATTTAATATTTTCCAAATAAGTTATATAATTTATCAAGGAATGGGTTCTGTCACTAAAGTTATTGCCAGTTGCCCATATTATATATTGGATTAGTGCACATAATTTTATTGATTAAAATTAATTAAATACAAAACATCATATTATTCCAAATATAAAAAACTATTTTAAACCATGGTATTATTTTTTACTGATATATTACTATTTTATATCCTCATTTACAACAATTAAATCTTAATCCTATACCCTTGAGGAAATTTCCATGGTTCTTATTCACACATTATTAAAATATGGGTTTGTGAATATTGATTCCCTCATAATCTTAATCACTTGAGTTCCTAATAGACTCAATCATTCTCATATTATGTTTCTTCAACATTTCAACTATTCTCCCAGTGTTAACTATTTTACATGATTGATAGATTAATATAATCATTATATTTAGAATTACAACTCTCAACTAAAATGGATGACTATTTAGAATATAAGAACCATATCCCTCACACCTTTTATTAGCTACTTCATTTCTTGTTACAAACAAAAATAAAATCAAAAAGGGTTAATGTAATTGAAATAATGTTAACATTGGTAGATATGTATCATTGATAATTGCAGGGAAATATAACCTAATAATGTCCCACATTATAATAAAATAATTTTCAGATATAATTTTAATTTTTTCAAATTCTATAACACTTTTTAAAACCTATATCCAAAATAATTTATGCTATATCACACATAAATAAACTGTTATAATAACTTGTTTTATATTTATTATTCGACAATCGACCAAATTAAATTTATGTTTAGTTCGGTCATACATCATAACATAATCCATTAAAATATCTAGGGATTCAATGCATCATTGTGGTTAGTTATGGAAAATTATAAACCAATGAATATCCCTAGAGAATGTCAAACTAGGTGTGTAGTTTGGGCTCTATTTCATATAACATGTGAAAATTGAGTTAATATAGACACCAGCCATTTATGGCCATTAGAGATACTAACACATATTCCATCATCTATATATAGTTGTAGTATCCAGACAGACATTTCATATCAATGAAAAAAACTAAATACATTCCACAATTTAATCATGTTATCATGTACATAGTTTTAGCCTATGTAATTTCACTAATGTCCTCTCATAACTTTCACCACCAATAATCAAGCCTTTCTTTTATAGTAATTATTTTTACTTAGTTCATAAACACTTGTTATTTAATAATTGTTTCATAATATTCCAACAATTAAAGAACTTGTATATTGTGTCCAAGTGTAACATTAAGATTAGCCAAAAAAATACATTATCATTAATGTAACAAAAATAATAATTTTATAAATTTAGATAGTTTTGATAACACTCATATGTATTCTAAAATTTTATAGGATACCTATGGAAAATATTATAACGATATTATAGAGCTTGAAATATGAGTCTGGGAATAAACATAGAAAAGGTGAATAACATGAGACTGAACAATAATTAAATAATTTTATAAATATAATGATAAACATAATGTAAACATATAACAAGGTAATGTAATTAAATGATCAAGGAATTGTGAAATATGTGGAAAATAAATACTTCATGAAATCATAAAAAAAATTCAAGGGTCACTCCAAGTGTAAAGTACTGAACCAGCCTACCACCAAACCAACAGCCGGACCGGTTGGCCACATGGCCTCAAGAAAATTTCCCAAAATTCCAAAGGCTGGCGACTAAAAGCGAGGGCCTTGGGTGGGATAGTGGGGAAACTATTCCCTTATTGGCCCTATGTAGCATAGAAAACTAAATATTACAAAACATTGGATGTAGTAAACATCATGAAACTGAAAAAATAGCAAACATTTGATATATAAAATCCACGTATCAAACCATGTAAATTATAATGAAGCATGTTATATGTTCCATGACAGCAGCCAATATAGGATACACTGTAATTAGAAACAAATACAATACAAGTGAAGGAACATAAATAATACTCAGAAGCATCACAAGACCCTTCTTGGTCCCTTGCTCTCCTGCTCCTAAGAAGAAATCAAGTACCTGTATACGGGTGATGGCCCTTGTCTACACCTGCTATTATATAGTTTGTTTGGGCCCAAGAGCATAACCCAAATATGGTGTGAGACTAATCCTAGTTGGCAACCACCAAATATTTATTCCTAACAATCAGTGAATATATGAAATAGAAATAAATGAAAACAGTAACCGGGTTGTACTCAAGTAAACTATCCATTTATTATATTTGTGATCTTTAGATGTTCAATTTCATTTATGTACAAAAATATCAAGATTTTTAATTATCCAACCAGTCACCTGTATAGAAGTAAACAGAGAATATGTCTCAAAATATCATCTAGATAATTAAGTAATGACATAATCCAAGATTTTTCTTTGGCTTTCCAGATGCATCATAAGTCATTCTATTTTATTTAACATGTTATATGAATAAAGGACTTGAAGAACGGCCTATGCCCATCAAACCATCATACCAAAGTAATCATCAAATCAGGATATAACCACTTCACATTTTGGTATGTCATCATTTTAGAAATTAATAACTTGTTTAGTTCCCTATAGATCCCATTATAGGTATCACTCAATTTATCAATGATTCGCTCGACATTCATAAAGAAGAATCAATGAACCTGACCACCAAAATTGTGGATCTCTCACAGACTTTAAGTAATTAACCTCTTGAGTTCATCCATTTTCTTTTAAGTAAGACAATTGTTCACTCATGGTAATCAAGTTGCAATTGGTCTCATTAGCCCGACCTGGTATTTTAACTGAGACTATAGCTTTCACAAGGTTAGTTACGTCTTTTAATCGTTATTCACTTCATTTAAAAAACCTCACTTGTGAATTAAACTATCTCATGGCTTAAACATAACAATCCAGGTAGGAAATTTACATATCTTCAAACACATGAAAATAAAACTATTTCATGGTTTCAATCATAACAACTCACGTGGGCATTTCTTATATCAGAATATGAGTATAATCAATCCCATAAAGGGAAACATTCACATGTCTCAAAAGCATTTCCTCCAAACTACAAGCAAAAGGGAACACCCCCATGGGGTGTCCCTGAAACAAACCAACTATAATCACATTCTTCAATTTCATATAATAAAATAATTAAAAATCATTAGGTATCCACAAGATTCAATTCTAAATCAACACAACTCCCAAAAATGGACTCATACCATTTTGGAACATGTAATCAACTCGACATTTAACCAAAGGCACAAGACCACCTACCTAGATGTCATATAGGTGATATAATATGACATTGGTCCATGAATCGTCCTAGAATTGAATAGATTGAGAGGATTCCAAAGAGAATGACGACACTTGATTTGGGTTTCAGATGAAAAAAAAGGAGAAGGAAATGTTCTCACTGCTCCATCTTCACCTGGTGGATCCTCTATCCATAAGAAGTAGAAACAAGGATATTTCCCGTTTTACACCCAATTCTAGTAGTAGACGGCATGTAAATCCATATACACTGTGTTTATATCATTTTATGATTCAAATATTTTCCAAATTACATTAAATGTCCAGCATCAACCATTCTGACATGAGTAGAAGGCGTTTACTAAAGAGTAGATGTCACGTTGTGGCTTTTTCGTCTCTCCCAGGACAACATCCTCACACATCGTGTATCCCCATCCTACAGGGACAGATTACACGACGTGTACAATGAAGTACATGGAATGTTCTACTAAAATATAACATTTTTTTCATTTTTTCTTGTTTTCTCTAAAACAACTCAATCGAAAAGAAAAAATAGGAAACATTACCTCATAAGAAGAACTGGGTTCTTACAAACATCCCCTCATAAAGAATTTGTCCTCAAATTTCCATTAATAAGGTGGTGAAGGAATATCTGAGAATAACATTGGCCAATGAACACGTATGTCAGCTTTCCTCTCATAAGTCTCGTCCTGTACTCGGTCATGCTTCCATAGCACTCGTACAAGAGGCACTGACCATCCTTGGAGAACATTTGTGTTCTTGTCATCTATAAGAATCAGATTCTCCTCAAAGGATGCAAATGCATATAGATCATCCTCCTTATACTGAAAGTTTGTGATAGTTCTAAGTGATAGTAGCGCAGTGGAGATATGTGGAGGACATCGTGCATGACTTTGTACCTTTAAGTAAATTATAGAAAATAGTCAACTGACCAAACTCATTCCAAAATATAAAATAGTCCAACATATTGTTGTGAATGCTTACCCTATCTTCAGATCCTCTTGTGTCCCAACCTCAGTGAAACACATATAAAAACATGATCCCCAATATATGACTCATGTGGTTTTCTATATTGATCGACATAAGATTTTGAATGAGAATGAATAGTAGTTATCCATCTTTGAATCAAGTGAACCTTCATAGTAGTCTCTTGGATAAGACGAGGTCCTAACATAACTACCTCTCATACCTCCATCCAACAAAGGGTTGATCAGAAAGGACTACTATAGAAAAATTTTATTTCTCCATATAAATAGTATCCTAAAACTATAATTACAGGAAAAATCAACCAAGTGTATATATTTCACCCAATATCCCCCAAGGGTAAGGGAACATACATGCAACATGTCCTCCTGCACGAGAATCATGCGCTCTGACTGACAATATTCTTGAGGGTGGTATGATATACTCAGAATCACATGTTTACCCAGTGCCCTATTTATGCTCTACAAAAAAACAATACAAAAAGAGGGAATCCCTAACTAAAATGATATAACAAGGAACCACATGAAGTCATACCACCTCTCGAATATACAGATTCCCGAACTCATCAAAAACAATGGTTTCCTTGATGTGAAAGAAATCAGCAACCATCGTAATAATGTCTATAACAACCCACACAACATTATTTCCTCTAGGTGACCATGGTAACCCCACCATGAAATCCATCATGAAATCATCCCATATCCACTTTGGAATGGTTAGGTGTTGTAGATGTCCAGTCGGGCATTGATGTTCTGCCTTAATATACTAATAGGTGGAACACCTCGTAACCAAACCAATTAATTCTCACTTCATACCTGGCCACCTGTTCTGATGGCATGAGTCATGGCACATCATGGTGACTCCGAGAGGTACTGCCCACGCTAATGCATGAAACTCTCGAATAATATCTTCGCATATGTCCTATGGAACCCACACACGTCCATGGAAATGCTGGACATTATCCTCTCCTATCATACATCCTTGAGGAGGTTCATCACCAACCACACTCTCCCATATAAATGGGACTTTGGAATAAGTTAGATGCCCTATCCTCCCTCTATCTAGTAGAGTTGAGGTATCTACCAAATATGAAAGATAAGTATACCCCTAAAAATTGTGCACCTCTAAATGCATCCCAGAGCACAAATCCATTATCTTCCACTCACCACTGGACTCCGGAACTGCATGTATCTGAGTCCTCCTTCTCAGTGTGTTAGCCATTACATTACATTTTTTAGGCATATAGGTAAGATCAAAGTAAAAAAAAATGATTTTATTCCACCCACTATTGTTGTATTATATTCAAATAACACAGAATGAAGATGTATTTGAGAGTTTTGTGGTACGTGCAGACAGTAAAATTCTATCCTAATAAATAATGTATCTGGTAGTGAAAATCATGATCAACAACAACCAACTAAAGATCATGCGTTGGTTAATTTCTCTCATGTCTCCTCAAATATCGAGAACCGTATGAAAATACTCAATATCCATGAATAATCCATGCTCCGATCCCAATACATGACGCACCATAGTACATTGTGTAACTCTTTCTCAGATTAGGAAATATCAGTATCAGAGCTGGCGTCAAATTTCACTTCAACTTCTTAAATGCTACGTGACAAGAAACATACCATTAAAAATTCTCACATTTGTTAATCATGCTTGTCATTGGTGATTTTAATATTGTGAAGTCCTATATAAAACTCATGTAGTATCTATTTATCCCTAAGAAACTCCACACCTCAAAAAAATTCTTGGAATTATCCCATGTAGCTACTAATTTGACATTCTCTATGTCCAATGATACTCTATTCTCGGAGATGATGTGACCAAGGAAGTTAATTTGTTCCATACAGAAGTGGAATTTTGTGAGCTTAACATATAATTTTAGCTCTATTAGTGTATTAAAAACGATCTCAAGGTGTTTGGAATGGTCGTGTCAAGTGTGAGAATACAAAACGATATCATCCATGAAAACCACCAAAAAAAAATCAAGGTAAGGATATACCACTCGGTTCATTAGAACCATAAAAACTACTTGCACATGTTTGATACCATATATCATTACCGCATACTCAAACAGATCATACCTTCTATGAAAGGATTTATGTGGTATGTCTATAGGTCGAACACGTACTTGGTGATATCCGGATCTCATGTCTATCTTCAAGAACCCTCGACCTCCTCTTAGTTGATAAAAAAGGTCATCAATATATGGTAATGTGTATCAGTTTGTAAGAATTAATTGCATTAGTTTCCAATCATCCACACAAATCCTTAGGGTACCATCTAACTTTTTCGCGAGAAGGAATGATGAACCCCAAGGAGAAGTACTAGGTCAGATAAAACCATTAGATTTCAAGTCTTCCAACTACCTATTGCTCTCTTACAACCCCTTCATAGCCATCCTATAAGGAGGAATGGATACTAACACAGCTCCTAACACTAGGTCGATAGTGAATTCCACCTATCTGACCGTAGGTAAGCCTAAGAATTCATTCGGGAAGACATCTCTGAAATGATAAACCAATGGAAGAAATTATTCTATATATCATCCCTAGTCATCCAGAAATAAACTTTCAATCCGGTCTATCGTTCCACCCATCCCATGATCCCCAGGTCTAGCTCAGCTCACCTGGACAACTCATTCACCCATTATAGAAAATACCCACCATATGGTGATCTAAAAATCACCCTGTGTATATAGTAGTCAATGAGGGCCTGATCGGATACCATCAAATCTATTCCGAGGATGACATAAAACCTCGTCATCACTAAGACATAGATGATCAAAATAAAGTGCCACCAACCAGTATCAAGTGGGAATGAAATTCAGTTATTCACATCTACCATTCTGATCCCTAGTGGGGTGTCTAGTTTCATAACATTCTTAGAGGTATAAACACAGAGCCCAAGTCACTCCACAACAGGCACATATATAAATATATGTGTTTCAGCAGTATATAAAATTGGAGAAGATAAAATAGAGGCAAATAGAATAGTACCTATGATAGTTGAAGGTCTGGGATCCTTCTCTTGTTAAGTCATTATCACTTAATATGTCTGACCTGTACCAAGACCCTATGACACATCCTGACTACCCTGAGCTCACACACCCTACTGCCGCTGTGATCCTCTGATTTGGCTACCACGACCATGACCACCACCTTAGCAATCACTCCTCGTTGTAATCACATTTCCAGATTAGTGAGAACCTACTGACCCTTCTTATGCATGCGGAGTATGTAGAGAACCTATCTCACCAAGCACTGGTGGAAACGTCTAGAAGAAGAGTTGTATATGTCCATTTTTTCACTAGACTGACACTCAATTGGGTCCTTCGGGTACTGGGGCCTCATATTTCTAACTCTACCTCAATTATAGAACCTCAAATGGCTAACATAAGGAATGTGATGACTACTTGTACTCCATTGAAAAAACTACATATGACATTTCTTGCTTCTGGTCGAGACAGTGCCAGATCTTAGTGTTGAACCACCCTGGGTCACAACCCCTGATTCCCATACATTGTTCTTGATACTCAGCAGCATATTCACAATGGAATGGACTGAAGGGAACCTTAAAACATTTACATGAGATTGGATGTCATATTGAAGAGCATCCTCGATGCTCCAATCTCTCAATGTCTCAATACCCATCAGAACAGGTGTGAATCGCTGATGCTCTGTAAATCGAGAAGAATAGTCTATCACTAAAATAGTACTTTGCTGCAGATTCATGAAATCCTATGCTCGATCGGCCCTAAGGGTATTAGGAATGATGTAGTCATAGAAGACTATCTGTAAGTCTACCCACGCCAAGTACCTATGGCACTCTATCTATGTGATAACATCTCACCACCTCTTGGTGTAATCACTTAGCATATAAGTTGTGATCTTGACCCTCCTCTCAGGTGGAATCTCAATAATCTAAAATATTGTTTGAAATTATTATATCTGTGATTCCATGACTTATTTACTAACATCCTATGAAAAGGTAGGAGGTTGATGCTGTTTGAATATATGCGTCAGCTCTTCTATATATGTGGAAGCCTGCAGTGCTCCATGGAAGGTCTGTATGAACCTGACAAAACATTCTCAGAACTATGTGATTGCACCCGCGTCTAGTATAACATATAGTGGCACATATAACGAAACTGGAGGATCCATCTGTATCCCATGGCATACCACCTATTTTGTATACTCACCGACACTCTCCTAGCACACTACTCTAGGTCTTCATAGAGTAATTTCTCGGTAAAGTCCAGCACACGCATCTCAGCACAAGTTCCATGAAGAGAAAACTACAAATCAGAAGTGAAAAGTGAGAGAGAGAAGGAATAACACTCATGATTTTCAAAATAAGAGTACATGTTTTTTATAACTCCTTACAAGACATGTTCTCCTAAGCCTCTACATGGGCGTGTACTTTAACCAAACAGGGCTTTGTAACACCCCATGTACACGGTGTGTCCCCCAAGTGAAACGATGTGTACATTAGTTTCCTTCATTCCCATGTACCTCTACATGAATTGAACTACCCGGTTCTACTGCTGTAAATCTACAAGGCGTTTTCACACTTAACATGGTGTGTAAAACTATTTTTCCTTCCACCCATGTCATTAGTCACATAGTCAGATACACGGTCGACCTATACACGACCTGTGCTCAAATTACACGGTGTGTCCTACTCGACACTTTTCAACCCATGATCCATCCTCACATGGCAGGTTACATGGTGTGTACTTAGGCTAAATGGTTTGTTCTTCGTAATATTTGGAATATATTCGTACCCAAACAAGAACAACACATGGCATGTTAGGCTAGACTACATGGCGTTTATACTGGGGGTTTAAGGAAAAAACACCAGATTCCCCAGCAAACCCTTTTTTTGTAGAAAACCAACTAGTGGGATGCCAACTTCCAATCCATGAGGGCCTATACTCCCCATAGATCCATGTTTGGAACCCATGATGAATATATCACGATACAATTATAGATAAAAACTAAATCATGATATACCAAATTCGTTTCAAAGAGGGCCAATACACCTATGGAACCAATGTCTGGAGTCCATTCAATGAAAACCATAGAATGTACCAATGCACCTATAACAAAAGAATGAATATCTATCACATCATCTATCACAAAAATTTGTGATAACTCAGTGCATTCTTGATAGAATGGCGTAATTCATGGAATGTGATTATAACAAGTACATATATTATCCAAGAGATGGAATACCCTCATCGCATCGAGTCTCAACTAATATAGAACCCATATTTGTATCAAAAGTAATAACAGAAATGAAGTGCACTACCCAATAGTGAAATACGAAAAACTTTAAAACCAATAAATCACAATTCATTTGTGTTAATTCAGATTTTACATGTACATGGCTTAGCTACTCTCGGGAAAAGTTATTTACCAAATCCATTTTATCCTTCCCATCCTATCTATTGGCTCCAAATAATAATTCAAAGAATAAAGAACCATTGATAGCACTTTGTAACATCCCGACCCACCTTACCACTAAACTGATATCTGAATTGGTTTGCCACATGGCCTCAAGAACATTTCCCAAAACTCTAGACATTGTCAACTATGAGTGAGGTCCATGGGTGTGATAGTGGGTAAATTAATTCCTCATTCTCATTATTTAAAACATCAGACAAAATATTTATAAATAGCAGAAGTATTAAACAAGATGGAACTAAAAAAACAAAAGAAATAGGATAGAAAAATATCACTGTATCAAACCATAAATATGATAATGCAGAACATTATATGTTATAAGAAATAATCCAAAATAGGATACACTGAAATCAGATAAAAATACAATAAATTTATAAAAAATAGAAATAAAACTCAGAAGCATCGCAACCCCAGATTGGTCCCATGCTCTCTTGCTCATATGCGGAAATCAAGTACATGTATATGGGATATTTCTATTGTCTATACCTAAAATAATATAATATTTTTTCCCCAAAATAATGACCCAAAAAAGGGTGTGATACTAATCCCAGTAGACAACAACCAAAGATCTGTCCCAAATAGTTAGTGAATATATGAAATATAAATAAATGAAAAAAGTAACGTGGAATTAATTGTTGGGAACACTTTGTATATGAAGATTGTATTTGTTGTCAACAGTTGTCTATGCTGGTCAAAATGAAGAAGGATATGAAGAAGAACTCCAAATTTAATGGAGATCAGTTGAAGTGAAGTTGCATGGAGAATTGTTATGGAATCATAGCATTGGATTTAATAATTGGGAAATTCTCTTAGACGACAAATTCAGACGATTGTTGAGCTAATCCTAAGTTCAAAGAACATGTGTCAATGGTGACACATTGTTTACAACAATGAAGAATGGAGAAGTATCATCCATTTGAGGATGATTGGAGCAGAATGGTGAATTATCATCTATCTAAGGATGGTTGAAGAAGAATGAGGATTTGAAGAAGACAATGCAATGATTTATGATTGCATGTGAATCATGCAAGAGCTTACTTGAAGAATAGAATCATATTATTTGCAGAATGATGGTTATGAAGAAGAGAAAATGTGGAAGGGCTTGACATTCTGAGGTAGACATGGATTTCACATTGTATCTAAATCAGACGATGCTTTGCTGGTATGTATTTCACACAAATCCTGAGTTAGGAGAACTTGTGATGCAAGCCTTATGAAGGAAAGGGGGAGAAACGATGATGCCAGTCATATAATGTTATGATTGGAAGGAATGATGCTGCTGGAAGATAGGAAAGATTCAGTTCCCATTGCAACTCTGACGATGCTTAAGCTGATCTATCAAAGGATAAATATCACGATAGTGGGATTCGTGGTAAGAGCAGAAGAATGGTTATGGGAAGCAGTAAAGAGATAAAATGGCAAAGCAATAGACAATCTGGGGATGGCAGAAAAGCACATTTTAAGGTGGCGCTGTTTTCCAGTGTTTGCCAAATTTTAGGGCCTGAAAATCGGGAGATGAAGAAATGTGCTTGGCAATGGATGTTGCGCATAATATTGAAGATGGTTTATACGTGAAAAAGAGTTATTCAAGGTCAGAACTATGAAAAATGACAAAGTCATGGAGTGCGCGGAAATTTAGGCACGTTTCGCGCAAAAATAAAGTGGTGCGCGCAATATCTGCGGGATGCGCGAAATAGTAGCGGGTTGCGCGAAAAATCTGCGGGATGCGCGAAATATTGGCATGGTGCGCGAAATTGAGGAATGAAGTTTTCGCGCAAATGATGGTTCGAGATCAGAAGATCAAAAATTGGCAAAGGCATAAAATGCGCGAAATATTGGAGCAATGCGCGAAATCTAATGTTGCAGGAAAGATTGGGTTTGCACGCAATATGGAACGCGGTGCGGAATTTTGCGCGCAATTGGTGCTTCATGCTTAGAAGGATAAAAAATGACAAAGGCATGAGGTGCGCGAAATATTGAAGCATGGCGCGAAATATGAAGTTTCATAAAAGAGTTTTTACGCGCATGGAGGAGGTTTTACGCGCAGGAAGAGGTTTTTATGCGCAAGGTCAAAACTGCCTATAAATATGGGGTGAACCCCTCTCATTAGGAGAGTCTCGACACATAGACAAATCCTGAGCTCTGACGCGCGGAAAAATTGAAGTATAGAGTATTGCGCGAAAAGAAGAAGTGCTGCGCGAAAAAGGAACTGCTGCGCGAAATAGGAAGTTCTGCGCGAACAAGAAGAGTTGCGCGAAAAAGGTTTTTCGTGCCAAAAGGTATTTTTCCGCGCAAGACTTGAATTTTATGCGCAAGTCTCCTAGAAGGGTGCGTGAAAAATTTGAGGGTACCACAGGCCTTCGATAGGTGCATTGCACTCTCGAAGCAGCTTTGTGAAGAAGAAAGAACTGTGAACCATTCGGTTTCACAAAGAGAAGTTGAACCGCACTCACACGACTGGTGTTTAACACTCTCGTTGTGCTTTGCGAAGTGAAGAAGAACTAGACGTGCAATTGAACTCATATCTGCACAAAGGAAGAATTCAGTATACCAATACACTCAGGTGTTGGTATTGAGAAGAGAAGGAAGAAAAGAAGAAGAATAGAGTATGCCCAACTGAAGGCTGACAATTATTCAGGGCAGTTTAATTCAGATGATGCTTTGTGAGCAGATCTTCAGTGTTTGAATAATCACATTGGTTTATGTGATTCTAGCTAAAGAAAGAAGGTGATTAGTGCAGTCAGTTGTTGCACTAAGAGGAAGAAGGAAGAAGAACTAGTGCAGTTTGTCTTTGCACTAGAGATGAAGAGAAAGTAAGAAGAGAACTGCTTGCCTACTGCTTTGCAAGTAATCAAGTGAAGAGCACTACAATAGATCAAGAGCAGAACCAACCTTTTGAAGAAAGAAGAAGACTGTCTCGATAGGCAGTATAAAGAACCAGCTAGAGGCTGCAAGTTGGACTTGGCTTTCACCAGTCCAGGGAAGAGGATTGTTTCCCACCCCCCTCCAAAGTGTAGGGACTCACACTGGCTAGAGGATTGTTTTCCTAGCCACTCCATTGTAACAACATTTTACTTTATAGTGGAGAATCCATGCAGTGGTCATATCCATGCATGGCAAGGACGTAGCTACTCTTATTGAGTGGTGAACCTTGTAAAAATATCGTGTGCACATTTTTACTGCTTTCTATTATTGCATGCGACAGGGAAAAGAGAATAAGTGAATCAAGATCCTAACAGGTCTAGAGGTACAGGGATAAAAATTTGGAATTGGTTTAAAAAGTCCCCAACACTGATTCACCCCCCCCTGTCAGTGTTAGGTATATCCCAAACTGGTCCTTTCAATTGGTATCAGAGGCAGGTTCACCTCTATTGAATTCTCTATAGTACAGTTATTCTCTTTTGAAGACCTGAGATTCTTTCCTGTGTTATCAATGAAGAGCAGTGTTTGTAAAGATTCAGCTATCTCTGAGCAGAAAGATATATCTACAAAGACCATGATGAACAGGAAAAAGAAAGAGAAGAGAAAATTGAAGAAGAATTCCCTCGTATCTAAACAGGAGGAAGCATCTGGTTCTCCATATTTGGCTGATGTTGATGACACACCAGACATGGAAAGTTATGAGAAGGTGGACCAAGTACCCACCAAGAAGATGGAAAACCTTACTACCTCAACTGATCAATAGGTATGTGTTAGTACATTTGGAAATTACCCTCATTATGAAAATGCTAGCACAAGTGGTGATGAACAATCTACAACATCTCAAGAAATATCAGTTGATAGATTAAGAATTATTCTACATGGTATTCCTGAAAAGAGTGCATCCCTGGTTTGCAGGGTATTTCAATGCATGCAAGAAAATATCACTCAGTTGGAAGAAGAAACTGATGTTTTGGAGAAAGGATTACAAGCAAAAATTGTCGAATGTTTAAAGCTCTCCAGACAGGTTGGAGCCTTTGAAGCAACAAAGAGGGGATTTGAAGAAAATTTTTCAAAGTGGCTCAAAGATGTTGAAGAAAAGGAGGGAGTCAACAAGAATCTGGAAGATAAGATCCATGCACTAGAAGATGAGCTAAAAAGGGGCAATGAAGTCAAGAAGTTATATTTGGAAGATAACTCCCAGAAGATCAATGACCTTGACTCTTTGTTACAAAACAAATTAAAGATGCATGAATATGAAGTTGAAAGATTAAAGAAGGCTTGTGAAGAGAAGATGACTATGATTGAAAACCAGGAAGTCATCCTCAATATGAGATGTCCAGAATTGGAAGCTGAACTAACAAATCTTGAGAAGACACATATTGAGTCTCCACAAAAGAAGGAAATTGTAGCTGTTGGAACTCAATGTTCTCTGGAAAATTCTACTGTCAAAAGACCTCCAACATGTGATAAGAAGATCATGGCTTCACTAATTGATCTATCACAAGCAGTTGATAAGAAGGTACTATCCATACCAACTTGTACTAATGTTTCGAAAATTGTTTCTACAAAAAGTGCAGGTTAGAAGAAAATTTCTAAACAAGTATGGATGAAGAAAAGTGATAAGAAACCTACCACCATGGCTAGGGTGGTTAGGGGAAAGAGTGTGGAAGATATGTCCCCACAGAAATCACAACATACCAAGAAGAAGATTTAGCAACCTTATCAAGAAGATGACAAGAAGTCAAGGTTTGTTGGTCAATGCTGGTGCTGCAATAGATTTGGGCATTGTGCACTGGATTGTTGGTACAATCCCTTAAATGTAAAAGTACAGAGAAAGTACATTTCAAGGGAGAGAAAGCCAGAAGAAAAGAAGCAACATCCACAGGTCCAGAGACATATGTTTACTGAAAATAGATTTGGATTACTTGACAACATCTGGGATGATTGCAAAAGTGGTCAAAAAGATACATGTCAATCTCCAACTGTATACAGAGCTAAAAAGAAGAGAAGATCACTGAACCTGGCTAAAATGCAATCCTTGGGAAGCAAGAAGAAATTTGAAGATTCTCCCAAGAAGGTTTTGAAAAAGGAAAAGAAGTCTTTGGAGTCTAAATCCAAGAAGGGTGATGCATCCAGAAGGACCACCAAGAAAACATGCTTCTACTGTGGAAAGAAAGGACACACCATGGATATTTGTGAACAAGCCATGGAACTGAATAGAAGCAGACTGGACTCAAACAGACAATCAATCCAGATGAAGCATAAGGGATTGATTGAAAACATGTTGCCTAACAAAGGTATCTTGAAAGAATCAAAGGAACAATGTGGAATATCCAGAACTGATGCCACACTTCCAAGTGACTTACTAGTCATATGTCCAAATCAGTTGCAACTTGCCAAAGATCTGCAAAGAGCTGAAGATGAAGCACTGGCAATTGCTAAGGCAAAAAGGAAACAAAAGATTTCACATGAAGATGTGTTGAGATCCACACCAGCACAATCATCATTGAAGATCAAATGTGCAAGTGTGAAGAATGATGAAAATGGGACATCTTGGTTGAGAGAATCTTCTCAACCTTGTTGTTCACATTGATGAACCAAGGAGGTTCCATCTTATTCCCTTATACTTCTGGTATTTACATGTGCTAACATTGCAGGGAATTGAAGATGACTATCATTCTCATCTGGAGAGTGGTTTGGACAGAATGGAGTGCACCCCTTGAGGGGGAGCCAATCTGTAGAAGATGGGATTCTGATAATATAGGGAATTGAAGGTGAAGCAAGATCTCAGGGGAGAGATCCTGAGATTCAATGATAAGAAATGTTCCCTTGAGCGAGAGACACACGAAGAAGCTATCAGAGTCATTATCTCAATCAATATCAACATTTGTTGGTATAAAATTCAATTACTCTGAATATTGTCTGAAGATCATGTTGTTGGAAAAGGTATGTCATTTCTTAATCTCTCATCCTTGATTACTCAAAATAAATATATTTTTATAAAGGGGGAGTAACAAAGATAATCAATGACATAAGAAGAGTGAAAGTTCCCCAAGGCCACTTATCCTTCCAATTGAACAAGAATGTTTTTGATCCATTTGTTGAAGTGAGTGCAGGAATTTCAGGTTGATTATTTCTTTCACACTCAATATCTTCGGCCTGGAATGAAAGTGAAAAACCCTTGAAGACAAGTGTATGAGTTCTCATCTCATGAGGTGTCATATTATGTGGGTAATGGACAGCTTTGTTGTCTAAATCAAATACTCTTGTTTTCTACACCGAGCATTGCTCAAGTAGACTTAGAGTGAAATGATTGATGGCACATTGCTTAAATACGGAATGATATGCTCTCTTCCATGATCTTTGTCTTTCTTGTCAATAAGGGGGAGAGAAATGAAATGAATGAGACTCAATGAGATTGACCACCAAAACTATGGCTAGGTCACAAGCTTTATTTAATTATCCCCTTGAGTCAGTCCATTTCCTATTAACCAAGATAGTGGTTCACTCATTGAAGGAATGGTGTAATTAGTCACATGAGTCTGACATTTTATTTTAACTAGTACTATGGCTCGCCCATGGCTAATTACCTATTCTAATCACTTATCATGTCATTTCAAAAACAACACATGTGAATTAAACTATCCCATGTCTTAAATATAACAACCCATGTGGGAATTTTACATAGCTTCAAATACTTCAAAATTTAATTATTGCATAGTTTTATTTATAAAACATCACATGGGTATTTCATATATAAAAATATCATTCTAATCAATACCATAAGGGGAAACATTCCCATGCATCAAAGGAGTTCTTTCCAAACAACTAACAATGTGGAACACGCCAAGGGGTGTCCCAAAATCAAACCAACTACAATCACATGCTTTAATTTCATAGAATAAAATACCAACAAACTGATTAGGTATCAACTAGTTTTAATTCTAGCACTACACAATAACAGAAAATTGTCTTGTACCACATTGGAACATTTAATCAACTCCACTTTTAACAATAGGAAAAAATACCACATACATTGATGTCGTATAAGTGATATAATCCAATGTCGGTCCATCAAACGGCCTAGAACAACATAGATCAAGAGAAATCCAATGAGACTGATGGCAGTTGATTCATGTTCCAGATGACGAAACATGAGAAGTAAATGGTCTCGCGTCTCCTTCTTCAGTCGTCAGATCTTCTATCCAGAAGAAGATAAAATGAGGATAAAGCCCATTTTAAACCGAATCATAGTAGTACACGGCATGTAAATCCATATACATAGAATATATATCATTTTAATATTCATAACTTCGCTGAAGTACTTTACACATCCCACGTCGACCTAGAAAAAATGAATACATAGCTTGTACTAAAGAGTACATGGCGTGTAGTGACATTTTCTTCTCTCCCAGGCCAATAAACTCACACACCGGGTATCCCCATTCTACATGGCTAGATTAAACAACATGAACATTGAAGTACTAGGTGTGTTGTACTAAATCTTAGCAATTTTTTATTGTGCCATGTTTTCCGAAAAACAACACAATTGAAAAGAAAAACAAAGAAACATTACGTCATAAGAAAAACCATTTTTTAAACCGATCAATATCATTGTCAAGTGGAAATGGTCCCATAGTGGATTATTTTCAGTCACCATTCCCATAATTATAGAGTAAAATTTCAAAAGGAGGATTAGGTTCACCGCCATATCCTATAAATAACATCTCATGAGATACAAGGATTAACCAAATGTATTGTAGGGATATATAATTTTGGGTCCAATCATCACAAAACATAGTGTAGTTAGGCTAACCATATGGGAATGATACATATTATCCCAATACATGGAAACATTACCCGATTAAATAGAGGGATATATAATTCGTATTTCACACAAAAATATTAATATGAATATATATATACTGAATCATAAAAATTAAAGTGAGAAAACAACAATCCATACATAAATCATAAGAATAATACCACCTTTTATAAGGAAGTTTCATTTATAGTTTAATTTATATTCATATTTGAACAGTAAATCCTATGGATTCCCTAGAGAACTATAAATTAATTTTTTTATTGAAATTCTAAAATGGGATATATTCCTTCAAACCTGAGTTCCAATATAGGACATTCATGATATATACCTATTAATGGAATAATTGTAATGTAGAGTTTGGATTAAACATTAAAAAATAATTAATTATCATTTCAAATAATGACATAAAATATAATATTTTGTTAATAAATTATTGAGTCAAGATTGTTTTAATTAAACAATTATGTTTTTTATGATATATGTATAATTTTTGAACATTTTATGGGGTTAAATCTTCACCCAAGAAAATAAATTGGAAAGTTCAAATAAATTAGTTTTACATTTGAATAAGAATTTAAAGGTAACCAAAAAATGTATTAACCCGTCAATGAAAGTTATATATATGTATTTATTTATTAATGGGAAATATATAAAAACTTGAGGGTTTTTATGGGAATATTTGTTATTAAATAACAAAATGGAAAGAGATCATGCATTCAAAAATAAAAAGGGTTGTATGGAATATACCTTTTAAGGTTTTAAAACAACATTGTGGAAATCCTACAATGAAAAAACCAAAAAAAACATTACAATAAAAATAATAGAAGTTAAATATGATTTTTACATGAGATAACACATAAAAAGTTTTCCAATAAAAAAATAACATTAGAAGGTAGGGAATGAATGGAGAATGAGGGGAATCTATCATTTCAATGGATTTGAATTATTCATTTAATAGTGATACTTTTTAAAAATTATGAGAAATAATAATTAAGAAATATTATATTCAAATGGTTTCTCCAAATATAGAAATATTTCATACCATGTTAAATGAATGATAAATCTCAAGTTTCATTAGAATAACACTTGAAATCAACTTGTGTTATGAAGGAACCTTATATTTTATGGAAGACATAAATCATTTACAATAACAGAGAAGATCATGAAAGGATTTTAATTTTCCAAGATCATTAATAATTAATTATATATTTAGTTTTTATTTGACTAGATTCAAAATGAAATAATAATTTGTTTACAATATCAAATCATCACTCAGTGAATGGTGATTTAGATAGAATACCTTATGACATGAGAAAATTTTTAATAAAAACTATTTTAAATTGACCTATCCTCATTCTATTTTTCAGATTCTACAAATTAAAATAAGATATGATATTATCAGTACAATTGGTAGTATAATTATCTAAAACAAAAAAATTGTCTCACAAAAAAATTTGTGTCTTAATAATGTAAGTTTCTAGGTGAATCCCTGTAGAGACCCAAAATTGATGTACATGGACATTACATTACTTTTTCGGAATACAGAATACATAACAAAAACTAACACTCAAGGATCGTAATAGTTTAGTGTATTTGGAAACTTGGAACATAATCTCCCAATAATGGTGAAAGATCTTCAAAATATCCCATAAAGGACTTCCCCTTTTATTTGCTTACCTAAAACCTTTCATTATATCCTGGGGAAAATAAAACATATAAAGGGTGAGCTCAAATGATCAGTAAGGGAAAGCATGGGGAAAATAAAACAATCCATATACATTTGAACATAAAACATGACCATAATGTTTAAACATCAAAATCTTAAGCAATGACATAAAACATGGAAGTACATAAGGCATATATAATAATGGAACATCAATCATGATAAAATATCATGGGAATAAAACATTTAATTGTTGCAACCATTAAGCACATGATATGATTTCCATAGTAGCCAAGGCATTGCTGCCAAGACAATCTTAGTGGACAAAGTCCCTTTCTGAATCGAGTTCACTCCTCGTTCAAGTCCTGTAACACTGAACCGGATTAACATACCTATCCTGCCATTTCTATCTTGTGAGATATAAGTCTTTACCCAATGCATTGGAGGGAGATATAGGTCCCACCCATCTCATAATTAATTCATTCTTACGTGTGCCACAATATAAACATAAATCATTCATCATAACCCAAAGAATAAAATGGGTTTCATAAACATCAACCCATCCTAACATAATCCATATTAAAAAATGGATATCATTTCATAATTATAAAAATGAAACCATGTATATCATCTAGACATTATACTTGAAACATAATCATACTAAATAATGTCATCTTAGATAGAAAATAGTTTTGACAAAACACTTGAAATGACTTCTTGAGGAAAATATCATTTCGTCTTCAAAATCATTTTCCTTTCACAAAATTACATGAAATTTTAAAAGAAAAGAATTTTTTTGAAAATAATCATGAAATATTGTAGAGTAAGATTCTTTAATATAAGGCGTTATGAAATAGTAAAAATCCGTTCATGCCGTATAAGTTAAAAAAACAGTCTGCACATACTTTTGTCAGAAAAGCCAAAAAGTTCATTGTATGGTAAATAAAAGAAAGATTCCTTCCATAATAGGTTGTAAAATTAAAAAACGGGTAAAAAGGACATTAAACATACATGAAACAATTTTTATAAAATAGGTACATGGATGATAAATATAACCCTAGTAAATACTTACAAATAAACAATCTCGGATAAAAACGAGATTGGAAAAGTTATCCCTTACCTTATGTTTGATATACTTAGTATGTATCCGAACCTCATGTATAATGATTTAAATAATGTCATTGACTTATTAATTAATCATGTTCATTGTTATGATATCATATATTGTTCACTTATGACTTTATATTACCCGTTATTTTGTAAATTCCATGTTAAAGAAGCGTTTTGGGAAAAATAGATTTATTTATCATGCAGGTTTGGACTTGTTGTTCTTGATATTATTATTAATTATATCAAGATTTATTTATTTCCAGAATATAAATCATGATTTATTTATCATATATATTTACTATATATATATAATAGATAGATGAATAAAATGAAATACACCGTTCTTGGAGATGGTAGGTCGTACGTACGCATGAACATTGTTTTCCTTTCCTTATTGACTTGAATGGAAGTAAGTATATGACATATATATATATATACATAAATATAGTAGCACAATTATGTCATATATTACATTATTATTCATTATATATACTTTATAATCATTCTTGAATGGTTAACATGGAGAATTAATCTCATCACGTCGTGGAGACGGTAATCCGTACTTACGCACGAATGATGATATTGTCCCCGTAATTATTTAATAGACTTGTAGTGGATGATATAATATCTCAGAATTAGTATGATGTTATAATAACCATATATAGTTATTAATTACACCATTATACCCATCCAAGTAAGGTGGTGTTGGGTAAACAGATTACACCACGGCATGGAGACGGTATTCAGTACGTACACAAGCGCGGTGATTTCATTTTCTGTAGGATGGATAGAAGGTGAAATGGGGTTGTTTAATATTTATAATAGCAGATACGTATATTATTGATACTGATGTTTTTACTTTATAATTAAATAGATAAAGATGAAGAAGTTGAAGAAGGATGAAACTTGAAAGAATCGGTAGAAGAGATTACCTCTTCTTCGACGCACCACTTTTATGCTTCCTCTTAAGGCACTAGAGTAGGTATTTTGAGGAGACCAGAACCTATATAATGTTTCTAGGAAAGTTTAGAAGGGAAATGGATAGGGTTTTTCCGAGATTGAAAGCTCAAAATTGTGTAAAGAGAAGAAGGAGGAGGTGCCCCTTTATAAGGGAGGAGATGGGCACCTTAGGAATAACTTAAAATATTATTATATAATATAGTCATATTCGGTTTATAATAGCTCCGAATTGATTTATTTAAAAGTTAAAGTGGGGATGGGTCGCAATCCTATCAAAAAATTGGTTTTAGACATGTCTAGGTTACTACTTTAACCTTATCAATTAGATTTAACTATAAGTTAAATAATTTAACTTTTACCGTGACTTTTTTGTTTTCATACACTATATGGTTAATAAACTTACTATAACAAGTCAAAAGAACCCGAAGTGGTTCATTTTTAATATATATAACCTTATCTAAGTCATTTGGATGAACCTTATATTTTTAGGATTAAAATAACAATTAATAATATAATATTTTTTTTAAAAACTATTTTATGAAAATTTTGACACTATTTGTTAATTGATTTTTTTGAAAATCATAACAGCATGATTAGTTCAAAAAAAATTAATTTAATCAATAATAAATTGTCATATTAACCTGAAAAATTATTTTAATTTATAAAAAGTCTCAAATTACATTTATTTGGGTATTTGTAACATCAATTATGTTAATATTTCATTAATATAGTAATTACTGCATCATCATTGTGTCATAAATAAATTAACTTATTTAATTTCTATAAATTATAAATAAAATTCCATTATTTATTAAATCTATTTATATTTCTAATTAATATTTATAGTAGAATTTATCTTATGGATATACTTATATTAAAAAACATTTAGTCATTAAACATTGATTTTAACTCTTTTAACTCTTCTTTGAATTAAATAATAATAAATGTCCTAATCTAATCCAAGTGGACCTAAATGATAATATTTTTTTCCTAAGGTTCTTTTTGGTCAAATTAAACATATCCAATAGAATTAGGACATGTGTTAGGATAATACTAATATCATTTTTACCCATAATTACCATATTTACTTTTAACCGTGGTAAATAAAAGTAAAAAGTTACTATTCACCAAAAATTATTTTTATCTTATTGAACCACATTCTACACCTTTATATTAACCGTGTCTCTTAGATTTTCTAAATTCCACTCACAGAAGTAATAAAATTATGTTTGATGTAAATTTTCAAATTCTCCTAGGTGGTGGGTAAAAGACGATGAAAAGTTCAATAAAATTTTTATATATCTAAAATTATTATAAAATTACTCAAATGAATTACATTGAACTTATATAGGTATTATGTATCAATTTTTACCTTAAATATATTTAAATAAAATATATAATTATTTAAATAATAATTATGTTTTTAAATAGTAACCCAGTGTTTTCACTATTCATCAAAAATTGAATGTTTTGAGAAAAATACCAAAAATTCACCCATGGCTAATTTCGATATTCTGAATCCAAAAATGAAGTCCATTTTGAAAGATAAAATTTAAAAAATTTCAAAAAGTGGGTATTACTATTCATAACGGCTATATAATATTTTAATAACATATCGTTGTTTAGTGAAACTCGTTATTGCGTACAACACACGCTATCGTGGAAGGTCATGATTGCCTGTAAAGCAATCCAAGTTAGGGTTGTCTGTAGTGGAAGATTCCTTTGTTGTTTTTTATAATATAATCCAACCATATTTCATTTATAAATTTAATATATATATATATACTCAATGTTTCTTAGAATAACTTATATCAAACGAACATAAAATTTTGTGTAACATGATCCAAGAATAGTGTTGCATATACTGAAAGCTAATACGGTGTTGAGTATAGTGCAAGATAATCATGGTGTATCATTCAACACAAGACATCAAATAAATTAAAAGGAATACTTCTCATAAAATCTCAGGTTTTTACATTCTACCCCCCTTAAAATGAATTTCGCCCTCGAAATTCATCGGGGTTATAAATGGTTTTCCACTAGAAATTTTCTTTAATAGAAAACCACATCGTAAAAAGGAATACAAAAACTTAACTTTAAAAACTAATGTATGAAACGTAACGGTTACCCAAATTAACTAATCGTTGGGTTTCCACATAGGAGAACATAGGTGACAATATATATATATAAAAGAAAAATCTATCCATCAAGTTCTGATTGTGAGTGGTAGAGAACATGACTATGAAAAATCCAATAATCACAAAGCCATAAATTTTTGATGATCTAAGGTACCATCTGATTCATCAGGTATGAGGGAAATAGGACAAAATTTCTGGTTTTCAAGATCATTTCCCTAATGTTGAAGAATTTTTGAATTAAAAGAAATACATAATCGATTTTGGTACAATCTCACTATTGTTCATGCCTTGAACAACTTCCACTTCATCTCTTAATGAAATGAATTTGAACTTGTCTTATGTGAAGTGTTAGCGAATCATGCGATAGAATGATAGGTCATTCCATCTGTCTCAAACATAAGCTTAGAAAAAGTTATATACATAAGTCCATCTATGGTGAGATGAATCATATATGGTTCCAAAAATGGACTTATACTTAATCTATCATACCTCTTAATAAAATAAAATTAGTTTCTACTAATGAGGGACTTCCTGGAGGCCATTGGAAGGCGATAAAGGCCTGTCGCACATCAGTTGTGGGTTTGATTCCCGCATCCTCATCCGACGTGTTGGGTTGTCGCCCGTTTTGCAGGTTGTCACTCTTTCTAAAACTACATTATTATAAAATCCAATCAATGATATCAAAAAAAGTTCTAGCCTTATACAATACTAACTTATGTATAACATAATCCATTCCAATCTTTAGGATTGTCTAAAATACTTCTGTCCAAGCTCATAGTATACTTCAAATGTCATCTACCGAGCATGTGAATACCATCATTTATCCCTATATATCATATGATATATCTTTTTGGTAACATTCCAAACACATGAATGCCTTAATCATATATTCTCTTTAAAACTGAATACCCATTTAACCTTAGTGAAAACATGAATTTTGTCAAAAGGTAACTCTTTCCACATACCAAAATCCCAATAAACTGTATACTCAAACCGTGATTTCACATTGTCCTTATACCAGTCATGAGTGCATTAATACTATCAAACATCTCATTATCTTATTATCGTTTAATTATGCACATATCATCTACCTTCCAAATATATTTGAATAACCTTTCATGGTTACCGGTACTATTCTTCATATACTTTCAAAAACTCAATGAAAGACAATAGTGTAACAATCCTTAGATTTTTCTTTATTCTATAGTACTATACATTATTCTTGATAAACATACAGTCATTCCACTACCTTCTTAAACTACTGACTGAGCTTCATCATTTCTTTCACCTCATATATCATTTGTAGTCTCTTCATCATCATCAACATAAATACTACCCATACGACCACGCGAATTCTCTTCATGAAATGTTCTCTTAGAGAATTAGTTTGCATAATGCCCGTACATTCCACATTTAAAACATTTAACTATTGTTGATGTCTTAGTAATACCATTATCCTGGTCCATGGTGTTAACTAAACATTTTCCTTTACAATTACTTGCTTTGTGTCCTTCTTTTCCACACCAAAATAATCTTCTAGTTCCTTTGAAACATTCTCCTTGATGCATTTTACCACATGATTTACATGATGGAAATTGGACTTTCTTTCCTCTATGATCATCATAAAACTCTATATTTATCTTATTAGATGAGTCAAGAAACTTACCAAATTTGAGATTATCTATCATATTATGAGATTTATTATTAGGAATAATAATGATATGTGGACTTCCAGATCCAATTTCATTTGTTTTCTCATGAATAATATCATTCCATTGTTAATCATATCCTCCATTATCGTGAATCTTCCTGTTTTCTGCCATTTTCTAAAACCCAAAAATAAAGGTTTGAGAGGAAAAAATCACAATCAATGGGGGGGGGGAGGTAACATCAATGTCTAATATATTAGGTTTAATTCTAATATAGTAAATGTAATTCTAGGAATATAACCTATACTTATACTTAACCTTAGGGACATCCCTAGATATAACTTAGAAATATCTCTAGAGATCTCACTATAGTTTTTGCATCCTAGTTTCCAATGATTAACTATACCTTTCCTCTGATACCAACCGTTGGGACCCCAACTTGACGTACATGGACATTACATTACTTTTTCGGAATACTTTATACATAACAAAAACCAACACTCAAGGATCGTAATAGTTTAGTGTCCTTGGAAACTTGGAACATAATCTTCCAATCATTGTGAAAGATCTTCAAAATCTCCCATAAAGGACTTCCCCTTTTGTTTGCATACCTAAAACCTTTCTTAATATCTTGGGGAAAAGAAAACATATAAAGGGTGAGCTCAAATTCTCATTAAGGTAAAGCATGGTGAAAATAAGACAATCCATATACATTTGAACTTAAAACATGACCATAATGTTTAAACATCAAAATCTTGAGCAATGACATAAAACATGGAAGTACGTAAGGAATATATCATAATGGAACATCAATAATGATAAAATATCATGGTAATAAAACATTTAATTGTGGAAACCACTAATCACATGATATGATTTCCATAGTAGCCAAGGCATTGCTTCCAAGACCATCTTAATGGACAAAGTCTTTTTCTAAATCGAGTTCACTCCTCGTTCCAGTCCTCTAACACTGAACCGGATTAACATACCATTCCAGCCATGTCCATTTCATGATATTTAAATCTTTACCCAATTAAATTGAGAGAGATATAGTTCCCACCCATCTTATAATGAAATCATTCTTACGTGTGCCACAACATAAACATAAATCATTCATCATAACCCAAAGAATAAAACGGGTTTCATAAACATCATCACAACCTAACATAATACATATAAAACAAATGGATATCATTTCATAAAAATCAAAATGAAACCATTTATATCATATAGACATTATCCTTGAAACATAATCATACTAAATAATGTAATCTTTGGTGGAAAATAGTTTTGACAAAACACTTGAAATGAATTCTTGAGGAAAATATACTTTCTTCCTCAAAATCATTTTATTTTCACAAAATGACATGAAATTTTAAAAGAAATTAATTTTTTTAAAATAATAATGAAATATTTTAGAGTAATATTCTTTAAAATAAGGTGTTATGAAATAGTAAAAATCTGTTCATGCCTTATAATTTAAAAAAACAGTCTGCTCATACTTTTGTCGAAAAAGTCAAAAAGGTCATTGTATGGTAAATAAAAGAAATATTCCTTCCATAACAGGTTGTAAAAGAAAAAAATGTGTAAAAAGGACATTAAACATACATGAAACCATTTTTAGAAAACAGGGATATGTATGATAAATATAACCCTATTAAATATTTACAAATAAACAATCTTGGAAAAAAACGAGATTGGAAAAGTTATCACTTACCTTATGTCTGATATGCTTAGTATGTATCCGAACCTCATGTATAATGATTTAAATAATGTCATTGACTTATTACAGAATAATATTCATTGTTATGATATCATATATGGTTCACTTATGACTTTATATTACCCTTTATTTTGTAAATTCCATGTTAAACAAGCGTTTTGGGAAAAAATGATTTATTTATCGTGCATGTTTGGACTTTTTGTTGTTGATATTATAATTAATTATTTCAAGATGTATTTATTTCCAGAATGTAAATCATGATTTATATATCATATATATTAAGTATATATATATATAATAGATAGATAAATAAAATTAAATACCCCGTTCATGGAGAGGGTAGGTTGTACGTACGCATGAACATTGTTTTCCTTTCCTTATTGACTTGAATGGAAGTAAGTATATGACAAATATATATATACATCTATTAGCATACTTATGTCATATATTACATTATTATTCATCATATATACTTTATAATCATTCATGAATGGTTAACATGGAGAATTAATCTCATCACGTCGTGGAGACAGTAATTCGTACTTACGCATGAGCGATGATATTGTCCCCGTAATTATTTAATAGATTTTGAGTGGATGATATAATATCTTAGAATCATTATGATGTTATAATAACCATATATAGTTATTCTTTACCCCATTATACCCATCCAAGTAAGGTGGTGGTGAAAAAACAGATTACACCACGGCGTGGAGATGGTATTCTGTACGTACACACACGCGGTGATTTCATTTTCCTTAGGATGGATAGAAGGTGAAATGGGGTTGTTTTATATTTTTAATAGCAGAAAAGTATATTATTCATAAATATTTTATTACATTATAATTAAATATCTAAAGATGATGAAGTTGAAGAAGGAAGAAACATGAAAGAATCAGTAGAAGAGATTACCTCTTCTTCGACGCACCTCTTTTAAGCGTCCTCTTAAGGCACTAGAGTGGGTATTTTGAGGAGAACAGAACCTCTATAATGTTTCTAGGGAAGTTGAGAAGGGAAATGGATAGGGTTTGGATGATATTGAAAGCTCAAAATTGTGTAAAGAGAAGAGGTAGGAGGTGCCCTTTTATAAGGGATGAGATGTGCACCTTAGGAATATCTTAAAATATTATTTTATAATATAGTCATATTCGGTTTATAATAGCTCCAAATTGATTTATTTATAAGATAAAGTGGGTATGGGTCGCAATATTATCAACCAATAGGTTTTAGACATGTTTAGGTTACAATTTTAACCTTATCATTTAGATTTAACTCAGTTAAATAATTTAACTTTCACTGTGACTTTATGTTTTCATACACTATATGGTAACTAAACTTACTATAACAAGCCAAAAGAACCCCAAGTGGTTCATTTTTAATATATATAACCTTATCTAAGTCATTGGGACGAACATTAGATTTTTAGGATTAAAATAACAATTAATAATATAATATTTGTTTTAAAAACTATTTTATGACAATTTTGACACTATTTGTTAATTGATTTTTGTGAAAATCATAACAGCATGATTAGTTAGAAAAAATTTAATTTAATAAATAATAACATGTCATATTAACCTAAAAATATTATTTTAATTTATAAAAAGTCTCAAATTACATTTATTTGGGTATTTGTAACATCAATTATTTTAATATTTCATTAATAAGGTAATTACTCCATCATTATTGTGTCATAAATAAATTAACATATTTAATGTCTATAAATTATAAATAAAATACCATTATGTAGAAAATCTTTTTATATTTCTAATTAATATTTATAGTCAAATTTATCTTATGTATAAACATATATTAAAATTTTATTAGTCATTAAACTTTGATTTTAACTCTTTTAACTCATATTTGAATTAAATAATAATAAATGTCCTAATCTAATCCATGTGGACCTAAATGAAATTATTTTATTCCTAAGGTTGTTTTTGGTCGAATTACACATATCCAATAGAATTATGACATGTGTTAGGGTAATAGTAATATCATTTTGACCCTTAATTACCCTATTTACTTTTAACTGTGGTAAATAAAAGTAAAAAGTTACTTTTCACCAAAAATTATTTTTATCTTATTGAACCAAATTTTACACCCTGATATTAACCGTGTCTCTATGATTTTTGAAATTCCACTCACATAAGTGGTAAAATTATGTTTATGTAAATTTTCAAATTCTCCTAGAAGGTGGGTAAAAGACGGTGAAAAGTTCAATAAAATTTTTATATATCTAAATTTATTATAAAATGACACCAATGAATTACATTGAACATATATAGGCATTATGTATCAATTTTTACATAAAATAAATTTAAATAAAATAAATAATTATTTAAATAAAAATTCGGTTTTTAAATAGTATCCTAGAGTTTTCACTATTCATCAAAAATTGAATGTTTTAATAAAAATACAAAAAATTCACCGTTGGATAATTATGATATTTCTAATCCAAAAATGAAGTTCATTTTAAAAGATAAAATTTATAAAATTTTAAAAATTGGGTATTTCTATTCATAATGGCTATATAATATTTTAATAACATATCATTGTTTAGTGAAACTCGGTATTGCGTACAACACATGCTATCTTGGAAGGTTGCGATTGCATGTAAAGAAAGCCATGTCAGGGTCGCGTATAGTGAAATATTCTTTTGTTGTTCTGTATAATATAATCCAACCATATTTCATTTATACAATGAATATATATATATATACACACTCAATGTTTCTTAGAATAACTTCTATCAAACGAACATGAAATTTTGTGTAACACGATCCAAGAATAGTGTTGCGTATACTCCAAGCTAATATGGTGTTGCGTATAGTGGAAGATAATCTTGGTGTATCGTTCAACACAAGACATCAAATAAATTAAAATGTATACTTCTCATAAAATCTCGGGTTTTTACAATCCCTGTCCTTGTGTATAAATGATATCAACACATGTACATAACAATATAAATAAAAACATTTTTTTCTTTAGGAGACTAATAAAAACCTTACCCATATATATTTCATTTTATAATAGTTAATAGTCAACATGTTTCACTTTTTATCACAACATTTCTGCTTATTTCAATCACTTGGCGTTTCTTGTGAATTTCTCTAAAATGATATTAGAAGTTTGATGAAGGTCAATGAGTTGAAAAATAGATAAAAATTTTCTAATTAATGTTGTTTCCTTTAAAATTTAATTTTAACATGATTATGTTGTTAATACGTGTTTCTATGAATTGACCCAAATTAAAATAGTTATATTGATGTGTCCTTTATAGAAGTTAAATTTAATATAAAATCTTATTTTAAAAATCACATATGGACTATATAAAAATATCATTATATGTTTTAAATTGTATGTTAACGAAACATTCAATAGATAACATACATGTTTTTTCAAACTATTTTCTAGAAAACCCTATTTTCTTTTTTATGTGGGGTATTTTATGGATAGTCTAGCCCCTCCATTTAGAGGTGTTTTAGGTTGAAATGGATAATGTTTGGGTATGATTTTTAGTCTTAATGATTTAGTATAATGGTTAAATTAACTATACAACCTATGTGTGCTTCCCATGAACCTCCTTAAAATGTTGATATGCATAGTTACCATATGGTTTTTCACTATTATAGTAATCCATTAAAACCCCCTCGTATAGGTATATGTTTGGAACTTTTTTGTCCATTTTAATTTGGTCTTGTTCTATTGGATTCACAATTAAATTTCATATGACGTAGGAACCTTCCATTGGTTTATCTTCCGTTATAGATCCCTTATAACAGTATTTTTAATTTATTTCATGTTAATTGTTCACCCAAATTTAATGGAAATGTATTATATCTCTTACATCATGGGAGTTTCTCCCATTTATATATTATTTCAAATCCATGTGAACATGGTTGTCCTATTAAAATACAATAGGTTTCTCTAAAATAAATATGTTACCTTGTATGGTTTTCAACCCTCTAATGTTCTTATTTCTGCTAGATTTCATCAAAGGTGACATGATTCACCCACTTAAGGTTTTTATTTTATTATATTTACCTTTTATTTAACAGTTACTTAAGTTATTGATATTTTTAATTCGTTTTTAATGTATGATTATGATATTTGTTTACATATTTATTGGAATTTTCAAATGATATCTATTCATGGTTGGATTATTCTTATGGAGAAAATAGGGAATTACTTATTTCTACAGATCATACCTTTGGCATGGTACACTATGCAATCTTCATTGGTTAGAAAAGGAAAAATTTGGTTTTAATTTAGAAAGTCACATGTTCATTGTGTTTATAAAAAAATGCGGTTCTCAAAGTGGGGTTCCATTTTTTATAAATAAAATTCATTTTGTTTCAAAGGGTGGTGTATTTTGGTAAAGTGGAATGGGGTCCCCTTTAACATATATAGTTTTTATAGAGTTTTTATGCATTATTTGGAACATTGTTTGGATTAAAAATTATTTTAAAAATTTATTTCAAACCATATATGAAAAAAGGGAATACCAAGTTGTGACTTTGTGAAGTGATATTGATTGTTCCAGTTTTTAAAACCCTTATATTTTTGATAATGTTAATGAATATTAATAAATTGTATTTTTTATGATGTGATTAATGATGTGTGATGTATTTGGGTATCATTATGGGTACTAGAAGGCATGGGAAGTATCTGATAGTGTTGTTACCCCTTGAAGCGTTATTATTGTTATGAGATAACATTTTTTATTCGTTGGCCTCCTTTGTTTTTATTCCTTGAGGAGACTGAGTCTACTAAGTGTGAGGTATCATAATGTGGTAATTAGTAGATATTTAGAAATAGCTTGTCCCAATAGTTTTACATAACACCGTAATATTGTATTGTCACCATGGAGACTGGTTAGATTGATTTGGTTTGTAGATGTATGACCCTTAACATGTTGGCATTAAGTCCAACTCTACATGTATATAGGTGTCCACATGGTCCTTTCGTTGTTTCTTCATGCTATGTATCATATGTTTTTCCTCTTTTCATATATATATATATATATATTGGAATGTATGTTTCTTGTTTCATAGATGGACTTGGTTGGTGTGTGGATCATTTATGGTAAATATGAAAGATGATTACTTTTGTTACATCCATCTATTGGAAATGTATGTGACCCTTTATGATAGATTTTTATAATAGTTTCACATGTTTCATTATTTATCATGATATTGGTGTGTGTAATATTTTTTAGAAATGATGTAAGTGGATTTCAAGTGATTTAATTGTTTACTTATTTTCGATGTGTTTTAATCTGTTTTTGTTTTATTGTCTAATGTTTCCCATTATATAGGGAAACAAAATTTCTCTGAAAAATTAATGATATTGGAAATACAACTTTTTGTACTATTTTATAATGTATTTCTTTTAGAAATTTAATTTTATATTATATTTTCATAGTAAATTATCAAACGGATAAATTTAAAAAACATTTTCTTATTATTTTTAAACAAGTATATTTAGTACCATTTATCAAAATAATAAATTGGAATATTGGTTTTATTTTATGGAATGAAATCACACCATACATAATAATTGTGGTTGATATGTAGTATTCAAAACATGTGATGTTTTTTTATTTTAGTTTTAATCTATTGACACTTTCCTCTGGAAGGACATGGTAAGATGGTATCATTATGTGGACTTGACCATCACTTTAATTTGGAATTTGAAACCGTAGTTTCATGGTGTCAAGACCCCCTCCCCACAAAGTGTATCCCTGCTGGGCTGACAATGTGAGAAGGGAGATAATGAACCCCGAGTCCCGCCTCCAGTAGGCCCCGGTTTGGCAACTATCACCGAGGGTATAATAAACACACAAATGGGTGCCATTACCCTATAAGAGAACACATGTGGAAGAGAGAGATAAGATAGACACCATCCAACTCCAACTTAGTACTGGAATATAAAAGAAACCCATGTACATATATAAAATTCCATGAAAAAGTACTACAACTGAAAGGTAAACCTGTACGTACCCAAAAGAAAGTAAAAATTGCAACAACCACAAGCCCGAACATTTCCTGCAACCACAAGCTAGTACTAACCAGCCTGATCTTCAACCTGAACCAAGTGACCTAAAAAATAGTATATATATACATAGGGCGAGTATAATAGTATACTCAGTAGGATCCTCCCATAGGCCTCTCGTGAAAAAGGAAAGAAAGTATGCTAATGCACAGTGCACAACAAGTGAAACTAACTCGACAACTAAACATGTATACTATGTCCCCAACCTCACCATGGCTACTCTCACAAACTAACGCATAAAAGAATATATAATATAGTAATGAATATCAATGGTACCCCACTAATACTTTGGCAATAGTTTCCCGCTTTGGCCTAACAACATACGTCCTGTGCATCTCTCTCCAAAGGATTCCCTATATACACTTGGTCTAAGCTCCACGATCTGCACCATGTGCACCTCAAAGGGTAGCCCGCAGACACCTGGGCAAATCACCACACCATCCTCACAACCAACAGTAACTAGGCAGTTTCCTGGAGCCACCATAGCTCACATAATGTGTATCATACGTCGGGTATTATACCTCAAGCCATTACTGCCCATACACCGAGTAAGAATCATCAAGCCATCACAGCCTATACACATTACACATACAGTAGTCCATAGGATACTATATCCAGAATATATGTGTGGAAATAACCACAAGCCATTACATCCCTCTACACACATATATGGTGAAAACTCACCGCTGGGCCAATGGCATGAGTATCTACCAAGAGAAGAGAGCGGGACCAAAGGGGGTAGTCAGTCATTCATCCTCCCAACAAAATGTTGGGGAAAACACCCCCAGGGCTTAGAATTCCAGGGGTGTCCGTTTCCCTTACTGACAGGGTGGATTAGCACATAAAAACACAAAATGTACAGAATATACAATAACTCACAACCACACTATGTGCATAACCTAGTCTTAGACACAACTACAGCTAAGGTCTCATGGACTCTGGGCTGCCACTTCAAATACTAGGAATACTATAATCACACAACCATTTAAGGGATTAATTATATTATGTCATTCCATTTTTATCAATTCCATTGTATGTTAATTAATTCTTCAATCATTAATTAACCATGAATAATTCCACATTAAATCCCATTAACATCACATCCAGAAACCTCTGTCCCTTCAAAAGTTCTCAACCTCATCATTATGTTTCAAAAAATTACAACCCCATTGGTTAAAATAATTTAATTCAAACATTCATTACAAAATTACATTCCCATATTCCCATTCATTCTATAAAAGCATCATATGCTACATAACACAAGGGGGATCAACAAGGTGAGTAGATATACTACCTGTCGAGTCTGTGCCGCCTATAGCAAGAGTGTCGACCCATTCTCCCTTGAGAGGCTAAACACGGGAATCACATGGAATACCCTGCGTGTCTTCGGCCCTTTCGGAAGAAGGGTAAGCAAGAACAGTTGCCTTGAGCAGTGGGGAAAATTAAAGAAGATAAACAACCAAGAAACCACAATTATCCAATGACCACCATTATCCCATTCCATCAACCCTCGTGTCCTCCCTGACACCCACATGCATAAATCGATGCATCTCACCACTCCAGGCATCATTTGCTGCCACAAACCAAAGGCCTCCATGCACCCACATATCATAACACCCTTCCTGGGTCACATCACATCACAAGCAGCAGGAATGTAAACATAACATCAAATTGGTATCTTGGACCTTTAATAAGGCATATAGCCTTCAAACTACAAGAACCAACATATTTCGGTTTCCCAACCAACTAAATTAATCACATACATCAGCATCAATTTGATTAACATCAATTTGGATCAAAAACCATAACAAAAATGACAACCATATTCATTTCCATGCCTCTTTATATTTAGACAATTAATTATAAATTAATTCCAACATTAAGTTCTTCATCGATTTCATCAAGGGAAATATACTAAAATGCAAGGCAAAGATATCACACTATCTAGAAAAATAAGAGGCAAACCTTTTTTACAGTACAAAGGAACAACATGCGATCAAACCAATTCATTTAATCTGGTTCAAGTATTTAATTAGGTCAATTCCATTGTGATCCAAAGGGCTAAATCATGCTAACTCTACGATAGAACATAAAAAATTAGAGAAGCCACTAATCCCCTACCTTAAAGGTTTTTGAGGAAAACCACTACAGTCAAAGAACGCAAAAGAAACCGGGTCGGTTCTCCATGAATCCTCCTTAGATCTCTTCTCTTAACACAACCAAGACCAAAGCTCATCATAATCGACATCCACACAATTAGATCTACCCATCACGGGTGTAGATCTATGATCCCGATAGAAGTGGAGGATTAGATCCAGGTAGATCTAGGAAACCAAACAAAAAGGATCACATACCTCGAGAAACCGGTTTCGATTCACGAACAAAATCTTCTAGATTGCCTCCAAAACGCTTGGGAGAGTTTCTTCTACCTGCAAAGAAGGATATGGTCGAGTTATGGCCTCTTAGAGGCTTAAACGAACCATTTAGTGGAAAAAGAGTTCTGATCCACAATTTTAGGATCTAACATTATGTTCCTGCAAGACTAGTCCACACAGTTTAAGAAACTGTGCGCTAACCGTGCATTAGCTTCTACCTCGCTAAACACTCCTCGCATGGTTATTCCGCACTGTTAGACAAATTGTGCACTAACCGTGAATTAGCCACTACCTCCAACACCAACCTTGCACGGTTTGACAAACCATGAACCTCCCATGTGAAAGACACAACCCTTTAGATTTCCTTAAAAGTCTACCCAAAAGTAATCCAAGTCACCTTGACATCCCGGAACACCTCCATCACCAAATTTCACAAAGGAATGGACCGGAGATGTCCGGGACGTTACATCAAATACCTCTTAAAACATTCTCATCCTAGAGAATCCAAAACCCACCTAAAGAGAAAATGAAATAGGGTCTGAACAACCACCCACCGAGATACCTCTCAAAAGAGAGCAAGCCACTAAAGAATCAAAGGGAGCCATCTCAAAAACACAAAAGTTTCTTAACCACATAAGTTACAATGATACATGAAAAGAGTTAAATATCAAACAACTCTAGTTACTGAGCACGTATTTGTGACTCAAGTTCCCAATTAATCTCTTCCAAGACACCGTGTCTCCATAGGACCCTAACTAAAGGGATGTAACGCCTACGCAACACCTTCTCCTTGCGGTCTTGGATCACCACAGGACACTACTCAAAGGTGGAATCATCATCAACATTGATCTCTCCCCAATCGATGATGTGGGAGTCTTCATGAAGATAACGACATAGCTTTGATACTTGTAAAATATCATGAATCCAACTCCTCTAAGGGGAGAAGTTCTACTCAATACTCCACAGCTCAAACACGAGCTAACACCTCGAATGGACCAACAATGCAGGGAGAAAGCTTACTCTCACGACCAAACATTCACTGCCCACAACGGGGAGTCACCTTTAAAAACACATGATCCCCAACATTACACTCCAAGGGTTTCCTAATTTGATCAATATATGATTTCTGACGATCTTGCGCTATCTTCATCCTCTCACAAATCACCTGAACCATATCTGTTGTATTATGCACTAGTTCTGGTCCGGGAATTGCTGACTCTCTGATCCAAGTCTAGAAAAACATTGAATGGAAAGGTCGGCCATACAAGGCTTCAAACGGTGCCATAACAATGGTGGAGTGGAAACTATTATTGTAGGAAAACTCCACGAATGGTGATTGCTTCATCCATGAACCTCTAAAATCAAGAACACAAGAATGCAACATGTCTTCATGAGTCTGGATGATTCACTCTGTCTGACCATCCATTTGAGGATGAAAAGTAGGAGACCACTCCACACCCTGGAGGTAAAACAAGGATCTAAATCAGAAATGATCGTCCTAGGGACTCCATGAAGTATCACCACCACCTCGAGATACTTCCTCAACAAAACTTCTACTGAGATCGACTCCTTGATCGCTATGAAGTGTCTTGATTTTATTAAATGATCCACTACCACCCAAATAGAATCATGTCCTCCCAGAGCTTGAGGTAAACCTGTAAAAAATTCCATTGATATGACCTCCCACTTATACTATGGAATCTCTAATGGATGAAGAAGACCACCTGGAACACGGTGTTCGGCCTTCACCTTCTGGCAGACTAAACCACGAGACACAAACACCGCAACCACACGCTTCATCCCAGGACACCAAAACTGACACCTCAAGGATCAATAAATCTTTGTCACGCTAGGATGTACCACTAAGGGAGAACTATGGAACTCTATAAGAACCATCTCATGCATCGCTAAGGGAACAAAAATCCTTCCATGATACAACACTCAGTGTTGTTCATCCTCCGACGACCCATCAGGGGCCTCTCCACAAACAACTCGGTCTCTATAGACCTCCACATCAAGATCCCCCAACTGGGACTCTTCAACCTTCTACATCAGGGATGACTGTACCGTCATCTAAAAAATACAACATCTACCCCCAACATCTCCCATATCAAGATGTAATTTTGACAGTTCTTCCATTACTCTCCAGGAATCACCAGATTCATGCACAGTATCACTACGTCACTTTAGGATCAGCACATCAGCTACTACATTCCCTTTTTCAGGTGTATATGATATTTTGAAGTAGTATACCTGTAAGAACTCCATCCACCGACTCTGTCGTAAGTTCAAGTAATTCTAGGAGAAAACATTCCTCAAACTCTTATGATCGGTGAAAACCAAAAAGCGCTCACCAATGAGGTAATGTCTCCACAACTTCAGCGCAAACACCAAAGCTACCAACTCAAGATCATGGGTGTCATAGTTACATTCAAGTGGACGTAACTGCCAAGACCCATAAGAAAAAACTGACCTCTTCTACATGAGGACACACCCTAACCCCATATGTGAAGCATCGTAGAAGACATCAAACTGAACTCTTTCAGATGGAAGACAAAGGAATGGAGCACTTACTAACATCTCTTTTAGATACTCAAAAGATGTCTTACACTGATCATTCCATATGAAAGTATGATCTTTCCTGGACAAAGCTGTCATAGGAGTTGCATCTTGGGAGAAATTGGCTATGAACCTCCTCTAGTAGACTTTGAGATCAAGGAAACTTCTCACCTCTGAAACTGTCTTGGGGGCTGTCTAAGACACAACTGCTTCTATCTTCAATGGATCCACAGCTACTCCCTGGTGGGACACAACATTTCCAATGAAATTGACTTCTTGAGCCCAAAACTCACACTTAGACAACTTCCCAAAGAGCTGATGTCAATGAAGATCTCCTAAAATGACTCTTAGATGCTCTGCATGCTCCTCTTCAGATGTGGAGAACACAAGGATTTCATCGATGAAAACTACCACGAACATGACCAGGAACTCCCGGAACACAGAAGTCATCAATACCATGAATAGAGCTAGAGCATTCTTTACACCAAACATCATTACAATGAACTCATAATGCCCAAGACGACTACGGAAAGCAGTCTTCGGGCTATCCTCATCCTTCATATGCATCTAATGATATCATGACTGCAAGTTGATCTTTGAGAACCAACTTTCACCCTTCAGTTTATCGAATAAATCATCAATCCACGGAAGGGTATAGCGATTCTTTATTGTCACTTTGTTTAAGCGATGATAATCGACAAACAACCGCAAACTGTTGGCAGCCTTTTTTATGAACAGAACTGGTGCACCCCATGGGGACACACTTGGTCGAATAAAACCACACTGCAACAGACCATCAAGCTGTATACGTAGCTCTCGTAACTCATAAGGGTCCATCCTATATAGATACATAGAGATAGGAGAATCTCATGGATATAGCTTGATCCCGAACACGATCTCTCGTCGAGGGGGTAATGCTACCCCCTCTTCTGGAAAGACTTCAGGGTACTCCTCTACGATCGTAGGGAACACAAAATGATGAACCTCTAAAGAACTCAAAATCATCTCATCCATCATGGATGGTGAGGATGGAACGTGCCTATGACCCATACGAGGATCTCTCTCACCAACAAACACCACTGGCTCTCCATCCGCACCAAAGAAAAAGGCCTTCTTCCTAAAGAAATCCATGATAGCCTGTACCGAATACAACCAATCCATGCCAAGGATGAAATCATATTGTTGAATTCATAAACATAGGAAATATCCCCAAGATCGGAGTTCCCCAACACTAGCTCATAGTCTCTACATACTTCAAACAAGTCATCTCAACCTCCAACTGGCATAGTCAACACCAGCGGCACTGGAAGCCTCTCTTCCTCAAGTACCAAAACATGGAAATGTTTACGTGATATGAAGGAGTGTGTTGCTCTTGAATCAAACAAGGCATACAATATGTTAGATAACAAGAAAAGGTTACCTCGAACTACATATGGCTCGTCTAGTGCTGGCAACGCTAGAGCATGAAGATGACCACGACCTCCTCCATGGCCTCTCTGACCCTGATTATGACCACCACCACGGCCGCGCTCTGCTCTCTGAGGATGGGGAGCATCATGGGGATGTCATCTTGTTGCGCCATCTACCCTCTACTGATCTAAATCTATTGTAACTGGCTGTTGATTCCTCAGCAGAAATTGCCTCAATGGAGGAACCTAGAGCGTAACACCTGGTGCACGATGACTGCCCTGAAAGGTCGGGCACTCCCACTACTGATGACCACGACCACCACCATCCAACATTAAATTTTTTATTTCAATCACTTTTAAGGGAAAAAGTGAGAACCCTCACACCTTTCCTGGTTTGGCATCAAAAGTCACAACAGATTTGTTAAAGAAACGTTTAAGCTGCTTCATGTCAAGATCTCTAAATAATATCTAGGGAATAGAATTAAGCTGGATGTCAGGATCATCCTTTAGAACTCATTCGCAGAGATTTGAAAGTATGTCCAAAGATTGCAAGAGTTCCTCCTTGCTAATCTTTCCTGTGTTACATCCTCTAAGAAAAATGCGGGTCTGCTTGTCGATCCACTTACCTTGCTCCTTAGAAGAGGTCACCTAAGGCGCCCTACTCTTCTTTAACTCTTGAATATCCAGCGTGTTGTCAGTCATTTCCTCATCAGAGTTCAAAATTAGGTTCATTTGATTTAGCTTTGAAAGTATATGTCATTGTGAGTCATCATTGTAGGTATTCTGACATTTATACACCGAGTCTAGAGGACCCTTTTCACCCTCAGGGTTAGTAGGGACAACAACCTCGCAACTAGCCTACTGAACCTCATCGCCTTCCACTATTTGGACCTTGTGTTCCTTTGGATTTCCGACTTTCATTGCTGACCGAGTCTCCATTGGCCTCGGGAGGTGGGAGTAGTCCTTGCGCCCCTTTTTCTTCTGCTTCTTCTATACAATGCAACTTCCAGGATCTATGTTTTCCTTATTCCCCTTTTTTCTCCTTGGTCTTTTTAGGCCCTTTCCATCCCCTCCTGTATCGACAACATCCGAGAGTTGGACCTCTCCACCCGATTCGTCTTCAGAGGTATAGAACTAGTTGCAGTCTGCGTCCCCCCTCATAGCTCAAACAGTCGAATCTGTTACTTACTTTGAGGCTAGATAAAGAGCCCCTCGTGTTGAGAAGGTTACCAGCATGCTCTAAATTTGACACCCGTGCTTGGGTGCTCAAAGACTGATTTCTTCCAGATATGGCACTACCCCCAGCCCCCACTGCCTAGGCATAGGTACCCGATGTCACAGTACCCAAGGGCACTGGACCTGCTGCTCCAATGGTTTCCCCAGCAACCTTCTTATCCAGGTTAACATCTGTTATTGACAACCCTATTGAAGGGTCGGGTGCAGCCTCCCCTTGGTCCGCTTGCTGCAAGGAACAACCCAATCCACTTGATTGAGCGAAGCCACGTCCCATGAATTGAAATTATTGATCTCCTGGGGCCAGACCACGTGGGTGATCACCCACATCAACCTCCATTCCGGTTTCCCCATTAACCCTCCCTAAATTGATAGAAAACTGCATTGTTGTGTTCCTATTGGTGCCATTACTCTCTTTAGAGTGAACAACAGAAGAACGAGGGTCACCTAAATCCTTCTCCAGATGGCTGAAAACCTCACGATGATGTTCCACCACTGGAACCACCAGCTCCTCCGAAGGCCCATACTGGTTCTTGCGGTGACAACCTGAGTCCATATGACCAAGGTTGCTGCATCCTGAGCAGAAACGAGATGTGAAGGGCTGGGAACTACCCATGGCTGAATAGAAACTCTTCTGCCCTGAAAAATGGGAACCCCGGACCGCAGCTATGCTTTGTGAGGAATCATGCTGATTCCCCTCTTGTGGTGATCCAATCCTGGAAAAAGACCTCTCAACAACCTCTTCCCTCACCTGTACCTCAAGATATGTCTTCATCATAAATGGGGTGACCTGGATCTGGATCTATGGATGCAAATCCTCCTTGAAATGCCTCGTCTCAGCCTCTTCATCTGGTAACAAGTCCACAACATATCGTAAAAGGTTCTTGAAATGGATTCCAAAATCTCGAATAGTATAGATCCCCTGTCGAAGGGTAGGAAGCTCCTAGAAACTGGACGCCTTCACAGTCGATGAAAGAAATTCGACTCTAAACTTGTCTCAGAACTCCTCCTATGAGATCGCTGACTCCTCAAAATACCCAAGGAACAACAACCACCACTGCCTTGCTGCTCCATGCAGCATTGTCAAAATCAAGGACACCCAGTTCTATTTCTGATCACGGATTGAACTGAATCCTATATCAAAATCCTCCAACCATTCATCCGTTATTGCATCTGAAATGGATCCCTCATACTTCTGTAGACTCTGGTGATGAAACTCTCTGAGTGTCTTCCTCCAAGTGTCGTCGTCTTCAACCTCTACCCTACAGCGATCTGCTGGAACAACCTGCTGGACATTTTCTATGCAAGCCTGATGAGAAAGTCGACCTAGATCCATACCTGTAAAATAACAAACACTTAGGGCTTCTATGCCTGGATTATAGAAGACTCAACATTAATTAATTAATTGTTTTCATTTATTCATTTTAGGATAACCTATCCCAACTTCTACCCATTCAAACACAGGCACAAAGAAAAATGATGCATGATCCTTTCCTAGGTCTCTACCCAACAACTAGTATCACCTTGTTTAGTAGCCATTGTAAACTTAAAGGTCCATACATCAGATCATAGGGGTCCCTAAATGCCTATGTCTCATTCGGTCTCCAGTGATTACCTCACTTTCTAAACATGAATGACATCATTTCCCTACCTACCCATTCAACCTCACATGTGACTAACTCCAATCTCCATCCTATCCCTCAACAAGACCTCTAATACCACTCTTTCATGACCCCATCCCCCCAACGTGTACCCATCCTAGGCCTACAATGTGAGAAGGGAGATAATGACCCCCCGAGTCCCGCCTCTAGTAGGCCTCGGGTTGGTGACTAGCACCGAGGGTATAGTAAACACACAAATTGGAGGCATTACCCTCTAAGAGAACACATGTGGAAGAGAGAGATAAGGTAGACACCATCCAACTCCAAATCAGAACTAAAATATAAAAGAAACCCAAGTAAATATTTAAAATGCCATGAAAAAGTACTACAACTAAAAGGAAAACTGTATGTACCCAAAAGAAAGTAAAAAACAGGAGCGACCACAAGCCCGAATAGCTCCTGCAACCACAAGCTAGTAGTAACCAGCCTGATCTCCAACCGGCTCCATGTGACCTGAAAAACAGTTTATATATACTTAGGGTGAGTATAACAGTATACTCAGTATGATCATCCTCAAATCCTATTGTGGAAATGTAAAGAAAGAATGCCAAAGCATAGTGAACAACAAGTGAGACTAACTCGTCACCTAAACAGGTATACTATGTTCCCAACCTCACCATGGATACTCTCACCAAGTAAAGCATACAAGAATATTTCATATATTAAAGAATATTAAGGGTACCCTGATACTACTTCCCCACTAGTTTTCTTCTTTTCCTCAACAACATACGTCTTCTGAATCTCTCTCCAAAGGCTTACCCGTATACACTTTGGCTATGATCCAAAATCTGCACCATGTGCACCATAAAGGATTGCCCGTAGACACCTGGGTGAGGCACCCCACCATCCTCACAAACAAAAGTAACCAAGTAGTTTCTGGGAGCCACCACAGCTCGCATAACGTTTATCATATGTCAGGTATTATACCTCAACCACTACAGCCAATACAATGAGTAAGGATCCTCAAGCCATCACAGTCGATACACATTACACTAATAATAGTCCGTAGAATACTATATCCAGAATATATGTGTGGAAATAACCACAAGCCATTATAGCCCCCTACACACATATCTGTGGAAAACTCACATTTGTGCCAATGGCACGAGTATCCACCAAGAGAAGAGAGCGGGGCCAAAGGGGGTAGTCACCCATTCATCCTCCCAGCAGAATGTTGGGGAAAACACCCCCTAGTGCTCAGAATCCCTGGGGTGTCAGTTTCCCTTACTGACAGGGTGGAGTAGTGCATAGAAACATAAAACGTACAGAATATACTATAACTCACCACCACACTATGGGCATAACCTAGTATTAGACACAACTATAGATAACGTCTCTTGGACTCCGGGCTGCCACTTCTAAGACTATGTATTCTATAAGCACACAACCATTTAAGGGATTTATTAGATTAATTCATTCCCTTTTTAGAAATTCAACTGTATGTTAATGTATTCTTCAAACATTAATTAACCATGAAAAATTCCACATTAAATTCCATTAACATCACATCCAGAAACCACTGTCCCTTCAAATGTTATCAACCTTATCATTAAGTTTCAACAAACTCCAACCCGATGGGTTATCATCATTTAATTAAATCATTCATTACAGAATTACTTTCCCGTATTCTCAGGCATTCTAGAAAAAAAACTATGTTACTAAACACAAGGGGGCTCAACACGGTGAGTAGATGTACTACCCGTCGAGTCTGTGCCGCCTATAGCAAGAGCGTAGACCCATTCTTCCTTGAGAGGATAAAAACGGAAAGCATGTGGCATACCCTGTGTGTCTTAGCCCCTTTCGGAAGAAGGGTAAACAAGACCAGCTTCCTTGAGCAGTGGGGAAACGTAAAGCAGATAAATAACCAAGAAACCACAAGCATCCAACAACCACCTTCATCTCATTCCATCATCCCCAATGTCTTCTCTGACACCCACATGCATAAACCAATGCATCTCAGCACTCTAGGAGTCATCTGCTGCCACAAACAGAAGGCCCCCATGCCCCAACATATCACCACACCCTCCTAGGGTCACATCACATCACAAGCTACAGGAAAGTAAAAATCACATCAAATTGGGCTCTTGGCCCTTTAATTATGCATCTAGCCATCAAAAAACAAGCACCAACAGATTTTGGTTTCCCAACTAACTGAATTGGTCACATACATTGACAACAATTTGATTGAACTCAATTTGGAACAACAACCACAACAACAATAAAATCCAGATTCGTTTAGATGCCTCTTTATCTTTAGCCAATAAATTATCAATTAACTCCAGCTTTACGTCATTTATAAATTTCATCATGATAACCATGAAAACAAGAAAGGCATAGATATCACACTATCTAGCAAATCAAGAGGCAAACCATTGTCACGATACAATGAAACAACTTGCAATCAAACTAATTATTTTAATCTGGTTCAAGTATTTAATTAGATAAATTAAATTTTGATCCAAAGGGATAAATAATTCTAACTCTACCATTGCACATTAACAGTTAGAGAAACCATGAATCCCCTACCTCAAAGGTATTTGAGGAAAACAAAAACAGTGGAAGAACGCCTAAGAAACCAAGTTGATTCTCTATGAATCCTCCTTAGGTATCTTCTCCTAACACAACCAAGAATGAAGCTCATCATTATTGACATCCACTCACTTAGATCTACCCATAACGAGTGTAGATCTAAGATCCTGAGAGAAGAGGAGGAGTAGATCTAGGTAGATCTAGGAAACCAAACTAATAGGATCACATACCTTGAGAAACCGGCTTCGATTCATGAAGAAAAGCCTCCGAATTGCCTCCAAAATGCTTGGGAGAGAATATTCTACCTCCAAAGAAGGGTAATCCTGAGTTATGGATGCTTAGAGGCTTAAAGGAACCATTTAGAGGTAGAATAGTTCAGATACACAATTTTAGGATCTAACTTTAAGTGCCCGCATGGTTTGTCTGCATGGTTTAAGAAACCATGCACTAATCATGTGTTATCTTCTGCCTCGACAAACACTCCATGAACAGTTAGTCCACATGGTTAGACAAAATGTGTGCTAACCATGCATTAGCCACTGCCTCCAACACCAACCTTGCATGGTTTGGCTGCACAGTTTGATAAACTATACGCCTCCCGTGCAAAGGACATAACCCTTTAGATTTCCTTAAAATTCCACCCAAATGCCCTCCATGATACCTTGACCTCCCGGAACACCTTCAGCACCACATGTTCACAAAGTAACGGACCGGAGAGGATTGTTCCATTACACATGGAATTGGTAGGATTGTGTTTTTATGACCTCTTTCTATAATATTTAATTTTATTTTGGCTTCCATTGTAGTTGTGTAACTATTTATTAATTTATTATTTTCCATAAATAATTTCTATGGATTATATCATTGCATATATATTATTAATTAATTGGATGTTATGTTAAATACATAAATATGGAAAATATTTGTCGACTACTTTTTTTTTATAAAAAATGCATTATTTACATCATATAGGGGGATTATTTACATGATAGGTTTGTTTAGGTATCTAATTTAATGGTTATTTCAGTTGGTTCATTATAAATGGTATCATGGGATCTAGTTTCATTAATTTTTCCTATTTTCTTCAAATTAAACTTCATATAATTTTAGGTTCGATGTTATAAAAATTATATTACCATCTATAATTGAGTGGTAGTTCTAGAGAAGTTCTTGTCACACTCTTTATAAGGATGTAAATCGAGTTTCTATGGGTGGTTGTGGGTTTTCATTTTAATTTTGGTGTTTGGATTTACATATATAGGTGTGTGTGTGTTTGTGTGTGTAAAATACTATTATTATGAGTTGAAAGGAAATTTATGTACACATACTATTAAATTCCATTTTATAAACTGAAACATCATATGTTTTTTTATAGATTTATAATTTTCATGTTTGGTTGAACTGTGTGTAGTTTGTGAGGAACACTGTGGATAATGTGCTGTGGAAAATGTTGGTAGTCACACGATCTTTCATACTATATTCCCAAAACATATTCTATAGAGATTAGTGGTAATTTGGTTTATTTTCACTCTTTTTTTTTGTTTTGATAAAATCTTTTTCTACATAGTTCATTTTATGATTCCTTATGTGATGTTTTTTATTAATGTTTATAAAAAAATGTATTATGATATAGTAGTTGGTATTATTAGAAAAACCATGTTTTTGTTCACTAAGTTTCATGGGTTTGATTTTTTAACCCTATAAATATTTTTATGTAGTGTAATTTTATTAATGAAATAAATAAATGTGTTCTTAGGTTTTGGAATTATAGAAATTTTTTAGCAGAGCAAATTGTTTTTTTGTGAAAACTATCTAACAATGCTAGATGTGATTTGAGATGGATAATGTGACTTTTTGAGTTTATTATCATCAAAATTATTTGTATTTGCAGTGTTAAATGTTTCCCACTATTCTAAAATGGGACCTATAAGAACCATATTATTGACATGAGGTTCAATTACCATGTGTATAATTTATAATTGTTTTGTAATATGTTTAATCGTGCCTGATTTTTTTCACTTTGTATTGATATATTTTGAAAGACGGTTGATGGAAGATTTTTTATTAAATTTTTTTAGAATTATTCATCTAATAATGATAAATATTTTCAAGAAGGTAATACCCATGGTAGTTTCCTAATGATACATGAGGTTTCTTTTCATTTTAGACCCTACCCCGAGTCACGATAGAGTGGTAGTTCCATTTATTCTCAGATAAATGATCTTATTTGAATGTTATTGAACATTTATACACTTTTATTTTTAGTGTATCTATGATTATTTTAGTTTATTGAGTAGATAACAAGCATTGAATAGATTTTTGGATTTCTGTGATCCCCTGAATCCTCTAGGGTGAGGTGAACCATTCATTTGTTATAGGGTTTGTGATTAAAGTTATTTATTCTCTCTATTCACACCCTTATTCTCAATGATATATCCTAACAATACATAAATTCTTCCACACCTGTGGTTTTAAACTGATAAATTGAGAGTGTATAAGAAGCTTTTGTTTGGGCTATTCACCTAGGTGGTCAGTTAGGGATATTCTATGTTATATATTCAACCATAAAGATTCCTTTATGAATATAGTTTATTGTTGATCATTTGATGATTGAAAAGTTCTATTCTATGGGACTTGCTCTTGAATTTTTTATATCAATTCTTCAAACTACCTTGACAAAAATTATGGATCCTACATACAGATCCATTAACATGGTGGTAACCATTCTAGGGAATCCAACATTCATTGGTTCCTAGTTTCGCACATGGCCCAATAATGATGAACTGTCTAGAGACAAGGGTAAAATAGAAATATGTGGTTATGGGATCCATCTTCTAAACCTACCATTCCCCTTTAGGTAAAGAAAAATACAGTTTTGTGTTTCTTGTGCATTAGGTCTGTAAACATTCTATCTACTTTTAATTCAACTGTTAAAACCTTTCATCTGTGTGGCTATCTTGGTCAAATGTAGTTATTTTATGAGTAATTGAATAATCAAAAGAAGAATTATTATTTATTGTTTTAATAAGGCCACTATTCTATATTTTCTAATCCATGGGAGAATTGGAATAAGATAATTATTTTTTGGTGTATCCTCTATTATAATCATTTTTTTGTTTTTTCCTTTTTTCTTATTTTATATAACGATTTCATTTGTGTATATTAGATAATATTTTAATGTACCAAACATTTATAAATGTAATATCCCTTCTTATAATTTTATTATATTGAATAAAATACATATATTACATAGACATCCCAATAAAAAATCAATTTCCTAAATGAAGATTTAAAAAATGTGATATTAATTAAAATTAATTAACATATACATATGGAATAGTAACATGGTTCTTAAAGTAGTTACATGAACTTTAGGAATTGAATACTGGTCATTCATATATTTACATCACAAATAAATGTATAAATTTAATTCCACGATATTATAAATGAAAATATTATATAATTATATCATGGAGGATTTAAGGGGATGTTTTATAAATGGTAAATGAAGTGTTGGTATTTTCGTAAAATGTAAATGTATGTTAAAACTCTTATAAGTAATAAAATGATTAAATATAATATTTATTTTAATTAAATAGATTTTTTAATTAATATTTTTTTTGAATTAATATTTTATGATAATCTTATTATACCTTAATTATTTTTTCATTGTGTCAAAAAGTATGTTATAATATTAATATCAGTATTTTTTTAATAAGTGAATCATTTAATTAAAAATTTATTTTCTCCTATTTGGAAAATTATTTTCATAAATGGGTCCCTTTTTTAAATCTATAATTTAAAAAAAAAATTATGCTAATATTTTGGATTTATTATAAAATAGTTTAATTGTTAGTGGCATAGTATAATACAATAATTTACTGCATTTGTCTTCTTATGCCTTAGAAATGATTTTTTCAGACAAGGATTATTTATGAATAAATAAATTTGAACGGAAATGAACTATATAAATTATTTTTTTAATATAATCAACTACTATTGATAGTCTTGTGCCAAAATAATTAACAAATAAATATAATAATCCAAATACCCATCTCCTCAACCTGTAAATACCACCCCTCACTTCTCATTCTCCTCCAACATATCCCAACTTGTTTTTTATAAAATAATTCTCAATTCCCTTCCCAAGACTCTTATTATCCTCAATTCCCCTTATACAATGATTAATGATAATTAAATTATCATATCTATACTGTAGTATTATATTTTTAATGTAATATTCATCATCAAATATCTTCTCTTCTACATTTTTTCCAAGACTAATAACATCATCCCTGAGGTGTCATTTAATTCTCTTCATGGATGAGGATATTCTATTTTATATTATTTCTTTAAAGATTTGTCATAAAATTATTGTTATTATTAAAATAGATATTAACTTGTGTCTAATAACATGTTAAATTTTATGTAAATAATTAGAAAATATAATAATAAATAAAAAACCTAATTCATGATTGTTGAAAAAAAAGCCAAAAAAAACTAAATATATATCATCAATGTTTTATTTAATGATTAATCATAATAAATATATTATTTTTATAACCATTTATAATTATTTAGTAACATTAATAACATATAATTTGACTTAGGGATAATTATTCATATTTTACAAGAACATACATAATTATTTACATGTGAACTGACCATGAATAACATAAATACAAACAAACAAAGAATGACAATGCTGGACACTATAACACATAAAATTGGCCATAAATGAAATAAATAAAATTATTACAAATACAATACATGTATAATAGCTTCTATTTTATATAATTAATGAATGCAATTTTATTATCTAGGATATTTATTGTATGATCAAAATGCATTCATACATGTAGTAATGGGATTATTGAACCCAAATTCCTTTCTTTATGTTTTACCTCTCTCATGCAATGTTTTTGTATTCATATTAATTTAATGTTAGATAAATATAATTTCATTTTTTATACCCCTTATTTCAAGGATGTACGTCTTTCCAATATGGTTTAATTGAATATATAATGATTTTCCAAAATAATTATTCTTTCTGAAACTCAATTTTACTACTCTTGAGATGGTTTCTTTCTTCACTATATAATGATGAATATTATAAAAAATATGTTTTCCCCTTTTACATTAGGTAACATAAAAATTTATTCATGAATCTTGTATTTAAAAAATTCTTATTAAACAAATTTCTTTCTATGGGATATTTTATTACATAGATTGTTAAACGTTCTATGTGGAATGCATGATTATGTAAATGTTATATTGTGATGGTTTTTTTAGGAATTATATATACCTCTAATGTAGTGGATAATTTGATTTATATAATGAGAGAAAGTGTTTTTTCTGTGAAAAATATTCTATCATTTTTCACAATGATGATTCTATGATTATGTACATATGTTATATGCGAACATGTTATTATATTTTTTCACCACTATGTGTGGTATTTGACCCCTAAGGCATGATGCTTAATGCTTATTCATTTCCACGTTCTATTCCATTATCCAATACTTAGTTTGTGGTGTTGACAATGATCTCATTATTACTTCATGATGATGATTATTATTCTCACTTATGTTGTATAGATTCATGTCCATTATAAATTCCTATTACTGGGTTTTCAGGTGACCAATTTTATTGATGTTTATCCTCAGGTGATTCCATGTAATAAATATTGTGCATGAGCTGATAATAATATGTAGAATAATGAACAATTTTTTTAATTTTTTTTTGTAAAATTTATAAGCATTATCGTTGGTATTACATCATAGTTTAGTAAATTTTGAAATTGGGATTAGATAACATTAGTGAAAACCCTTTTGATAAGGCCAAGTATATGAAAAAAATCCAAGAATATTTGTTTTTGAAAAATGATAAACATAGGAATTTCATATGTTATTAGTTTTGTGTTGATTATGTAAAATAATTAATTAATTATTCATTATTTAATGTCTTACATTTTACTGAAACCATATATGTTTTAATATCTTATTATAATTAGTAAAAACTCTAATGAAGACTCATTTGTGGGTCAATGAAAATATTTCTTGAATGACGTCACCAATACCATGATAGGGGCAGTTAAAACAATCATGGTGATTCTTACCCACATGTATAATGATATGAATAATAACCTGATCTTGGTGGAACTATTGAATTCACCATAGAATGAGAAAAAACAATTGATTCCTTTATATAGAAATGACCCTTAACATTTAGTGGATCTATCGATCCACTTTTTGCGTAATAGTTTGTTAACAAAAGGTGGCAGATATTTTATGTGATCTATTATTTTTAGAACCATAAGGTGACTATGGTCAATTATCATTTAGATTTATTTTCATACAAATGGTTTCATTTGATAAAGAACATGATGGTGAAGGATGAAATCTAAGAGATAGAGTGTGATGAGTTTAAGAATGTATTCAATTACAAGTTTTTACCTCAAACACATTATAAAAAGATAGAGAAATAATTCATAGAGCTGAATAAAAGCAATGGTTAATATGTAATGGATTATGAAGAAAACATCACAAGGAATAGAATATACATCTCAGTTTTTTTTATCATTGATGATTTAAAAATTGATATAATTTTTTCTTTTATAAAATCACACTTTCGAAATGCTCTATATATCTGAGAATTTGGTAGATATGAAGAAATGCTATAAAGTGATCCCAAATTCAGGATTATATTTGGATACTGATTAAATGTATATGTAGATAATAAGATAATAATTGTGTTCATTATTGATGGGTTAAATGAAAATAGAGAAAATAGTATATAGACACCCATGTGAGAAAAATATTGGAAGATGAACTTTGGGAATTATATCAAGGCGATGGGGAAATTTTTTTATACAGTAGGGAATTACATCAACATCATTAATGATTATGAGACATAAGTTATATAGAAAATGTGATTCAGTAAAATAGGTAATTACTTAATGAAACACATAAAGAGAAATCATCAACTATAGTGAGAAAGGTCACTACAGAAGACAGTGCACAAAACGTTGAGCCCATATGTGTAATCGACATCAACATCCAGAAACGAAAAGGGGGAAATGAAAATCTTATTGCAATGTTTCTGCTAAATGGGAAGCAAAAATGATTTCATAAAAGGTAAACATCATAATCACTCAACATATGAAAACATATTTTTTGGTTGTGGTTATACACATTCAATTATATCATGATAGTCTTGTATAAATGTTGAATGAAATCTATTATCCTTTATATAGATATATCCATTAAAACACCTAGTGGTGTAACCATTACAACCCTTGTGTTGTCCTCTTCTCCTAGTGGAATATGTGGGATGGTTCCTGTAAAAAAAATTGTAATTATTCCCTTCATACAAATCGATTCTATAATGGGAATATATTTCCTATCGTTATAAAGAGCACACCATAAATATTAGGATAGTATGTAATTATTTTATAATATATACAATTTTATACTCCCCTATGCATGCATGGAAGGTCATGACTATATTTTGTAAAATATGTAAATGGTTCGAGTGTCGATACCTTGTCAAGAAGTATATCTTGCCCAAATGTATGTGCCTAATTAAATAATAATTCTTGGTAAAGTTACCATTGTGAGGTAATAAACTAATTTATTTTACAATGAGCTACCCGGACTTCCCCAAGATCATGAGGTATAGTTCTCAATAAAACTTTATTATGATGAAATACATGTCTCACAATTCCCCTACATGAGAGTCCATACTAAATTGGAAGTGTTAAAGAAGTATATACTAGTTTAATCGAAAAAGGGTTCATGTACCCTAGTGCATCACTTATGGGTGTTCTAGTGCACTTCTTTAAGAAAAAAGTTCATTAGTGCAAATATGTATCGATTACAAGGGATTCAATAAGATCATCATAATGAAAAAGTATCATCTTCCATGGATTGATGAATTATTGATAAACTATAAGGATCTAAATAATTTTCAATAGTGTATATTAATTATAGATATCATTAAAATAAAGTGAATAGTAATACTTTTATTAGACTTCTTTTTGTATAAGGTATGTGCACAGTGGGTTCCTAGTGAATCCCATCATAGATTCTAATTACCCTATAATATTTATCAATCTAATTAAGTGAGTATTTATATACTACATTGACGTTTTTGGCTTTTAATGATGATATTATCATATAAACTAGGAGAACATATGATCATGGAGAACATTTAAGGTTTGTGCTGGTGATATTGAGGATGGAGAAATTGTACTAAAAGTTAAAAAAGTGTGATTTATGGATGAAACAAGTCACATTATTTGGACATATGATCATGTGCGAGGGAATTTTTTTGGACCATTCAAAACATTGAAATTTTTGAAAGGAATAGTCTGATTATTTTAATAGAAAATTCATAATTTTATAAATTTATCAAGGTACCATAGATGTTTTGTGGAAATGTTTTCTTTATTGGAGAGCCTTTTAACAATCATTACATAGAAATGGTTAAATTATTCATAGATTGAATAATGTGGGGAAAGTATCGATGAGCTATAGAAGAGGTTAATAAATTAACCTATACTCACACTAACAACAAGTGGAGATGGCTTTGTGATATAAAAAATCATCAATGAAATTATTAGGATATATACTCATGAATAATGATAATATGATAGCTTATACCTCACAATTGTCAAATATCCATGAGAAGAAATACCCAACTCATCATCTGGAGATATCATATGTAAATGTTTCCATAGAAATATGGATACACTACCCCTATGGAGAGAAGTTTTATATATTATAATCTAAAATATATATTCTTACAAAAGGAGATAAACATTAATTAAGGGATATGGTTAGATCTGATCAAGGACAATGATTTTCCTATACATTAACTTATGGGAATAGTGAACACAATAGGTTATGCTCTTAGTTGAAAATTAAATGTTACTATATTCATGTGGTAGACTATTAATGTCTCCATCATCATGGAAATCCAATATATATATTTTATGTCATAACCATAGGGAATACATCCCACCTTGTCCAATTGATTTCTAAACCCCCAATGAAAGATAAGATCATAGGGGGAAATGGGATATTTTGGAGCTACAAAAGAATGTAAAAGTGGTGAAGGAAGGGAATATCCATGATGCTTCATAGATGATGATAGTTTAACTTGGTTTGGGACAATAAATTGAGTTCATTTATGACATGAGAAAAGGAATTATCTATTGGATAATTCACATATCTCAAGATTCTTCATCCATCCTAGAAGAACCAGAGTGGACTATAATCTTTGAGAACGCCTATAGTGGGACAACATGATGAATGAGGTTGTAGTGTAAATTTCATGATGCATGGTATATCAAAAATTTAAAAATGAATTACAATATTCCAAAGGGATGGTGAAACCAATTTCTATACCCAACTAGAAATGAGATAATGTCATTATAGACATTGTCACTAGTCTCTGGAAAACATCAAAGGAAATAATGCAACATGGGTTATGGTGGATCAACTCGCTAATACTACCCACTTCATTTATATCAGGGATAATTTATCACATTAAAATAATTATAGGATATATGTGAAAGATGTTTTTAGGAATTATTGGGGTAAAAATTAGATAATCTCTGATTGTGATCCAAGTTTCACAAAAAAGTCATGGAGAAGCCATAAATATCATTTCAGTACTAAATTGAATTTCACCATGGTTTATCACCACCAAATTGATATCCAATATTAAAGGTACAATCATATTCTCGAGTACGTGATGAGATCCTACTCAATGTAATTCAATGTGTTATGGTATCAACATCACCCATTGGTTGAGTTATCATACAAAAACAACTTCCACTAAAAAATTCAGATGGTTCCATATGAAGATCTATATGATTGTTGATGTTGAACTACACCCTTTTGGGATGATGTTGTAGAATGAAGTATACATGGACATGAACTTGTGTAGGAGATGAATGAGATGGTTCAAGAGATTTTAACAACACATAAATTCTATTCAGATTTTGTGATGGTGCTCTATTGAAAACCACATAAAAGATTTTGAGTTTGAATTTAGAGTATATTTTTTCATTATAATTTAACAATTTTAGATATTCATAGTTTTTTAATGAAAATTAAGATTATAGTATGGAACATTTCCCCCATTCAGAACCCTGATTAGATAAGACCTATGGATTATCATCTAAAACATCAACCAACTATATCTAAATCTTATCATATATTCTAGGTATCCCTTGTGAGGAAGTAAATATATGACCCCTCTTATGTACTATACTGATTGGTGGTACACCTAGAAGATAGTCCCTGTCTTGATGAGAAACTAGTGTCATTTTTGGAATATAATGATAATTTTTTATGGATCAAGACCACTATCCTAGTCATGTTACTATGGAGGAACCATAAGTTTGAAGAGGTGACATGGGAACTGGGGGTAGTGATAATGGATAATTACCTTCACTTATTTTAACCCTCATACTTAATCAGAATTTTGAGGAATTGATTTCACAAGTGGGGAATAATTTCATTAAAAAATAATTTTCAATTGAATTTAACTTTTAATTTCTTAGTTATATAGTATAAAACACATACATCTCCTAGAGAAAAAAATGGAAACCACTTTTTCATAAATGAAGAATAGAATAAGTGATATTTGATGATATTAAGAAAAATATATTGATAGAATAGTAAAATGAATCGTGGAATGGTAATACAACTAATAGGAATTGTAGACCAGATATTTAGATAGTATCCTCAACTATTAAATTGTAAATAAAATTTATGTATCCTATAAATAAAGATTTTATATAATTATATCATGGTATAAGTAAATAAATGTTATAAAAATGGTATATTATGTGTTATTATTTTTCAAAAGGAAAAAGTTTATTCAAAATTATATATATATATAATATAATTATTTAAATATAGTCTTATTTTCATATATTAGATTCATTATGTAATATCGTATTGTATCAAAATTATATGATAATTTTGATATATCTTAATTAATTTTTCAATGTGTCATAACATCAGTTATAATATATAAATATGTATTTTTTGAAAAAATGTTGATTTTAATAAAAAATAAGTTTATCATATTTAAAAATTTATTTCCTTAAAATATATCATTTTTTATTTATACACAGTGAATAAATTTTAGGTTTAATTTTTCTCTAAAATAGATGATTTTTTGGTGAATAGTGAAATATGGAAATTTAGGGTATTTAACATTTTAAGCCAAATAATTTAATTTTTTAGTAATTATTTATGTCAAACCCCATTATTTGGAACTTACATTCCAGTGTTACTATATATAGTCCCCCAAATTAACAGTATAGATAGTCTTTGTTCATAAAAATAAACAAATAAATGAAATAATAAAAAACATCCCTCTCTTTCCTGAATAAATATTACCCCACAACACCCCATCTCCATACAATTGTAAATCCTTATATCATGCCATAATTATTCTAAATTAACTTACCAATACACTTCCCAAAATTCAAGATCATTTTTTCTAAAAAATAGGTGAAACCCAATTTATTAGGGAGGTTCTCAAAGAGATGACATTCAAGTGGTAAATTCCTCAGTCCTTCACTTTTAATGTATTATAATGTTTTATCCTCTACACACCACACATTATGAAAAGTGCAATAATAAAAAATGTATATTATATATTACTGTTTCTAGTGTTAATTGAATTGTCATCATCAATTATCTTCTCTTATCATTTTTCTCAAGAAATGAAATCATCATCTCTGATGTGTCGATTCTCCATCCTCCGAGATGATGAATTTATGTTTTCCATTTTCCACTACCAAGATGGTAATAAATCCATTATTTAGGTCAATAAATATTATAATTTACACATTATAAATTTTATAATGTTTTCAAACTAATTTATAATAATATTATTAAATTAAATTAAACTATTTCGGGGTTGTCTAAAAAATAAGCAAAATAAACAAAAAATTAATTATGAAGGTTTTATTAAATGATTCATCCTAATAAAAAACACAAAATGATATATAAGACCATTTAAAATTATATATGATCATTATAAATTTATAATATAACTTTTTATATTTAGTTCCATTTGAAAATTACCTGAATAATTATATTCAGGTGAACTGATCATGAAAACCATGAAAACAAATGCTACTAGGATGGTAAAATTGAACACTATAACACATCAAAATTTCAAAAAATGAAATAAATAAAATTTTAATAATTATAATAAACTTATAACAGGTGATGAATTAAATAATTAATTAATATCATTTTATTTTCCCTGATATTTATTAAAACTACATAACAAATTCAGACAAAATTTATGGGTATTATCTATCTCAACTCACATTCATTACGTTATACCTCCTTCATGCCATGATTTCATATGGATATTCCATTAATTTTACATAATTAAAATTTCCTTTTTCTCAGATTTAATTTCATAGTACATACAACATTCCATATTTGTTTTATGATATATATAAATATTTTCCAAAAGAACACTTGTTTACCAAATAGATTTTTAAATCTTTATGAGATTGTCTCTTCTTTAGTAAAAAATTATGATTCATTTACCAAATTTTTATTTACCTTTTAATTGTGGAAACAAATATATTATTCATGAATGATTGATTTATTAAATTATTAAGAAACCCATTTCATTACATTTTTTATTTTATGACTATGATATTTATATGCTCTATGTTGAATTCATAAGTATTTAAATGTTATCATTAGATGGGTGGCTATAGAATTATATAGACATGCAATTCATTTTGTAATGTTATGTATCTCATGAGATAATCTGTATTATGTAAGAACATGATGGTAGTTTTTTCACACTGATGATGATATGATTATGAACATATGATATGTGTTAAAATTATTATAACTTTATTCAAATATATTTGTTATATTTGACCACTAAGACCTGATTTTTAATTTTTATTATTTTCACATTTCATGTCATTATAAAATAATTGCAATATGATTTTGGCCTTTATAACAAGATTATTTCATGATGATACTGATTATTCTTGCTCATGTTTTATTTATTCATGTCCCTTATTTTTTCCTTTTACATGGCTTTTTGATCACCACTTTCGTTAATGTAAATTATAATGTCATTACTCGTACTAATGAGAGAACACAGTATGTTAAGAATATAGAGGATAATGGGTGAAATAATTTTTATATATATTATTTAAAATAAATATATGAGAATACGTTTCCCAATACACTAAACCTTTTGATAAGTGATTTTCTAACTTTATTATGTAGTTTGTAATAAAATAATGTAATAGTATGAAATAGAAAGTTATGGTACATATGAAAAGAGAATTTAAACTTATTCTTGTATAATTTTATAGGTTCATCCCATTGGTTATTTATTATTATATAATTTTAGTAATGTTTTGGATCATGTTTCATAGTCTTCTAGTAGGATATCATGTTTATTACATAGGTGTGGTATAGTACAGTGGTGATTAGTTACTAGTTTACATATAAGATGTGAGTGTTACTGGGTAATAATTTTCTGTATAATATCCTTGAATATGTTTTCCTTGAGTATATTCATTATTTTCCCTATATTTAGTATCATGATTAATGTTTAGAACCATGTCAGTCCTTACCAAGGAATTTTGTTATGATGTCTCTTCTAGATGTTTGAGTTCCTTTTTCAGTGTGATATGGTGCAGTGAAAGTTCTTGTTGTTTCAAGGATGTTCTATATCTCATAGTGTTTTGAGATTATTTTCATTTTTAGTGGATCTAATTTTATTTTGTGTCACTATTACCTTTTGTGTGTTCTAATGTACTGCTTCACCATTGTATACATATTAAAAATGGTGTTGAGACTTATGCTATGACATTGTGTTTTTTTATATTTTTATGGAGTGATCTTTTAGGATGCCTTGTGTTTGGGATGTGATATCACTTCGATCATGTTACCTTCGGTTTGTTTTTTTCAAAAAGAATCTTGAAATTAGGGAGGCACTGATGATCTGTGGTGGAAATCATAATTATCCCAATTTAAAAAAATCCATGAGTGTCTTTATCCCAATGAAATATTTTTATTCTATCTACAATATTTGTTCAGTGAAGAGTTGACCTCATATGGATAATTGATAATTCTATTTCATTTAATTATAAATCATTCAGTATTGGAAAACTAGAGGATTGGGTTGTTCCTTCCCTTTGTCCTAAATATTGAGGTTGGGGGATTTCGTTAGTAATTGAGTATTATTATGAGGAAATGAATAAATTGGAATTTAACCTTGTTTTATATTATACGTTACTGGATAAAAGTGGAATGAGGTAGAGTTTGAGATAATCATATTGTCACATTTTCTTGGGGGTATTTTATGGGTATCTTATACCATCATGTCGGATGTCTTTTGGTGTGAAATAAAGAATTTATGTTTTATTTTACCAATTAACATGATTGAGTTGCATGATTAAATAAAATATGAAGATTAATTATCAAACCCATGTAGTTCATGGATCACATGATATTTTTGGTTATAGAATGATTTTTATAATCATGTAGGTAAATCAAAATACCCATATGGAGAGTGTTATTTTTTCCTTTTTTCCCTTATCTAATTTTGGTTTCATCCCTTTGATTCCCCATTCAATCTTCCCTATCCTAGGAACCTTTCATGCGATTTTATCTATCTCCAAAGCTCCACTATGTATATTGTGATTTCATTTTTAGTGATTCTTCACCCGGATATAACGTTTTTTTCTAATACAACTTCTGTTTCATTCCAGTTTTATCAATTCTATAAAACCCAAGTGGCTATAGTTGGGTTATTTTTGAAAAATATGGTTTTTCTAAAATTAGATTTGTTCTCTCTAAATGATGTGATCCCTTCATTAAATTCATTAATAGGGTATTTTTTAAATGGATACATGATTAATCCCAAAAAAGTTAGGTTCTTCTTGTATTAGTTCCTATATGTGTTATATTAATTGTTGGTTTTTTAAGGTTTTTATAAATAATTATGATGTTTTATTTGATATATATATTTTATTTTGAATGGTATTCCATGGATTATAGGATTTTCAATTGAAAAAAATGTATTAATTTCTCAGTGCTTTATAAAATGGGTTTGAAATGGTATATACTACATTCTACATTACTAATAAAAATATGATGTGAGTTTTCATTGACAAAAAAAATTCATTATGTTTTAAAGAAAATTGGGGTTTTTAAGATGGGTTTCATTTCGATCAAAGGGGTTACCCTGTTTTAAAGGTATGGTGTGGTTTTATATTGTGAAATATAGTTTCCAATATCATAATTTGGTTTACTTTTAGTTATATATGATTTATATTGAATTTTTTTGAATCCAAATTGTTTTAATAAGGTCTATACAAATGTATATGATAAATTTGAAGCCCCATTTTTCACTTTTGGATGTTATGTTGATTGTTCCTATATTGAGACTACTTTTGTTGTTGATTATTTTTATAATTATCCCTATGATGAATAAATTATAATGTTATTCTTGATTTTAGACATATTAGTGATCCAATTAATAGTAGTGTGTCATTTGGTAAGAACATGACTATGGTGTTATCTATTGGGCCTTTGTGATTATCAATAGATGATATTTTTTGTTCACAAACATCCTATGTTATTATTCCATGGGTATATTCTGGATCTCAGGAGAAAACAAATTGGTATCTGAATAGGATAGTTGATATTTAGCACTATATAGTCAAAGGTAGTAGTAATTAACACATGGATAGTGGGATTTTCAATGAGGAGATTGGTTAGAGTGATTCATTAGGTAAATGTGTGAAAATTATCCAAAAAATGTTTTCCACCAAAATGTATCTAAGGATGTATTGTTATTCCATGTGGTGTTTTATCATGATATTTTTAATATTTTTATAACATTTTGTATATATATATTTATATATATTTGAATTATTTTTTATTATATATTACATGGAATATCATGGTGATTTGATCCTTTTATGGTTAAATCTTGACATTGAATACTATTTTTTCATACTTCTATTTCTATTATCTATGAAAATTGATTATTGTTATTCATTATAGTTCCCCTAATATTTCCCTAATTTGAAAGAGTTTTATGTGTGTAATATTTTAATCTAAGTAGGGAATTTTTTTTCATTTTACACTATTTTATTTAATCTTTTTATAAGTTTCAAATCATGTATGGGTTTATATTCAAAACTATGGTGTTTTGAAGAAAAATTAATTGACAATGAAATTTGAATAAATTTTCTTGGTAAGACTACATTATGTATATTTTTATAAAAAATATAATTCTAAATGTTGGTGTTAAATTCTGTATTTATTAATAAATTATGTGAAATAAAAACTAAAATATATTTCTTCATATTATTATATACATGGTAATTTTGGTGTTTTTATAAAATTATTTAAGTGGAACCATGTATGTAACTTTATGGATTCAACACATGTCTTTTATAATCATGTTGGTGGGTATGTAGTTTCCAAAAATCATTTATGTTTCTTCAGGATTATATGTTATTTTTTATATAATTACATATACCTCAAGATGATAATGGTATTTATGATCGTGATGGGGATATAAATGATAAATGGATTCAGTGTTCAATCCCATCACTTAATCAAATTGGTTGTCTTCTATTTTTTTTCTGACACATGGAATTCCATTTTCTAGTCTTTTATATTTCCTTTTGTCGTTTTAAATTATTAATGATCATTTACATGTTGTAATTGATTTTTTTGGACGTATCCTCGAGTCATATTGATGACTTGTTTGGTTGTAGGGTTCCAAACATATAAAGTGGGATTCAATCCACACTAGTTATATTAGATACCAATGTAACTGTTAAACCATTAGAAGGTATAGGGGAACATCACAGTGTAGGTGGAGTGTTGAGTTACACATTATTTGGCACGGAGTCCATATTTTTTTTATTACAATGTTTTCCAGTAATGAAAAAGAAAATGAAATGCCTTCACAAAAAAACAATAATACACACATACAAATAAATGATGATCTCATTTTTAAATAATATATAAAATTTAGAAAAAATAGTATCATTTCAGTACCATAATATTTTATAAATATCATATTATCTTATTAAATAATTCATTTTAACTATACATGAAAGCTATTTATGAAAAATAGAATGCATTGTTCATTGATGTGGTTGTACACATGTACGTATGACGATGTATTCATTTTTCAAATGGTTTCATGTAATGGAATAAAATATATTTTACATTATTATAACAATATACTAACATATTAATAATATTGGTGTTATCATACAATCAAGGATAGAATAGGTTTTGGGTGGAATACGTAAAAACTAATTACAACGGTGGGGTAGAATATCTTACCTCTTACTTGATAATTTCTACTCAATCAAACCCAAAAGAAAAATTAGATTTTTTTAGAATGATATTTTATTAGAGTAATTTTCTAAATGATTTATGAGATACTAAGGTATAGATTTTGCAGATCCCATGGGTATTTTCATGTATCTAGAGGTATAATGTCATAGTTTCCTTTTATAGTTGAATAGATGGGATTTCTTTCAAAAATATCTATGTAATAAAATTAAAGTACATGATTCACAATAAATGTTATGAGAGATATGAAAATGATATATTATTATAAACGTTATGGCTGAAAAATCCAAAACATATTTTTCAAACAAAAAATTATATTTTTATTTACGACATATATTCTTATAATTTTAATCCTTTCCATGTTTGGTTTTTAACAATTTAAGTATTTTTTACCTATGTAATGTATTCATCATGATAAAAAGTATAACTATAATACATTTTAAACCTAAGGATATAAAATAATAAATCATATTTATCTAATAATGTTATATTTTAATGAATTTTAAATTTCTATATTAGGGAATCTAATCCCTAAAAACTCCTTTTCCTAAAAATAATGTATTTTTAATTATAGAATATATTTTTAGTGAAATGTATAAATGTAATGGATAATACAACCATTAAAATAATTAATATTATTAAAAAATGATTTTATAAATGATAAAATATTTCAATACCCAAATTATTTATTTGGATTATTTTATTATAATAAATAAATAGAAAACAATTCAATACAACCTTAATTATATTCTCTAAAATGATTACAATAGTTATATTTATACACAAAACATTTTAAACATTTTACTTTATTTTGATAAATATTATTTATAAAAAAATGTGTTTTAAAAACATTCAGTCTGCTATTTTAAAATAATATTAAAAATGTTAAAATACAAGTGATACCATTATTCTTCACTATCCATTTTAAATAAAATTATTTTAAAAAATCATGACAATTCATCTAAAAATGATATTTTTCTTCTAAATTCAAAAAAGATGATCAATTTTTCGACTTCAATATATTGAATATTAAATTTATAATTTCAAAAAAAATCATAACATACAATGAAAAACTAATTTAATAACAAACATATTTATTAGAAAAATAGTAGATATTATTATTAGAAATATCTACAAAACAAAATGATTCCATTAAACAAAAAATATTATATTTTAATAAAATCCCCATTTAAATATAGACATCATTGTTTTATTTATTAAAAAGTAAAAACCTTAAAAATATTTACCCAAATAAATATTAATTAGTTATTTTTTTTAATTATATATATATATATATATTTCATGTTATATTTATTAATAAAATTACATCTATTCATAGTGTTAATTCAACAACTAGGTCATAATTGTTTATGCACATAATGGGTTCATATATGATTCTTGTTTCCTATTAGGAAATAATTTTAGAATATTAAAAATAATTATAGAACACTATTCATATCATAGGATGTTATAATAAAAAGGAATCTTGGACTGTAATATCATGACAGGCTTTAGTGAAGGGTGGTGTATACTAAAACCAATACCTCATTATGTAATAAATCTATGAATGCACTTAACATCCTGAATTAAAAAATTAACATCATTTTATACCTACATAGGAATATATTTATATTTTATTTAAATTAAAATTTAGATTTTTTAACCATATGATACATTTTAATTATAAACACTGTGATATGCGTGGTTGAAAATCAGTGTCATCTTTTATAATAAATTTTTTCATTTGAAGATGATTTTTGATTGATAAAATAAATAATTTTTTATTAATTTAATAAATAAAAAACTTTCATTAATTTTTAATTATCATATTATAGTATTATAATTTCCATTTACATTAATATCCAGGATATTGTTTTATAACAACATTGACATAGGCTGTTAAACTAGAAAAAACAATAACATGTTATACATGGATGTGTTATTGTTGATCTGAAATTTTAATATATGACTATAAAATATGAATAATAATAAAAATATTATGTTCCAAAGTGAGTGAATTATATTTTATCTGGTTGTAATAAATCATAAATAGCTAGTGGAAAAATTTAAAACATTACACTATAGAGGTGGTAGTATACACAAATAAAAGTTAATGATTCCATTTAACAATGAGTGGGATAGAATGAAATTATTTGCTAACATAAAATTTCCAAATCATATTTATATTTAATATAACATAGTTATTCAATAATAACATCATTAATAGAAAAATATAGGTGGTTACAAAAAACAAAATTCATTGCTTCATGGAGGTTGTAGTCAACACTCATGCTCTATTGATAATTGTGTTTTTCATTATTTATAGATAGGAATAAATAATAGTTTTATTATTTATAAAATAAATTCTTATTATAATAATGATAATAATCCCATTATATTATAATATATATATATATGTAGTTTGGAAGAAAAACATTACGAGTAAAATATTTAAATATTGGAAATACTTATATTGGAAACATGAATATCTCATTGATATTTCATTACAAATGATGTACTTTTACTGACATATAAATATCATTGTCAAAATGACGAGGAATGTACTTCTAGGAGAGGTTCAATGGGTAGTGTTTTAGTTGAATTGATATTTTTAGGTGTAGTATTGAAATTGTTGAATTGATCCCTATTTATAAGTAATGAAATTGGAATTATTTCAAATACATTAAAAATATAACTGATATATGTGGATATCCCAACCCAGATAACCATCCAAACGAATAATTAGACCTATAATAACATATACAATAAGATAATTACCCATTCATACAGGATGATGAATAGAACCCTATCATCAAAAATAATCTAGAGGGAATGATTTCTGCCCACCTGAAGAAACAACATAGAATATATAAAATAGATAGAAACAGATAACTCAATATACTTATTCTATAACTGATATAAGATAGTTGAAATGGAAAAAACCTAAAAGTAATCAGAATATCCCAAAGTACAATTACAACATAATTGGATAGAAAACTAAAACTACTCCATCTGAGAGAGAGGGAATGCTCCCAAAATATTACCAATATCTACTCAGAATCATTTTATAAGGCCACATCATTAAAACATTAATTAATATTTAGTTAAAAGAATAATTCAAATTGAGGATCTTTTTGGGTATAGAGTTTAAGAAAATTAGTCCATGACTATTACATTATATATAAAATATTACAAAGCATACACTTCTACTTTAATGAATTTTTTTCACAACAATAAAACTTCTTAAATAAAACATGAATTATTTTCATGATATAAATCTTCTTAAATTATTCCTTTCTCTCACCTTTACTTATAACCTGTGAAAATCATTTCAAAAACCTAATATGAGCATAAAATTCTTAGTAAGGGTTATAAACAAAGGAGAGAAAACATTAGTACATCAATTCATAAAAATTTGTGAAATAATTCTTTCCAATCATCTAATATATGCTCTTTAACAATCCTCGTGTAAACATAAGATTTATGAATAACTCAAAAAATCATAAATCACAAAGGTAAATTGTGGAATCTATAACATACTAACATTGTATCTTTCAAAGCTATATAGGATGTTTTGATTGGAATACCCATCACAGTATATTTCCTAAATATAATAGGAGAAAGATTAACATTTACCTCTTTCATGTCACCCAACGCATTAGAGAGATATCTCATGTTAGGCCGCCTTAGGATTATCATGGAACCAACCATATACCTATATAATTCCCAAGAAGTGTAACACATAAAACAAGTGTAATTTAAAGATAACATTCCACATTGAAATCAAAATATATCATTTCAAGATATTGAAATAATCCATTCTTTCTGAAAACCATTTTCAATACAAGTATATGTAAAAATGGTTTATTTTATTTATTTTCATTTCAAAAACACTTTTTCTTGCTAATGAAGCCAATTATTAAATAATACTCATGACAAAAGAAATTTCATTGTCACTGTGTACGTTAAAAACAAAAATTCAATTTTCCATTTAGTAAAACTCTACATAAGAAAAGATTCCATTTGAATGAAATGAAAATTAAAAGGGCTTTATACACAGTTAAAAATAGAGTCGTCTATAAATATAAATATTCATAAATGAAAGGAGGTTGATATGAAGTCCTTTGCGAAAACTCGACAGCCTAACGACATCACATTAAAAATAAGAAAATGAGTTTATGGGAGAGAAAAGGGTCTCACATCATTTTTACATAAAATTTCTAGCCTTAGCGATATATAAGAACATATACAAATAGATTTAAATGGAAATTAAAATACATAACATAAATAATTCTTTGACTAAAAGAGAGTGAAAGGTTCCCTTACCATACGTCAGATTCCACACACATGTTCCTTGATGTTCCTGAAAAATAAACTTATGTTAATTTATACTTTCTTAATAAATTTATCTCGGATTATTATTCCTTTTATAAAAATTATTTCCTATTTATAAATATTAAGTAATTATATAATTCAATATCGGTTATTTAGCTGATATTCTGTACTTGAGTCAAAAATGAACTTATTATAATTAAAAATTGTACATCTTGTAAAAATTACAATATCTATTCAATGGTATTAATGATTTAAATATCCAATATATTGTATATATCTAGTATATATTTATTTATAATAATTTATAACAATTGGAAATAATAAATGAAATACATTTTTTATGGAGACGATAAGTCGTACGTATGCTCGAACGATACTTTCATTTTTTTTCATTTTTAATGGAATGAAAACTAATGGATACATAGGTATATTATAATTTACATATAATATCATATGATATATACGTTTCATATGTTCATTAACTCCATACTTTAGATGTTCCATGTATTGTATGAATGGACTATCTCACTTTGAGGGGGCGGTAGTCCGCACTTCCTTAAATGAAATTATAATATTTACAAAATCTGGAAGGCATAAAAGTATGATGTAAATAACAGTAAAGAATAATATAGAATAAATAAATTTTATATATCATATATAATTATATTTCCATTATAATTTCCATAATTATAAGTGGTAGTAGATAATTGAACAATCGTCATTTCATGGGGTAATAGTTCGCCGTCCACTGAAACAATATTTTCTAAATAAAGTTAATGGATCTGGGTGTGATTTTTGGTTGAATAATTGGAGTAAAAACATCCTATTATATTGAATTTACTTGTGTGGTTATAAATTAATTTCATAAATATAATTTAGGGGGTTTGGAAAGGGAAAATAAATTATTGAAGCTTGAGAAAAGACATTACCTCAAATTGGGTTACACCTTTTGATTTAGCGAAAAGGACTTCATGAATTTTTTTCTCACCATGGTAATGATTCTAGGAGGAGAATATTGATGTTTGGAGATTATTTTGGAATCTTTTGTATGAGAAAAGGGGTCTTGAGAGGTGTGAGTAAGGGTTAGAGGTGGTTCCCATCTAGAAGAAGGAGGATGGTCACATTAGGAATGTCTTGAAAGATTATTTTATTATAAACCGAAGATAGATTTTAAAAGGACTAAAACACATTTAATTAAAATATAATGTGAGGATTATTCGATATACTCTCAACTAACAGTTTATAGAATTGTTTTATTTAATGTTTAACATTATAATTTAGCATTTATCCTTAGATAACTTATCAAACTCCTACCATCACTTATCATTTATTCTTACTATATGGTTAATATAGATACTATAAAAAGCCAATCGAACCTAATGTGGTTCATTAATTACATTTTCAACATTATGTAAGTTCTTTGGCCAAATCATAGATTTTTAGGACAATTATATCATTTAATAAAATATAGTTTGTTTTAAAAACTCATTTATCGTCAATTTAAATAGTATTCATATCATGACTATTATAAAATACGTAAAAACATGATTATTTAAAAAATTCTCATTAATTTAATGATAATAATAAATAATTATCCATAAAATGAGTGTATGGTATAAAATGATTCAAAAAAAAATTATTTTAATTTTTATAATCTCATTAATTTAAAAAAATCCATTGATAAGGTAATCACTACATAATCATTTTGTCATAAAACATTTATTTAAATGATTTATAAATTTTTTAAATAAAATACCATTATGTAGTAAGTATTTTAATCTTTATAATAAATATTTATAGTTTAATATATAACTTTAATAACCAAATATAAAATATAGTTTAGTAAAAGATATATGTTTATGTTATATTTTCCTTAACATTAAATTAAAGATAATTTAATTTCATTTTCACACACATGTGGATCCATGGGATCCTAAAATCCACCAAAGGATTTACATAGTTGTAAATAACTCATACAATATTATTATAACATGTGTTATGCTAATTTAATACTATAATAATAATATTTTTTACCCTTATTTATAAGATTTATTATTTAACCAAGGTAAATAAAATATTTACAATAGTTACTATTCATAATTTCTAAATATAAAAGTTATATATTTATACATTTCAGACCTCATGATTCAAAACATGGAATAAATTTTTCCTAATTAAAAACATTTAAATTTAAGAAATTAATTTATAATTAATTCCCACTGTCAAAACAAAAAAGCATGTTTCTCAGAAGTAAAAACCTCCAAAAGATTGGAATGTGTTTATGAACAATAAAAATTTAAAATTACTTCCTAGGAACATAATTGAATTAAATGATAACAATACAATCAAATTATTCTTTAAAACTAGTTAAAAGTATAATCTTTCTATATAAATGAATTAGATGAAAACGATGTTTTGAATTAAATTGACTTATTATTCACTATTCAATAAAAATGAACATTATAAAAATAATACAAAAAATTAATCCAAATTAAATTTTCTTGTCCCACATCTAATGAAGTTTTTTATTTCTTCAAATAGTATATATATATGTGAATCAAACTATAATTAAAATGGGTTCTGTATCAAAAGGCTGTAAAAAAACCTTTAAAACAATTAGAGTTTTCAGGCATAAAATCAAATTCATTATTATTTGAAGCTTCTAAATGCTATTGGATAAATGTAATAACATTTAACAAACATGTGTAATAATAATTTAGTTAGATATTTTAATACTTGTAAATACAACATTTATGTGTTAACTACCATTTAAAATAATAATATTATTTTTCGGTATAACTCAATGTAGTGAAAAATGTATGATTTCAAAGAAACCTGCTATTGCTTCTTGAGTATACAATTATCCAATGTTTCTTCATTAACATTTAATTAATGCCGTATTCACAAATATTAATAGTTATGTAAATTTATTATTGTAAAAAAACCTGGGTCATTACATCCTTCCCCCATTTGGAAATGGTATCCCCTCAATTTTAAAATTGAGCTTGGAAAGTTCATTGAAATACCTGCATCAGAAAACGAGTCAATAATACAACCACTTTAAAAGAAAGAAAGAGAAGTAAAAAGGTCACCCGCAATAACCCATACTAGGATTCCATGTATGAAAACATGGATATAGAAGAGAAACTAACCATAATTTTCTGATGGGGGTGGTAGAAAACATGATCTGGAGAAATTTAAGCACCAGAAAATCATAAAAATGTGATGGTTTAAAGGGTAATCGATTTCGTAGTAGGAGATGAAAAAGAATATTATTTTTTAACATCCTTTTCATAAGTTTGAGTAATTTATTTATTTAATTGACCAAGAGTGTATGGAAACATACATAATTTTCATGTAAACATTCATCCATGACTAAATGTTTACTACAAACTCATATTTTCTCCAAATGATGAGTATTAAAGATTACTTGGTAACATCTGAAGTGCTAGAATCAACATCTAGATAATCAAATAATACAAAAAAAGACGAAATATATATTTTCCCTTCCTTTTGACATTGAAAAAAAATCAAAATGGTTAGTATGATATCAGATAATCCCAAAAAAGAATAATCCTTTATAAAAAGAAATACTAATCTCAATCTAAAAACATCGACAAAAAATACCAAAAGTTCAAAAAAGACCATTCAATAAATAACTTTTCTTGAAATTAGTTAATATAATCCCAAATAACATTGATACCCAAAACCTAGAAGGATTTAATTACATTGTCTTCCATAGTAAATCTTAACATTTACCTCCAAATAACATCGTCTACTCTTAATGTCTCATACTAAAGTGTAATTAACCTAATCACACATTAACTATTATAAGTTAATCATTACCATAACTAACACAAATTTATCTAAGTCCCCAATAAAAACATAGATTCTTCCAAAAAATGATTCAACCATTACTCCCCAAATGAAATCCCAAAGTATTCTATTTTCCTTACAAATATAGTGTTCCCAATAGAGAAAATATTTTCCAAAATAACCTTTATCAATTAATCACCATATCATTTCAATATACTAAGGATATTCATATGTCCCAGAAATCAACTTATTCTTGACCCATAAAATTAATTAACTAAAAATAATAATCCATACATACTAGGTACATCACATAGGCTAGTGATAGAAGATTCACCCTTGTCACCCATAAGTTGAGGGTTCGATTCTTGCGGCATTTCCAGACGTGACATGGTTTCCTTTTTCTAAAACAATATCATTATTATGACATTCTCAAAAAAAATATAATTTTCTCAAAACTAACTGTAAACTTATTTATCCACAAAAGTTAACTAATAATTTTTATTTTTCATCCCAAATTCTAATAACCCATAATATCCTAAAAAACAAAGGATCAAATGAACCCCTAAGGTTATCAATTATTTAAATAGAAGAAAATATAATTCTTTCATTAATAATATTTTCACATATCAATCTTTAGGGATACACATACTATAAAAATTAATCCAAAGTATTCATATCATTAATAAATTTAATCATATCATCATCCATAGATTAGACATAACTCTTCAATTATTATACTTCATAATCATCAAAAATTCATCATGATATTTTTTCTATATTTTCTCATCTTATTCTTTTATACTTATTTCCTGTAAAACAATCATGCATAATGTCCTAAGATTTCAGAATTTTCAAAACATGATCTAAGAAATAATCATTACCCTTCATAGGTCATTTTTAGTATCCATATCTTCAATTAGAATGTCATTAAGAATTGGTAAACATATATTTGTATGGTATTGTTGATCCCATTACTAAACCTTCTTGATAAATAATCTATTTGTATAATGACCATGTACACCAGATTTATAACATTTAATTGAACCCTAATAAGGAAACTATTTCCCTTTCGTGGAGTCAAAAGGATGATTCCTTTATAAAAGGATGGTAATTTCTTTATGACCTTAATTAATACTTTTTAATCATATTCCCTTCCATTTGAATCATTTTCCTAGGTGTTTCTTTCAAATTCCTTGACACATTTTGTTTTCACATATATAAATTTATGATTATTACAGGAACTTCCATTTGTATTTTTCCTAGCATATATGATGCTGAAGATAAATCACCAAGGTTCAAGTGGTCAATCATGACTATAGATAGTTAGTTATGAATAATCCCAAGAGTTCTCATTATTGATCCCATTTCATTCTATTTATCCTTCATAAAAGCACCACATTTTTATTAAAATCCATAGTTACATTAGTGCATGCTATATCCCTGCGTATACTAAAACAAAAAATGTCAGTGTTACTATATCAGTAAAATCGTCATATAATATTTTATGAGGAGGGTAAAAACTAATATATACTTATTCATGTTATCTTAAACTCATTAAATTTTTCTAAAATTACTACGACTCTTTCTAACAAGATAAAAATTATGATTAACGAAATTATGATTAAATAACACCTTAACCTATAATGTTATCTAAACTGACCTCTAATTCCAACTGTAAGGCCCCATCATTAACAAATTTCACTATCGTGAGTTAATAAAACAATTCTCATTAATGATCTTTTTGGGTATAGAGTTTTAGAGAATGAGTCCAAAACTATTATATCACATCTCAAATATTATAAAGTAGACACTTATACTCTAACAATTTGTTTTCACTAAAATAAAACTCCATAAATAAAATAATAATTATTCTCATTATATAAGTCTTATTGAATTATTACATTCTCTTACCCATATTTACAGCATGTGGAAAACATTTTAGATACATATGGTGAGTATAAAAATCTCATTAACAGTTATAAAATAATGAAAGAAAAAATTAGTACCTCAATTCATAAAAATAAATGAAATCACAATTTTCACTCATATAATACAAGATCTTTTACATAACACATGGAATCATAAGATTCATTAGTAACACATAGAAATTGTAAATCATAGAGGTAACTTGTGGAATCTATAACATGCTTACATTTTACCCTTCACAACTACATAGGGAGTTACGTTTGGAATAACCATCACAATATATTCCCTAAACCCCATAGGAGGAACATTAACTATTACCTCCATCACATTAACCAATGAATTGGAGAGAAATATCAGGATCAACTACCATAGGTTTATCATGGAACCATCCATATACGTAAACAATTCCCAAGAACCATAACACATAAAAGAAGTATAAAGGAAAGATACAATTTCCACACTGAAATCACAATATACCATTTCATGATATTGAAATAATCAATGCTTTCTCAAAACCATTTCCAATACCAATATACGTAAAAAGAGAATATGGTATTTATTTTTATATTAAAAACACTACATCTTGTTAAGGATTCCAATTATCAAATAATAGTCATGATGGCGGAATGGTCGTTGTCACCGCATATGTTAAAAAGAATCAATTATTTTTCCTTTTAGTAAAACTCATCAAATAAAAATATTCCCATTGAATGAAATGAAACGTCCAAGGGGTATATACACTATATAAAAGAATGTCCTGTATAAATCAAAGTAAGCCTCAATGAAAGGAGACTGAGGCGAAGTCCCTTACAAGGCCACATTTTC